>SDUX01000006.1:1424271-2024271 GCA_008729055.1 Pyropia haitanensis | reverse complement strand
AGGCGCCACCACTCTTGCCGCGGTAACATCGACGCGGCTGGGCTCCGTCTCCTTTCCGTGGCCGCCACTCCCCGCGCAGGACGGCCGACACAGGGGGTCACCGCGGGCCATTGGACGTCCGCGATGGCGGGCCCAATGCCCACGGGGCCCCCCAGCTGTTGCTGTGTGGTGTACACGAGCAAGGAGGCGCATAGCCCACCGTGGAAGCACATTCCGCATCGGTGGTCGCCCATCCCTCGACGGCCTGGTGACCGCCCCTCCTTGGAGAGGGAGAATGTTCTCGACAGATGACCACGCCATTTGTCGCGTTAGGACACTTGTTCTCCTATCTCTGCCTACCGAGATGACGGCGTACAGTGACGTGACGCGGGGAAGGTGACTGCAGGGGGGGGACGACGCTCCCGCCGGCGCGTCTCTCGGGCCAGCCTGAACAGGCAGCAGCGGTGCGCCCGCCGGTCGTCGCCCCGCCAGCTGTTGCTGCGCGGTACAGAATGGAGAGGGGGGCGGTCCATACAGAGGACGCGGTGTCCATAGAGGCGCCCCCCCCTCCTGGCTGTCGAGTACCCTCCCTGTCGCACCGCTCGGCGAGGCGGCCGCAAGTTCACCAGGAGCGCGCGCCCCCTGCCGATTTTTCTGCCTCGCGCGGACGCCGCCTGGGGAAGGGGTCACCTCTCTCGCAGCCGCGCGGCCGAGCACCTCCGGCAGCCATCCGTGCCCAATGAACGCGACGCACATGGTGGGCTCACCGTGGGGAACGCTTGCGCTGCTCCGCAGCTACATCAGCGGTTCAGAAGCTGCTCGGCTACCACGGCCGCCCAGGAGGCCGCCAGGAGGGTTGATAGAGAGCCTTTACGTTGGAAGCATGTCCACTTGTATGCGAAGGTGCAGACGGGACGGCCCGTGCTCCGTGAGCGAGGCGGAAGGGGTTCGTTCCTTCGCTGGTCAGCCAGTCGTCCTTGCCCACTGCCGGCTCAAAAGAGGCGCGCCAGCCGCACGACGCCCGCTTGATAGCGGCTCGCCAGCAGCAGGGTACGCGTGTGTATTCAGTTCGCACATCGGCGCGTCGCGTCGTAACGCGCAGGTGGCCTGTCGGCGGAAGAGACGACTTTCTGCTCAGGTCGACCCTTTTCAGTAAACGGTCTATCACGGAGTGGAACGCACAGGGAGGGGCAGTTGCAGCGCGGAGGGCCGGCTGAGATAGACCAAAAAGTGCTGTTACGCACCTGACGAGAGCACTGGACACTCTACCTGTATGGACCCAGCCCGTTCTGCAAGCAGGATGTTGCTGGCGAGGTGGGGCGGCTCTCTCGGCACGCCCGGAATCCGCGAGTGCCAATGGTGCCGTTCCACAGCAAGAGAAAAGCCCAACGTGCCGAACAGTTTTGCAAGAAGGTGCCCGTTGCCTGGAGTCGTGTTCCATGACCGTTAGGTAGGCCATGTCTACTTTTCAGCGGACCACTGAGCGCTGCCGGCTCATGGCACTGCCGCTACTGAGTTCGCAGGTTGGTGCACAGAACTGCAACAGAGTGGGTCTGCCCCAGCCGAGCGGCGGCAGCGGGATGAGTACGCAGACACTGCGGGTGCAGGGCGTGGCGCCGCTGGCAGACTCACCATGGAGTCAGTTGTGGCGTCCCTTCGTCCGTCTTCCCGCCCAACACATCGATTGTGGCTGGTGCCAGCAATGACATCGGCTGGGCGGCACACTTGGAAGAGTTGGCGGGGCTGTCAGTGTCTTGGTGCTATTGGTTCCTTACGTCCACAGCGGGGAACCCAGTGACAGTACTGGGCTCGAGGCAACATCGACCCTCCTGTGTTTCATTCGCGCCGCCGTTGACAGAACGGGCCCCCTCCCCCCCCATCCCCACGTTCCAGCCTCACCACGCATCACGAGGGGGGTGGCGACACAGGACTGCTCAGCCGCAGCTCTCCCGCCGACGCGCTCCCCTCCACTGCCTTATCCGGCGGCGGCAGCTCGAGCCGCGGCGGCTGGCCAAACCTCCGCCGCGCGTCCGCGTCCTTCCCCGCCCCCCCCGCCACCTTGTGTGCCAACGGCGGCATGACGGTGGCTCCCCCCACGGCCGGCACCGACACTGGCCGTCGCCGCAGGCGCGCCGACACGCGGCGGCCGCCAGAGGCCATGTCCGTCTCCCGAAACTGGACGTTGCTCGCCACCAGCTGGTTGACCGATGTGAGCTCCGTTGCAAACATCCGCTCGGCCGGCTTGGCCGCCCGCCCCCGGTCCGTGTGTATCAAGGCCGCAATCTTGGACGCCCCATCATGGCGGTCTCCTTGGCTGGGCCCCTCGGCCCGCCGACCGAGGCGGTCGCTCGAGGCAAAGGTTGGCGAACTGATCGCCGCCGCCTTGGCCGCGGGCGACAACGACAAGTTCGACGAGGTCGACGACGCTGGCGCAACGCGGCAGGTGCGCGCAGAGGCATCCGTGAGATCATCGAGGTTCGGTACGTCGCCACCACTGCCGCCGCTGCCACTGCCACTGCCACCCCCACCGCCGCCGGGCGGCACCGCGTCGGTGCCCAGGTGGCCACTGCGTGACGGGCGTACACGGCTCGACGACCTCCCCGCCATGCCCGCGGTGGCCGACCCCGCCGCCCCGCTCGCGGCCCGTAGCAGTGCGCCCAGTCGGCGAGACGAGCTGGTGCCGCCCGAAAAAGACGACGCTAAGAAGCGGTTGCCCCCGTTGGAAGCGTAAATGCGCCGCAATGGGGGGGTGCCACCCGGGGAGTCCGCCGCCCCCAACAGGGACGGGGACGATTCCACAGTCGCCGCGTCACGGGCGGCCTTTCTCGACCCCAGCAGGCCCCCATGATCAAACGACCCGAGGCGGGCCGCGATGCCCGCTGCCTTCCCCGACAGCTCGTCACCGCCGCTGCCGTCGCCGCCACCCCCCCGGCCGTCGTGAAGCCCCACCGACCGCTCGCGCCGCAAAGCAAGCAGCCGCCCACCAAACGCGCCAGACACCTTGCGCAGGTCCCGCAGCGATGAGGGCGCGTGAGGTGCGACGCGACGGCCACTACCCATACTCAGCGACGGGGACGCCCCGTGGTTGCGCGCCCGTGCCGTCGATGGCGGACGGCGGGTGTTGGCGACGCATACAGCCGACCCGTTCGCGATGCGGGCTGATGCGGCCAAGTTCTCTGTCGTCGCCGGCAACGTCAACGACGAGGTTGACGAGCTGGCGCGCGAAAGCGCCAGCGCGAGCCGCAACGACCCGTTGGCCGAACCGTTGGACAGCATCGAGTCGGAGAAGGTGCCGCTGCTGCCACCGTGCGCGCCACCACCACCGGCACTGCTGCTACCGGCACCACCCATGTGACGGCTGGCACTACTGGCAGACGAGAGGTGGCTCGAAACGCCGCTGACCCGTGCCTTGCGTGAACCAGGGACAGCGGGCTCAGAGCGGCTGCGTTGTCGCCTGTACTCCTCAGCGAGGGGAGGTACCTTTTCGAGCAATGGTGACCCGGCGTCGGCGACGTGCGGCGTCGCAGCGGGCAACGACTGGGTGACAACAGAGGCAGCCGCCGCACCATTAGGGGGAAGTAGTCCCGCACCAGGCGTGTTGCCCGCTGTGCCCGCAGCGGCCGCCGATACAACCGCTGCGGCGGTCTTGGCACTGGCCACACCAGCGGGCACTGCCGGCTCGGGCACTACCGGCTCAGCCTCTGCAACCTCCACAGCCGGGGCCTCCTCCGCGGCGGCTGCGCCAAGCTCTTCTGGTGACAGAGGCGATCGCTCGCCGACGGCCACGGTCGCAGCTTGCAGGGTGGCGGGTCCCGCCACGCACCCTGCGCTGCCACTGGGCACCTCTGCAACCTGTGGCTTGTTGCGACTGGGTGTGCGGGGGGTCAGCTCCGTCTTGGCCGCTGCTGCGTCGTGGCTGCGGGCGGATCGGGGAGCCTTGGGCACCCCAACACCATCCTTGACGGCCCGGGACGAGCGGGCGGTCTTGGCTTTTGCCGATCGCACGCGGGAACCTTTGAACGACTTGGCCGTCCGTACGACCTCCTTGGCGTCGATAGCGGCTACAGGTGGCAGCGCCGCCACCTGGCCTGCTGACGGAGACGTGGCGTCCTGCGGCTGCCTGCCACCACCGCCACCACCGCCGTCGTCGCCACCGCTGCCGGCGCCGTCCGGTGCGGCAGCGATCCCTGCGACCGCGGTGGCCTCGTCTGTCTCTTGCGGCAGTGTGCCGCCGTCGAGCGCCTCGACCGGAGCGGTGCCGCCGGGTGGCTCCGAAGCCAGCGGGTCGGCCGACAGGGGCACCACGCTTGCCGGACCACTCATCACGTCAGGGGTCGGTGCCCCTTCCACCACCGCCACAGTCCTGGGCGGGTTGGTCGCCGGCATCGTGGCGTTTAATGACCGGGCGGCCACATGCGACGGCAACTGTATCTGAAGGGCCGGTGGCGGGACCGCGACCGGAGCCGCCGCCGCCGGTGCCGGCCCCCCGGCACCCACATCAGCACCGCCAACCGCGTCTGGCGATGAACACGCCCCCGTTGCCACGTGCACGTCAGCTGGCAACGTAGCCACCTCTGCCGCTACCACCCTACCCGCCACCGACCTGTCAACACGCCGGCAGGCTTGTCCACCGTCCGTGTCGCCCGGCGCTACGAGCGGACGAGACACACCAACAGTCGTTGCCGCCCGTGGGGTCGATGCCTTGCGTGAGCGCCCCCGCACCGACGTCTTGGTGGCCTTGGACGGCCCCCCTGCCTCGGCCGACGCCGCGTCGACCGCGCCGCCGCCGGCTTTGGGCACCGCACCAGCCGAGGCGGCGCGCTCAGCAGACCGCCCAGCCGCCGCCGGCCGCCCCCCCCCCCCCCGCCCCCACCCCTGTCGGCAGTGGACCCCCCACTGGCGGGCGGGCCCCGCAACTCGGCCGACCGCTTTCTCCTTGGCCCCCTCGCATCGCCGCCGCCCGCGCCCGGGGCCATCGGGTCGCCGCCGGGGGCGGGCGCGTCGGGGCGCGCCACCGCCGGCGCGGCCACCACCCGTACCGCGTCGCCCGCTGCCACTGGATCCTGCGGGTGGTGGGAGCCGTCCGACACCCCCGCAGGCGCCAGACGTGACTCGGCGGGTGGAGGTGGCCCACCCGCCGACGGCGCGTCGCCGCTGTCGGGCAAACGCGGGGGCGGAGACGGGCCGGCTTGGCCCGCGTCCGACACCGGACCATCCACCGCCCCTGTCGCCGCCGCCGCGACCGCATCTGTGGGCTGGTGCCTTGGGCGCTCGCCGCCACCACCGGCTGATGCCTTTGACTCGGCCATCATGGTTTGGGAGGGGGCGGTGGCAGGGGGCGGGTAAGACGGCTCCATCCCCGGCGGATGGAGCCACACCGGCCACTGCCACGACGTACTGCCAGCACCCCACCACCAGCGACCGTTGGTGCATGCACGCAGCAGTACCTTCCACACCACCCGAACCGCCCCGCACCGCCGCCCTCGTGCCGCCGCTGGCCACCGGCCGCCACCCCAGAGCGACGCCCCGCCGCACGCAGGTACGGCAGCAGTAGCGGCCAACACAAGGGGACGACCTGGCAGGTGCCGGCAGGTGCCGGCAGGTGCCTGCAGGGGGGTACGCTGCAAAAAGCCACCCCGCCGCATACACCACCCAAAACGGCGTCAACGTCTAGGTTGGAGCCCCAAGCGCGCCGCCCCTAGAATTGAGCGTGATGGGGACGGAGCCACACCGCCTCCCCCCCTCCCCTCCCGTCCATGGCCGGCCGCCCCATGCTCTCCCGTGCGCGGGTCGTGCGCGGGCGCGCCGCCGTGTCGCCGCGCAATAAGAAAGGGGGTCCCGCCCGCACCGCCGCTGCTGCCTGCCGGGAAATCCGATGCCGCAGCGGAGAGGGCAGCCCCGCGCCATCCGCCGCTCATGTAGGACACCAGCGGCCGGACATGACCGCCATCAGCGCCGTCGCGGACGGGTGTGGCGGAGACGCGAGCCACATGTTCGGAGCGGGTGCAGCGACAGGGGAGAGTAGAGGGCAGCACAGCGGTACAGCAGCGGTTGATCAACAGCGCTCAACCGGCACAATTACAACGAAAGCTCTGGTCCAGATCGAGATCACAGTCGTATTTAGGGATCACAACTGAATCTGAGTTTGAATGTACCAGGAATTTTCGTATACGGACAAGCAGCCCACTTCGTGAGAGACATGCCACGGCCGCCGTTGGGGAGAGATGCCCGCCATGACGGGCTCGCGCCTAAATGTACCGCCAGACGGCCACGGCCACCTGAGCAGCCGCAACACCGTTCTTTGCATGGTCGTTGGCCAGTGGCGGTGCCGCCGCTGCTTCAGCCTCTCTTCTTCCTCCGAGGCTCCACACCGTCTGGCAGGCACAGAGCTGCCGGCCGCATGTTCTTGGCAGGGGCTCAACCGCCTCTCCCTCCGTCTCGGTGTATCGAGTACAAACCAGTTTTGCTTCGCTGCTCCACGTTAAATGCCACACCCCCGTTACTCGTCCTTGATACGGTCCAGGCCAGCCGACAGGACCCAGTCATACACCAGCACGCCAACGCTGGGGTGCCGCCATGTACCCACGGTCCCCGGGGAACGCCAATTTCCACCCAGCAATCGCGGCGACGACGCGGGGTCCGAGGTCCCGTGCGGGGATCAAGCAGCCGAGGAGATGGGGCCGAGCACCCCAGTCGCCAGCGCCCGAATGGCCGTCTCTTGGCCCAGGTCGCTCACCGTCCGCTTGTCCAGCACCGTCGACACGAGCGCCTCGGATAGGAACACCGTGCCAACGTCGACGAGGCCAGCGGGCCACGTGGCCACGGCGGTGTCTAGGCCGCCACTGAGGTCGGCGCCCGCGGGAAGGCGCAGAAAAAGATGGAGCCGGTCGCAACCGCGTCGGTCAACGAGCGTGACAGCCCCGCCGCCGCCACAAACACCGCAATGGGCCGGCGGTAGAGCTCGTACGTCAGCGCCGCGCCCGTCGTCGCGCCCGCCACCTGGGCAACCACAAAAATGGGGAGCTCCCACAGCGGCAGGCTGCCGCGCCGAAAGATCGAAACGGCAATCGACAGCGCGGGGTTGAGATGCCCCCCCGAGCGGGAGATGGCCATGGCCAGGCCATGAGCGTCACGTCCACCAGCGACGCCAGCGGGCTGCCCGTCGTCTTCGCCACCACCGCCGAGGTGGTGAAGAAGAGGACGAGGAAGACGCCGAAAAACTCGCCCGCTGCCGCTTGCATCACCGACAGCACCGACGGGAGGGCGCGGGGGTGGTCTGGGCTCATGGCAACGGGGTGCGAGCCGTCAGCCGAGACAAAGTCATCCGCGCCGTTGTCAACGTCGCGGCCGTCGCAGCCGCCCGCCGCTGGCGGGCGTGGAGCGGCTCCCTTGACCACCACCGCCGGCACGAGGCGCCTCAAGGGTGTCACCACTCCCCGGCGGCCGCCGCCCAAGCCCGCCTCCAGGTCCCCCGTGGCCATGGCCGGCCGACGGCCGACGGGAACAGCGACGGCACCCAGCGCGCCCCACACGAGGCGTGGCTGGGCACCGAGGGAGCCTCCCTCGCCCGGGAATGATCTCGGCGGCGGGAGTGTCGGAGAGCGTCGAGCGGCGGTTGTCATGAAGTAGCAGCGCTACAGGGTTGGGAGCGATGACGTCGAAGGGTCGGGGAGAAGGGGGGTGCCGTGACGCGGGCGCGTCAGGGCTGATAGCCGCACAGCTGGGCGTCAGCGCCAGCGACTGCCCCCAACGCCGCCGCCGTGACGGCCCTTTACGACGCGGCGGGCCGGCCGCTGCAGCACCTGACCCGCTCCTGCTCGTGGCTGGTGACGTCAGCCAGCGCTGGCGCGGGCGTCGCCCGTATGGTCGACGCTCGCTCCGACACGTACTGGCAGTCGGATGGCCCCCAGCCCCACACCATCACGGGGGTGTCCCCCGTGGCGCGGCGGCTGGTGCAGGTGCGGCTGCTGGTGGATTACGGGGCGGACAAGAGCTACACGCCGCCAGCGCCGCCAGGTCCATCAGATTGCCAAAGTTGGTGTACGTCCCGAGGAAGGCGTTGACGCCCCGCACGTCGGCACGGGCCTCGGTCAGCGTCACGGGCGGCGGGACCAACGGCAGCAGCAACACACAATCACTTCACTCCGATTGAAAAGCGTGATCGATGAACTCCAGCAGCTTCGGGAAGCGCGTGAACGCCGCTAAAACGCCGTCCAGTTGATAAAGGTGTTGCTCGCTCTGCAGCACCGCCTTCACGTCTCCGACGCTCTGGACGGAGCCAGGCTCGACCATCACCATGTCGTCATAGTCAATGAGGCGCCAGCACCCGCCAGAGTCCACCAGGATGCTTGGCTCCCGCAAGTCGTAGTAGATGAGTCCGCGGTGCGCCAGCCAGACCACAGCCGAGGCAATGGCACAAGCGCCCTCCTCGTCGTCGGGGGTGGACGCAGCTAGCTGCTCCTCCGTAGCTTCCTTGCCCTTGACAAACTCCATCGTCACGACAGGGGGGTTGGCGTAGAACCGGACCTTCGACGAGCACGGGGCACGCCGTCGGGGCCGCGATAGAATCGAGCCAGGCCTGAACGAATCGCATTGCCATCGGTACGACCGGTGCGTGGCCCCTTCCCCACTGCCCCCCCCACCCCTTCTCCCAATTGCGCCGGTGCCACGCTACCCCGCCGCCAGGGTAGCCCAGACGGGCCCACCCAGCACCAGCCGCATGACCCGCCAGTGCTCAGCGGCGCTCACGCCCTGCGCTCGCCGGATGGCGTCAACCCAGCGGGTGCCGCGCGCCGCGCGCGCCCAGCCGCCGCCGCCATACCCGCCAGTGACGGCCATGGCCGCCGCGCGGGCCGCCACCGCGGCCGTCACCTCGCGGTCGACAAAACCGGCCAGCTGCTCCGCGCGGATGGTCGAGCCGAGCACCGCATCGCCGGGCACGGCACGCCGAAACGAGACCGCCTCGGTGGTGGCGCCGGCAAACAGGACAACGTTGTGGAGGGACCGCCCGGGGGGGACGTCCACAAACGCGCGGAGGTGGGGGAAGAGGGGCGCGAGCGCACCCGCCACCGCGGGCACGCCATCGTACGCCACGCCCGCCGCCCAGTGTGTGGGGAGGCGTCGCCCCGGCTGGTCCTTCTTGTCCTCGACGCCGTCGGCTGCACCCGACGCCCGCGTGCCGTTGAGCTCCATCGGCGGCAGCAGCGCCACCGTGTTGACGACGAGCACCCCCCCCGGCGCCACGACAGCCGCCACGTCGGCCAGCACGGGCGGAGTGAACAGGTGGAGCGCCACCCCCCCCCCGGAAAACACGTCGAGCAGCACCGCGTCGTACGTGTCGCCCGCCACGACGGCGTGGCGCACAAACGCGGCGGCGTCGTCAACGACTAGCCGCCCACAGTGAGGGGGGGCGCACCCAAACGCGTCCGCCGCGGCCGACACGACCGCCGCGTCCACCTCCACCCCCGTGACCGCGTAGCCCGCGGCGGTCAGGCCCTTGGCACTGCACCCCGCGCCGAGGCCAAGGACCAGCGCCGTGCGACGGCGCGGGGGCGGGGGGGCCGTCGCGGCCGCCTCGGCCACCGGCCGCCCCGCGCGTCCCTTGCTCAGCACGACCGCCTCATGGACGTTAAACACCCCAAAGATGGTGTCCCCCGTCGCCCACTCGCCGCCCAGAAGCGAGTGGTCCACCGCCAGCACCGTCGGCTGGTGCTCCCGCGACGCATGCGTCACCACCGACACCCGCGACGGTCGCGGCGCACCCGGCCGGTGCGAGGCCGCGCCCGCCGGGCCGACACCCACCGGCGGCCGCCCCGCCGCGGCCGCCGCGGCGGCTGGCGGCGGATGCAGCAGCCAGCCGTCGGGGGGGGGCGGCGGCGACCCTGCGCCGGCCCACAACGCTGCCGCCACGACCACGAGCGGCACCGCCCCAGCGGCGACCAGCGGGACCACCCCGCTGCCGGCAGCCACTGCCGCCCCCCGGCCAGCCGCAGCGCCGCGGCGTCGGCGGCTGACGCCACCTCGGCCGTCGTGCGCGGCGGGGACTGCCGACCAGGAAAGCGACCCCGCCGCCCCCAGCAAGCCCCCCGCCACCGCCGCCACAGCTGCGATGGCCAGGCAGGCGGTGACTGCCCCCCCCGCCGCCGCCACGGGTCGCCCCCACGCCTGACCCACCACCGGCAACAGGCCCTCCCGCGCCCCCGCGACAGCAACAACCACCAACGTCGTCAGCGCGGCCCACCACCACAGCGGCGCCGCGGTCAAACGGTCTGGCAGCGCCGCCGCCGTCGCTACCGCGGCCAGCACCGCCGGCGGGCCCACCACGGCCGCGCCCACCGCGGTGGTCGCGGCGGCGGTGACGGCGCCGACGGCAGCGGCGGGGCCGGCGCCAGTGGCGGCCACCCCACGGCCGACGCCACGGGCCAGCCACCCCCCGCCCGACGCCGTGACGGCCGGCGGCACACCCGCGGTCGCCGCCTCAAACGCCGCGTCCGCGACGGCCCCGACCGTACCGCTGTACGCGCCGAGCGCGTGGGGCAGCGCCGGCGCGAGCAGCGGCCACGCCGCCGCGGCGGCGGCCGCGGCGGCGGCGGCCACGCGCGTCGGGGGTGACCAGCCAGTCGCCGAGCCCGCCGCCCCGCGGGCGGGGGGGCTGCCACCGCCGCCGCCGCCGCCGCCGCCGCCACCCGTCGAAAGGCAGCGGCGGCGGCGGGCGGCCAGCAGCAGGGGCACCCCCGCGACGGTGGCGGCGGTGGCCAGCCGCCGCACTGCGGCGGCGGCGAGGACGACGCCAAACGCGGGTGTCAGAGCCGCGGTGACGAGGCCGGGCAGGAGCGCCGCAGCGATGAGGGCGGCTGCCGCCACCAAGAGGCGCCACATAGGCGCAGAGTGATGGAGAAGAGGGACGGAGGAGGGGAGCGGCCGTCGAGGAACCATCCTGCGCGGAGGAGCCGCGACGCGCGGCGCACTCCGTGCGCGGGGCGACAAGCGACGGCACCGTGCGCCGCGCGGCGGCGGTGGGTGCGTGCACCGCGAGCGGTGGCCGCGACGACGTCAGCAGCAGCCGTGGCGGCCGGCAGCAACGGCCGGCAGCGGCCGGCCGCAGCGGCGGCGTCGAGCCCTCTTGACGCGCGCGGCCGGAGGCGGCCCAACTGCCACCGCGGTGGGTGCAGGCACCGCGGCTTCGGGTGCGGCGGAGAGCCAATGGTTCGTGCGCGTGTCAGCTACGCACGGAAATTCCTTGTCACTCGTGGAGCCGTTCGAAAGTCGTTTGTCTCCACGACAAGTACTGAAGACTCGGCCACTCCCCTCTGGCAAAGAATCTGACATAATTCAAGACAGGAGTGATAGTGTGCCGAACTGCTGCAGGAGTTTGTCCCAAAGTACATGAATGAGATACTAACGCCGCTACGGAGCGCGCGGTGCGTCGTCAGCCTCGTTCTTCGTCTGCCGCCGCGGCGCTGCCCGGCCCAGCATCGCAAGGGCGGGCCTACGCCCCCCGTTGTCCATGGGGTCCCTGTGAATCACCCGTACCAAGTGCACGACAAACGCAAGGGAGGACGTACCCGCGCGGGCCCCCCTGCCGTGAATGCCGTGGCGCGTGTGCCCCGCCATGTGCGCAGGCGCGTCGCCCAGCAGGCGAGAGGGGCAGCTCCCTCCCGCCGGTGGATGCCCGCGAGCTCCCGCACTGCCATAACCGACGCCAGCGTGGCCATTTCGCGGTGGGCGCGCCGGTGAGCGGGGGGAACGCCGGCGCGCCGGCGCCCGACAAAGGCCTCGCACGCGCGGGCGACATACCAAACGCACGATGGGGGCGGTGCCGCCGGCAACGAAGTTGACGGCGACAGCAGCAATGGCGGCAACGGCGGCGGCGGCAGCGGCCGCGACAGCAACGGCGGCGACCGCCACGGCGGTAGCAGCGGCAGTGGCGGCGGCGGTGCGGCTGCATGCGGCACCTCCTCCCCCCCACCAACCCGAATGCACCGCCGCGGCGGCGGGCCCGATGGGCGACCCGGCGGCCCCCACGGTGAGCAGCCTCAATAGACACTGATTTGCGGTGGCGGCGGCTGCGGCGGTGGCGCCCGGGCATTGCGGTCGGTAAGCACGCAGAGCCGTGCGGGCGCACACGCGGGTGGAAGTGCTGGGTGTGGCAGGGGCACGGCGGGGGAGGGCGCCCTGTGCGCTGCGAGGGTTGGCGACGGCCTCGCCGGCTGGGCCTCACTCGCCCCGCCTGTCCGTCCCTGGTCTCCCCACCCACGGGAAGATATGGGGGCCGCGGTGGCGCCGCTCCCCGGAGTGCCCTTTATCATCGCCACTACCCAAGTTCTGTCTTCTCGCCGCCGCCGGCCCACACCCTTCAGCTCACCTTCGCACCTTCTCACCGGCCCCCGCCCTCTCTTGCTCCCACCCGCTTCGTGCCGCCTTTCCCCGCCCTCACCGCCCCCCTATCCCCCCCTCCCCCCTCCCGCCCTCTCCCTCGTCAAGAAAACATGGTGTCCATGGTCACCCGCACCCTCGCCGCCGTCACCGTGGCGGCCGCCTTGCTCGTCGCCGTCGCCGCGCCCGTTGCGGGCCAGGCGGCGGCGCCCGCCGTCGACGACTCGATCTACGTCGGCACCCCCGCCGACGCGTGCCCGACGGTCGGCCGCGTCCTCCGCGAGTGCGACTGCTCGATGGCGGTCACCCCCCCTCGGGCGTTGGTGCTGCCCACCGACGAGGCGTCGGGGCTGTGGTGCCCGGTCGTGGACGGGCCGTCCATCACACGCTACTTTTGCGACTCGGCCGGTGAGAGCCGCTGCAACGTGGTGTGCCGCCCGGCCAAGGACTACTGCGCGTCGCCGCTGCGGGCGGACCGCAAGTGCGGGTGCGGCCGGACGGGCCATCGCATCGTGGTGGTGCGCAAGTAGTGCGCCGGGGCTCGCCTTGACTGCAGGGCGGCACCGCCAGCCGACTGGCGGTGGGGTGTTTGGCGGGAAGGTGCTCGCTGGCACCAGGCGGGGATTTTAGCGGGAGGAGGAACCGCGCGACGCTCGTGCGGGGAGACGGCCGTGGTGATTGCTGTCGTCTCGTGTGCGTGAAAAAATGTACATAGATCTCGCCTACTAGGAACAGGTCGAGGGTGCTAGCGGGCCGGCCTCTACGCGCCAGTGCACCGCGCACACCTCTCCACAGCAGGAAGAGAGTCAGGCGAAGTGCACGGGAGCATGCACTTGCCCTCGTTCAGGAGGCCATCCCATCCACCCAGACCGCAGACACGGCAAATGCCTTCCCACCAGACAACCGACTCCGGACGAGCACCAGACAAAACAGAAAAACGGAAGAAAAAATGGCAACCGTGGCGGCTGGCTGGTAGCGAGCCATTGCCAAGGCGACGGCCGCCGTAGGGAACAGCATGTTCCGCTCCTCCTGTCCATGACTTCTACACGTCACCGACTGTGGGGACCGCCAAGCCCAAAGGAAGGAACACGCACAGCTCACCGTGGCGTCGACGCATACTGCCCGTCATCCACGCACCCCCCCACCCCTTCCCTACCTTTGCCGGCGTCCAGCTCACAGCAGTGCCGCTACATCTGCCTGCGCGCTGGCGCCCTCCGAGATCTCACTCTCTTCGTCGCTGTCCACCACGTCCGAGCTCGACAGGACGGCCGTGAGGACGCCGCTATCGGCCTCGGTGTCGCTCCCTGATGCGGTCGCCGCCGACAACTCATCCGCCGCGTCGCCGTCCTCCTCGGCGCTGCTGGCCACCTCCGAATCGCTCTCCACGTCGCTGCTGCCGGCCGCCGCCGACGAATCGTCTGCGTCCGTGTTCGCCTCGGCGTCGGCGGCGTCCGCTACCGCTCTTGCGTCGGCGGCGTCCGCAAGTTCCGGGTCGCCAGCGCCGACGGCCGCGTCCTCGTACGCCCCCTCCTCGTCCTCGTACTCGGCCGCCGCTGCTGACGACGACGAGTCGTCTGTCAGGGAGCTATTTACCTCGCTGCCCACCGCATCATCGGTGGGTGGGAAGGCGGCCGCAACGGCCACGGGCACCCCGTCAGGCTCAATGCCGCTAGCAATGCTCGCCGACGCGTCCGACTCGGCCGACTCCCCTGCCCCGCTGGCCACGCTGCTGGTGCTGCTCGACGCGGCGCTGTCGGCAGAGACGCCATCGTTGGCATCGGCCGCCGCTGCCGCCGCCGCCTCGTCCTCACTGCTGCCGCTCACCGACGCGCTGCTGGTGTCCGACAGGTCGACCGACGCCGACGCGTCGCTGCCCTCCTCCACATCCGCGCGCTCCTCCCGGTCCGACGATGACGATGCTGACGATGAATTTGCAGAAGCGTCACTGTCGCCCCCACGCGTCATCCCGTCCCCATCGGTGGCCGTCGCGTCCCCGTCAGTCCCATCCGCTCTGGCCGACCGTGACGCGGCGGCCGCGGTCAGGCCCGCCACACCCGCGACGGCGGCCACGGCCGCCCCCCCGGCGACTGCAGCGGCGGGTGCGCCCCCCCTTTCAGGTGCTGCCGCCGACGCCGCGGCCTCCTCCTCGGCCTCTCGCGCCGCCACCGCCGCGGCCGCCGCGTTGGCGTCCCGCCGCGGGTCAACAAATGGGGGCACGTAGGAGCGGCCCTCGGCGGCCGACACGGACGACGGCGTCACGGCCGGAGAAAAGGACGTTACCGACGAGACCGCCGCGGCAGCGCCCGCGGCGTGTGCTACCCCCCCCCCGGTGGCCGACCCCGCCGCGGCGCCCGTAGACATGCCCGGGCGGCGGCCGCGGGCGGCCGCGGCGCCGGCGCCTCCCCCCCCCCACCGCCGGCGCCCGTGTCCTTAGCCGCCACCGACGGCAGGTCATCGGCCTCGCGCGCCGCGGCGCCCTGCTCCCAGCGCGCGGCCAGTCCCGCCACGGCGCTGCCCGGCGTGAGCAGTGGCGCGGTCGTCGCGCCGGCGCCGCCCCCTGCGAGGCCCGTCACGCCCGCCGCGGTCGGCGACCGCGCCGTCGCGTTGGCGACCGCCGAGTTGATCCGGCCGAGGCCATGCGCGGGCACCGCGTCGGACGAGCTCCGTGCCGCGCCGCCGGACACGGCGGTGCGCCACGAGCCGGCCGCCGCCTTGCCGCTGCCCGCCCCCCGCGGCAGCGGCCGCGCCGACATCTTGGCCTTGATTCGCGCCTTGGCCTTGCCCAGCAGCGCGGGGCTCGCAGAGCGGAAAAAGAGGCGGCTGCGGGGACTCCCCGCAGTCAGGGCCAACGGCGATGTTGCGGCCACACCCGTGCCGCCAGCGGCGGCGGCGGTAGTGGTGGCGGCGACAGCGGCCGCGGAGGACTGCACCGCGTTGGCCGCCTTGGCATCCTGCGCCGCGGCAAGCGCGGCCGCCGCGACGGCGGCCGTCTCCACGTGCGCGTCCACGCCAAACAGCCGCGGGTCCCCGCGGC
The DNA here is from genome assembly GCA_008729055.1 of Pyropia haitanensis. Taxonomy (NCBI): domain Eukaryota; phylum Rhodophyta; class Bangiophyceae; order Bangiales; family Bangiaceae; genus Pyropia; species Pyropia haitanensis. Next base: position 2,008,883 of record SDUX01000006.1, on the reverse strand, counting down.
CATACAGGTCGTGGTCCACGTGCTCCCGCCGGGCGGGCAGCCGCACCGGCGGCACCACGGCACCGGGCGAGCCGTCCGCCGCTGCCGCCGCAGCGGCGGCGGCGGCTGCAGCGGCGGCGGCGGTAGCGGCGGCGTCGGCCGCCGCCGCCGCCGGGTCGGCCGCGGCCGCCCGCGCGCGCGCCTGGCGTTGGAGCTTGCGCGCCGCGGCGCGGGCAGTCTTGCGCTCCGCCCGCTCCCCAAAGAGCCCGTCGTAGCCGCGGCCGTAAATGTCCGGGTCCGCCCACGCCAGCCCCGCCGACAGCGCGTCAATGGCGGTCGGCGAGCCGGGCGGCGGGCCACCGTCCTTGGACGTGGCCGCGGTGCCGTTGGCCGTCGGCGCCGGCGGCGGCAGCGACACTTGGGGCGACGCCATCGTCGTCACCGCCGGGCCAGCACCCTCCGGCGGGCACCCCCACCCGCCTCGCCCGTAGTTCCCACCCCTCCCCGCAGCGGTGGCGGTCGTAGGGTGGCGTCCACGACAGGGATGGCGAGCGAGGGACGACGGCCGAAACAGCGAGAGGGGGGTGGCGGGGGGGGGGTGCGGCGATTGCCCTGCAAACGTCTACGCGTCGCCCACGCCCGCGGCGGGTGGCAACGGCACCCCCAGCGACCCGACGCGAACTACCTGCCACGCCCACTCCCGCGCGACTGTCGTTCTCCCGCCCGACCACTCCTGAACGCGTCCCGCGTCTAGGTCCGGTGGCTGCGTGCCCAGTCCCAGCTACGCGCAGGCGTCACGGTGGGGAGTAGACGGGAAGCGACGCTGCCGCCACCGCTCCCCCCCTTCCCCCACGCACAGCGCGCGCCATGTCGCCCTCCCCCCCCCCCTCGCCAAACGGTTGACGGTTGGGCCACGCCCCCACCTCCACGCAGCCCCCCCCCCCCGCGCGGCGTCGGCAGAGCCAGCGGCTACCACGTACGGCGGGCATTGCCGCGCGCGCGGGAAGCGGAGGGGGAAGGGGGGCAAGCAGGACTGCGCGTGGGCGAGGGGGGGCGAGGCGGGGCGAGCGGGGGCGAGGGCGAGGTAAGGACGGCGCCGAGCGGGAGCGCGTCGCGTCGGCGCGCACGTCGGCGCACAAAATTTCTGAGCGGCCGACGGCGATGCCAAAGGTGGGAGCGTACAGCCGCGGCGGCGGCGGCCGCCGCCGCGGGCAGGGCCGTTCACCGGTGGGGGTCGAGCGGGGCGAGCAGTGGGGGGGCGGGGCGGCTGACTGACAGAGCACCACGAATGGGGGGTTCTGTCGCTGCGGCGGACCCGAGTCTTGGTGCGGGCCGACGGTTACGACGGTGGGAGCGGCCGCGGGACGTGTCCTGGAGTGTCGTACGCTTCGCGAGCGATGTGCAAATACTCATGAAACTCCACAGTGCTTGTGTAGTCACTCTTTCTCAATGTGTACGGCTACGTCTTCCGGGCCCGCATCCAAACACAAAACAAGAAACTGCAGACGAATAACCCAGTTTTTCTCAAAATGCCGCCCTTGTCATTGGCGTGGACCAATCATAGGACGTACACGACGTACACGTCTGATAATACACCCAGATTTTCAAGTTGCAAAAGCAGCGAGGATCGCCAAAAGGGGTGTGGCGTCCTGGCCGGGTGAACGTGCCGACCACGCCTGCTCATCGCGCTCGGGTGCCTCTTGAGGGGCTCGAGGGGGGCGGGCTCCCCCGTCGTCCGGGTACTGTTCTGGCCACCCTCGCTAGCTGTCCGTCTTCCTCACCCCCCCCCCCGCCGTCCATGTTTGCCGCCCTGGGGCGGCATGTTTTGGCGATACCTGGCCTTTGGTTCCTCGTTCTGGTGCGCGTCCCCCACTTCCTGGCTTGGCGACGACTGCGATTGCGGCGGCCGCTACCCAACGTCACCGACGATGGCGGCGGAGGCCATGGGGGCCCTTCTTTCCCGTGCCCGCCTGCGCGGCGCCTCCGGTCGCTTTTCCCTGAATCCTCCCGCTCCACAATGCGGCGCGGCTATGCCTCTAGCGGCGACGCTGCTTTGGGAGGGAGGGGGGCCGACCGCTGGGCGGCCTGCCTGGAAGAGATTTCTCCCACCTCAACCCCCCCCCTCCCTGTCGCCTCACCTGCCAGCCTGTGGATGCGTGGACGGGGGACGTCGCCCCTACCCCCCCGCCCCCCCCCCGTTCGACTAACCTCGCGCCTTCTTCCTCTTCCCCCTGACGCGCATCCCCCCCTTCCCCCTGTGCCGACGACGTGCGCACGTTGGTGCCGGTGGCTGCCCGGTGCGTGGCGGGCCTTGTCACGGCTGCCTGCGGCGGTCGGGAGGGACGCCCGCCGCCACGACGAACGCCGCTCTCCCCACAGGTCGCACGCATGCGCATCCCCGGTTGACGACCCTTCTTGACCCGCCCCTTGCCCCATCGCACCCCTCCCCCGCATCTTAGCCTCCGGGAAGGCGGTGGGGGCGGATGGCCGGGACACGGCGGGGGCAGGCCCCTTCCTCTTCCTCGCGGCCGGGGCACGCGCCCCGCACTTCCTCATGGCCGGGGAGGGCGCCTCATGCCTCCACCCCGCCCGTCGGTGATGGCAGTGGCGAGGGGGTAGGCGTGGTGGGGGAGGAAGGGACGGCGGCCACCACCGCGGGAGCGGCGGCGGCCGTCACCGCCGCGGAGGCGGTGGTAGACGTGCCCGCTACCGTCGCGGCAGCGGCTGCGGCCGTCACCGCCACGGAGGCGGTGGCAGACACGCCCACCGCTGCGGCGGCCGCCGCAGATGCTGTCGACTCGGCGCTCCCCACCACCGGCGCGTGCAGCGCCACCGCCGGCGACGCCCTCTCCCTCCCCATTTCATCGCGGTCGCGGCTGTCTCCTGGGCGCCGCGTCTTTCCGCCCGTCCCCCTCGTGCGGGTGCCGTCCATGGCCAGCCAAGACCACTACGCGCCGTCACCCCGCACCGGCTTTTCCGCGCCGCCGACATCCGCCCGGCGGAGCCTCCCCAGCGGCAGCTCCCCCAGCAGCGGGTCGGTCGCTCGGCAGCTGCGCGGGGCGGTGCGGTCGGCACGAGGGGCCGGGGGTGGTGGTAAGGCGCTGACTTCCCCGTCCGAGGCGCGGCCGCCGTCGATGGGCGGCGACAGGCGCGTGGTCCCGCTGTTTTCGTCGGCGGGCAGCTCGGAAAACATTGGGGATATGCTTGTCACGAGTGGGGGGGGGGGCGGCGGCGGCGGCGGCGGCGACAGCGGCAGCGACTGCGGCAGCAGTCTGAGCGTTGGCGTTGGGCACAGTGGGAGGAGAGGCGGCGGCAATGGGGCGTGGTCACCCGCGTCGGGGTCGCTCGTGTCTTCGTCCGCCTCATTGTCGCCCGCGGCATTGACGGGGCGGGTGCTGCGGTCAGCCACCTCCTCCATCCCGTCGTCTCCAACGTGCCGGTCGACGGGCGGCGCGGAGGAGGAGGCGGGCTCCTCCATGACCGCTGGCAAAGGAAACGACACCAGTACTGGTGCAGTCGGCGGTGAGGCCGAAGCGGCCGCGGCACCGGTTGACGACGGCGAGTGCGCTTGGTCAGGGGCGGCCGACTTGCCCGTGTCGATGCGGTGCGACCAGCGGCTGTCGCCGGTGCCCTTTGTGCAGTCCACCCGCCTGTCGGTGGTGTCGCCTTTTCAAACGTCATACGACAGCCACGGCGGCGACGGCGCCGATGCGGGCCCGGTCACGTCGCCGTCGTTGGGGTCCCTCCGCAAGCGGATGCGGCGGCTGCTGCTCAAGCCCGCCCACCTCCTCGGCGTGCACGAGGCGCTCCACCGTCACGTTTCACACGATGGGGAGCTGCGCGGCGCCGCCGGTGGCGGCCAATCGGTGTCCGCCCCCAACGGGCGGGAGCCACCGCTGGCCGTGGGGGGGGCAATCGCCGCCGATGGTGGCGACCCGCTGACGCCGTGGCCCACCACGCTGATCCGCCGCACCGCCTCCCTGCTGCTGCCGCACAGCGGTGCCGGGGGCAGCGGCGGCCACGGCCCGTCGGCGGGCGTCGTCGATTCCCCGCCCGCCACGCCGGGGGAGGCAGAGGTCACCGTGCGGCGGAGGCTGAGCGTTCTTTCTTTCACAGCGCTGTGGGGTGTCGAAGACGCCGCCTCTGCAGATGAGGCGCTGGACGCGAGTGCGGGCGCTTGCGCGGAGGAGGCGCCTCCGACGCGCTCGCGCCTGTACGGGCACCTCCACAGGGCGCCCAAGAGCAGTGGCGCCCGGCGGGCCCGGCCACACACCCCCGTCGCGGACGCCGGGGGGGTCGCCGCCCGCAGCCAGTGCCGCCACAGCCCCGCCGAGGAGGCGCCGTCGCGGTGGGACGCGGGCGGCGGACCCGAGCCGCAGGCGGGGCTGCCCAGCCGCCGCGGCCGCCCGCATAGCAGCACTCGGCGGGCGGTGGATGCGGCGCCCGCGTCACCAACGGCCGCCGCGCGGCTGTCGGGCCGCCTCACGGGGGCGGCTGGCGGTGGGGGTGGGAGTGGGGGTGGCGGTAGTGGCGGCGACTGGGCGGGAGGCAATCACGGCGGGCGGGAGCGGCCAAAGCGCGGGGACCCCGTGTCGTACGGCGCGCGGGCACTGTCGGGCGGCGAGCCTGGCGTCGGCCGGCGGCCGCTGCCAGCCAAGGGCGCGCGCCTCCGCAGCGCCTCCACCCCCGCGCTCGCGTTTGAGAAGCGCGTCGTCGGCCAGCGGCGGGACTTGAGTGCCGATCGACGGAGACGATGGCCCAGCAGCGGCGGCGGTGGCCGCGACGGGTCTGTGTCCATTGGCGGCAGTGGCGGCAAGGGGGGGGGGGGAGCGGCGGCTGCCTGGGGGGGTGGTAGCCACGCTGACCGACCACGCGCGCTGCCGTCGACGGCCCTGTCGGCGCAGTGCGAGCACAGCTCGCGCAAGGCAGCGGCGTTTGAGTTTAGCGTCGCGTCGTCAGAGCGGATGCTCAACAGCTTGGTGTCGATTGAAAATACGTGAGGGGCGACGCGCGTGGGGGACGGGGGCGGGAAAACGGGCGGAGGTGGGGGCGGCGAGAACCGAGGGGAACCATAGGCGTAGGCGTAGGGGCGCATGGCTGCCGGTTGCCCCCTGTAGCACTCGGTTCCTGTGCCCGACGCCCTTGCCGTTGCGCGCTGGGGGACCCTGCCGATCATGTGTTGGTGTGATGGCAGCTGCCGAGGGGGCGACATCAGCCGGATCGTCGTACACGGCCGGTGGGTTGGACCCGTTTGGAGGCAAAAAACAACCGTAGCGCAAGCGCTCAGTCAGCCGTTGGCACAGCAAGCGGGCGCCGGGGGTGCCTGGGCACAGGGCCAGGGCACCCGGGCTAGGCAAAAGCGGTGGCTGGCGGCAGCGGCCGCCGCCCACCCAACGGCCGAGACGGCTGCGCCGCGCACTGACCCGGACCCGGCGTGGCGCAGTAGGTCGACCTCACCAACGGTGGCCGGAGGACCGGCGGGTGGCGCGGTCAAGAATCCACAACCCAATGCCGCCACGCACGCGCCACGGGCGGTCGCGACCGCGTCACTTGGTGCCGCGGAGCCGCGGGCGGTTGTTGAAAGAGGGGCGCGTACCCAGACACATGAGCAGCCGCCCCCACGCCAGCCCCCCGTTGCGGTGGCGGCCACATTGGCAAAGACGATCTACGGACAGAGCGACCGCGACAACCCGTGTGCCGGGTGTGGGGGCAACAGAAAGTCATTTTCAACGTCTTGAGGCGGGGGGTGCCGCCGCGAGGCCCAGGCCTCAACCACGCATACGCGCGCACCCAGCGCGAGCACAGCACGCAGATGGACGGGGGGGGGGATCGAGGCAGCTCGAGATGAGGTGGAAAAAACAAGAAAAATCATGAAGCAGAGGCGAGAACACGCTCTGCTCACAAGACACAAAAGGTCGTCCAAAGCCCCAGCCACACACGCCCCTCGCCCGTCACACGGTCGAGAGTGGTCCACACAGACAGCACGCTCACGGGCGTGAGGTTGGGGCAGCGAACACACCAAAAAACAACACCAAAAGAGCCATGAACGCCGGGGGAGAGAAGGAAAAGAGAGAGGTGTGGGGGTGCTGCAGAAAGGGGTAGCGCCGGTCGGGAGGAGCGCAACAATTCGCCGACCACAGCGCAGCAGCACGAGGAGATCGCCAGGGGGGGGGCAAAGGGGGGATGCGCGGCGTCTCTGCAGACGACGCGGCGGAAGAGCAACCGCCACCACTAGTTGACCCGGTATGGTACACCACGCCGCCTGCCCGACCAGTCTCTGGCTGCTTAGTTCTTGTCACACGCAAACGCGGCGAGCGCGTCCGCAAAGTCGTACAGGCGCCCAATGTCGGTGGTGCTGAGGCTCTCCATCGCGTCCATGGAGCTTGTCTCCAGCGACACGCGCACCTCGTACCAAGTCGCCGCTGAGGAGCCCATCGCGTCGGCCGCGTCGTCGACGTCATCGTCCAACGCCGACTTTTCCCCGATATCAGAGCTGTCCATTGCAGAGCCGTAGCCGGCACCACGCCGGCCGCCGCCCTTGGCCGACACGTCCTTGTCCGACGTCACGTGCTGCACCACCACGCGGTAGTGATCGCCACCCGTCGACTGACGCTTCCACACACTCTCGTTGACCGTACGCACATGCTTCCATGTCAGGCCGCTGCGGTGGAGCTGGTCGTCCGACTCGGGGCTGCTCACAACCGCCGACGCGTCGCCGGCCCAGGCAAAGGAGGAGCCGAGCGTGGTCAGGGATGCCTGTTCGGGCACCGACAGCTCCACCACCGAGCGGAGGTTGAAGCGGGTCTCCACGTCGCGCGACGTGCTGACGGTGAGGAAGGCGAGATCCGCATTGCACTTGGGCCGGCGGTCCACCGCCGCCGCGTCCGCCTCCGCGACGGTCCCCGCCGCAGTCGCCGCAGCCGCCGCCGGGGAAACGAGGGTGAGGAGGAACTGACGGGAAGAGCTGTCCTCGGCCACCTGCAGGTAGGCCAGGTTGGTCGACGCGCCAACCGCGTGGAAGGTGTGGTGCAGGAGGAAGGCCTCGACCTTGTCAATCTGGCGGCGGGTCAGCCGCCGGTGGAACTGGGAGACCCCCCGCGTCGGATCCGTCGCGGCGTCAACGACGGCGCTCAGCTGCAGGTCAATGTCCGCGTCGCGGTCATCGACGGCCGGGAAGTAGGTCTTGCCGAGGGAGGCCTCGAGCGCCCACGCGCCGTCCGTGGTGCTCGTCGCCGCAATGGACGCGAGCTCCCCAAACGCGGGATCCACCTTGCTCCACGGGCGCAGCGCGCCCGAGCGGCTCCCGTCCCCGTCGGCGCTGTGGCCGCTGCTGCTGCCGCTGCTGTCTGCCGTCTCGGCGGGGTACACCGCCATCTGTGAGCGGGACGGCACGAGCGTGAACCACCGCAGATCCACCCCGTTCGAGTCGTCGGTGACGTGGACAAAGCGGAGGCCCTCGTCAAATTCGGACGCCAGCAGGGAAATACGCTTGGGGGGGGAAAAGACGGTGCGGGACTGGCGCGCCTGGTGGACGAGCGCAGACAGGGCGGCCTCGGCGGCGCGCACCTGCTCCACCGTCCCCCTCACCTCGACCGTCCGGTCCGACGCGTTGACCAGCACCCGCGCGCCGGTGGAGCGGCGGAGCTCACAGATGCGATCGCCGCCGCGGCCAATGATCGCGCCCGGGCCGACGCCCTCGGGCAGCGAAAAGACCTCGGTGGTGGTGTTGGGCGCCGCCGGCGCCTGATCAGGGCGGGCAGAGATAAAGGCCGACCGCGCATCGTGCGCGTCGCGGACGAGCGCAAAGACCGCCGCGACCGCGTCCTGCACCTGCTCCGCGGAGCCCTTGACCTCCACCGTCCGGTGGGTGGCGTTGACCACCACCGACGCGCCCGTCGCGCGGCGGAGCTCCCGGATGCGCTCCCCGCCGCGGCCAATGATCGCGCCGGGGCCGACGCCCTCGGGCAGCGTAATGACCGTCGTCGTCGCCGCGCCCCGGCGGTCGCCGCCGCCGCGGCCGCCATAATCCCCGTGGTCCGCCATCGCACAGGGAAAGGGGGTGGTGAGGGAAGGGGGGGGGGGGGGGGGGGGGGGGGGGAAGGGAAGGGGGAGGGGGGACGGGGGAGCCGGGGGGGGGGTGGGTGGGGGAGGGCCAGGGACGGGGGGGGGGGGGATGGGCGTCAACGCAGGGGCGGCCAAAGGGGCGCGCGGATCGGGGGAGCGCCACGCCGCCGAGACGAGGCACTGACGCAGATTGGGTGCCGCCGCCGCGCGCCCGCGCACGTCGGCCGCCGACGGTCGTCGCGGCGGCGGCGCGCGGCGGGGGTGGCCGCCGCGCGCGTCCAAGACGCGCGACCGGGCCTTTCGCCGGCGGCGAGGGGGGGGGGGGGGGGGGGGGTGCCCGGCGACCCGCGAGTGACGACGGCGAGCCGCCTCGCGGCGCTGGCGCGCGGCCGGGGTGCGCAACGATAAATCTTGTAACCCCCCACTGTTCAAGAAACTATCCAGTCGAGGGAGGGACACCAAGATTGGCACACAGTGCAAGTTGTACTGTCAACTACGCTCAGCAAGCAGCACTTTCATCTGACGAGACTGGAGTTCGTAACTTGCAGTATTTCCTGCGCGTGTGGTCTCGAGTCGTGCTCGCCCTCGTGCCGTGTCCAAATTTACGCACCCGGCATTGGGCGTTGGCGCCACCCGCCGGTTCCCGCCCTCTGCCACCGACGCGCACCCGCCCCGCCACGTTCAAACACCGCGCACAGCGCCCCAGAAGTTTACCCGACGGGGTAGCCAAATACATATTCCTGAAAGTCTATTCCTTGAGTCGAAAGCACACTTCTTCTGCGTTGACGTTTGTGATCTAGAATTTAAAGCTGAGCATGTGTCGTGAGTGGGTAGTCGTGACTATGTATGAAGAATACTGTTTGGCATGGACAATGCGGGTACATGCACGCAAGTACACTTCGGATCCTGTGTCTCAAACGTCTTTCATGGTTTTTTCGTGCAAGATGTGCTTTATTGCTATCTGCAGCATCGCCCTGCCCTCCCCGACCGCCAAGCACATCTGGTGCAACAAATGAAAATGGAAGCAGACGAACACGGCAAGGTGACAACAGCAGCGAGACCAAGATGGAGCGAGCATACATCCAAGCGACGCGAGAGGGACGGACAAGGTCAGTCAGTGTCATCACAGCATCTCAGCACAGAGGATGCTCGCAGCATGAGCACGTACGCACACCCCGCATCGCCGGCGGTGCGGCGACCGTTACACCGAGCGCCCACCCTCTCCCCCCCGATGGCCGCCCGCCCCTCCCGCGGCATTCCCCCCTCGCTGTTTTACCCCTTCCGCTAGCGTCCGCGAGGAGACCTGGGCCCACGCACCCCTCGCGGCGCGGGCAGCAACCCAGTCGGGCACGCCGCCACAGCCGCTGCCGCCGCCACTGCCGCAGCCGCCACCGATGTCTCTGCGGCCGCCGCTGCAGGTGAAGACCACCACCGCCGCCTTGCGGGTGCACTTGCGCGGGACAATCAATCCCCTTTTGCGGGTCGACAATGACCCACAACCCAGAGGTCGGCCAGAGGGAGGCGGCAGCGGTGGCACGTAGACGACGCCCGAGACAAGGGAATGGGGAAGGGCGGAAGTGAGAGCGGGGTACGCGCCGAGGTGGGTGAGAGGGTAGTGTGAAGAATGAGGTGCGGCGGGGTCAAGAGAGGGGGAGGAGGGGAAAGGGAGGGGGTGAGAAGGGTGGGATGGGGAGGGCGCGGGACAGGGAGGGGTGTGAAGAGGAGAAGAGACAGGGAAAGTGGGCCCGCAGGACCCATAAGACACGCAAGGCTCGAAGTAGGCGTCAGTATCATGGCCGCGTCGCATGTCCGCAGGCGCCCCCACACGGGGAGCCGCTCTCCACAGAGACGCGGAGTGGACTCGCGGCGGCGGTGCAAGCAGCGGCAACGGACACAGAGGCGGAGACGATGGCGACAGTGGCGGCAGAGACACCGGCGGTGGTGAGCCGCGAGAGGATAGTACACTTGGCCCGTCCCTGCACCTTCCCTCCTGGCCCTTGCCCCATCCTGCCTCCTTCCCCTCTCCCACTCCCCCTCCGTCCCACCCCAGCTTACCGCCAAGAGTGGCCTCGCCAAGTGAACGGCCCACGTCATGAACCGCTGCCTTCGATCCCGCCGCACGCGTCCAGGCGGGACGGACAGTGCAGCGCACAAAGCAGAGGGAGGGGTGAAGTAGAAGGGTGGGAGTGGTGGGACAGAGCCCGTGGCGAGCAGGCGAGGGAAAGGCAGTGGAGAGGCGCACGAGAGGGGGTGGGAGGCGGGGGTGCAGGATGGCAAGGGCGGGATGGGGGAGGATTCGGGGCGGTCGGCTTGCACTGGGACGACCCAAGGTGGGGAGAGACGTGCAAGCGACCACTTGCACCGCTGCATTCTCGATTCTCACGAAATGAGGGATGCCAATTATTGAGTGCGACTCAACGTGCTGACCACCAACCGGCGACTGCGCGTGGTACCGGTGATGGAGTGGAATCTATCGTGTGAAGAGGAAAAAGCGTCGTAACACAATCCTATGGTGGTATATTTGTGAAAATCATGTATTCTTTTACCCCGCTAGTTTCGAAACGGGGTGCTGTGCGGCGGACGCTGCCGCCGCGGCGGGCCCCGCGCGGCCGTTTCGCCGCCGCCGCCGGCCGTGTCGAGCGCCCCGGCCGCCCGCCCCCGCTACCGCCACTGCGCAGACCCCCCCCTCCCCCACCGCCAGCGTATCGACGCGGCGCCGTCCCCCCCCCCCTTCCCGTCCGCTGCCGTCGTGAGCGGCCCGCACCGCGCCGCCGCCACGCGGCACACGCCGGGGCAGGCGGCGCCCCTCCGCTGCCCTCCCTCCCCCCCCCCTCCACCCCTGTATGGCGGTACGCTGCCGCCCGCGGCGGTGACCCCCACCGCGGGCCGTTTTCCCCGCCGCCGCCGCCGCCACCACCGCGGGCCGTTTTCCCCGCCCCGTCCACGCCGTCACCCGCGGCGTTCCCCCCCCCCCCCCCCCCCCCCCCGCCCCTGGCCTTGCCCACCCACAGCGGCAGCCCCGGTCTGGCGGGAGCGGCCTTCCCCCTCCCCCCCCCCCCCGCCCCCCCCGCCCCGAGGCGGCCACGCGCGCCGCCGCCGTTTTCCCTTGCCCGTGCGTCGCCGCGGCGGCACCCCCCTCCGTACCCTTCTTCCCCCCCCCCCGCCAGTGTCTCCCGCCCCCGCGGGCTCGGCGTACCGCCGGCCGCCGCGGGTGCCCCCCTCGGGCGGCACCCCCCGCGGCCGCGGTCGCCCGAGCCGCCGTATATCAGCGCGCCCGCCCCGCGCCGCCGCCGTCGTCAGCGTCGCGGTCTGGGTGCGTGGCCGCACCGGTCGCCGGCGCTACCGCCACCGCGAGTGGCGGGTCGCCACCGTCGTCGCCGTCGCCGCCACCGTCGCCGCCGCCGTCCCCACCGTCGCCGCCACCGTCACCACCGTCACCGCCACCGTCGCCACCGTCGTTACCGCCGTCCTTGTCGTCACCACCGCCGTCCCCACCGTCGCCGCCACCGTCACCGCCGTCGTTACAGCCGTCCTTGCCATCGCGGTCGCCGTCCCCACCGTCGCCGCCACCGTCACCGCCGTCATTACCGCCGTCCTCGCGGTCACCACTGCCGACCCCCCCCCCGCCCTCCCCCCCCCCCCCCCCCCCCGACACTTCCCGTCCTCCTCCTCCCTCCCCTCCCCTACCATGGACACCCTCCGACGGTGGTGGGCCACCCCCCCCCCCACCCCCCCCCCCACGCCACCACCACCACCACCACCACCGCCACCGCCACCGGCGGCAGCGGCAGCCGCCGGCAGCCGCCACTCCCCCTCACGCGGGTGCAACCCACGCCGCACGCCCCCCCCCCCCCCCCCCCCCCGCCTCCCCCCTCTGGCGTTCCCCCCCCCGGCGCCACACCCACCGGCGGCGGCGCCCGCCGCCCCCCCCCCCCCCCCCCGGCGGCTTTGTGGGCACCTCCGCCACCATCCCCCCCCCCCCCCCACCCTCTGGCCGTCACCGCGGCGGCCGCCGCCGCCGCCGTCGTCGCCGACGGCGCCCCCCCCCCCCCCCTCCCCCCCCCCACGCGGGGGGCGGCGGGGTCCCCCCCCCCCCCCCTCCGGCGCCCTCCCCCCGGCCGCCACCACGGCGGCGGCGGCGGCGGCGGCGGCGGCGGCGGCGGCGATGAGAACGCGGCGCCGGTGGCGGCGCCACCGTCGGCGGCGGCGGCCGCCCTCGACGCGGCCATGGCCGCGTACCGGGACAAGCGGCGCGTGCCGCCGCCGCCGCCGACGCCGCCGCCGCCGCCCTACCACCCCCCCGCGTCTAGGGGCGGACGCGACGCCGCCGGCGTCGCCCGCCGCCGGCGGCTGCCGGCCGCAGCCGGCGGTGCAGACGGCCGCGTCGTCGCCGTCGCCGCCGCCGCCCCGGTCCGTGGCCGCCGTGGCGGCACCGCGGTCCCCGCCGCCGCCGCCGCCGCGGCGGCGGCGGCGGCGGCGGCGGCAGCGTCGGCCGGGACGGTGCGGCATCCGCTCCCGGCGGGCGGGTCCGCCGGCCGGCCGGCGGGTGTCACCGCCGGCCGTACCGGCGGCGGCGGCGGCGGCGGCGGCGGCGGCGGCGGCGGCACGCCGACGCGTACCCCCCCCGGCGGCGGCACCCCCCCCCCCCCCCCGCCACCCCCCCACGCGCACCCCCGGCGGCGGCTGCTCCGCCTCCCCCTTGCCCCCCCCCCCCCCCCCCGCTACGCCACCCCCGCCACTCGCGACGCGGCCCGCCGTGCGGCCGACGCGCGGGCGGCGGCGGCGGCGGCGGCGGCGGCGGCGGGGGTAGTCGCGCCGGCGGCGGCGGGGGTGGGGGCGGCGGCGGCGGCGGCCGCCGCGGGCGGCCGCCCGCTGGGGCCCGCACCCCACCGGCGGCGGGTGGCGGCGGCGGGGGTGTTGTTGCCGCGGCGGCCACGGGTGCAGGGGGGGGGGGCGGTAGTGGGGGGGGGGGGCGGGGGGGGGGGGTAGACCCGCGGCGGCCGCGGCAGTCGCCGGGGGGGGGCCGCGGGGGACGGCCGCCGGCGGGGGCGGGCGCTGCCGTGGGGAGGCGCCCGCCGCGCCGCCGCCGCCGCCGGCAGCGCCAGCGTCGGCGGCGGCCGCGACGGGCGGCGGCACCCCCCCCCCCCCCAACCCCCCCCCCCCCCCCTGCCGAGCTCCCCCCCCCCCGCCCCCCCCCCCACCGACGGGCGGCGGTGGTATCCATCGCGCCCGACACCCCCCCCTACATCTTTGACGTGGACCCGTCGACGGTCTTTACCGGCCTCGTGCCGATTGGCGCCGGCGCCTCCGGCACCGTCTACCGCGCGGCGGACGCGGCGCACGGCGGGCGGACGGTGGCGGTGAAGCGGGTGACGCCCGCGGACGCGGCGGCCGCGGCGGCGGTGGCGGCGGAGGTGGCCATGGCCGCCACCACCCGCCACCCGTGTCTGCTCAAAGCGTGGGAAACGTACGTCTGGCGGGGCGAGTGGTGGCTCGCCACCGAGTGGATGGACGGCGGCGCCGTGACGGGGCTGATTGCCGCCGCCGCCGCGGCGGGCGCGGCGCTGCCCGAGCGGATCATTGCGTACGTGCTGCGGGAGGTGCTCGAGGGGCTCGCGTACATGCACGGGGGGGGGCGCATGCACCGGGATGTGAAGAGCGACAATGTGCTGCTGGGGGGGGGGGGCGCGTCGCGCTCGCGGACTTTGGGTTTGTGGCGGAGGTGGGGGGGGGGGGAGGCGCACGAGTACCGTTGGCACCCCGTACTGTACGTTGGGAGGGTCTCTTTTTTTTTTTTTTTTTTTAGGGGGGGGGGGGGGCGGGAAGGGGTTGGCGGTGGCAGTGGTGGGGTGGGGTGGGGTGGGGTGGGGTGGGGTGGGGTGGGGTGGGGGGGGGGGGGTGTGTGGTGGGTGGGATGCCGGTGGGTGGCGCTGATGGTGGGGTGGTGGGGGTGGTGGGCGGGGGGGTGGGGGGGGGGGGACACCCGCACGCCGCGGGAGACACCCCGCGGGAGACCACCCGACTGACCACCGCCGACCGACGCGCTGGTGTCGCGGACCCGCCGGCCGCCGCTGTGACTGACTGCCGCTCCTCCTCCCCCTCTGCTCTCTCCGTCCCCACACCCGTTCCTCTCGATGTTTTTATCGTTTGGTATCTGCCGCCTCTGGTCCGTCCCCCCCCCCCGCTCTCCACACCACCCTCCCCCCCCTCCCCCCCCTCCCCCCCCCCAGGGATGGCACCCGAACTCATCCGCGGCGGCGGCTACGACGCCCGCGCCGACATCTGGTCACTCGGCATCCTCGCGCTGGAGCTGGCCGAGTACGCCCCCCCCCACCTGGCCGAGCCGCCCCTCCGCGCCATGTACCTGATCAGCACGCGGCCGCCGCCGCGGCTCCGCCGGCCGTCCGCGTGGTCGCCCGCGTTTACCGCCTTCCTCGCCGCCGCGCTCGTCGCGGACCCGGCCCGCCGCGCGCGCGCGGCGGCGCTGCGGGCGCACCCGTTTTTGCGCCGCGCCGCCCCGCGGGAGGAGGTGGGGCGGCTGGTGCGGCGGGTGGTGGCGGAGCGGGGGGGGGTGCTGGGGGGGGTGGGGGGGGCGGGGGGGGTGAGGGGGGGGGGGGGGGGATGCACGTGCGCTGGGGGGGGGGGGGAGGGGGGGGGGCGCCGCCACCGCCAGACCTTAGCACCCTCGGGTGTGGGACGGGCTGAGCGCCGCCGCCTCGTCGGTTTTGGTTGTGCGCGGCGGTGCGGCCAGAGGCGGACCCAAACCAAATGGAGCGCCCGATATCCCACCACCGTCCCGCACGGCCGCCGCCCTCGGCGTAAGCCGCGCCGCCGACAGCCAGCGGCGGCGCCGCGGCGGCGGCGCCGCCGCCGCGGGCCCGCCGCCGCCGCCACGGCGGGCGGCCCGAGCACGGCCGCCGCCGCCGCGCGTCGCCGCCCACACCGCGGCGGCCGGCCGGCGCCTAACCCCCCCCCCCCCCCCCCCCGCCGGCGGCACGCGCCCCTGCCCGCGCGCAGCGGAAGAGGGCGGCGCGGCACGCCGCGGCGCGGCGGCGGTGCGGCGGCTGCGGGCCGCCGCGCCGACGCGGCCGCGGCTGTTGGAGGGGAGCGGGGCGGGCGCACCGCCGGCGGGGGGGGGGGAGGCGGTGGGGGGGGGGGGGGGGGGGGGGGTCGGGATGAGCGACGGCCGCCCGTGACGCGCCCGGTCCGCCGCGGCGGAAGGTGTGGCACGGCGCGGGAGCGCCGCGCCACGCCGCGCCGTGCATGGCGGCGGTGGCGGCGGCGGCGGCGGCGGGGGGCAACCCGCCCCTCCCCCCCCCTCAACCCGGCGCTGCCGCGCGTGTGGGGAAGGGGGAGGAGCACCGCGCCGGCCGTGGCGTGGCGGCGCACCCCCCCCCCCCCCCCCCCCCTCCGCCGCGGCCGTCCGCCCCGGCGACACGGGACCAGGCGCCGCCGCGCCCGTGTCGCCGCGCGGCACGCGTCGCGGCGCTGGCGGCGGCGTGCGGGGGGGGCGTTGGCGGGGATGCGCGGCGGCGGCAGCGGCGGCGGCGACGCGCCCGAGCGTCCGCCGCAGCGGCGGCCGCTCGGGGTGGCCAAGGAGCAACCGCGGGCGGGTGGGGTAGGAGGGCGGCGGCACGCGCTGGCCGAGCGGCCAGCAGCGCACCCGCCGCCGCCGCCGCCGCCGCCGCCGCCGCCGCCGCCGCCGCCGCCGCCGCCGCCACCGCCACCGCCACGGCGCACGCGGCTGCCGCCGTGCCGCCGCTGAACGGCCGTGCCGCCGCGCCCGCCGTACCCCCCGCCGCGGCGGCTGGCCGTCAGACGGTGGCCGCCACGCCGCCCACCCCGACGTGCACGCCGGCGGTGGGGGCGGTGGCGGCCGCCGCGGCGGGCCGCCCCGGCCCGTCGGCGCCGCCGCCCGTGCGCAGCGTCGGGCCATGGCACGCGGCGGACGCGGCGCGCGCGGCGGCCGCCGCCGCCGCCCGCGGCGGCCCGCCGTTGCCACTGGCCACACCGCCACCGACGGCGGCGCTGCCATAGCCGCCGCCGCCGCCGCCGCCGCCGCCGCCGCCGCCGCCACCGCCGCCACCGTCACCGTCGCTGCCGCCGCTGCCGTCGCCGCCGCCACCGCCGTCCGCAGCGGCGGTGGCCGCCGCCGCCGCGGCCGCCGCCGCGGCCGCCGCCGCCGCCGCTGCCGCCGCCGCCTTGCGGCGGGCGACCCACAGGCACCCCCCCCCCCACAGCGACAGCGCCAGCCAGGCGCCCTCAATCACCGCGCTCGGCAGGTTGAACGCGGCGGCCAGGGACGCGAGGATCAGCGCCGACCCCGCCGCGTTGGCCGCGTGGTAGCGGAGGCTGCCGACGCCAACGTGGCCCAGCTGCAGCGCCGCGTACGCGCCGAGCAGCAGCACCACGCCGGCAATGCCCGCCGCCTGCAGCGCCGCCTCCACCGCCTGGTTCATTTGGGGGGGAGGGGGGGGGGGGGGGGGGGGGACGACGACGGCGGGCGGCCGCGCCCGGGGAACGGTCCGCGAGGCAGGACCAGGCCCGCCGGCGACGGAGCGGAGGCTGCTTTGGGGACGCCGCCACAGCGACCCGCCGCCCGCCCGCGCGCTGCCCCGCGGTCGCTGGGGCGGTGGGTCCACCGCGCGAACGCGGGCGGCCGTCACGGCGGCAGCGGCGAGGGTGTGGCTCTCTTCACGTTGGTCGCGGACAAGGGTGGTAGCCGTGTCGTCGGCGAGCTCGGTCCACTCCAATTCAGAAAGAGTCCCGTAGGAACGGGCGTTCCGACGTCAATTGCGCATTTCGTACCTGTTTCTGCACTGTAAGACTCAGTAACTTTCTACGAGACGAGCACTCTGCGGCGACATGGACGGAGCTGCCGGCGTTAAATCCTTGCGACGCACAACGATGACTCCTCGAGGAATCAAGTACTAGATTGTATGGCGTTCCAATTGTACCCCTCGCACTCTCACACGCGTTGCTGCAACCACGGTTCCTGCCAAGATCTGGCGCCAACACAAACCAAAGCGTGATCTGATTGGCTACCTGAGGCCTTGTGTGCTTGTGTTTAGGCGGTGTACGTGCCGCCGCCGCCTCCACCTTCGTGGCGCCCTGCCAGTGGTGGAATCGAGCCCGCCCGCCATCGTGAGGACGTCACTCGTCGTCATCAGGGACGCACCCACGCTCCGGGGTGTCCCCGGTTCCTGTTCTTGCGCTCTTCTTGGCGCGGTCAATGGCCAGCCGCCTCGCCGCCTTCCTCGCCGCCCCCGCCGGCCGCCTCTTTGCGGCCGCCCCCCGGGTGGTTGGCCGCCGCCCCGCCACCGTTGCCGCGGCGGGTCACCCGCCCGGTGTGGGCGGCCGCCACGCGGCCCGTGCCATGGAGTCGTCGTCCCGCCGCCGCGGCGGCGCCGGTGCCAGTGGCGACGGCGGCGGTGACGACAAGGGCGGCGGCGGCGGCGGCGGCGCCCCCCCCACCCCGGACGCGCCGCGGGTGGCGGGCCTGGAGCCCGAGCGCCGGCACGCCCTCAACGCCGCCCCCGAGCGCCCCGGCGGGGCCTACACGCTCCTCCTCCTCACCACCTCCCTCCGCGTGCACGCCAACGCGGCGCTGGGCGTGGCGGCCGAAACCGCCGCCCGCCTCTGCACGCCGCTTCTCGCGCTGACGGTCGTCGACGCGGCCGCGGCGGGCCTCGCCGCCCGCCACCACGCGTGGGTGACCGCCGGCCACGGGGAGCTGGCGGCGGGCCTGGCCGCCCGCGGCGTCCGGCTGGTCGTTGCCGTCGGCCCGACGGTGGCGGTGACGGCGGCGGCGGCGGCAGAGGCGGCGGCGGTGGTCACCGACTGGGGCTACCTGCGGGAGGAGCGGGCGCTGCGGCGGGACGTTGGCGCGGCGGTGGGCGTGGCGGCGACGGGCGTCGAGGCCAATGTCGTCGTGCCGGTCGCCGTCGCGAGCGACCACGAGGAGTTTGCCGCGCGGACGCTGCGGCCAAAGCTGATGCGCGCCCTCGACGCGTGGCTGGTTCCCCCCCCGGAGCTGCCCGTACGGAAAGCGCCCGGCGTGCCGCCCGCCGCCGCGGCGGTGGACGTGGCCGCGTGGCGCACGCCCGACGGCGGGCGGGTGCGGGTGGTGGACCCCGCCGACTGGGCCGCGACGGTCGCGTCGCTCGACGGCATTGACCGGGGCGCGCCGCCCGTGGCGGCCGCGGCGGTCGCGGCGGGCGCGGCGCCCGCGCCCGGCGAGGCCGCCGCCCGCGCCGCGCTCCGTGACTTTGTCGACCACCGCCTGGCCGCGTACGCGGAGCGGCGCAACGAGCCGGCCGACTCGGCGCAGTCGGGGCTGTCGCCGTACCTCCGCTACGGGCTGCTGTCGCCCGTCGAGTGTGCGCTCGCCGCCCGTGGCGCGGCGGCGGCGGCGTCGGGGGCGGGCGCGGCGACGCTCCGCTCGGGGGTGGCGTCGTTTGTGGAGGAGCTGGTCGTCCGCCGGGAGCTGGCGGTCAACCTCGTCACGTACTGCGAGCGGTACGACGCCGTCGAGGGGCTCGCCTCGTGGGCGCGCACCACCCTCGCCGACCACGCGGGCGACGCGCGGGAGGTGCTGTACGAGCGGGCGGTGCTGGAGCGGGGCGCGACGGCGGACCCGTACTGGAACGCCGCGCAGCGGCAGCTGGTGCTCACCGGCCGGATGCACGGCTACATGCGGATGTTTTGGGCCAAGAAGATCCTCGAGTGGACCCCCACCCCGGCGGTGGCCTTTTCCGTCGCGCTCGCCCTCAACAACCGGTGGGCGCTGGACGGGGCGGACCCCAACTCGGTCGCGGGCGTCGCGTGGGCGGTCGGCGGCAAGCACGACCACGGGTGGGCGGAGCGGCGGGTGTTTGGCAAGGTCCGCTACATGAACGCCGCGGGCCTCCGCCGCAAGTTCCGCATCGACGCGTACGTGGCGGGGGTGGACGCGCTGGCCCAGCGGGTGGGCGGCATGCCGCCGGGCATGGCCGACGGCGACGCCCCCGCCGGGGGGGGAGTGGCGGGGGGGCAAGCCAAGCTGGCCGTGGGGGGGGCGGGCATCGCGGGCAAGCGCCCGCGACGGACCGCCGCCACGGGGGGGGCGCCGCCGCCGGCGGCTGCGCCGGCGCCGGCCAAGCCGCGCGGCCGCCCTGGTCGGCGGCCGGCGGGCTCCAAGGGCGGAGGCGGGGGGGGCACCGCCGCCGCCGCCGCCGCCACCACCGCCGCCGCCGCCACGCCGCGCGGGCGGGCGGCGGACCAGGCCACCCTGGGCGACATGGGCGTCCGCGCCACGCCGCGGCGGCCGGCCGGGCCCGCCGACCCGCCGCCGCCCGCGGCGCGGAAGAAGCGCAAGGCGTAGCGCCGCGCGCGCGCGCGCGCGCGCGATGCTGGCGGCGGGTGCCACCCGTGGGCCACCGCTCAGCGCCTCGGGGGTGGGGGGCGGGGGGAGTGCCGCCACGGGCGGGCGCCTACTGCCCTGGCACCGTAGACCGGGGCACACCACGCGCGCCACTACCGTGGGGATGGGGCCCAGAGTAAACGGGTCCACCGCGCGCGGCGGGACGCCTGTCTGGCGCGCGGGGCCCGGCGACCGGCAGCACCGCCCAACGTTGCCCCCCCCCCCCCCCCCCGCCCCCTCTCTTTGCATTGCCTTTTTGCAATCCCGTGCCGCCGCCGATGCGCGGCGGCAAAGGACCTGCCCCTCCGACCGTTCCTGACGCCCGCGCGGCACCATCCCCGCCACCCTGGCTCGGGGGTGCCTGCTAGGGGGGATCGCGGGTGAGGTGGGGGTGGGAGGCGCGTTCCACTGGCCGTTGCACTGTGGTGCGGTTGTGATGACTGCGCCTGCTTTGTCGTCATGGCAGAGCTACGGGAGCATCCGCGGACAGCGCTTGAGCAAAGAGGAGAAGCGTGGCAGAGGGTTCTGACAGGTTGCGTTGATGTTTTTCTTACTTTGATGAACCTGGTCAAAGCCAAGACTGAGTGCGGGGCAAAACCTTGCATTGGTCGATGGTTCATCATATCCGGCTGGAGAGATGGCTGGTTTCCCCACGACCTCGACTTTGACTGGGATCACACCGGATAAATTTGAACAAGACGGCAGTGTACTTATTCACACCGCCTGGGCTTGATCCGAGCTGGGGCGACGCTGAATGGTTCAGTCAATATGAGTACATTGTCCAATAGGATAGCGCCATTGCAAAGTGCTGACAGTTTCTGCTGAGCGGACTTGGGCGTCGAGCGTCTACCCTCTTGAGCGCCCAGCGCGCCGGCGAGCCCTTTGTCTTGCTGCGCCCGCCCGCCCCACCCACATGTCCTGTCCCTCGTCGCGCACGTGTCGCCCACCAGACTTGCTGCCGTCATGAACGCTGTTCTTGGTCGCCCAGCGCTCTGGGCTGCGTCTGCCTTCCTGGTGGTGCTGGCCGCTGCGTCGGGCACGACGCCCGTGGCGGCTGCGCTGTACAACTGGAAGACGTCCAAGGTCGTTGAGCTCACAGAGAAGAACTTCCAGTCGCTTGTCCTCGATTCGAAAGAGACATGGTACGTGTCGGCTTGCATCTGCTGATGGCGGTCTTCTCTCGTGGAGCCTGGCGGGGCTTGCCCGCCTGACGTGAGTCTCGGTGTCATGTCAACGCACACTCGGGTCAGTGCTCGCTGGACTGCTCCTGACTTTCCCACCCCTGCGCTGACGTATCCTCTGCTGTGCTCTACAGGCTCGTGGAGTTTTATGCAGACTGGTGCGGCCACTGCAAGAGCCTGGCCCCGCACTTTGACCGCGCCGCGGCGAACCTGGATGGCGTCGCGCGGCTGGGCGCCGTCTCCTCTGACGATGCCCCTGGCCTGATGTCCAAGTATGGCGTCAAGGGGTTCCCTACGCTCAAGTTGTTTTCTGGCGTCACCGCGCGCGACCGGCGGCCGTCAGACTACAATGGCGCTCGCACGTCGGGGGGGATGGCGGCTGCCGTCAAGGCCGCGCTCAAGTCGTTTGTGACGGTCATCCCTGCCGGGGGGGTAGCGGGCTTCCTCAAGGAGACGTCCCCCAAGCTCCCCCACGTGGTGCTGTTTACGTCCAAGAAGAGCACCTCGCCGCTGTACAAGGGCCTGAGCGCGGCCTATGAGGGCCGCCTTGCTCTTGGCGAGGTGCGCGGCGCGGACGGAGAGCTGGCGGCCAAGCACGGTCTGGCCTCCAAGAAGCTGCCCGGCCTGGTGTCGTGGGCGGCGGGCTCGACCGACGAAACTGCGGGGGTGCCCCACACGGGGGCGGTAGAGGCGGACGCCCTTCGTGCGTTCCTCGACGCCGTGGCCGTCGGGTCGCCCCCGTCCGCTGAGGGCGACGCTGCCGGTGGCGATGGCGCGACGGCAGGCGGCACAGCCGACGCGTCGGCGGCGCCAGAGGCGACGCCCATGGGTGGCACGTTTGTGCAGCCGCCGGCGGGGGACGCTGGGGTGGCCACCGTGGACAGCCGGGCAGCCTACGACGCGCACTGTGGTGCCCGTAAGGATGGCCGGCTGTGTGCGCTGGCGCTCCTCCCCGACGGCGCGTCGGCCAGCCTCACCCCGGCGGTGCTGGAGGGCTTGGCAGGGCGCTACCAGTTTGACAACCTCGGGTTTGCGGTGGTGGACGTTGCGTCGAGCGGCGGCGCGCAGCTGGCGTCGTCGCTGCTGGGCCCCGACGCGGTTGCCGACGGCGGCGCGTTTGCGGTGGTGCGGGGCAAGAAGGGCAAGGTGGCGGCGCTGGCGGGGGAAGGGGTGGTCCTGGACGACGCGTCGGTGGGGGCGTTTCTCGACAAGGTGGTGGGGGGGACGTGCGGTACGCCCGCTTTGCGGGCGACGTGCCGCAGTGGTCGGCGGCCACGGCGGCGGCGGCCGACGCGTCGGCCGGTGCCGAGGCCGAGCCCGCCGCGTCGCCGGCGGTGCACGTGGCCGCGGACGAGGGTGCGCCGGCCGACGCTGGGGCCACGGGAGCAGCGGACAAGGCGGAGGAGGGCAGCTGCGCCGCGCCGGCAGACGGAGAGGCTGGCCAATGCGGGGCACCCCCGCCCAATAGCAGCGCATGAAGGGAAGGTGTGGCGGGGGGTGGGCGGTGGCTGCGGCCAGTGCGTAAACGTTAGTTTGCATTGACGGCGCTTGGCAGCGTCCGCACGCCGCCTGACCTACCGCCCACCCGGTGTGCGGCGACCTTGCCGCCGCCCGCCCCAGTCGGGAACCGTGGTCCTCCTCGCGGGCTCCTCTCCCTGACCTCGTTCCGCCCCCCCGTGAAACTCCCCTGTGCCTGCTCGGCGCTACTCGTGTGGGCGCGCAGCCCCCTCCTCTTCCGTCTCCCCCCCCCCCCACCCCGCCACCGTGGCTCCACACCCCCCCTCTGCACACGCCCACACGAGCAGCGCCTCGAGCGCAGCACGAGGGCCGGATACGCAGACGATGGGCGACGTCTGGGTAATTCTTTCAAGGACACAATGAAAATGGGAAAAACCACCTGAAAAGTGAGGCCTTGATCCAGACGGCGCGCTCCCCCCCCGCGGCCTGGCCGCCGTCGTCGACCCGCCGCCCTCCCGCCGCGCCTCCCGCGCTGCCCCTGCGACTGCTGTCTGCCGAGCCGCCCACCCCCTCGACGCCGGCCCCGCCCGCACCGGCCGTCTCTACTCCTCCGCCGCCGCGCCCGCGGCACTGTCGCGGCGCGTCTTTTCCCCTCTGCTCCCCTTCCTGCCTTTGGCGGGTCCAAGGCGGTCGGACAATGGACCCCGCACCGCCGCCACCGCCGCCGCCGCCGCCGTCGGCCGACGGCGGCGGCGGCGGCGGCGGCGGCGGCGGCGGCGGCGGCGGCGTCGCCGACGGTGGTGGCGGCGTCGCCGACGGTCGGGCCGAGCTGCCCGCCATTCCGCCGGCGGCGGCGCCCACCGGCGGTCCGCCGGGCACGCCCGCCGGCGCGGCGGGCGACGCGGGGGCCCCCCCTGCCCCCCCCCCCCCCCCTTTGCGGTGCCGCCGTCCCCCTATGGCGGTCCCGTTTTTCCCGCCTCCCCCCCCCCCTCCCCACCCTCGGCGGCTGGGGCGCCAGCGGCGGCGGCGGGGGCTTTGTGGTCCCCCCCAGCTACCCCGTGGCGCCCGCCCCCCCCCCCCCTCGTGGCCCGTCGCGGCGGTCGCCGCCGCCCCCGAGTCGTGCCTCTTCAAAGCCGCCCTCTCTGGCGTCATGGGCGGCGGCCTCGGCCTCTTTGCGGGCCTCCTCTTTGGCGGCTACGCGGCGGGCGTGGACCACGCGGTGGAGATGCGGGGCCCCCTCCGCGCCAAGCTCCGCACCGGCTTTGCCGCGGCGGGCGGTTCCATGGCCGAGTACGGCCGCTCCTTTGCGCGCCTCGGCGCGGTCTTTGCGCTGTGTGACTGCGCGGTGGAGAAGGCGCGCGCGCGGCACGACCTGTGGAACTCGCTGATTGGGGGGTGCGCCGCGGGCGCCGCGCTGTCGTCGGCGCCGCGGACGCGGGGGGTGCCCGCGCGGGCGCGGGCGGGGAATATGGCGCTCGGGTGCGCGGGGTTTGCCGCCTTCTCCACCGCGATTGACTACTGGATGGAGGGGTCCACGTTTTGAGGGGGGGGGGGAGGGGCGGAGACGGGGGCACGTAGGCTAGGGGATGGGGGGTGGGGGGTGGGGGGGGGGGGGGAGGGAGGAGGCGGGGGGGGGGGGGGAAGGGTACGAGATGGGACACGCGGCCAAAGGTGGGGGGACCGGGCGGCAGGGCAGACGGCGACGGCCGGGGCGGACGTCCGTCCCGTGGCTGCCGCTCCCCGTTTGGCGGGCGCCCCCACCTGGCCGTCTCTGCGCCGCCGCCGCCCGGGCGGGTTGTCTGTGTGTGCACGCGGCCGCCGCCGCGGCCGCCGCGGCGCCTCGCCGCCCCGCCCCGCCACGGCCCGCCGCACGCCGCGGCGCGCGCGCCGACGGCGTGCCGCGGCCGCCGCGCGCCGCGGCGGGCGGGCGGGCGGGCGGGCGGGCGCCCGCGCGGGCGGGCGCCCGCGCGGGCACTCGCCGCCGCGCACCCGCCGCGGCGTCGGCCGCGGCCGGGCGGGCGGCGGGGCGTGGCCCGCCGCCGCGGCGGCGGCGGCGCGCGCCGCGGCGGCGGCGGCGCGCCGCCCACCACCCACCGCGGGCGAGCGGGAGCAGCAGAAAAAAAAATCAAGAAAAAAAAAAGGGCCTCCACGGGCGACGCCGCGCCGCCGGGCGGGCGGCGCCGCGACGACACAAAAAACGGGCGGGCGCCGCGGGCGGCCGCGCGTCCCCCCCCCACCCCCCACCGGCGATCAATCCACCCCCCGCGCGCCGCGCCGTGGGGGGACACGCCCAACAAACAAAAAAAAAACAAAAAAAAACGCACCACAACACCGCCACCGCGGCGCACACGAAGAAAAAAAAAAAAAAAATCGGTCGGCGCGGGCGGCGCCGCCGCGGCGGCGGCGACCCCCCATCGCCCCCCCATCGCCCCCCCATCGCCCCCCCCCCCCCTACCCACCCATTGGACCCATTGGCGCCCCCCCCTAATCGCTGCACGCGAGGCACGACAGGTACCCCCGGCCGCAGCAGCGGCCACACCGCTCCCCCCCCCCCCCAAGCGCGGCAGCACGCGGCCGCCCGGCACGGCCGGCCGCACGCCGCCGCCGCCGCCGCCGCCAACCAGCTCCTCCGCGTCGCCGGGCGAGCGGATCCACTCGCCCCGCTCCGCCCGCACCCGCGCGCGCGCCGCGTCGGCGAGCGCCTGCTGCGCGGCGCTCAGGCGGGAGGGGGGGGCGCCGACCACCGCCGTCGCCGCCGCGGCCGCCGCGCCGCCGGGGGGGCGGGTGAGCGTCGCCACCCGGCCGCCACCGCCGCTGCCGCCGCCACCGCCGCCGCGGCCGCCGCCGCGGCCGCCGCCGCCGCCGCCGCCGCCGCCGACCGCCGCTTCCGCGAGGCGGCCGCCCATGACCAGCCGCGGCTGGCGTGCCAACGACGCGCGGCGGCCGGCCGCGGCGGTACCCCCCCCCGCGGCGGCAGGCCAACCACCGACGACACGGGCGGCGGCGGCGGCGGCGGCGGCGGCGGGCGCGACCGGGTGCCCGCGCCGCCACACGCCGAGCACGGCAGCCGCGTCGAGCCGCCACACACCCCACACCCACACCCGCGCACCGCCGCCGCGCAGTTGCGCGCGTTGTGGCCCACCGCGCCGCACCGGCCGCAGCGCTGGGCGTACCACGCGCGGCGGGTGGCGGGGGTGGTGGCCGCCGCCGTGGCCGCCGCCGCGCCCGTTGCCGCCGCTGCCGCCGCGGCCAAGGGGGACGTCGCCGGCGCCGCCGCCGCGGCGGCCGCCGCCGCCGCCGCCGCCGCCGCGGGTGGGAGCCCCGACAGGACCAGCCGCGCCGCCGCGGTGCCGCTGCCGCCGCCGCCGCCGCCAATCATGGCCGCCGACGGGCGCGTCCGCGCCGCCGCGGCGGCGGCGGGCGTGCCCGGCTGCGCGAGCAGCACGGGGCACCGCCGCACATTGTGGCCGGGCTGCCCGCAGCACGAGCACCGGTGCGACTGGGACGAGCGGGGGCGCTTGGCCGCCACCGCCGCCGCCGACGCCGACGCCGCCGGCGCCGTCGCCGGCGCCGGCGCCGTCGCCGTCGCCGTCGCCGTCGCCGTCGCCGTCGCCGTCGCCACGCGCGTGGCGGGGGAAGGAGCGGCGGCGGCCGTGGCCGCCGCCGTGGACGTCCGCGGCAACGCTACCCGGGCGGTGGGAGTGGAGCGGGAGGCCGGCCGCACCGGGGGGGCGGGGGCGTCGATGGTGGATCGCCGGGCGGGGCGGGGGGTGTGGGGGCGGCGCGCCGGCAGAGCGCCCGCCGGCACAAACGCCGCCGCCATGGGTGCAGGGGATACACGGGCAAAGGGACGAGGAAGAACGCGGCGCTGTGGTAGACGACTGGGACGACGACGGAGGCGGCGGCGTCCAGCGTTGACCGGGACAGGAAGCACAGCCGGCACAAGGGGGGCGGTGTCAAGCGACGACCGGGAAAGGGGAAGCACCTCGGTGGGAGGGAGGGAGGTAAGAAGGCAGGGGCGGTGAGCACGACGACGGTACGGCGGCCAAGTGCGCGCGACGGCGCCGGGAAGGTGAGTGGGAGGAGGCCACCACGGAGATACGCCAGAGGCGACCGCCGGCGGGCGTCGGCGGGCGGGATTGGCGCCGGCGGGTCCGCACAGACAGTCCAACGGAGGGGGGGGGTCACGGCGATGCGGCCGCGGCGGCGACTGCCGTCGGCGGCGGGCCGCTGATAAGAGGCGGCGGGCGGCGGGGAGCGCGGCGCCCCAACGCGTGAGCGGCGGAACCGGCGGCCGCGGCGCCGCGGGTTGGTCGGCGGCCGCGGCCGGCCGCGGCGGGGGAGAGGGGCAGGGGGGGGGGGGTTGATGCGTCACACCGCCCGCCGCGCTGCCAGACTTTCGTGCTGCGGGACCTCCCCTCCCCCCCGAAAACGGCTCCCTGGAGGGGGGTGTCCGCGGCGGCGTCGCGGCGGCGTCGCGGCGGTGGCGCGGCGGACCTCCGCGGGGGAGCTGGCGGCGCCGAGGGGCAGGGTTTCCGCCCCGGCCGGCGCCTCCCATTGGCCGACACCCAACCCTGCGTAGCGTTCATTGGCGGCCGTCCAGGGGGGTGGCGGCACGAAGCGGCGCAATGGCGGGCGGGGCGGCGCGCCGCGTCGCCTGTCTGCGCAACCTGCTCGCGGACCCCCCCCCCCGCCCGTCCCGTTTCACAACACCCCTCCCCCCCCCCCCTCGCCCGAGAAGCCCCAAACCTGCGGGGTCGTCGCGAGGTCACCCGGAGCCCCGCCGGGGCGGTCGAGGTGCGCGGCAGGGCCGATCCCCCGAGCCCGTGAGCGCACCGGATCGACGCTTGTGGCCCACCCGTTGCGCGGGAGAATTGGGTTGACCACCCAAAAGAATCTGGGAGCAGCCCGCAGCTCACTTGCCGGAATTAGAGATCGAGAGCACAGCGCTGCTCGCGCCAGTCCTCTTGTTTCACGCGTACAGTACCGACGTGCGAGGATGTTCGGCTTTGCCACGAGGCCGGTACACTTGTCCGGTGGCGACCATGAGCCTGGGGTCTCTCTCCCCTCTCGCACTGAGGTTCACAATCCCTCTAGTACTGTACCTCAACACACTCGAGAGAACCGTCGCCCTCCAGCTCCTCTGAACGAGTGTTTGTTAGTGTCTCGGTGTTGTTCTACGCGACCGATTTTTCTGCCCCTGCTGTGATAGAAGGGCTGCGCTGGCCCTTCCCGGTCGCCAAGCACACTCCCTCTCGGGTCTTCCCAAGGCGCGAGGCACGCTCCCCACCACAGGATTTCTCATCGCCACCACAAACTGTGAAGGGCGCCAGCGTCGTCACAGCGTGTGCAGACAACAACAGGCCGTCTTGCCCTGTCGAGGCGCTCGAAGCCGGGGCGGGGGGTGGGGGGGTGGTGGGTGGCGGAGGTGTCAATTTGAGTGTCCCGCGGCCGTAGCGAGTCGCTCGCTGCCGGCGACAAGAAGGCGTTCCGGGCCTGTGGGGTGGTGCGGGGGTGGCGGCCAGGACCTGGCGCCCGCCGCCCTCGTGGTCCGCGGACGCGTACGCCGGGGTGCCGCCAGCTGTTCCGAGACGGGCGAGGCGCCGCCATATCCAGGACAGCATCCAATCAGGGCATCAACGATCTCGAGCGAACCGGCAGTGTATCCCCAAGGCGGCGGAGCACCCCACACGCCGCACCTCCTCACTCTCGAAACGGCGCCATGCAACAAGTGACTGTTGTCGAGTCGTGGTAACTGTCAAGTCTGAAAGTGAGATTGTGTAATTTTTAGCGCATTTTTGCCACGAGATTTGCTTTTGTTTCATTCTGGTTGGCCATTGCCTATGTGCTTTCAAGTCAACTGGAACTGTCACAGGTTTGGTTTGATGGGTTCCCTTCGCATGGATCCAGTCATCCGAACAGTGGGGTCCGGACTGCTATCCGCGGACCGACAAGACTGTGCGTGCGATGGGGGGGCGTGCGCGTCGCGACCGTCGTTGCCGCCACCGCCTGAGCAAGGAGGGCACCTTCCGCCGCTACGTCTCGACTCAGCCGTTTGTGCGGTTCCTGAAAGGCGAAGGGGTGGTGGGAGCCCGGCCGGGGAGGGGGGGCAGATACCCCGCTAACCGTGCGGGGGCGCCTTGGCAGGTGTGGACGGCGCCTCACTGCTGAGAGCGGGGGTCGATGTTGGGCTTGGTGCGCCGCTGTTGGCGGCGGCTGCCTGTCTGGCCACTGTTTCGCTCGATGCTGATACCTTGTTGGTTCGGTCTCCCCGCTAAGCGGTGGCATTTCCCGCCAACTGACCGTGTTCTCGTTTGTATTGTTCCTCTGCCGCGGCCTGACCCGTCTAGCCCTCCCGCTGCCTTCCCCTTCCCCCTCCCACGCACCCACCAGTCACTTCCCCCCTTCCTCCCCCCCCCCCCTCCCCCGCCACGACGGCGTGGAGCACACCCTCGGTCGCGACGCTCCGCGAGCGGGTGGACTGGTAGGAGCTGGCCGCCGCGTCCGCGTCGGCGGCGGCGGCGCACCACCGGGGGATGCGTAGCTCCCAGCGGCAGCAGGAAAAGGAGGAGCGGGTGGAGGTGGCGCTGGTGGATGATGTGGTGCGGCAGAAGCGGTAGACCGTGTGCGCCACGAGGGGATGGGGAAGAGTTGGGGGAGCGGGCGATCGGCCATGGCCCGAATGTGGATGTCGCTCGCACAGTTGGGATTCGCAAGCCTCATCGGGGAAGAAAGTTAGAAAAGGCGTGACGTGGTTTGAGTATTCCATGTTGAAGTCTCGTATTTACGAGGAAAACTGAGGGGTCCTGCTCAGGATCTCACTGTTTGCTCAACAAATCAAACGTCAGGCCAACCCCTGGGGGGCACCGCCTCTTTCGCATGGCAGCGCGCCGCTTCGCGGTCTGAGCTGGCCAGGTGTGAGCCGAGATACCATCCGGCCCCTACAGCCCCCACGAGGGCGACCTTCCCCCGCACTTTGCCCCTCCACGAGATAGCAACTGGCCCTCTGAGGTTCAGATTTTTTTCGCGGGCGTGGCAACGAGCGGACCGGGACGCCGGCCGCTCCTGTGCTCGCCAGCTGGAGTGCGCCCTGCCTCGGCGCAGCCAGCTGGGGCACACGCCCGCGTCGTGTGGCATTGGCGTGGGGGGGCGGCGCCGCCGTGGCCACGCGCGGGGGTGAGGTGGGGGTGGTGCCGGCCCCGTCTGTGGCTGTGCGGGGAGGGGGGGGGGGGAGACCGCCCGCCGCGGCTGGCGGCGGCCGGCCCGCCCGCCCCGCCGCCGCCCACGGGGTGGGGCGGCGGAGCGAGCGGCCGCGGGCGGGACCGCCCCCCTCGCACGCCGCCGCCCTGCAGGGGTCTCCCCGCCGCGACGCCGCGCCCCCTCCCCCACAGACGCGGACCGCCGCGACCGCGACCGGCCGCGCGACGCGCACGTGTGAGCGAGAGGGGGAGCGGCGGCGGCGGCGCTCGCGGGGGGGGGGGGGGGGGGGGGGGGGGTGGGGGGAGGTTGGTGCACCCCTGGCGGTGCACACCCTCCGCATCGCCGCTCGCATTGACGACGCCACACGCCACGCGCTGCCTGCGGTGCTGGGCGTTCACCCCCCCCCCCCACGCTTCCCCTCCCGGCGCACCACACCGCCCCGCCACCCCCACCCCACGCTGCGGCTGCGGTGGGGCACGGCACACAAACGTCGCGCGCGGCTGTGCCGGTTCCATCGGGTGGGCCCGCAGGCCTTTTGGCTCCCGCGGGCAGCACGCCGTGCCGCCGCCGCCGCCGCTGGCGCTGCTGCCACCGCCACCCACCGCCCGCGCCGTGGCCGCGCGCACGTGTGCTTTGCCGAGTTCCCGCTATCCCCGCCGCCGCCCACCCACCGTGTGCTCCGCCCATTCCCCCGCCATCCCACCCACCTACCCACCGGCGGTTCCCCCCACTCTGCCCATTCCACCGGCGCGCCCACCCCTTTGCCGCCGTCGCTCGGCGGCGCCCCCCTGGTCCCTACATCCATCCGCCTGTCCGCCTGGGACGGGGCAACGGGGAGGTGACTGTCAGGGCAGTGCCTGGTTGCCCACGGGCTGCTGCCGGCGCGGGCGGTGGATGACGCGTCCGGCTGCCGCCGCCGCCGCCGTCGTCGTGCCGACACTCGCGCTAGTCTGGTGCCCGCGGCTGCTGTCGCCGCTGCCGCCGCCGCCGCCATTGTTGTCGTCGCTACTGCCGCCGTTGTCGTCTTTGCTGCTGTCGCCGTCGCCGCCGCTGCCGCCGCCGCCGCGACTGCAGCGTCGGTGCTGAGCCGCGGCCTAGGCCACTGCGCGGCCATGCCCCACCGGGAAGGCGGTGCGCTGCTGCCGCCGCCGCCGTCGCGGGCGGGCGTGGCGAGCCGCGAGGCGACCGACGCGGCGCTGGCGCTGTCCTCGTTGCGGCCCAGCCCGGGGGGGGATGGCGGTGGCGGCGGTGGCGACGCCGCCGCCCGCGCCGCCGGCGATGGCGGCGGACCGCGGCGGTCGCCGCAGCGGCTGGCGCCACGCCCGCCGCCGCAGCCGACGCCAATGGCGGTGGCGCACGCGCCCCGCGGGGGGGGCGGCGACGACGAGGACGGCCTCGCGGCGGTGACCGCGACGGACAGCCGGGAGAGCAGCGACAGCGAAGGCAACTTGGCGACAGACCCGTGCACTCCCAATGTGGGGGACGATGATGGCAGTGGTGGGGGTGGTGGGGGCGGTGGTGGTGGCGGTGGCTTGGCGGCCCCGGGGGGGGGACGTCGGCGGCCCCGGGGGGGGGGCGTCGGCGGCCGGCGCCGACCACCAGACGCCGTCGTCGGTGGCGGCGGTGGACAAGGCGGGTAGCCGCGCGAGTGGTGGCACCAGCGGTGGTGGTGGCGTCGGCGGCGCCAGCGGGGGCGGTGGTGGTGGGGGGGCGGCGGGCGGCGGTGGGGTGCGGTGGAAGCCGTCCGAGAGCCAGCGGCGGCTGCTGTCCGCGACGTTTGCGCAAAACCCGTATCCCGACGTGACGACCAAGAACCTGCTGGCGGAGCAGCTGGGCGTCAACCGCCCGCGGGTGTCCAAGTGGTTCCAGCACAGGCGCGAGAGCGCCACGCGGGCGGGGTGCTTCCAGGGGGTGGAGCAGCGGGCACGTCGGACGCCAACCGAGCTGCTTGTGCTGAACGGTACGCATGGTGCATGGGACGAGGGGGGGAGCGGAACGACGTGGGTGCGGAGGGAAGATTGAGAACGCGCGCCGCTGTATGCGTTTTCTGGTGGGGGTGCGCCCGCTTCGCTGGCATGCCGTTGCGAGCCTGTACTCACTGACCCTCTACTACCCTCTTGCTCCTGTGCTTCTTGTCGCTCGTGCCCTTTGTGATGGACTCCCATCTGGCTCCCCTTTTGGGCTGTTGGTTGGCACCCCCATAGAAACGTTTGAGAAGAACCCGTACCCGTCACACGAGGAGCTGGACGACGTCTCGACGCGCCTCAACCTGTCGGTGAAGCAAATCAAGCTGTGGATGAAGCACCGGCGGTCGACCCTCTGTCGCCGCGGTGAGGTATCCTTCCTCCGAAATCGTACCGCCAAGCACTCGCTGCGCGCAGAGGACGTGGCCGCCCTCCGCGGCGCCCGCGTCATGACCACCACCCCGACGGCGGCGCAGCTGCGTGCGCTGGCGGTGCACCTGCAGGTGGACACGCCGCTGGTCGCCGCCTGGTTTGAGCGCCAGTCCATGGACAGCGTGTGCGACAGCAGCCCGAGCCAGGCGGGGCTGCCCGATACGCCCGTGCCACCCCCGGTGGAGCCCGCCGCCGATGGCAGCGCGGCTGCCGCTGCGGCAGGGGCAAAACCAGCAGCAGCAGCAGCAGCAGCAGCAGCAGCAGCGGCGGCGGCAGCAGCCAGTGCCGGGGCGGGTGCGGCGGGGGCGAGGGCGCCCGATGCCGCCGCCAGTGGCACGGTCGGGCCGCCGCCCACCGAAGCGCGCTGGAGGTCTGCGGCGGGGGGGTCCCACAAGCGGCCAGACCGGTCGTGCTCGCCGTCAGAGACGAGCTCCTTCAACCGTCAGTCGGCAACGGCCGCCCGCACGCCCTGTACGGGGGCGGCGGTGCCACCTCCGCGGGTGCCCGCCGCCGCCGCCGCGGCTGCGCCGGGCGGCGGCCGCAAAGCGGCCGCTGCGGGGGTGTCGTCGCAGCCCAAGCGGCAGCGCACCTCCCTGGGCGGCACACAGCCCGCAGAGGCTGCGCGGGGTGGTACCACCAACCCCATCGCCGCGGTCGCGGCGGCGGCGCTCCGGGATGGTGCCGACGATGGCGTCAAGGCGAGCGCGGACCCGCTGCGGCTGGGCACCTCGGTGACGCCCGACCTGCGTGAGCCGTGGGCGCGCGCTGGCGACCCGCGGGTGGCGCCGGCCATGTACGCGTCGCCCAACCTGGGGGAGAGCCTCGGCACGATGGATACGCTGCCGACGATGACGCCGCCGCTGATGCAACAGACCTACTACCCGCCCGGCTTTTACTCGCCCATCCCAGTGTCACGGGAGGGGGTCAACACCGCGACGCCGCCGTACTGGGCCAGTGTCGGTGGGGGGCGGCGACAACACCCGCTGCCGCAGGAGGTGTCCATGACCTCCCCGCTGCTGCGACAGCCAGAGGTGGTCATGCGCTCCGAGACGGGCCGGAGCTTCCAGTCGCCAATGCCGTCGCCGGCGCTGGTTGGGCCCCCCGGCTTTGCCGCGACGCCGACGCCGGCGGCGGCGGCGGCGGCGGTGGCCGACGCGCCCGACCTCTTTCCCGGCGTCAACCCCACCGCGGGGCTGACGCCGCACCAGGCCATGTACTACCCGTTTCCCCACTCGTTTCACCCCATGTACCAGTCGCAGATGATGCAGCAGTACAGCATGTCGCGGCTGTCTGGGGGGGCGCCCATGGCCCTCCACGCCATGCCATTCCCGGCCATGCCAGCTGGGCAGGGCCCCAAGGGGCAGTCGCCGTCGGCCCAAGACGGTCACGGGGGCGGTTCGACCGCGACGGGTCACCCGCCGGGAGTCGCAGCAGGGGCGCCTGCTGCGGCGGCGGCGTCGGCGGCGGCGGCGGCGGCGGCGGCGGCGGCGGCGGCGGCGGCGGCGACTTCCCAAGCGATGAGGGCACCCAACTATGGAGCGCACCCGCTGGCGCCCGGGTCGCAAGGGGGCCACCCGCCCCACAGCGGGGGCACCCCCGCGAGTGCGCCGCCGGCCGGTTCCGCGGGCGCGCACCTGGCCCCCGCGGTGGCGTTGGGCGGCACCACCGCGCATGCGTAGCGCGGGTCGGGGCTTTTGCAATCGTAGTGCGCGTGACTGGCGCCAGCGGCGACCAGACGTATTGTTGAGCGTGGGTTTATAAAGCAACACCTGACCGTCCACTGCAGAGGCCGCCCCCTGACCATCCGGCGCGATGCCAGGGCAACTGCGGCTGTGCACCTCGGCCCGTGAACGACCAAACACGACAGTGAGAAAGCCCGTGACAAGAGGCGGCGGCGGGGGCACGGAG
This sequence comes from Pyropia haitanensis, assembly GCA_008729055.1. NCBI lineage: Eukaryota > Rhodophyta > Bangiophyceae > Bangiales > Bangiaceae > Pyropia > Pyropia haitanensis. The sequence goes on along the minus strand of SDUX01000006.1, from coordinate 1,975,296 downwards.
AGCGGGCGGCGGACGCATGGCAGGTACACCCTACGGTGCTGGCGTGTCCAGCAGCCTTGCCGAGTCCCTCCTCCCTCGCGGGAAGGGTCCGCCACCAGGCGGCGCTCAGCTCCCCCTTGCTCCCCCTGCCGTCCAAGGACCTGGCCGCCTCGTGCAGGGCGCCTGCTCCGCATAGACGCACGGCGCCAGGTGCAGACCATCCCAGTCGACGGCGCCACCTCCCCCCCCGCGTCGGCCGGCCCCGCCGCGGCGCGCCACCAGCCCGCCCCCCCGCTCTCGCACAACACCCCACGGCGCGCGCAGCACACGGCGACCATCGCGACGGGCGGGGCGAGGCCGTGGCGGTCCCAGACCGGCGCGGCGCGCACCATCCCCCCGCTGCACCACCCGCCACACGCGGCGGCACGTGCTAGGATGGCGGCCGGCCGCCGCCGCCGCCGGCCGCCGCCGCCGCCGCCGCCGCCGCCGCCGCCGGCCCGTCCGCCGCGGCGGCAGGGCGGTCCGCCGCCGCGGCGGCTGGCGGGGTGGCCCCCGCCCCCCCGCTCCCCCCAGCCCGTCTGGCCGCCGCGAGGCGGGCGTCGGCGAGCGCCCGCTCGCGGGTGGCGAGGCGGGCCATCTCGTCGGCGGCGGGGGGGGTGGGCCCTCGGGGGGGTACACAACGTACGAGCGCTGCGGTGGCGATGGCAGCAGGGGGGGGGGACGAGGGGGGAGGGGGGCGGACGAGGGGGGAGGGGGGGGGACGGAGAAAGACGGGGGAAAGACGGGGGGAGCACCAACGACCACGCGTCGCGGCGAGTGCGGGGCGGTGTTAGCGCAGGCAGCGGTCGGTGGTGGCGTGACGCAGGGGGGACGGCGTCACCTCGGCCGGGGGAGCGCGGTCGCCAACCCGGGGCCCGCGGCCTCACGGGGGGGAGTCAAAGCGACCATGGGACGGACAATTCTCCCTCCCCTCCCGCCAAAAAAAAAAAAAAAAATCCACAACGAGCGGCCCCACGACGATACGAGGCAGGCGTCGCCCCCCCCCCTTGCCCCCCCCCCCCCGGCGTCAACTCCCCCCCCCCCACCCCCCCCCCCCTACACCCTCGACGTACCTGCTGGATGATGCGCTCCAGGTACGGGTACGCGCCCGACCCAAAGTAGTAGGACGCGCCGACGGGCACCAGCAGGTAGACGCCAAACTTGAACGCCTCGAGGCGGCGCCGCCGCAGGCGCGTCGCGAGGCTCGTCGGCAGGCCGGCGGTCAGGCGCGCCCAGCCGGCGGCCATGGCGGGGGACAGCTCCCGCGTAGGGGGGGGGTACGGAGGGCGAGACGGAGCGGGGGGGGCGGGGGGGAGGGGATGAGCTCGAGGTGGCGGGGGGGGGGCGGGGGGGGGGGCGCAGGCCGCGGCGTCGCCACACCGGCACGCGTCGCAAGAGGGACGGAGCCGCGAAGCACGCAACTTGGTCGAGGGCGTGTCGCTTCCACGGCGTCCTACTTGTCCTCTTGGAAACCCTATCACTTCATCGCTTCAAATATTGAACATATTGAATACGTGGCATACTTCAAAGGCACGAGAGCCAATCCCACAGCAATAGGATACCCAGCCGTGACCGATTTCGTCGCTCAATCGCCCTCGGGATCTGCGCAGCCAAAAGAGTCCTCAATGAGAGTGTCACTGATCCAAGCAAGGACACCTCGGCTACACGACAAATGGTCGGGGCTACCCCCCCCCTACACCCGCCGCTGCGACCGATCGTCCGCCGCCACCGTCCTCGACCTGGCCACCAGCGCCTTTGGGCAGCGCACGCGGCGGAAGCGCACGCGCGGGTTGCCCGACCGCGACGCCTCGCCCAGCCACGAGTACCGCCACCGGCAGCCGCGGCGGAAGTAGGGTGCCAACTGGCGGCACGCGCTCCTTGACTGGCACCCGCCGTACAGCCGCCCACAGTCCGCGTTGGTGCCGCGCCCGTGGAGGGTGTCGCAGCCGTCCTTGAAGATGCCGCGCCCCCCGCCCGGCACCATCAGGTCAAACGAGTGGTCCCCCCGGACGTCGTAGCCAATGTTGGTGACCTGGATGACGTGCGTGTGGCCCGTCCGGAAGCGGATGGCGTAGCACTGGCCACAGTTGTCGTCGCCCGTCAGGCCCGACGAGCCCGACACGGCCGCCGCGGCAAAGCCGTACGACAGCTTGGCGCTCACCTGCCAGGGCGTGTTGTCCACGCACGCGCCCGCCGTGCCGCCCGCCTCGCACGCGGACCGCTCGTTGACGCCCGCCGTCGACCCGTCGGCGTGGCACGAGCGTACGGGCTTGCCGAGGGTGCCCTTGCCCGGCCAGCTGCACGACGGCTTGCAGCAGTCCCAGTAGGTTGTCGTGTAGGTGCCCGTCACCCAGCCGCCGCGGGCGGCGGCGGCGACGCCCACCCCGCCGGGTGCGGGGGCGGCGGCAAACGCCAGCACCAGCACCAGCGCGGCCGCCAGGCGGATGGGGGTCGGGGGGGGGGGGGGGCGTGGCGCCATCCCGGCGGCCGCGGTTTGGCGATGCAGCGAGGGGCGGGGGGGGGCCTGGGAGGAAGGGGCGCCGCGGTGTGGCCGGGGTGAGGCTGTCGGGGGAAGAGTGGGCCGCCTCCAGGGGGGGGTAGTGTTCACAACGGGGTGGTCTCTGTGGGGATCGCCGTGGAGACGGGAGCGCCTACGACAGCAGGTGGGGCGGTGAAAAGTAGGGGAAGCGGAGGCAGCGGGGGTGCAGAGGGAGGACGTGGCAGGGTGCCGGCATCACTGCATCTCCCGACGTCCATCCACGCCCCCCCCCCCCGCCTGCCCACCCCACCAGCCGACATTGCGCCACTGACAGCGTGCCGCCGCCCCACCCCGCCAATACCGCGCGGGCGGGGTCGATGCCAACCCGTACTCTCCACGAGATGACCCTTTGCCGCGTGCCCACAGCCCCCGCCCGCCCGACCACGCCACCGACGCCACGGACGTGTCCGCGACGGCAGCGGCGGCGCCCGCTCGGCCGCCCGCCGCCGCGGCCGCGCCACACGCCACGCCCAACAGGGCGGCAGGGGCGGGCGCCGCGCGGCCCGCGCGCGGCGCCGCCGCGGTGCCACGCCGGCCGCGGCGCGGCCGCGTCGCGCCCGGCGGGGCCCGCGCGTCGACGGCCGGCGGGGCAGCGGCGCGGGGGGGGGGCGCGCCGCCACGGTGGCGCGTCGTCCCCCTCCTCCACGGCGGGACGCCGGGCACAACCAGCCAGTGGCGGCCGCCGCTGGGTGGCGCGCCCGGCGAGCGCAATCGCCGCCGCGGCGGCGCGCCGCCGCCGCCCGTGGCGGGGGCGCGCCGCCCAACCGATTCGGTCGGCGAGCCTCGGCGGCCGGCCGGCCGGCCGGCCGGCCGGGGCGTTGCCGGCGGGTGCGGCGGGTGGTCCGCTCTACCGGCGTCGAGGGGGCGGCGCGTCGGCGACGCGGACTGCGGCGACGCCTTCCCCCCCCCCCCCGGCGGGCGAGACCGGCGTCGCGCGGGCTCTGCCCACACGACGGACCGGGCCACCACAGCGGGGCCACCACCCGCGTCTCTGGGCAAGTGACGAGGATGCGCCGCTCGACGCACCGCCGGTATCTACCCAAAAAAAAAAAAAAAAGTCGCCTCCACTGGCCTTTGGCCACGGAAAAAGGCCAAAATTTTCTCGCCGATTGCTGTCAGCGGCACCCCCACCGAGACCGCCGCCCGCCCGCGTCGCCGACCCCGCCGCCCCCACCATCGCCGTCCCCACCATCGCCGCCCACCACCCCCGTGGCGGCGGCCGCCGCCGCCGCCGCCGCCGCCGCCGCCGCCGCCGCCGCCGCCGCCGCCGCCGTCGCTACCCATCCCACCGGTGCCCCTCCCCCCGCCGCGTTCCCCATGGACGCTCCCGGCACTCGGCGGCGACCCGGGCGTCCCCCCCCCCCCCCCGGCACCACCCCCCCCCCCCCCCCCCCCCGCGCCGGCGGTGCCAGCGTCCCCACCGCGGCACCGTGCGCGCCGCCGCCTCGGCCCGGCCGTCCGCCGTGGCGGCGGTGCGCGCTCGCCGCCGCCGCCGTCGCCGCCGTTGCTGTGGCGGCCGCGGTGGCGCTGCGCGCGGTCCCGGCGCGGCGGCCGGCGGGCGCCGCCCCGGTGCGGAACGACGCGGCCGCCGCTCGTGCGGCGGCCGCCGCGGCGGCGGCCGCCACCACCGCCGCCGCCGCGGCGGCCGCGGCGGCGGCGGCGGCTCGGTCCGCGGCGCTGGCGGCGGCCCCCCCCCTGTCCCTATCCATGGCTCCCCCCCCCCCCCCCCCACCACCGCCACGGGCATCACCGTCACCCTCTCCCCCGCCACGCCCACCCCCCCGTCCCCCACCGACGCTGCCACCGCCGCCGCCGCCGCCGCCGCCGCCGCCGCCGCCGCTGCCGCCGGCGCCCCCCCCACCGTCCGCGTGGCGGTGCACGTTGGCACCCCCCCCTGCGGCCGCGCCGCACTCGCCGCCGCCGCCGCCGCGCTGCGCGCGCCCGCCGCGCCCGACGCGGCGGCGCGGCCGGCGGCGCCGCTGGGGCCCCGCGTCGCCGGCCGCGCACGCCGTGCCGCGCGGGGCGCGGCGGGCGTGTCCGTCACGGCCGCCGCGGGTGCTGCCGTCGAGGTGGAGGTGGAGGTGGTGGAGGCGGGGGTGGTGTGGGGGGGGGGGGGTGTCCTCGACGAGGGGGGGGCCCACACGCCGTATGGGTGGGCCGTCCGGCTGCCGGTGGGGGGGGGGGGCGCGCCCGTCGCGCGCGGCGGTGCCGCCAGTGGCGGCGCCGCCGCCACCGCCGCCACCGCCGCGTCTGTGGCCGCTGGCCGTCGTGCCGCGGCGACCGCCACTGCCGGCACCGCCGCCGCCGCCGCCGCCGCCGCCGCCACGGACGGCGGCGACGCGGACAGCGACGACGATGGCCTCGGCGCGGACGGGTGGTACCCCCGTGCGCTCGCGGCGGCGGCGGCGGCGGGGTGTCCCCCCCCCGGCGTGGACGGGTACGGCATCGCCGCCGACGGCGGCCGCCGCATCCGCATTGGCAATGGCGGCGGCGGCGCGGCGGGCGGCCGCGCCTGGGAGGTGGCGCTGTCCGCCCTCGCCGCGTGGGCGCGGTCCGCGGGGTGCCCGCCGTCACCACCCGCACCGCCGCCGCCGCCGCCGCCGCCGCCGCCGCCGCCCCTGGCGGCGGCGGGACCGCCGGGGCGGGCCGCCACGGGGCGGCGGGCCGCCCCCCCACCCCCTCTGCCCCCGACCGCCCGCCGCGGCGGCCGCCTCGCCGCGCGCGCGCGCGCGCTCGGCTGGCGCGGCAACGTTGTCGCGGCGGTGTGGGAGCGGGCGGTGTGGGAGGCGTGCGAGGGCCAGCCGGGGGGGGGTGAGCGGCCGCCCGCGTGCGTGGTGGGTGCCGCCGCCGACGCGCCGGGCGGCGCGGCGGGACGCTCGGCAGCGCGCGCGCGCGGGCGCCGGCAGCCGGTCGGGCCGCTGCCGTCGGGGCGGCCGGCCGCGGTGGACCCCCCCGCGGACCCGGCGCTGCCGCTACCGCCGCCGCTCGCGGTGGTACTGGGCGGGCGCGCGGGCTCGCTGCTGCCGTCGGCTGGCCCGCCGGGGTCCCCCCTGCGGCCAGACGACTGGGAAGTGGGGTGCGCGGCGGCCGCCGTCGCTACCGGCGCGGCGCCAGACCAGTATTCCTCACCAACACCGTCTACCCCTGGGCGCCGTGGGAGCAGCGGGTGGACACTGGTGTGGGCGCGTCTTTGCTCCCTCACCCGCGTGCTTCCGTCTGTTGCCGGCCGCCCCCCACCCGCGCCACCTACCCCCTCACCGCCAACTCCCAAAAAACAGACGAGGACACCCTCGAAATAGTGCCCCACACGGCGGTGGGTGCCACCCCCAACCCTTCCTCTTCCCGCTCCCGGCACCCCCTATACCCTTCCTCTTCCCCCTCATCTCCGCCACCCCCCTCCCATACATCAACAGCTCGCCGCCCTCCCCCTCCATCATACGCGCCCCTCCCCCGCTCCCGCTCCCCCCCCCCCCTCGGCGGTCATGGCAAACCGCACCACCAGCGGCCGGTGGTCACTCACCGTATACGCGGGCTGCCACGTGGACGCGTCGAGGCCGCGCGGCGACACAAACGCGTCGACGGGGGTCAGCCACAGGCGCGGGGGGGGGGCGCCGCGGGGGGGGGGGGGGAGGGGGAGGGGTCGCCGCCCCGAGCGCCACCTGCGCGGTGCCCGCCACGCCATTGAGGTTGCCCAGGCCGGTGGGCGCGGCGGCGGCCGCGGCCGCGCCATTACCAGCGCCATTGCCAATCCTAGCGCCATTGCCAGCGCCGTTGCCGGTGCCACCGCCGGCGCCATTGCCAGCAGCCGCCGCGGCGGGGGTCGCGGCGGCAGCGACGGCGGCGGCCGACGGGACCGCCGCCGCCTCTGCGGCTGCCGCCGCCGCCGCCACCGCCTCCGCCGCGCCCACCCACCCGTCCGGTTCGGCCGCGGCGGCGGCCGCGACGCGGGCGGTCCGCGCAACCGCGACCGCGCCGCCGCCGCTGCTCCCCCCCGGTGTCGACGCCGCGATGAGCGACGCGGCCGATGGGGGCACGGGCGCCTCCCGCCAGGCGGCGGCACCCCCCCCCCCGCCGCGCCCCCCCCCCGCGCCGCCAACCCCCGCTTTCCGTCGGCACGGCGGCGGCACGGCGGGGGGCTCCCCCCGCGGCTGCCGCACAAACACGTGGTCCACCGCCACCTGCTCGCCGCGGTGGTTGTGGTGGGTCACCACGCGGCCGCCGCCGCGGCCAGCCCCACGCCCCACCGCGTCACCGCCGCCGCCACCGCCGCCGCCACCGCCACCTCCCCCCCCCCGCACCGCCTCCCACGAGTTGACAAAATCCCGCGCGACGAGGTGCGCCGCCACCGCGTCCGACGCCTCGCCATTAAAGTCGCCAACGATGAGCACCGGCGCGCCCTCCCGGCCGGGCGCCTCGTCCACCCACCCGTCGACAACGTCGGTCAGCGCGGCCACCTGCTGCAGCCGCATCACCCCGTCGCCGACGCCGTGCGGGAACGTCAGGTGCGTGTTGACCACCACCACCACCGGCACGGCGGCACGCCCGCCAGACGCCACCCCCACCGGCCGCGCCGGTGGCGGTGCCAGCGGCAGTGGCGGCGGCGGCGGCGGCGGCGGCGGCCCCGCAGCGACCGCGACGAGCAGCGCGACGCGGTCATCCCCCTCAACGAGCCGCCACGACGCGGCGGCGGTGACGCCCAGTGGCCGCCGCACCCCAATCGCCAGCCCGTCATCCTTGCCTGGCCGCCGCGCCGTCGTCAGCGCGTAGGTGCCGTCGAGCGCGGCGGTGAGCGCGTCCGCATAGGCCGACGCGAACCACCACTCCTGGAGGCACAGGATGTCTGGGGGGGGGTGCAGCGCGGCGAGCTCGTCAATGAGGGCGGCCAGGCGGGGGCGCCACAGGTGGGGGGCGTCGCCTTCGCGGGGGCGCCGCGGGCGCGACGCCCAGGGGGTCGACGCGGACGGGCGGTTGGGGTAGTGGGGGGGGGTGGGGGAGGCAGGGAGGGGGAGAGGGGGGGTGGCAGATGCCGCCGCCGCCGCCGCCGCCGCCGCCGTCTTCCCAGTGCCGGGTGCGGCGCCGGGTACGGCCGCGACGACGGCGGGGGACATGCGCTTGTAGCACGGCGCGAGGAGGTTAAACGTCGCCACTGTCAGGTGTGTTGGGGGGGCCATGGCCGCCCAGTGGCGGGGAGGGGGGGGGAGGGGCGGGGGGGGAGGGGGGGGGAAGGGGAAAGGGGGTGGTGGCCGTGGTGGCCGGGGGGGAGGGAGCGTGAAACAAGGTGGAGCGACGGGTAGGTTTGGGCGGGGGGGGGGGGGGGGGGAGGGGGGCGGAAGCGCGGGAAGCGGAGGGAGGCGTAGCTGCGCCGCGACTTTCCGCGCGGGCGAGGGAGATGGAGGGACGACGAACGGTGGGGTGCTGCCGCGGTCAGAGGTGGAGGTTGGGGGGGGAGTGCGTGGGGGGGGCGGGTGGGAGGGGGGGACGAAAGACGCAGCGAGCACGGCGGCGCCCGCCGCGCGCCGCGCGAGCCCGACGCCGGGCGCGGAGAGCGCGTCGCGGCGCCTCGGCTCGACGCCTCTGTCACTGCCGTCGTTTGATTGGCCAGGCGCGGGAGGCGGCGGGCGGTGTGGGGAGCAGCGGCGGTGCAGGATGGGTTTGGGAAGGGCCGCCGTGGCGGGTGCGGTGGCGGCGCTGTCGTCGTGGCGGGGACTGGATTGCGGTATGCAGCGGTCGTGGGGTGGAACGGGGAGGACCTGCAGAATTCCCCACGCAACCATACAGTTGGACGATGTCCAATTTTTCAACGTGCCCCGTCCTTTGCGCAGGGACAGAGGAGTCAGACACGTGAGAATTGGCAATCTTACAAAGAAAGACAGCAGGCGTGGACCAGGACGGAATCCCCGACAGGATCTTCACACAAGTGGGGGATTGCGAGCGTGCCCAGCCATCCATTCTACGGCACCCTGGGATCGGACCAATGGAACGACACTCTCAGTCTGCCATGGGGGGCTCGACCAGTGTGGGGGGTGCTGATTCATCCTTTTTGATGTATGAAACTGGCAACAGTTTCTTCTGGACAAAGGCGGCACCTTTTGCCAACATCTTTCGTAGCCACGTGGGTTCACCAGATTGGGTGCCTCCCTCGTTTGCACCTGCTGGCTGACCCCCGCGAGGCGAGCGCCGGTTGGTCGCTGGAGGGCCACCAGTCACGGCCTGATCAGGCGCCATGCGGTATTTGTGGCTGAGTGTCGCCGTCGCGACCGCGTGACCGCACGCTGGCCCCATCTCCGCGGACCACCCCACTTCCGCGACGGGGTCGACCCCTTGCGCGTGCCTCCCCCGCCTGTCGCCGCCTGCTATACCCCCCTCACCCTCGTGCTTCATCCCGCTTGTCCCTTGCGCGTCACTGCGGCATCTCCCTTCCCCCCCCTCTCCGTCATCTCTCTCCCGCTCTCTCCCCCCTTGTCCGCGTCTCACCCCCCCCTGGCGCCATGGCGTTTGTTCCCGTAGCCGGCGCCGCCGCGTCGACCGCCCTCCGCGGCCGCGCGGTGGGCACCACCGCCTTTGCCGGTGCCGCGGTAGCGACCCCCCCCCCCCCTCGGCAGTGGCGGCGGCGCCATGCCGCCGCGTCACCCCCCCCCGACGATGAACCTCTTTGACCGCCTCTCCCGCCTCGTCCGCGCGTCGGTCAATGACGCGGTGTCGTCGGCCGAGGACCCCGAAAAGCTGCTGACGCAGGCGGTGGCGGACATGCAGGGCGACATTGTCAAGGTGCGTCAGGCGTACGCAGAGGTGTCGGCGTCGACCAAGCGGCTGGAACGGCAGCGCGAGGCGGCCGCCACGTCGGCCGATGAGTGGTACAAGCGGGCGCAGCTGGCGCTGCAGGCGGGCGAGGAGTCGCTCGCGCGCGAGGCGCTCGGCCGCCGCAACGCGCAGAACGAGACGGTCGCGTCGCTCGATGCGCAGCTGGGGGGCATGCGCGAGAACGTGACCAAGCTGCACGCGTCGCTGACGGCGCTGGAGGCCAAGGTGGCGGAAGCGCGGACCAAGAAGGACCAGTTTGTGGCGCGGGCCAAGACGGCCAAGACGAGCGCCGACGTCAACGCGATGCTCAGCGGCATGGGCGAAGGCTCCGCGATGGAAGCGTTTGAGCGCATGTCGGTCAAGGTGGAGGAGCTCGAGACGTCGGCCGACGTGGCCGCCGAGATGGCCATTGGCGGCAGCGCGGACGTGGGGCTGGAGGGCAAGTTCAAGGCCCTCGAGTCGTCGTCGGTGGACGATGAGCTCGCCAAAATGAAGGGCTCCATCGCCGCCGCGAACGACCCGTACCGGCTGCCGGGCACGACGGGCAGCACGGGCAGCACGGGCGCGGCGGGCGGCGGCACGGGCGGGAGCAAGCCGCCGTCGGCGATGGACTCGGAGCTCGACCGGATGCGCAAGGACCTGGGGCGGTAAAATTGGGGCGTCCTTTATTTTTTGCCGGGGGGGCGCGGTACGAGTGGAGGGGGGTGGACTGGTTGGCGGGGACGGCGGACGGCGGACGGCGGTGGGCTTGGTGGGTGAGGGGGGGTGTGAGGCGCGCGGGAGGGTTGGGGGAGAGCGCGCGGGGGGCCACGGGTAGTGCTGACCATACAGCGGGTTGGGGGGTGGGCGAGCAAGGCGCGCTGCAGCCGCTGCCGCGCAGGGCACACGCGCCCGCCGCGCCATCGTGCCGCACCTGTTGTTTTTCTTTCATTCCTGGCGGCTGCGTGCCGTGGGCGCTCCCCATCGTGCCCGCCACGTCTATGGGGGGTGCCGCAGGGTGCGTTGGCCTGCGCTGGGGGTGCCCGTCCGCCGTGGCACCCCCTCCCCCAGCTGATCGATAGAGCAACCACCCTCCCCCCCCCCCCCCCCGACAGTGGACGCTGGCCCTCCTCAGACCGCCCCGAGGGAGTGGGTACCCCTCACCACACCACCCATGGGTTCGCCACAGATAAAAAAAAAAAAAAAAACACGTGGGTGCCCCGTCCATAAAACGAACGCCTCTGTGCGAGTGGCCGAGGCAGGACAGAGGTCCGGTGTGTCCACTGTGCGCGGTGTCCTCCCCGCTGCATCATCCCTCTCTTGTGGGGGTGCCCCAGTGACCGTGCCGGATCCCGCAGCAGCCGCGGCCGGCAGCCTCGGCATGGACCCCCCACTTGCCCCTTGCCAACGATGCATCCGCTGTGGCTGCACGCACCTCGTCACTCGCGTCCGCGTGTGCGCACAAAACCCCCTTTTTTTTTGCTGCGCGTGTCAGCCCGGTGCGCCCCCTCCCGCCGCCGACCCCCTCGGCGCCCCCCCCCCCCCCGTCCCCCCCCCCCCCCCCTCCCCCCCCTCCCCCCCCCCCCTCTGCCGTGCCCTCCGCCGCCGCCGCCGCCGCCGCCGCCGCCGCCGCTGCCGCCGCCGCCGCCGCCGCGGCGGCGGCCTGCCGCTTCTTTGCGTGCGACCGCTGCGCGCTCTCCCGGTTGCGGAGGATCCGCGCGCGCGCCTTGTCGCTGACGAGCAGCTCCACGTCCACCGTCCGGCGGGTGCCGCGGCGGCGGCGGCCGCCCGCCGCCGTTGACGGTGCCGCCACACCCCCACCCGCCGCCGTCGCCGCCGCACCTGTCGCCGACGCGGCCGCTGCCGCCGCCGCGGCGGCGGCGGCGCCGCCACCACCACCACCACCACCACCGCCGTCACCGCCACCGCCGCCGCTGCCGCCGCCGCCGCCACTACGAGCCGCACCGCCGCCGCTGCCGGCGCTGGGGTCGGTGCTCCCCACCGCGGAGCCGACGCCCTCCATTACAACGTCGCCATCCCCCCCCGCCCCCCCCCCCCCCCACCGCCACCCCCACCATACCCTCCGACCGCCGCCGCCGGCGGCACGAGTGGTGGCAACGGCCCCGGCGGCGGCAGCGGCGCGTCCCCCCACCCCCCCCCCCAAACGGGTCGTCGGTCATGCCACCCCCTGCACCCCCCCCCCACCCCCCCTCCGCCACCGCCGCCACCCCCATCCGTCGCCCACCACGCGTCCACGACCATGGCCGGCGCGGCGGCGGCGGCGGCGCCAGCGGCACCGCCACGCCAGCGGCGGCCGCCCGCCGCCGCCGCGACCGCCGCCGCGGCGGCAGCGTCGGCATCCACCGCCGCCGCCGCGGCGGCGGCGGTCTCATCCCCATCGCCCAGCAGCTCCACCGACGCGTGCCGCGGTGGTGGCGGCGGCGGCGGCGGCGGCGGCGGTGGGGGCGGCGGCGCAATCGCGGCGGGGGCGGTGGGGGCGGCGGCGGTCCTCCCCGCGCCTCCCCCCCGCCCGCACGGGGCATGCGCAGGCGCCCGAGGTTCATCCGCAGGAGGGAGAGCGCCTTCATGCGGAGCCAGTAGGTCATGGCCGGCCCAGAGACGGTAAAGTCCACCACCACCGACACGGACTGCTCCGCCGCGTGCGCGGGCGGCGCGGCGGTGGGGGGGAGCCACGGCCGGGGGGGGGCGGCGGGGTCGAGCACGCCGCCGCCCCCCCGCCCGCCGCCCGCCATCAGGCCGCTGCCGCCGCCGCCGCCGCCGCCGCCGCCGCCGCCGCCGCCGCCGCCCCCTCCGGCCTGGACGGCGGCGGCGATTGGCGGGTGCATGTCCGTGACGGGCACGGCGCCCGCGCCAAACGTGCCCGACCCGAGCCCCATAAACGCGTCGAGGATGCCCATCCCCGCCGGGTCCGCCACCGCCCGTGCCGCCGCGGCGGCCGACGGCGGCGGCGGCGACACCCGGTGGTTGACCGCCCGCACGTGGCCGTCGAGCCAGACGGCCCCCCCCGGTGTGGCCGGCCGGCGCAACGAAAAGAGGCTGTGGAGGGCCTTGCCCGACCGGAGGGGCTTGACCCACTCCCCCTGGATGACCCGCCCGTCGGCCGACGGCGCGAGCAGCAGGTACTCGTGGTTGGCCGTGTTGATGACCGCCCGCCCGAGGACGGGGCTGAAGAACACGCCGCCCGACGCCTCGCCACGGACGTCGAGAGCGGTGTCCATGTACACCCAGCAGCAGACGATGCGGTCGGCGGCCGAGACGGTCACGGGGACGGTCCAGTTGGAGACGACGAGGAAGCGGGGGCCGAGGCCGCTCCCGTCCTCCGAGTCATCCCAGTCCGACACGGACGCGTACGGGCTGTTGGGGGAGGGGGGGCGGCCGCCGCCGCCGCCGCCGCCGCCGCCGCCGCCGCCACCGCCAGCCGACCGGCGGCCGCCGCCGCCGCCCCCCCCCCCCGCCAGCCGCAGCACGCGGTCACTCGCAACGGCGTGGCGGACGCCTGTCGCGCTGAGCACGGGCAGGTCCGCCGGCGACGGCCACGCCGCCACCGCGAGCGGGGAGTAGGGCGCGAGCCACGCCCACGCGTCGGGGGAGCGGAGGAGGGCGAGCTCGGGCAACGCGAGCGTCTCGGCGGGGGAGAGCGCAACGCCGCTCGACGCGAAGCGGTCACACAGGCGGGACAGCTGGTCGCGGAGGCCGGGCTCGGCGGTCACCGCCGCGGAGGGGGTGGCGGGGACGACGGGCGAGCCAGACGTGCCGGCCGCGCCGGCCGCACCGCCGCCACCGCCACCGCCGCCGCCACCGCCGCCGCCGCCGCCGCCGCCGCCGCCGCCGCCGCCACCCGCAGCCGAGGCGGCCATGGCGGGGAGGCCGGCGTGGGCGTAGGGGTACGCCGCGGGCGGAGTCGCCGGCAGCGGCAGCGGCGGGAGTGGCGGCGGCGGCGGCGGCGGCGGGTGCGCACCCCACCGGGGCGCCGTCGCCGCGGCGGCCGCCGCGGCGGCACACCCGCCAAGCGGTGGCGGCGGCGGCTGCCCCAGTGGCGGTGGCGGTGGCGGTGGCGGTGGTGGTGGCGGCGGCGGCGGCGGCGGCGGCGGTGGCGCGCTGCTCAATGGCGACAGCGGCATCATGGGCGGCTCGAGGGGCGTCAGCGGCGCCAGCGGCGACAGCAGCGCGTAGGGCGGCACGCCCGGCGAGCCACCCGCGGCGCTCCCCCCCCCCCCGCCGACAGGGGCGCCAGCGGTGGTGGCGGCGGCGCCGCCGCCGCCGCGGCGGCGGCGAGCCACGGGAGCGTGCCGCCACCCGCGGCGTCTGCCGCGGCGGCGCGCGCGGTGGCGGCGGCGGCCGCGGCGGCGGCGGCGCGGGCGGCGGCGGTGGCGGTGGTGGTGGTGGGGCGGGGGGGGGGGGGGGCGGGGGGGCCGGTGCCTGGGGGGGGGGGGGGGTGGGACAGGTGGTGAAGGGGGAGGGGGAGTGGCCGCCGCCGGGGGGGGGGGCGGGCAGGGGTGCTGCCGCCGCCGCCGCCGCCGCCGCCGCCGCCGCCGCCGCCGCCGCCGCCGCTGTCGAGCCGCCGCCGCCACCGCCGCCGGCGGCACCACCGCCACCGCCGCCAGTGGCGCCGCCGCTGGTGCTCTGGCCGCGCCGCCCGTCGCCGCTGCACGCCGACAGCCCGTCGGCGAGCGTCGACACGCCCGACGGCGCGCCGCCGCCGCCAATCCCGCCGCCGCCGCCGCCGCCGCACCCGCCGCCGCCGCCGCCATTGCCAATGCCGCCGCCGCCGCCGCCGCCGCCGCCGCCGTCCCTGCCACCCCCCCCACCACCCCCACCGCCACCACCGCCGCCGCCACTACCACCCCAACCGCCCATCGTGGCACCCCGCCACGCGGCCATCCCCCCCCCCCCCCCCCACTCCCTCGTCCCCCCCACCCCACCCCCCCCCCCCCCCCCCCCCGCCCCCAACAACAACAAGACGGCACAGTCCCCGACCACAAAGACGGCGGCCACACACCCCCCCACCGTCCACAACGAGCGGCGACCGGCCGGCAGCACGCGGCGGGCCACCCCGACGCGCACGCACGCACGCACCCCCCGCGCTGGGAGAGACGCGGCGCCACGCCCGTGCCGCGGCGGTCGGCACGGGACGGCGGCGGCGGCGGCGGCGGCGGCGGCGGCGCGCGGGCGGCCGCCGCGTCGGCCGCGGCCGACGGCGCGCGCGCGCGCGTGTGGCGGCGGCGGCTGCCGCCGTCACGCTGGGACGCGGGCTGGAAGGTCCCGGCGGCACCCGCCGCCGCCGCCGCCGCCGCTGCCGCCGCCGCCGCCGCCGCCGCTGCCGCCGCCGCCGCCGCGGCGGTGGCGGTGGCGCGCGGGCGCCCGCCGCGGCCGCGCGCGCACGCGCGGCGGCGGCGGCGGTGGCGGTGGGGGCGGCGGCAGCACGTTGCGGGGGGGGGGGGGCCGTTTCGGGGCGGCGGTGGGGGGGACGCGCGCTGCGGGTGAGGGGGGGGGGCTGGGAGGGGGGGGGGGGGGGGGGGGGGAAGGGTACGCCGCGCTGCCGCGGGGGGGGGGGGGGGTGGTAGCGACGGTCGCCGCGGGCGCCGCGCTGTGGGTGGGGGGGGAGCGGTGGGAGGGGCGTGGGGGGGGGGGGGGCGGGGGGGGTGCTGCGGGGTGACGCTCGCTGCCCGCCCGCGCCGCGGCCGGCGGCACGCCGGCGGCACCCCCCCCCCCCCGCGGCCCTTCCATCCGCGCCTTTGGCGCCGCCGACGAGGCGGGGGGGTGGTGCGCTGCGCCGGCGGGAGGGGGGGGAAGGGGGGCGGGCAGCGGGGGGGGCGCCACCCGCCCGCCCGCCGCGGCCTGTCGTCCGCCCTCCCCCCCCCCCCCCCCCACCCCCCCCAACCTCGTCTGCGCGCCGCCCCCAATATCCCCGCCGCTGCCGCGGCGGCGTGACGGTCGCGCAGCGCCGCCCATGCCCCCGCCGCCGCGGGCGGCGTGACGTGCCCGCCGCGGGGAGCGTGGTTGGGAGGGGGGGGGGGGGGGGGGGGGGTGCAGGTAGGCTGCCGCCGCCGCGGGTGCGGCCGCCGCCCCGCACGCCGCGCGGCCGCTGCCACGACGCGACTGGGGGGGGGGCGCGGCGGGGGGGGGGAGGGGGGGGGGGGGTGGGGGGGGACACGCGGCGGCGGCGGCGGCCGCCGCGTCGGGAGCAAGGGGGGGGGGGGGGGGTGGTCACGCGCCGCCGGCTGGGCACGGTGGCTGGCGGGCGCCGCCGCGGCAGCGGCAGCGGCAGCGGCAGCGACGGCGACGGCGGCGGCGGCGGCGGCGGCGGTGGCGGTGGCGGCGCGCGCCGCGGCGGCCGCCAGCCGCGTGGTCCCCGCGTCGGAAAGGGGGGGGGGGAGGTCCGTTTCTTTTTTTTTTTTTTTTTTTTTTGTGGCGAGGAGGAAGGGGGGGGGGGGGGGGGGGGGTGGCACCGCCCGCCGGGAGGTGCGCCGCGGTCGTCGTACCCGCTGCGAGGTTTGGCTGGCGGGTTTAACGCCGCCGGCGGTGGGGAGGTGGGGGGGGGAGGGGTGGGGGGGGGGGGAGGGGAGGGAGCGTGACGGGGCGCGGCCGGCCAACGGTTGACGCGGCCGTGGCTGGCGGGGATGGCCGGCGGTCTGTGCGTGGGTGGGGGCGGGGGGGGGGGGGGGGCACGGCTGGCGTCGGGTGCGCCGCCGATCTGCCGTGGCGGTGGCGTGGGGGGGGGGCGGGGTGGGGGTGGGCGCCCGCGGGGGGGGGGGTGTTGCCCGTCGCGGGAGATTGACCCGTACGGAGGCGGGGTGGCTGGGGGGGGTGTTGGACAGCCGACGGCGGCGTGCAGCCGGTTGTCGGTTTTTTTTTTTTTTTTTTTTTTTTTTTGCGAGCTGCGCGCTGACGGCGGGAGGGGTGGGCAGGACGCGGCGGGATGGACGGGGCGGATTGGCCGGATGCGGTGGCCGGATGGGTGTGGATGACGCCCGACCGCCGCCGGGAGGGGTGGGAAGGCCGCGGCGGGATGGACGGGCGGATTGGCCGGATGCGGTCGCCGGATGGGTGTGGATGCCGCCCGACCGCGGCGCGCTGTGGCCGTTTCTACGACCCAGCGGTGGCGGCGGGCGCCGCGCTGGCCCCCGCCGCTGGGCGCGTGTGGGCCCGCGCGGGTGGTCGGTTCTCCGCCCTTCGGCGCGCACGGCGCACGCCGCGCGTGGGTGGGCGCGCGCGCCGGCGGCACGCGCCGCCGTCACGGATGGAGGCGACGGCGGGGATGGAGGCGACGGCGGGGATGGAGGCGCGCCCGCCGGCGGCGGCGGCGGCCGCCGCGACCGCGCGGGGGTGGGGCGTCTGCCGCGGCGGCCGCCCCCCCCCCGCCGCCGGCGGCGGCGCCGTCGGCCGCGGCCCCCCCCCCCACGCGTCCAAGGCCTGGCACGGTCGTGCGGGGCGGCGGCCGGCGGCGGCGGCGGCGGCGGCGTGGCGACCCGCGCCCCCCGCGCGGGCCGCGTCGCGACGCCAGAGACGACGCCCCGCGGTGGCGGTGGGCGGCCGCCGCCACCCCCGCCGCCGCCACCACCCCCTGCCATTGCCACCGCTGCGGCGGGCGCGGCGGCGGCGGCGGCGGCGGCGGCGGCGGTGGCGGCGGCGGCGGTGGCCATGGCCGCCGCGCGGCGGGGTCCCCCCCGGCCGGCGGCCGCGTGCCTCCCCTTTCACGGCGGCGAGCTCGCCGCCCAGGCCGCCGCTGGCACCCGCGGCGTCGCGGCGGAGCTCGGCCGCCTCATCCGGCCGGCGTTTCCCGCTGCCGGCAGCGGCGGCGGTGGCGGCGCCGGCGGTGGCGCCGTCGACGGGGGGGTCACCGCGCTGCTGGGCGCGCTCCGCCTCGCCGTCGTGACGAGTGTGGTGGTGCCTCCTGGGGGAGGGCGCCGCCGCAGCGACAGCGGCAGCGGCAGCGGCAGCGGCAGCGGCAGCGGCAGCGGCGGTGGCGGTGGTGGTGGTGGCGGCGGCAGCGGCGGCGGCGACGCGCCGGCGGTGTGGGTGTCGCCCGTGTACGGCGCGCCCGGCTTTGTCGCGGCGCCCACGACGGGCACGCTGACCATCCGCACGGCGGGACACCTCCCGCCGGGTGACGTGCTGTGGGCGCAGGCCGCGGCGGCGGCGGCGGTGGCTGGCGCGGCGCTGTCGGTTGGGGTGCTCGCGCTCGATCTGTCCACCCGCCGCCGGTACCGCGCGAACGGCTCCTGGGCGGGGCCCGACGGCGGCGGCGGCGGCGGCGGCGGCGGCGGCGGCGGTGGTGGTGGTGGTGGTGGTGGTGGTGGTGGTGGTGGTGGTGGCTGGCCGGCGCTGCTGGCCGTGCGCGTCGCCGAGGCGTTTCCCAACTGCCCAAAGTACATCCACACGCGCGAGCTGGTCAGCGGCACCGGGGAGGGGGCGCCCCTGGTCAAGGCGGACGTGGGGCGGCCGCCGCCGCCCGACGACGGCAGTGCCGCCGCCGGCGCCGCCACCGCCACCCCCTCCCCCCCGACGGGCGGCGGCTCCCCCCCCCCGCCGCCACCCTCACCGCCGCCGACGTGGCGCTCATCACCGCCGCCGACACCTTTTTCATCGGCACCACCTACGCGGCGTCGGGCGGGAGCGACGCGTCCCACCGCGGGGGCCCCCCCGGCTTTGTGACCGTCGACACGACCGCCACGCCGCCGACGCTGTCGTGGGCCGACTACCGCGGCAACGGCATGTACCAGACGGCGGGCAACTTGGCGGCGGACGGGCGGGCGGGGCTGTTGTTTTTGGACTGGGGGGGGGGGGGGGTGCTGCAGCTGAGTGGCCGGGCGGCGGTGGCGCCGCCGCCGCCGGGGGGGGGGGGGAGGGGGGCGCTGGGTGTTTACCACCGCCGCCGTGCGGCGGGCGGCGCGCGTCACGCCCTACCGGTGGGCGCTCACCGGCGTGTCCCCCTACGTGCCGCCCCCCCCCCGGGCGGCGGGCGACACGGTCGGCGACGCCGCCGACGATGATGGCAATGACGACGGGGCGGTCCCGCCCACGGCCCTGCGCTTGCGGCACGTCAAGACCGTCCGCGAGACCGCCACCGTCTCGACGTTCCGCTTCACCGCCCCCCGCCGCGTGCGCTTCTCCCCCGGCCAGTACGCGTCGCTGCGGCTGGCCGGCCTGCCCGGCGTGGCACGCCCGCTCACCCGCACGTGGACGCTGTCCGAGGCGGCGCAGTCGCCGCGGGCGGGCGACGACACGCTCGAGGTGAGCGTCAAGCGCGTGCCGGCGGGGGTCGCCTCCACCGCGCTGCACGCGCTGCCGCCGCCCGACGCGGGGGGGGTGCCGTCGCCGCTGCGGGTGCACCTGCTCGGCGTGGGCGGCACGATGGTGCCGCCCCACTTTGGGGGTGACCCCGCGGCGGACGGCGGTGGCCGCGGGCGCGGCACGCCAGCCTCGCTGCTGCTCCTCACCGCGGGCATTGGCATCACGCCGGCGGCGGCGATGGTGCGTGGCCTGGCGGGTCTCGCGCCGTCCGACCGCCCGCGGGTGCTGCTGGTACACCAGGAGCGCCGGGGCGGGAGCGCCGGGGGGGTGCCGTTTGAGGCCGAGCTCCGCCGCCGCGCGGTGCTGTCGGGCGGCGGCTTCCGCGTCGTCCTCGTCGACTCTGGGGGGAGGGCGGCGGCGGCGGCGGCAGCGTCGCCAGTGGCGGCGTCGCCGGCGGCGGCGGCGGCGGCGGCGGCCGCCGTCGGCGCGGCCGGCGGCTACCCCGCCGCCCCCCCCACGCCGCCGCCGCCCGTGGAAGAGGTGGCCGGCCGGGTGGACGCGCCGCTGCTGCGGCGGCTGGGCGTGCGCGGCGGCGGGCGGGCGGCGGCGTGGGGCGAGTGGGTGTGCCTGTGCGGGCCGCCCGCGTGGATGGACGGCGTGCGGGCGGCGCTGGCCGAGGTGGGCGTGGGGGGGGGGCGATCGTGTCCGAGGGCTTTGACTTTTGAGGGGGGGGGGGGGGGGGGGGGGGGGGTCCGTGCCGGTGCGCCGCGAGGCGCTGGCTGTGGGACGCGGCGGGGGGGGGAGGGGGGGGTTGGGCCACGCCGCCAACGCAACCGCGCGTCGTGGCCGCGCGCGGGGGTGGGTGGCCGCCCGCGTGGGGTGGGCGCCGGCGGTGTGTGCATGTACAGGCAGGGGGTCGTCCGGCTGCCTAGTTCATCGTGCCCCCTACCGGGCCGCCGCGGCCGGCCACACGCGAGACCCACGCGGCAGTCATGTGCGTGCGGCGTCTCCCCCGCGTGCCCCACAGCCGCGGCCAACCCCACCCCTGCCGCGAACTCCCCCCTCCCGTACTCCGCCCCCCCCCCCACCAGACCGTCGGTAGGTCAAGCAGAGGCGTTGCCGCCACCGCCGCCGCCGCCGCCGCCACCGCCGCCGCCCGCCAATGCCGCCTTGTGCAGCTTGCGGAGGCGCTTGCGGAGGCTCGCCGGCGGCCGGATGCCCCCCCGCGGCTTGGCGTCGCGGCCGGCGGCGCCGACGGTGGCGACCCCCCCCCCCCCACCGCCACCGCCACCGCCACCCCCACCGCCGCCACCGCCACCCCCACCGCCGCCGCCACCCCCACCGCCGCCACCGCCGCCGCCACCGCCACCGCCGCCGCCACCGCCACCGCGGCCGCCACCCGACGCCACCCCCCCCCCTCCCCCGCCGCCCGCGCTCGCATCGTCCGCCGACGGGAAGGCGACAAAGTCCTCGTCCACCTCGGCGTCCGAGTCGCGGCGCGCAAACCACGTCGACACGTCGCCGCCGCCGCTGCCGCCGCCGCCACCGCTGCCGCCGCCGCCGCCGCCGCCGCCGCCACCGCCGCCGCCGCCGCCGCCGCCGCCACCGCCGCCGCCGCCGCCGCCGCCGCCGCCGCCGCCGCCGCCGCCGCCGCCGCCGCCGCCGCCGCCGCCGCCGACTGCAACGACCGCGGCGGCGGGAGAGACCGCGGCGGCGGCGACGACGGGGGCGTGGGAGAGGGGGGCGGGGGGCGCCGCCCCGACGTCACCGGCCTGGGCGGCGACCAGCGGCGGCGGTGGCATCGGCGGCGGCGGTGGCGGTGGTGATGCGGCCACGCTGCCAGAGGGGGCGACAAGACCCGCCGCGGTGGCTGTGGCGGCCGCTGTCGTTGCCGCAGCCGCCGCGGCGGCCGCCGCCGCGGCTGCCGCCGCCGCCGCCGCGCCGCGCCGGTGGGGCCGCCAGCCCGCCAGCCACGTCCCGCCGCCAACCGGCGACACCGGCGCGGCCGTTCCCCACGGCACCGACTCGTCCAGCGCGGCGGCGTGCGCGCCGTCAGCGGCAGCGGCGGCAGCGGCGGTGGCGGTGGCGGTGGCGGCGGCGGCGGCGGCCGCCGTCCCCGCGGTGCCGGCAGCCGCCGCCTCTGCCGACCCGGCCGCCGTCGCGCGTGAGGGCGGCGGCGGCGGTGGCCTCGGCGGCCAGGGGGCGGTCTCCCGCGCCCCCCCCCCCTCGGCAGGCGCGCCTGGCCCGCCCCCACCCCCCCCGGCCGCTCGTCCGCATCCCCCCCCATCCCCTCGAGCGACGCCCACTGCCGGCGGCCGCCGTGCGGCGGCGCGGTCGGCACGCCCCAGGGGGTGACTTCGCCGCCTCCCCCATCGCCGCCACCGCCACCGCCACCGCCGCCACCACCGCCGCCACCACCGCCACCGCCGCCCGCCGCCCACGCTCCCCCAACACCCAGCATCGTTGGCGACAGCCCCGACGGGACCGTCACCGACCGCGGGCGGCGGCGCGACCAGCCCGGCCGCCGCGGCAGGCGGGCCGCCCACGCTAGCGGCGGCGGCGGCGGCGGCGGCGCGGCGGATGCCGCCGGCGGCGCTCCCCCCCGGCCGCCCGACCCGCCGCCTCCCGCACCGGCGGCGGCGTCGGCGGCGACAGCGGCGGCACCAGCCGCAGCGGCCGCCATGCCCGGCGGCGGCAGCGGCTCAGCGGCCGCCGCGCCGGCACTGGGCGGCGGCGGCGGCCGGCCGTCGGCGGCATCAGCCGCCGGCACCGGCGCGCCGGGCGTGACGGGTGAGGTCGCGACCGCGCCCGCCGCGCCGTGCGCCGGCCGCGGCGACGCGGGGACGACCAAGCCACCGGCGGGTAAGCCCAGTACTGTGCGGCTGATACGGAGGCGGGTGGCGGCAGCGAGGCCGCCACCCCCACCACCGCCACCACCACCGCCACCACCACTCGCATCGCCCCCCCCGCCGCCACCACCACCGCCGCCGCCCGCCGCCACGACCGTGACGCCAGCCGTGGCAAAAGACGGCCGCCGAAACAGCGCGCGCCCGCCGCCACCACCACCGCCGCCGGCCGGCGCGTCACCGGCACCACCCAATGACCGGCCACCCCCCTCCGCCGCATCCCCCCCCCCGTCACCGCCACCCCCGCGGCGGCCCAGCAGCGCCGGCGACGTTGGCGACCGCGGGATTGTCGACGGAAACCGGCGGCGGCCGCCGCCGCCGCCACCCCCACCGCGGCGGCGGCGGCCACCCGCTCCACCCCTATCGCCGCCGCTGCCATCACCGCCGGCACCCCACTTGCCGCCGACGCCGCCGCCAGACGCCACCGCCGTGGCAGTCCCGCCACTGCTGTTGGCGCTCGAGGTGGGCGGGCTCCACGAGAGGGGCGAGCGGGGGCTGCCGGCGCCCCCACCACTTCCGCCACCGCCGACGCCGCCGCCGCCGACACCGCCGCTGCCGCCATCCTTGCCACCACCCCTGCCGTCGCCGCCGGTGGGCATCACCGCCGTCGGCGTCGTCGGCAGCGTGGCCGACGTCAAGACCGTAACGTACGAGCTGCTCGCCCACGGATCAGACCGGTCCCCGCCACCGCCGTCCGACGGCGTGCCGACGCCGCCTGTGCTGGGCGTGTCGGGCGGGCCGTCGCCGTCGGCGACGGCAGCGGCAGCGCCGGCGTCACCGCCGCCAGCAGCCGGCGACGGCGGAATGGGGGGGGGCTCAGCCGCGTCGGCCGCCGCCACCGCCGCCGCCGCGGCGGCGGCGGCGGCGAAGCGGCGGCGGCCAAAGCGGCCGCTACTCTCCGCCGCGTCCGACTCATCGCCCCCGGCGGCGGCCACCCCGCGGTCGCCACCGTCGCCGCCGCGGGGGGTGGTGCGCTTGGCGCCGGCCGGCTTGCGCCGCCGGCCGGCCCAGCCGCTGCCCCAGGGGCGCGAGGGGAGGAGCGCCGCGCCCCCCCCACCCACACCACCGCCACCGCCGCCACCACCGCCACCGCCACCGCCGCCGCCATCATCCGCGCCCCCCCCCCCCAGGCCGTCGCCCCCCGCCGGCGATACTGGCGCCGCGCACATCAGCGGGCTGCTGTCCCGCCGGCAGGCGGGCACCACCACCAGCCGGCCGTCGCGGCCACCGCCCACGGCAGCAGCCGTAAACGACCGCGGCGGCCGCCGCGGGGATCCCCCTGTCGTCCATGAAGACCGCGGCCGGTCCGCCGCGACCGCGGTGGGGTGGCCGCCGCCGCCGCCGCCCGCGTCCCGGACCGCGACCACCCCCCCCGCCGCCGCCGCGAGCGCGCGCAGAGGCGACGGGCTGATCACCCCAAAGATGGGGTGGGGGGCGCGCCCGTCCCCACCGGCCGGGGGGGGGCGCCGCCCCAGCGGCGCGCCCGCCGGCGAGGCCGCCGCGGCGGCCACCGCGCCGCCCCCCGCGTAGCCACCGTCGCCACCAACGCCAACACTGTCGCCATCCCCGCCGCCGCCGCCGCCGCCGCCGCCGCCGCCGCCGCCGCCGCCCCCACCGCCGCGTCCAACGAGCCGGTCAGGGAAGCCGAGCGACGGCGGCCGCAGTGGCCCCGGCCGGTACAGCCGCGGGCTGGTCGGCAGCGGCGGCGCCGCGCCCGGCCGCCGCCGCCACACCCCCGTCCCGCCGCCATCCGCGGCGGCCAGCGCCGACGATGGCGGGCTGGCGGTGGCGGCGAGCAACAGCGGCGGCAGCGCGGGCTCCCGTGAAATAGGGAGGGGCAGGATGGGGGGGGCAGCGGCGGCCGCCGCTACCACCACGGCCGCCGCTGGCTTTGCTGCTGCAGCTGGCGCCGCTGCTGCCGCAACAGGGACCACCCGCGGGGGCGGATCCGGCGGCGCGGGCGGCGGCACGGGGGCGGGAGGCGGCGCCGCTGCCGGCGGCGCCGCTGCCTCCACCGCCACAGCCGCCGCCGCCGCCGCCGCCGCCGGGGTCGACGCCACAAGCCGCCCGCCACTGTCACCGCTGCCGCTGTCGCTGCCCGCGCTGCTCCCAGCGGCGCCCGCCGACGCCGCCGACGCGCACCGCAACGCGGGCGGCGCGCCCGGCACAAACGGGCGGAAGATGACCGACTCGAGGGCGGGCATCGCGGCGGGTCCGTTTCCGCCACGCCCCGCGCGTGCGCGGCTGGCCGACCGGCCGCCGCAGCAACGCGACGGCAACGCCGCCACCCACGGGAGGCAAAAGGGCGGGAGTGAGGGGGGGTGGGGACAGGCAAAACAGAGACTGGTGGGGGGAGGTAGCCGCTAGCCGGGTGGCCACGACGGCAACGGCGGCCGCGGGCCGCAGCGCAAGGGTTGACCCAGAGGGGCTGGGACGGGGGGTGGGGGGATGGGCGGACGAGCCGCCGCCGGCAGTAGGGGGTGTCCCGCGAACGGGGTCACCCGAGGCGGCGGCTCGGCAGCGGCGTTTTCGCGGCGCGCGGCGGCCCGCTGCGTACACTGAGGACACCCCGAGCGGTGTGCGCCCGCGCAACGACGGTCGGGGTGGGGGCGGTGGGGTATGGGGCCAGGACGCCCAGACGATCGGTGTCCAACGACAGCCAAAGGATGCCCGTAGAGGGGAGTGGGAGGGGGAAGGGGGGGGGGTCGGCCGCGTCTCGGCCGCCGCTCACGCCGCCACCGTCCTGCCTGCCACCGTCCAGCCCGTCGCCGTCCTGCCCGCCGCCGTCCTGCCCGCCGTCGTCCCGCCCGTCGCAGTAGCGGCGCCCCCCTCCCGCTGCACCGGCACGGCGTCGGGCCCACGGCCACACACCGCCGCCCGCCGCGTGCGCTCCCCCCCCTCCGCTGCCCCCCCGGTCGGCGGCCGCCCACCCGCCAGTCCGACGCCAGGCGGAGCCAGCGTCGTCCGTCGGGGGGGGTGGCGACGGCCCCCCGCCGGCGGCAGCCGCCGCGACACCCTGACCCGGCCACGCCGGGCAGGCGGCGGCGACGATGGACGGCGGCGGTGGCAACGGCAAGTGGGGGGGACGACGGAGCGGAGGGTGGTCGGGTGTGCGGCGGGGAGGGGGGGAGAGCGCGTGGCGGTGCGGGTGCCCACCGCCGTCGTCCCCCGGCTCCTGCGCGCGGTCCCGCCCCCCCCCTCTACGGGCCATGGCCACAGGCGCGAGCAGAGGGCGGAGGGGAGATGGCGGGTAGGGCAGCGCGGCGTCCTTCATGATGCCGGCCGGCGGGGGTGCCAGAACGGGGGTCGGGCGGCGGGCGGGGGGGGGGAACGGGCTGTCCCAGGACGGGTGGAGGAAGAAGAGGAGGGGGGAGGGGGAGGAGGGGGGACCAGCCGGACCGAGCGGGAGGCACACGCGGCGGGGGGTAGTAGCGGAGAGCAAGAGGGGGGGTTGCTCTCCGGGGAGAGCCACCCGCTCGCGTCATCAACAGCGGCGGGACGGCGGTCGGCCGAGGACGTGGCGGAGACGACGCGCCAGCACGGAGCCACGCGAAGCGTAATTTCCAGTCGCAACTTGGTCCACGTAGGGGGTGGACAGTACTTCACCCGTCGTCTGCCCTCCCGCCGTTTGGTCCTGCACCGCCACGTGGCGGCGCGACAGTCAGGCTACAAGAAGGACCGCGACGCCATCTCGACAGTTTTCTCGACGAGGTGAGGGGGTGTCTGCTGTCTGGACTGCGCGGTTGCCACCATCGAGCCGCTGCGGCCGCGGTGCCGAGAGAGGGACTCTTGGAAGCGGGGGCTCTGGCGGACCCGCCCGCCGCCTACCCCCTCCCCGCGCTCCGTCCAGTCCCTCTCCCGGCGTCCCCCGCAGCCTATTCCGCGGTCGCGCGCGCAACCACACGCACGGGCCGCAACGAGGCCTCTCTCTACTGTGGCGGGGTTTCGCCCCCCAAGCTGCGTCGCCTTACGACGCTCGCCGCGGGACTGGCAGTGGCGAACGCGGTGGGGCTTCGTTGTGGCCTGGCGATGCAGCCACAGTCCACCCGGGAAAGGTATGCATCACGCCGGGAGCGGAGGCGTCCCTACGGGCAGGCCCTCCATCTGCATGTCACCTCTCTGTTTGCCCAAGAGTGGGGGGGAATAGAGGGGGCGTATGGGTAGAGTAGAAACGCCCCTCGGTAGCGCACTGTCAAGCGGCTTTTCTCCTCTGGATGCAGCACCAGGCCAGGTCGCCCGTCCTCGCCGGCCCCGCCAGGCGAGCTCCCTGCCACGCGGAGGGGACATCCCCGTGCTGGCCCTCGGGCCCGAGTGCCCTCAACGCTGGCGTCGCTGCACAGCGCTGCGCCACCTTGCGGGCGTTGCCGCGGCGGCATCCGAGGATTTCTCGACCTCGGCAGTAGCCTCCGCCACCGACGTCACCGCCGACGACGCGCACGTCGCGGGGAAGCCTGACCACACAGATGCCTTCCTGTTGAGCCACTCCCCCTCTGGGCCGAGTCGCGAAGCGGGTCCTCGCACTAGCGTTTCGCTGTAGTCGCCGTGAAGCACCACCTGGCCGGACCGTGGAGCGTTTCTCCGAGAATACGACCGCTGCCGCGGGGAAGCTCCGTCGAATTGCCGTCCCCGCGCAGCCACCCCCGTCCCGGTCCAGGCAGTGCGACCGGCGGCGCTTTTTCTGTGGGGCGCGGCCGCCGGCGCGCCAATCCGCCCCCAACCGAGCGCCCACTTCCGCCGCTCGGCGGGAGTGGCGCCACCGTCGGCGGCGACGGCAGAGCCATGGCGCCAAACTGGTGGGGCCGAGCCTGTGTACCGCGCCATCCCACCACACCCCCCCCCCCCTTTCGAGCCGTCAGTCGTCGCAAAGGTCGTCTGGCCCTGCGGAACAGTCGACTCGCTTGTGACCCTATGCCCCTCCGCTGCGACACAGGTAGGCGTAGGTAGCTGTGGAGGGTGGAGGCGTCAGCGCACCCGCTGGCGGCGGCACCCGCCACGAACTGCCCCTCCCGCGTACGGCGCCGGTAAGGGCGCGCAGACCGTGGCGGCGCTGTGCGCGTCCGCGGAAAGAAACTTGCGCGGGGGCTGGCAGCGGCCAGCTTCGTGGCGGCGGCAAGCGGGAAGAGTCACCAAGCCCCCTCCACCCCCTTGGGCTGCACTGCCTCCTGTGCTGACGTTGCAATGGCACCCCTTTCTGACGTGTGGGCCCGCACTCCTCACCAGCGACTACCAGGTCACTGTCCCTACCGGCCATCACCTACCGCCACCCACGAGCAAAGGGCGCGCAAACCGTGGCGGCGTCGCATACCCCGCGGAGGGGGGGGACGCGCGCGGGGGCACAGTACCCCCCGTGCAGAGTCGTGGCGGCGGCCAGCTGGACCCCCCTGCCAGTGACCCGCCCACCTTCTCCGGCACAAACACCTGCCGCGGCCGCGGGGGCGGCGCCCCCCACGTTTCTGCGCTGGCGGCCGACGCCGCCAGCCGAGCGCGCACGACGCGTCGACACCCAACCCGCGCTCTCGCCCTCGCTGGCCCCCACGCTCTCCGCGTCGTGGGCTGCTGCTGCGTGTGTGGGGGGGACACACCAATCATTGACTTCCACACCTGATGGCAGGCGCCATCGATCATGGCGGGATTGAAACGTACAGAATTGCCACGTTTCGTTGCTGCCTCGTGCGTCAGTGCGCGGATGGGTGCGGATGGCGGCGGGGGGGGGGCCTCGCGTCAACACCCGGCCACGCGCCCGCACGGGCACGGCCGTCTGGCCAGCTCGGCGGCGGGCAGGGGCTTGCCATCACCCGTTTCGCAGCCCCGTCGTGCCCCGTGCCTCATCCCGTGCATTGGCGGCACCGTGCATGGAATATCTGAGGGGGTTGGGGGGGGGGGGGGGGCGGGGCGGTCGCGCACCCGACCCCCCCCGGCGCAGCGCATCTACGCCACGTGCATGCAGAGAGCACCGTCGAAATAGGTACAGTACTCCCCCCCCTCCGCCTCTCGTGTTTTCTCCTTGTCACGGCTCAACGACGCCTGGAGGGGGGGTGGGGGTGCCCCCCCCGCAGTCACTGAGGGGGGGGGGAGGATTCAACCCATGCGGGTCCGTGACCCCGCACCGCTCCCGAGAGCGCCGAGGAACGCCCCGGCGGCCGCGCCAACGGCGGCGGCGGCCGCGGTGCTTAGCGCCCCCCCCGGTCGGCCGGCCGCCGCGGTGCTGCTGCCGCGGTCCGGTGGCGGGCGGCGGCGGCGGCGGCGGCAGCGGCGGCGGCGGCGCTCAAGAGCGGCGTGCCCTACGGCCGCGGGCGGCGGCGGCGGTTCCGCTACGGGCTGCGAGCGCGCCAGTGGCAGCCGTTGTGCTCTTCCCATCCCCCCCCCCCTCACCTTTCCCCCCCTCTCTCTTCCCCCCCTCATCCCCTGTCCTCACCACGCCTGCCCTGTGCCGGCCACCGTGGTGTGAGCGACGCCCCACCTTCCCCCCTCGCCCTTCCCCCCCCGTCCTGCCATCATGCGGTGGCGAACTCCCTGCTGGCGGGCGGCGGCCGCCGCGGTCGCGGTCGCGGCCGCGGCGGCGGCCGGCCTGGCCGCCCGCCCCGTCGCGGCGGCGGAGGTGGCCCTCGGCAGCCTGTCGATGCTCGCGCACGACGTGGAGGGGGAGGTCTTTGTCCTCAACGAGCGGGTCATTGAGGTGCGCAACTTCCGCTACGACGGCGAAGGCCCCGCCGCGTTTTGGTGGGCGGGCTCGGGCGCCCGCCCCGACAGCGCGGGCTTTGTTGTCCCAGAGGTACCCGGCTGTGGGCAGGCCGCGCTGCCGGCGGCAGACGGCACCGTGACGGTGCGGCTGGAGCTGCCAGAGGGCAAGGGCGTCTCGACGATTGACTATCTGAGCGTCTGGTGCGAGACGTTTGTGGTGGACTTTGGGAGCGTCCTGTTTGGCGACCGCCACGCAGAGATTGATGGCGCTATTGAGCCGGCGCCGGCGGACGGCTTCCAGTGCGCGACGGCGGGGGAGGGTGGCGGCGGCGGCGGCGGGGGCGCGCCCGCGCCGGCGCCCGCGCCGGCGCCCGCGGCGACCGGCCCGCCCGTGCCGCTGGGCACGCTCAGAACCCTCGCGCACGACGTGGAAGGGGAGGTGGTGGCCATCAACGCGCGGGTGCTCGAGGTGCGCAACTTCCGCTATGACGGCGAAGGCCCCGCCGCGTTTTGGTGGGCCGGCACGGGCACCCGCGCGAGCGGCAATGGCGTGATTGTCAAGGAGGTGCCTGGGTGTGGCGCTGCGGCGCTGCCAGCGGCCGACGGCACCGTGACGGTGCGGCTGGAGCTGCCCGCCGACATGGACGTGACGACCATTGACTACCTGAGCGTCTGGTGCGAGCAGTTTACGGTCGACTTTGGGAGCGTCGTGTTTGGCGACCGCCACGCGGAGATTGATCCGGCGCTGGCGCCCGCGCCGTCCGACGGGTACACATGCTTTGCCAATGAGGGCGGCGGCGGCGGTGGCGGCGGTGGCGGCGGCGGGTCGGCTCCCGCCAACGCCCTGGGCAACTGCGTGGGGCTCAACCGGCGCCTGCAGGTGCGGTGGAAGGTGGACGGCGACGAGGTTCAGTTCTCCCTCCACGCGCGCATGTCGCCCGACGAGTGGGCGGGCTTTGGGGTGAGCGGCTCGACCAACGGGACGGTCATGACCGGCTCGGACGTGACGATTGCGAGCGTCGACGACGCCGGCGGGCCGACCGTCCACGACTTTCACATGAGCAGCCGCAGCGCGTGTGACGACAGGGGTGCGGGGGTGTGCCCCGACACGGACGCGCTGCAGGCCAACGGCACAGACGACGTGTCGGCGGTGTCGAGCACCCGCGACGGCGACGTGGTGGTGGTTGCGTTTACGCGGCCGGTGCGGCCGACCGACCTGGCCTCGCCGGCGCTGGACAAGCTCCTCGACGTGACGCCCGGCGTGCAGACGTTTATTTCGTGGGCGCTGGGCCCCCTCGACGAGGCCACCCGCCTCCCCCGCTTCCACGGCGAAGCGTCGGACTACCCGTCGGGCGGGCGGGACGTGGCGCTGGAGCTGGGCCGCGCGCCCGTCGACGAGTGTGGGGCGGCGCTGGTGCCGACGCCGGGCGGTGGCGAGGCGGCGCCCGTGACCGCGTGGGCGCGGCCGCCCCTTGTCGGCCTCACCGAGTTTGACGTGGTCATTGGGCCGTCGGGGGGGCCCCACGGGTATGGCGCCATCCACGCGGGCCACGTGCCGTGGGGCATTGCCTACTACATCAACGAACTGCTGGTGCCGGTCCTGGTCGTCGAGCGTGGCAAGACGTACACGTTTTTGACCCGCACTGGCGACGACCCGTCGATTGCGGCCAAGTACCACCCCGTGTATATCACCGAGTCGGACAGCGGCGGTTTCTTCCTCAACCCTCCCGAGGTGCAGGCCAACGAACGGACGTTTGCGGGGGTGGAGCGGGCGGCCAACGGCACGGCGTCGCCGTCGGTCTTGTCGCCCATTTGCGAGTTCCGGCCGAGCAACAGTTCCGACCCCGAGACGGACTTTGCCACGTACGCCTCCACCCTGTCACTCGACTGTGGGGAGCAAGCGCCCGCCGACGTCACGCCGGGCCGCTTGACGTGGACGGTCGGCGCGGACACGCCCGACACGGTCTACTACCAGTGTACGGAGCACCGGAACCTCGGCTTCCGCATCGCCGTCTTTGACGAAGGCGCCGCGGACGAGGCCGTGTACAACGCGCTCGTCGCGGACGCGCCGCTGTTCAACACTGCCGCCGAAGGCGGCGGCAACGAACAAAACGACCCGGACGCGCCCGCGTGCCAGCTGCGCTTTGGCGACCAGACGCGCTCGTTTGACGGGTGCGTGACGCTGAGCGACGCCATCGAGCTTTTCTGGACGCTCAACGCCGAAACGGAGACCGCCGACATGGCGTTCCGGTCGCTGGGGCCCGCCGGGTACGCGTCGGTTGGGTGGCCCGAAACGGCCGCCCAGATGGTCCCCGGTGACGCGGTCGTCGTCCACGCCGCGGGCGGCACGCCGACCGTGTCGGGCTACCGCCTGACTGGCCGGGCAACGTCTGGGGTGGTGCCAAACGCGGACCGACTCGGCCTCACCGACGCTGCCGCTGAGGTGGCGGCCGACGGATCCTTGTCGGCGGTCTTTACCCGCCCCTACGCGCCAGCGTCGGGCGCACCCGCCCTGTCGGCGGGGATGGTCGACTTTATCTGGGCCATTGGCCCGGCGCCGTCGTCGGCAACGTCGTTGCAGAGGCATTCGCTCCGCCGGTCTGGGGGGGTGGACCTGTCGGCCACCAATGGCGGGGGCGTGACGGTGCAGCGCCGGTCGGTCGGCGCGTTTTTCATTACACACGCGGTGCTCCTTGCGGTGCCGTGGCTCATCCTCATCCCGTCGGCCATCATCTTTGCGCGCTACTTTAAGGGCGCCGCCGAGGCGTCCACCGGGTGGTTCCAGTACCACCGGGCGGTCAACACGGTGTCGGTGGTGGCCATCCTGGTCGGCTGGATCATGGGCCTCGTGCGGGGCAACCGCACCGAGACGCGCCACCTGGTGCTCGGCTGCATCGTCGTGCCGCTGGCGGTGCTGCAGGTGGCCGCGGGGGTCGCGCGGCCGGCCAAGGATGCTGGCACGAGCCGGTCCCTGTGGTACGCGGCGCACAGCTGGGCGGGGCGGGCGGCGGTGGTGTTGGCCATCGCCAACGTGTTTTTGGGGATGGCCACCGCGCGCGTCGACGCGGGGACGGGGTGGAAGGCGGTGGTGGGGGCCTACGTGGGTGCCCTGGTCCTCGTCATTGCGGTGCTCGAGGTGTGGAAGTGGAAGTCGCAGCGGCGGCAAGACTGAGGCGCCGTCGGGAAAATGGTGGCGTGGGGGGGGGGGTATTGGAACAAAGTGGGGGGGGGGGGCTTGTGTCCCCAGCTGATCTTTCTTTGTCGCTGCCTCCTGGCGCTCTGCCGCGTGTACCTCGGCTGCGGACATGGCCCACCTTCTCTGCCACGAGCGTGGAGAGAGAAGAGGGACCGACGCGGCGGCACGCTCGGCTGCTGTTCCTGGACGCCGTCGGCGTCCGCCGCCACTGCCCCGGCGGCAGCACAGCAGCCGTCGCAGCGGGCGGCATCGCGACGCCGCCGCTCCCGAAACAGTCCTCCCAGCGGCGCGTTCTTCGCTCGGGGAATGGCCGCGTCCGTCCCGCCCCCATCGCGGGCAATCCCAGCCACCGCCGCCAGCGCGTCACCGCCGGCGCGCCCGTGGAGACCGCACCGGCGTATAGTCGGGCACGGCGCATGGACGCCGCCGCCTCCGTGTGCGGTTTACGGGCGCGCCGTCTCCCGCTAAGAGCACTCACGCCGCCGGCCGGGCCACGGGGAACGACGGGGGTCGTGGTGTCCCTCACCACCCCGCGTCGTCTCGCTCCCACTGTCCTGTCTACAGCGGCGAAGCGACCGCTCCTCCCCTTCCACCGAACGTCGGTAGATCCACAAATACCCAACCAGCTAATGAGCTCCCACCTGGAGGAACGCGGCGCAAGTCCTGTGGGCTAGAGATACCCAACCGCCAGTCCACAGAGCCCATTTGGAGGGCGGCCGCCGCCGCGCGGGCGACCGGACGTTCAACAGCCTCCAGCGGTTGGCCACCCGCCGCCGCCCGTCGACGGCGGTTGGCCACCCGCCGCCGCCGCCCACCCGCTCGGCCGCTAGCGGCGGATGGACGGCGGCGGCACGGCCGCCCATAGGCCAACCGGCGGCGGAGGGGGGCGAGCGGGGATGCCATTGCGTCCATTCCCCATAATCTGGGAGCGGCGTGCGCACGGCATTGTGGGGGGGGGGACGCCACGAGCACCACTGCGCGCGGCACGCGCATTCCATCCCTGCCCACCCATCTTCTCTCACCACTGGCGGCACGGTCTGCGGCAGGCGACGGCCGACCATCCCCCCCTCCCCCCCCCCCCTCCACCTCCCCCCCCCCCCCCACGACCTCCCCCCCCCCTCCTCCTCCCGCCTGCCCGCGGCTGCCGGCGCGGCGCGCCCCACGTTTGCATCTCGGCCGTGGGCGCCCCCCCCGCCGGCCGCCGCCGCCGCCGCCGCCGCCGATGGCTCCCCGCGGCCGCCCGGCCGCCCGCGCCGGCCGCGGCGCCGCCCGTCGGCCGCCGCCGCGACGCGTGCGGCTGCGCGCACGCCGGCCGCCGTGGCACCCCGCACGCAACGGCCGGCGCGGCGGGGCGGCGGCGGCCACACCCCGCGTCGCGGCGGCGGCGCACGGCCGCCGCCGCCGCCGCCGCCGCCGGCCGCTGTCGTCCATGTCGCCCGTGGCCGCGCGCATTTGTGGTCGGCGGTCGTGTCGCGGCTCGACCCACAGGACACACACCCGCACGAGCTGGGAACTCTCTGACTGCGCGCGGACCTCTGACCCGAATCGCGTCCGTCGTCCCCGGCCGCTCGCGTCCACCGCTCATCCACCGCCCGACCTGCATCCCCAGCCACCTCCCCACTTACGTCTCCCCACCCTGTCTACCTCCACCCCTTACCTTTCGCCTCCACCACGCCCCCCATCCCTTCCCCGTGCTCCCTTGCCACCCTTTCCCGTTACAGCCCCCCCCCCTTCCCATGACCATGGCGGCTGCCTTTGCCATGCCCGCTGGGCACCCGCTCGCCGCCCTGGGCCGGCGGCCGCCGGTGGCGGTGAGGAGACGCCCGTCCCGGGCGGCGGCGGCGGCGACGGCGCCAACGGCGGTGCGCCAAATTACGCGGCCGCCCACGGGCGTGGACGTGGAACCGTTGGACCTGGCCGCCACCACCCCCCCCACCACCCCCTTCCCCACCACCGCCGCCGCCACCACCTCTACCTCTCCCCCCACCGCGGAGGTCACCACCACCTCCACTGGCGCCGGTGCCGCTGCCGCCGCCGACGCGGCGGCCGCCGCGGCGACCCCCAAGCGCCCAAAGGGCGGCGTGTACAAGGAAGCCACCCTCCGCGCGACTGGGGACTCGCTCGTGTCGACCCCCCCCATGGTCGCCATCTGCACGGCGATGGCCGCCGTCACCGCCCTCACCGGCGGCGCGCACGTGGCGCGCATCGCGGCGTCGCCGCACCCCGCGGCGATGGCCGCCGCCACGGCGGTTGGGGTGGCGGGCGGCTGGCTCGTTGCCGACGCCGCGTCGGCCGTCTACCACTGGGCGCTCGACAATTACGGGTCGGAGGCGACGCCCGTGTGGGGCGCGCAGATTGCGGGCTTCCAGGGCCACCACGACCAGCCGTTTACGATTGTGCAGCGGCAGGTGTGCAACAACCTGTACCGCAGCTGCGTGCCGGCGCTGCCACAAATGGCGGGCCTGGCCGTCGTTGCGGTCGCGGCGGTCGCGGCGGGGGGGGGCACCGACAGTGCCCTCGCGGTCGCCGCCCAGTCGGCGTACGCAACCTTCCTCGTCGGCTGCGTCGGCGCGCAGCAATTTCACCAGTGGGCGCACTCGGTCAAGGGCGTGCCGCCGCTGGCCGAGGCGGCCGCCCGGGCGGGGCTGATCGTGTCGCGGCGCGAGCACGGGCGGCACCACGTTAGCCCGTTTGGGGGCGTGTACGGCATCGTGTCGGGCTGGGTCAACGCGCCCGCCGACAGGCTGGAGGTGTGGCGCCGCGCCGAGGTGGCGGTCTGGCGCGCGCGGGGCGTCGAGCCGATCTGTTGGAAGCTCGACCCGGCGCTGCGGGCGCGCGCGTTTGCCATTGTCGGCCAGACGGACCCGGAGGCGCGGTGAGGGGGTGCGCAGGGGGGGGCGGCCGGCAGTAGGCAGGGGGGGTGCTGAGGGAGAGAGCGTCGCTCGTCGTCTGAGGGGTGCAGCGGTCCCTCCCCCCCCCTACTATTTTTGAACAGATAAAGTATAACGTATACGCGAGGAGCATGCATGGAACTGTGCGGCCGTCGCAGCGGTGGGTCCCTGCGGGCTCTGCTGGAGCACCCGTTATCCGTTTCCGCCAACAGCTCCGTAGGTTCATCGAGTAGACACCCAAAAACACACTCGCAGTGCAGCGCCAGGTGTGTGCGCCTGCAGCACCTCCAACGAAGGAGGGCCCGGTTGATTGGGCTTTGCGGTGGACTGCACAAAACACACACACACCCCATAGAGCCGCTTTGGACGCTCAGGACGCGTCCACGACAAGAAAACCAAGCGGTTCTCATCCGCTCACGTCAAGCACGACCCATCCGTCAAACGTATTGTGCGTACAAAGAGGTGCAAGGTATTGAAGATTTCTGAAATTTGACCGATCCTGACAAGTACAAGAATGTCACCCACAAACAATACAGTACAGGCTCGTTTGCAACTGCATAAATGTAAGGGCAACTAGCACGGACAGGCTCAATGACTCACAAAGTCCTGCAATTCACATCGTCTCGCCGCCACGCGGAAGACGCGGCTTGCCCTTACCGCTCGACGGCCTCCACAGCCGCCGCCGCGACCGCCGCGGCCGCTGCCATCTCCGCCACAGCCGTCGCTCCACCGAGGCACTCCCAAAGAGACAGAGGGGGAGACGCGGCGACTGTGCCCAGTGCAAACAGTTGCCCACCCTTTCACCCCACGCCTCGTATGGTCTTGGCATCTCCCCCCCTCCCCCCCTGTTTCCCCCGCCCCCCTCGCAACACCCCTCATGCTGGCACTCAAGCACAACCCCTAGCCAGCCGCACCCCTCCCTCCCCCCCGTCACACTGTTCTATTTCTTCCCCTTGAGCTTCTTCGCGTTGAACTTGAGCTTCTCCCCCTTGGGCGCCGGCCCCTTCTTGGCCTTGCCGCTGCCACCCGCGGTGGCGGCGGCGGCGGCGGCGCCACCGCCGCCAGCAGCAGCAGGTGGTGGCCGCGAAGCGCCCGGCGCGGCGGCCCCCCCCCCCACGCTCCGCGCGAGCGTCGACAGCGTGCCGCTGTTGCGCGCGAGGCGGCCGGCCATCTCCGCCTCGATGCGGTTGTGGATTTTGGTCGTCAGCCGCCGGTTGGCCGCCGCCGCCGCACCGTCGCCGCCGCCGCCCTTCTTGCTGCTGCGGGGGGCGGGGGTGTTCTTCCTCTGGTGGCTGCCGCCGCCGCCGCCGCCGCGCGACTTGGACAGCGACTTGGTGATGCCACCGAGTCGTTGCTTGGCGCCCTGCGGCATGGTGTAGGGCAGGGGTGGAGCGATGAGGGTGCTGTGGGGGAAAGGAGAGTGGAAGAGAGCAGAGGGGTGGGGAATGAGCGGGCTACGAGGGAGGATAAGCAGGAGAGGAACGCGGCGGCGAGTGGTGGGTGCCGCGGGGACGTCGTCGACAACGGGTTGAGAGGGGGGTTTTGGGCGCCCCTCTGGATGTGGCCGGGCCCGTCGAGTCGGGAAGAGGCAGGCTACCGCTTGAAATGATGAAGTAGGTGTATTTGATTGATCTGCGACATGTAAGTGAGCGTTCCATGGTCCTTGCCCTAACATAACCGAGCCTCGGGAGTCGGCACACGAGCATGGGCCGCGTCGACGAACTCCACCTTCGCGGCTTCATCCCACACGCCTTTGGCGCGGTCGCCCCCCTGTCCGTCTCTCACCCCTGGGCCCTCTCTTCTCCAGGAGCTGTGATAACCTCTCCCCCATACTTGTATCCCCCCCCCCCCGCCTTTCGCGGCTGCTTGCTTGCCCCTGCTGGTCCCCCCTTCCCCTCGCTGCCACGGGCCACGCACGGCCTGTTCTCGCAGCTGACGTGGGTGCCCCCCCTTGCTCCCCCCTTTTGCCCTCCCTTTATTGGACCTGCGATGGGCGGCCGGACCTTTCGGCAGCCGCGGCTGCCAAAGCGGTCGGTTATTGAGCGGCTGACGGCCACGACGACGCCGTGCGTCGTCGAGACGACCGCCCTCCTGTCTGCCCTCAAGGCGTCGGGCTTTGATGACAGCCGGGTGGCGTCAGAGATGGGCGCGCTGCGCGCGTGCATCGCTGCGTCGGCCACGCGGGGGGGGGCGCGCAAGACGCAGAAGAGCAGCGTGTTTTATCACCTCAAGCGGCTCTACTACATGCAGCGGCGGTAGCGGCCAGACCGCGGCGGCGGCGGTGGTACTGTGACACGTGCGTAGGGTCTGGGGTGGTGTGGGGGGGGGGCGTTGATGGAGAGGGGCGGGGGTTTCTTTGGCGACGGGCGGGGGGTGAGCTGGTCTGGAAGGGTCCTGGACGGGAGGACTACGTCTGGAGGACGGGTGGGGGGCGATACCGAGGCTGGCACCGCTGTTTTTGTACGGCACCGACCACCGGGTCGTGGTCACGGTCGGCAGGAAAAGACAGCCCAAAGCACACCCCCATACATCACTCATCCCACACACGATACCCACCCCCCACCCCCCACTCCCGCCCATCACCCACCCCACGCCGTGCCCTCCCCGCCCCTTCCCCTCCACGCCCCTCCCTTCCTCGCTCCTAATACTCAGACCCAAACAGAATGGACGACAGCCGCATGAACACCTTGTCCACCGCATAGATCCCCACCGACGACAGTACCATGGCGGCGATGACAAAGCCCAGGATCTGCACAACGCGCTGCGACTCGGGCCAGTCGACGACCGCAAACTCGCCGCGCACGGCCGCAAGGAACGCCTTGGCCTCCGCGACCGGCCCGCCGCCACCGCCGTCGGCGGCCGCGTCGGCGGCCGCCGGCTCGGCGCTCAGCTGCTTCACCGCGTCCGCCGCCATCTTATCCATCGCCGCCGCCGCGTCCTCCCGCCCGCCGTCGCCGCCGTCCCCCGACGGCCGCGGCGCCTTGAGCGACGTCAGCGACGGCAGGGCGACGGGGGTACGGCCAGACGCCGCCGCGGCGCCGCCGCCCTTCTTGGACCGCCTGGACGGCGCGGCGGGGGCGGCCGCCGTGCTCCCAGCGTCGTCCGAAGCCGCGGGGGGGGGGACGTGGGGATATCGCCGGGCACGAGCTCCGACTCGGCCGGCGCCGACGGGATGCCCAGCGACTCCTCCGCGCTGCCACCCTTTTTGTTGACCAGCGCCGCGCGGAGGGAGCGGGCGCCGCCGCCGCCGCCGCCAGCCGCTGCCGTCGGCGGTGGCTCCACGCCGGCAAGCGCTGGCGCCCGGCGTGCCCGCCCGCCGGTCGCCCAGCCACAGGTGGCAGAGGAGCTGACGGTGGCGGCACGGGCGGCGGGCCAAGAGGGGGGGGGGGGGGCGACCGCCACCCTCCCCGGCCGGGCGCGGCAGCACAGCCGCCCGCCGCGCAGGGAGGCGACCGCGACGGGACCGGCGGGGGGGGCAAACGCCGCCAGTGGCCGACAGGCAGGGGGGCGAGCAGCGCTCATGACGGCAGCGCGGGCAAAAAGAGAGACGGAGTCCAAGGTGGGGGGGAGGGGGTGAAAGGAGTAGGGAAAGAGGCCGCGGACGGCGGGGGGGGGGGGGGAGGGAGGCGCGCCAGGGGCTCCGGAGGCGGGGGAGGAGACGCGCGGGGTGCACCGCGACGCCGCCCGCGACGCCGACAGCTGTCACGGGGACGGTGTGGCGGCGCGCGTGGAGGCGCGCGGGGAGATGGGCGGCCGCGGAGGCCTCGGCCGCTGCCCGTCGGGGGATCCATGCTACGTGTCGAGGGCGTTGAAAACTGCATGAAAACAATTTTGTCGCGAAGAAAGAGGAGTTTTCGATCGATCATGAAAGACAACAGAGCGGAATTTACGCCCAACATTGGATGCTCACAGCGCACGACGTCCTGGCTGGGCCTGGTTGCGCGGCCCCGGAACCAATCCAGTCTTTGGGTCTTTGGCCAATGGGATGGTGACCCGGGGTGGTCACCAGCTCTGACCGACAGCCAATGAACGACAGCCATTGGAAGCGAGCCCAAAATTCAACGATCAGCGGTAGGACGTGCTGCCGCCGGCGGCTGCCACCCACCCCATTGGCAACCGCCCGCCAACAGGGACGCCCACGACAGCCAGACACCAGCGCCCATTGGCCACCGACACGGCACCCAGCGGGGACTGCCAGCCACCCGCTGCCAGCGCGCCTTGCCAGCCACCCGCTGTCATGCCCGCGAGCTCCCGATGGCCATCCATTTCTTGGCGGCGGCGGCGGCGGCCCCCGGCCTGCCTCCCATCCAACCAGCGACCCGCCCGACCCCGCCCGCCGCGGTTTGGCCTTGCGGGCGTTGCGGGTCGCCGCCCCCGACACGCGTGGCGCGTGCCCCACGCACCGTCCAAAGCGCCTCCGCGCGCAGGCACCAACAGCAGCCGCACACGGCCCCCCCCCCCACCCGTCCCCGTCGTGGTTTCCCGTGCCGTTTTTTCGCCCGACGTCTTCCCCCTCTCCCCCCCCCGCCCCCCCCCCGGCCGGTCGCCGCGCAATCCGGACAACCCCCCCGCGTCGCGCTGGGCCGCCGCCAGCAGCACCACCACCAGCGCCGCGTGGCGCGCCGCCGCCTCCCGCCGCCGCGGCGCTGCCACCGCGGCCGCTGCCGTCCGCCGGTCGTTGACTGCTGCGGCACTGCCATCGTCGCGACGCCGAGCCCCCATCTGCCTCTGTCGCCGCTGTCGCTGCCATCCCCGCCCGCCGCCGTCGGTACGCTCGCCCGTAGCGCTGCGCTGCTGCGTCTGCCGTGTCCGCCGCCGCCGGCTCACCCAGCCATCCCCCTACCCCCCCTCCTCCCCCATCGCGCACCCCACCGCCCCTACCCGCCATCCCTGCTCCCCTCACCCCCCCCCCCCCCCTACTTTCCCCTTCCCCCCCCCCTTTCCCCCATGCCGGTCCGCCTCCTCCCCCAGCTGCCCATCCCCCCCACCTACGTGGTCATGGCCGCGGGCGCGCCGCCGCCACCGCCCAGCGACGCCCTCCGCGGCGCGCGGCGGCCGGCAGCCAAGGCGGCCGCCGCCGTGCGCGGCGGCCGCCGCGCGGCCGCCGGCCGGAGGCCGACAGGGGCAGCGGCGGCGGCGGCTGCCGCCGCCACCACCGCCGCCCCCACCACCGCCACCGCCACCGCCACCGCGGCTGTCGCGGCGTCCGCCGCCGCGGCGGCCTCCTCCCCTCCGGCTGCCGCCGTGGCCGCGCCCCCCCGCCTGGCTCCCGCCGCCCGTGCCGTCGTGGCCGCGGCGGCAGAGCCGACGACGCTGCCCGCGGGGTTCACGCTCCTCTACACCGCCGCCGCCGGGGGTGGACACGGCGGGGGGGTGGCGG
The DNA here is from genome assembly GCA_008729055.1 of Pyropia haitanensis. Classification (NCBI taxonomy): domain Eukaryota; phylum Rhodophyta; class Bangiophyceae; order Bangiales; family Bangiaceae; genus Pyropia; species Pyropia haitanensis. Next base: position 1,935,650 of record SDUX01000006.1, on the reverse strand, counting down.
CGGCGGCGGCGGCGGCGGCGGTGGCCCCGGCGGCGCCGCCATGATCCCCGCCGCCATCCTGTCGGCGGGTCGCGGCGGGCGCGGCGCGCACCTGCGCTTCCTCGCGGGCGTGCCGGGCGTGTGCGCGGGCACGGCGGTGCTGGTGCCGCCGCCGCCACCACCGCCGGGTGTGGACCTGGGGGGGGGTGGGAGGCTGCCGCGCTCGCCGCCTCCGCCGCCGTAGCGGCGGCGGTAGCGAAAGAGGCCACGACGGCGGGGGGGGGCGGCGACCCCATGGACGAGGAGGACGTGGGCATTGTACACGTCGAGCGGGCCCCGCCACCGCCGCCGGTCGTGCCGCCGCGGCCGTCGCTGCCGCTGCTGGCCGTGGCGCGGCTGCCGCCGCCGCCGGTGGCGGCCCTGCCTGCGCCACCCGTCGCCCGTGGCCGGCCGGTGCGACGGGCGTCGCCGCGGACGCTGACGCTGGCGCCGGCACCCGCGCCGGGCGCCGCCGCCGCTAGAGCCACTCCTGTCGCAGCCGGCGCGGGCGCGACCGGCGGCGGCGGCGGCGGCGCCCCCCCCGCGCCCGTGCCCCAGCCGACGGCGGCCGCCGCGGGCGGCCGTCCCGTTGCCCTCGCGCCCGTCGCGCTCGGTTCCGCGGGCGGCGGCGGCGGCGTCGGCAGCGTCGGCGTCGGTGGCGGTGTCGGCAGCGTTGGTGGTGGCGGCGGCGGCCACGGCGGCGGCGGGGCGGGGTTCCCGCTCTCCACGGGCGGTACCGGCGGCAGCAATGACTCTCGGCCGTCGTCGGCGGCAGTGGCGGCGGCGGCGGCGGCGGGCGGCGGCGGCGGCGGCAGCGGCGGCCCGTTCCGCTTTTGCCTCGGCCTCTACTCGTCGGAACGGGCGGTGGCGCTCGCACGGTACCGGGCCAAGCGGGACCGCCGCACGTACGGACGGCGCGTGCAGTATGGGTGCCGCAAGGCGATTGCCGACGGCCGGTCGCGCGTGCAGGGGCGGTTTGTTAAGCGCGCGGAGGAGGCGGCGTTGCGGGGGGAGGGGGATGGGGGGGGAGGCGCCGCCACCGTTGGCAGCAGCAGTCGTGGCGGCAGTGCCGGTATCGGTGGCGGTGGCGGCGGCGGCGGTCGCCGCGCCGACAACGACCTGATGGACGAGGGGGGGGACGCTGCCGCCGCGGCGGCCCCGCCGGCCGCGGCCGTGCCGAGCGGCGGGGTCGGCTCGGCGCCCGCCAGCGTCTGCACTAGCGCCGCGAGCGTGGATGTGACTGATGGCGGCGGTGGCGGCGCCGACGACGGCAGCGGCGGCGCCGGCGCCGGCGCCGGCGCCGGCGGCGCCGGGGAGGTGGCGCCAGGCGGCGCGTCCGCTGCGGCGCCGGCGGCGCCGGCGGCGGTGGTACCCCCCCCGCAGTGTCGGCCCGCCGCCGCCCGCGGCCCGGCGTCTGGCGCGCGCAAGCGGGATGGTGGCACGCCGCGGGCGGCCCCGGCGCGCGCGGCTGGCGCGTCGGGGGTTTAAAGGATCGAGGCCACACGGGGGGCGCCCCGGGCAGGCGGGGGAGGGGGGGAGTCCACGCCGCGGGGGTGGCGGCGCATGACGTGCGAGGAGGGCTTGGCGGGCGTGGGGGGTAAGGGGGGCCGCGGGGGTGGGGGGAGGGACGGCTGGTGCATGGGCTGTGGGCGGCGGGGGGAACCGTTTTTCCCTGGCGCCCGGGCCCGGCCCAGCCGCCCTTCTCCCCCCTCCACGGCATCACCGTTCCCTCTTCCCGCACTGCCGCGCCCCTTGCACGGTCACGCGCGCTCCACTCGCGGCATGGACTCCCCCCCCCCCCACCCGGGGCGCCCCCCAGATTGGATACACGAGGGGGAGGGGCTGAGCGTGGGTTGGGGTGCGGGGGAGGAACGTTGCGCGGTGCGGTAGGTAGTGAGTGTGAGCGGGGGGGGGTGACCCCTTTGGCTGCGTGTCGTGTTGTCGTGATCTATGGCTGTCGTTGCTGCCGCACGTACGGACCGCCGCCGCCATCTCGGCGGCGTCGACACGACCGGAAGGACGGGTGCCTGGGCAGACGGTTCTGGCCGCGGGCGCCGGGCGGGGGCGCCACTGACGCCACGGCGGGCAGGGTGGTGTGCGGCGTTGACCGGGCGGCACCGGAGCGACGCCCGCCGCCGGCACTGCCGCCCCACCACCGCCACGCACAGACGCGGGGAGGTGGGGTGCGCGCGGGCGCCGCCACCGCCGCCGACGAGCGTAGGCAGTTATGGGGTGCGGTGATGCGGTGAAGAGGGGCGGGAGGGACGCGCCGCTCTCTTTTCCGTCAGAAGTACTGTGCCGATGTATGTTTGCAAAGCGCAGCGGCCCACGCGCCAGCGACGCAGAAAGGGGAAGAAAAAAATATGATAGTGGGGGAGGTGGGACGCATCCAGTGACAGTGAGAAAGACGAATGAACCAGCCGTTCAGCGTCGCCGTAGCGGCCACCGCCGTGGCCCGGTCGCGGCACGCAGCGGCAAGGGGAGGATTGGACACCACCACGCACCTACCGACGGGGCGGAGCAGACTCACAACGGAGGAGGCGTAGACGAAGCAAAAAACAACCGGTCAATCCATAATGTGGACAGTGCGGGCGAAAACGGCTCACGCGAGACGCCGTCACGCGACGACGCGGGCGGCGCCCAACGGAAGAGGAAGAAAAAAATAAAATCGGTGGCGGCGGCGGCGCCCAGCACGCGCCCACGCCCACGCACACGCACACACGCACACGCACAACACGCGTGCCGCCGCGGCAAGCGGACGGGCGGGCGAGCGAGCAGACGCCGCCGGCACCCCCCCGGGGGCGCGGCTTAGGTGGGCGCCGCCGCGGGCGGCGGCGGCGCCCCGCCCCCCCCCGGGTCGAGTCCCCTGGCGTCATCGGGACTCGCGGCGGCCGCGGCCGCCGCCGCCGCGGCGGGTGCGCCCGCCCCCCCCCCTCCCCCAGGTGGCGGCGACGGCGGCGGCGCGCCCCGCGGCGGCGCGGCCGCCCCCCCGGCCGCCACGCCGCCCGCCGCGGCGGCTGCGGCGGGGTCGAGGAATAGCAGCTGGAGGACGAGCTTCTCCGCCGCCGACTGGGCCACCACGTCCTCGGGCGTCCACGGGCGCCCGCCGGGGGCGGTCGGCGCCGAGCGGCCACCTCCAGGGGACACGCCCAGGGGGGACGGCCCGCCGCCGCCACCGCCGCCGCCCCCGCCGCCACCGCCGCCGCCGACCCCGCCGCAGCCACCACCGCCGCCGGCGCTGCCCAGCGACGGCGGCGGCCCGTTGCCCTCTGCCTTTCTCGCGAGCGCCACGAGCGCGTCGCGGATCGCCGCGCGGCCGCCGCCGTCGAGCATCTCGGCCGCAGACGCCGACAGGCGAGCCAAGTTCAGCGCCAGCGACGCGTCCCGCACCGACGACACGCGGGCGGCCGACAGGGAGACGGGCGGCCGCCGCCGCGACGGCGGGTGGGGCGTCGACAGGGACGGGGGACGCGCTGGCGGAGCGGCCGCCGCGGCGGCCGCCGCCGCGGACAGCCCCCCGCCGCCGGGTAGAAGGAACGGCGCCCGGCCGCTGCCTGGCGGGCGGGCGTGCCCAGACCACGCCGCCGCCGACGCCGCGTCGGCGGCCGCGGTGGCGGCCGCGGCCGCCGCCGCCGCCGCGGCGGCGGCGGCGCCACCGTCCCACGACATTGCCGGCCCCGTGGTGGGCATTGGCAGCAGCACCGGCGTGCACGCGGCGGTCGGGGGAGGCGGCGGCGGCGGCGGCGGCGGGGACACACTAATCCCCGACGTTGCGCTGCTGCCAATATCCCCCACCGTGTTGGCCGTCAGCGGCAGCGGCGGGAAGGGGTCGAGCGCCATGGGCGTCGGCGCCTCCCGCTTGGGCACCGACGGCCGCGGCGTCGCCGGTGACGCCACCACCGTCGTCGCGGGCGGCCGGCCGGTCGCCAACGGTGGCGGCGGCGGCGGCGGCGGCGGCGGCGGTGTCGGCTGCACGGACAGCGACGCCGACGGCGGTTGTCCCCTAGAGGAGGGCCCGCCGGGGGACGCCGCACCCGCCGCCGCCGCCACCACCGCCGCCGCCACCGACGCCGACGCGGACGCGGCGGCGGCGCCGCCCGCGGGAGCGGCACTACCCCCCGCCCACGGGAACGCGCGCGCAGGCACGCCTCCCGGTGTCGCCGGTAGTTGGCCCCGTTAGTCGAGATGCTCCGCCCACACACGTCGCACGGGGAGGTGGCAGCACGGCCGCGGCCAGTTGGCCCGGCGGGCGTCGGCGTCGCCACCCCCGACGCTGGCCGCGCCGGCGGCGGCGACGGGGCGGGCGTGTTGGGGCCCCCCGATGGGAGGGGCGACAGCGGCACCCCCGACGCGGGGAGACCGTCGCTCTCGGGGGCGGGGCCGGCCATTCCCGGCGCAGGGGGGGTGCCCAGCGACAGCGCCGGTACCTTGACCGTCTGCACGTGACCCGCGGGCGTCCCCGCGTTCGGCGCTTCGGCGGGGGCGACCCGCAGGGGCGACGAGGATGAACCCCACGGGTGCGCCCGGGGGGGCTGCTCTGGCGCTGCCGCCGCCGCCGACACGCCCGCCGTCGGCGACGCCGCCGTCGCCGCCGCTGCCGCCGCCGCCGCCGACAGAACCGCCGCGTGCCTCGCCGCACCGGGTGGCTGCGACGCCGCCGCTGCCGCGGCAGCCGCCCGCCCGCCGGCGTCGGCCGCTACTGGTGGCGCCAGCGCCGCGGCAGCAGCGGGCGCCTCCCCATCCGCCACCACCGGCGTCGGCGGCGGTGGCGGCGGTGGCGCAGGCGGGCGGGCAGGGGACGCCACCACGGGGAGCGGGCACGGCTTGCCACCGCCCGTCATCGCCGTTGTCGACGGCGGCGGCGGCAGTGGCGCCGGCGGCGGGACCGCGGCGGCGGCCGGCGGCGCGGCGGCGACGGGGTGTGCCGCAAACGCCGGCGACATGCCGTTGATGTCGTACTCGAACGGCGGCAGCTCGCCGTACGCGTCGAGATCCACGCCCAGCGCCGACAGCGACGACCACCCTGCCGCTTCGGCCACGTCGTGCGGCCCGCTGTCTGGGTCCCCCCCGCGGCCGGCCGGGTCCCCCCCCGCGCCGGGCGCCCCCCCTCCCCCGGGCACCTCCCCCGCACCGCCCATCATCAGGAACGGGTCCATGCCGTGGTTGTCCACGCCAAACGCGCCGCCGCCCCGCCGCAGTGACACGTCCCCGCCGAGGCCGACACCCGCCCCGTCGCCAAAGTTGCCCAGGCCTGCAAAGACCGCAGCGTCCGAGTCGGCCGACCCCGACAGCTCACAGCCAGCGCCACCCCCACCGCCGCTGCCACCCCCACCGCCACCACCACCGCCGCCACCACCCCCATTGCCCGTCGTCGCCGCAGCCGCTTGAGGCACCAGCGCCATCCCGCTCACGCCCCCCCCATCCCGCGAGTGGCCCGCAGAAGACCCGCCGAGCCCCCCCGCCCATCGTCCGCGTCGCCCCCATTCAGCAGCAGATCCGCCAAGTCACCCCCACTCAGCGTGTCCATATCCAGCGACGGCGGTCCGTCGGGTACGTCCGTTGAGATGCTCTCCCACTGTGGCAAAGGAACAACGGGACAAGAGAAGGGGAGGGAGAAGAGCGCAAGCAGGGAAAGAAAATCAGAAAAAAAAACGGCCCTCAGATGGGTCGTCAGATCTCTCTCTTCCTCCCCGTCCACGATCAGCGCTGGCTGGCCCCACCCACCTCATGAGGCAGCACCCCCCCGTCAGGCGACCGTGAGGGCGCAGAGTTCACCCTATGCGGGCCTCCGCCGCGGCGTGCCGCATACCGGTGCCGGCAGCAAAGGGGTGCCTGCGCCAAGGGCCCACACCGCCGCCCCCCCCCCCCACCACCCCCCATCGCTCGGCCCGACCCCAGGCCGCACAGGGGCTGACGCAGGCGGAGGGTACACCGCCCACCCACCGCGGCCGCCGCCCCCGCCGCCACCCCGCACAGCAGCGACGCCGCGATGCCACCCCGGCCCCGAAGGTGCACCCCGCCCTCACCGCCGCCTCGTCTGCGTTCACGCGCACGCGGGCGAGGCGGCCACGCCCACAGCCAGCGCCCGCACGGACGTTGTCGGGATCGGCCGCGGCGCCGGGCGCCCCCGCCCCGTGTGTTTTCCGCTGCGGCAAGGAAACGCGAGGAGGCCCACGGACGACGACCCCGACCCGCCCCCGGCACATCAACATCCCAGCTCTCCCCACCCCACAGCGCGCCATCCCACCGCACCAGCCGCGTCACGTACCGGTCGCTTGATGCCAGCTGCTGACCCGCCGCCGCCGCCGCCGCCGCCGCCGCCGCCGCCGCCGCCGCCGCCGCCGCCGCCGCCGCCGCCGCCGCCGCCGCCGCCGCCACCACCACCCCCCCCACCCCCTGCCGTCCCAGTCCCGGCTGCAAGCGTCGTGTCGCCCCCCCCCAGTCCGTACGGGGGCATCCCAACCCCCTGCCGCCCCCCCCCCACGCCGCCCAACCCCACCCAACCGCCCCGCCCCAGGCGGTGCGCTCTGTACGCCCTCCCCCCCCCCGCTCCTCCCGTCCCCCCGCCCCCGTCCACTCACCGTCCACGCGTCTGCTGCGCGTCGGCGCCACCCCACCGCGCAGACACCATGCGCCGGCCGCCGGCGTGCACGTCCGCGCAGGGGAGAACCCGTCCCGATGACGCGGGGAGCAGATGGAGGGGGGGGGGGGGGTGGGGAGGGGGGGAAAGGTCGGCAAGAGGTTGGGGGGGGGTGTGGGGGATTGGAAAAGAATGGAGAGGGGGGCTGCGCGGGGGGGGCGGGGAGGAGGGGCACGTGGGCGCCCCCCGCCACAGGCACACCGCGTGGCGGTTTGCGGAGCGTAGGCCACCACAGCGGTGGAGCGGAGTGGGTAGCCGAGAGGGGCGGGGAACACGACGCAGCGGAAAAAAAAAAAAGAGAAACAGGACGGATAGACCCCCGCGGGCCACGGGTGGCCGCGCAGCGGCGGCGCCGTCGAAGCGCGTGTCCTCGGCGCACGGAGGGCCGACGGGAGATACCGGGGGGGGGGGACTGGGGGGGGGGAGGCACCGCCCGTGCCGCGCGTCGCGTCGTCTCGCTCGCGGGGCTCGTCCGCCCCCCCACCCCTCCACGCCGAGCCACCGCGCCGCCGCGGGCGGCGCGCGGCGCGCACCACCACCGCCACCACCACCACCCCCGCCGTCGATGCGGCCGTCGATGCGGCCGACTCCCACGCCGCGGGCAACGGCAGCGGCCGCGGCGGTCGGCCGTCGCGGCCGGGCCGTTGCTCGCGTACGGCCGGGGCGTGCAACACCGCCGCCGCCGATGCGGGGCGCTCGCCCGCACACGCGCGGCGGCAGGCAGGCAGTGGGGGCACGGCGGCGGCCGCCCCGGCCCCCCCGCACCCGCACCGTGCGGTGCACACAGCCCGGGGTTTGGTGGGGGGGGGGGGGGGGGGGGGGGGGTCGGGAGGTCCCCCGCACGGCGCACGCTACCCACGCGGGGGCGCTGCGGGCGCGGCACCACCAGGCGTTTGCAGGGGAGGGGGGGAGCGCACCGACGGTGCGCTCGGCGCGGCGCCGCCGGCGCCGCTGCCGTAGCGACGCGAAGAGGGGGGGCGTTGTGGGGGGGGGGGGGGGGGGGGGGGGGGAGCGGACGGGACGGCGACCCACCACCGCTGTGGGTGGTGCGGCGCCGGCGTCTCTGAGGCCACGGCGGGCCGGGCGGGCAGCCCCTGGAAGGCCGGGGGGTTGGAGGGAGGGACGGCGGCACCCGGCCGACTGACGGGTCCGGCCGTGCGGGTCACCCAGCGGGGGGGGGCGACCGCCGTGGCCGGCAGGCCAGGTGCTGAGAAGCGCTCTCAGCCTCACAAGCCTGCGGCGGCGCGGGCGTGTCGGCGTGGCGGGGCGGAGCACGCCCCCCCCCCGACTGCACTGCAGTCGATGCGGGGGGCGCGGGAGCGGGCAGCCCACCAGCACGGAGGTCGGAGCTGCCTCCCCCCGCCAGCTCTGGCGCGCGAGGCCGCCTAACGCATTGTCTTCGCCGACAGCGACGCCCATTAAAAGGTGTCGAGTAAAAAGGAACGTCAATAGCCGCTCCCATTGGTGGATCGCGACTGGTCTCCCGCCGCCATTGGTGGAGGTGACGACGGAGACAGCGGCGGCCGGCCAAGCCAAGCACCCACCCGCGAATTGGCGGTGGGAACCGGGCGGGGACAAGGAGACGTGCCCTCAAGACCTTGCACGAGACCGACACCCAGCTGTGGTGATTGCAATCACCTGCTGCTGGTTCTGGGCCACACGCGGTCACGAATCACAAACGGTCGGGTCCAGGCGGATGGCCTCGGAAAAGTCGGGGAAAGTGGCCCCGACTGCGGGACCAGGTCGACGCCCTTCATGGCCAACAGCTGTGCCAAATGTTCTGGATTGAGCTATTTTGGAACAAGGGTGCGAACAGGCCGCACCGCCCAGCCAATGGTCGGCGTCCCTGAAAACATGCAACCAATAGAATCTTGTACCTGATGAAACATTCGGACCCAAAGGTTGAATAGAGATTCATGATGAAACCTGTGAAGGGGGAAACTACGCGGAGTTTTGGCGGTGGTCGCTCATCAAAGTTGTACGTACGGCGCCCGGCACCGCGCCACAACGGGCGCTCGGGCACGCACTCTGCGTTGACTGGATTGCGAAAACAGTCGCTCCTGCCACGGTTCGTGGGCGTTCGAGGACCACAAGCGATGGCGTGGGCGTCGTCTTGGATGGCCATTCTTTGTATTTCCTCTCCTATCATTGGCATCGAATTCCAAGCCGCCGCCGTCCTGATGACCCCGGCGCGTGACCGCGTGTGTGGTCCTCTGCGCTGCCAGCCGTCCACTCGCGCCAGCCGTCACCGGCCAACGCCGCGCTCCTGTGGCCCGAAAGGTCCCACACACGAGCGCGACAGGGCGAATCTGGTGGTCCTCCCCGCGTACGACAGCCACAGCTACACCGGGTCCGCCGCCGGCAACAGGCCGCCGCCCGCTCCTGGTGGGCACACCGCCCCCCCCCCACCCTCCCCACCCTCTTGGTCCTTTCCGTCCCCGTCGACCACCAGCCGGGGCGTGTGCGGCGCCCACAATCCCGCTGGCCCGTGCACGACCACCGTGAACAAGCGCCGCGCCGCCTCCGCCGCCGCCGACACACCACCAAACGGCACGCCTGGCGGTGGCGTTGGACGCTGTCCGCGGCCCGCAGCGGCGCGCTGCGGAAGCGCGCGCGCGTGGACCGTCGCGCGGGCGCGCAATCTGCTCGTTGCCCGCGTGCTGCATCCCCGCGCGCGCCGCCGCCACCCGCCCGCCGCGTTGTGGTGAGGGTGGAGCGGGTGCTTTTACCCACCCCCCCCCACCCCCTCCCCCGCCCATCCACCCCGCCCACCTCGCGCGGGATGGAATACTTGACGACCCCCGACTCGGCGAGGAGGTGGAATCTGCCGGCCACCACACCGGGCACTGGCACCGCCACTGCGCTTGTTCCGGGTGCCAACCGGCAGGCGCACATCCGGGACTCGTTCCAGAGCCTCTTTAGCCCGTCGCTGGACCTGCCGCCGCTTGCGTTGGCCGGGACGATTGTGCCGTCTCCGTCGCTGCTGGGAGGTCGTTTTACCGCCCCAACGCCGCTGCTATCGGCGGCTCTGACGGTCGGTCCCGGAGGAGGGGGGTCGGCGGCGCTATGTCCCCCGTCGGGGACGCCCGGCGGCAATGGCCCGGCCATTGCAGCAGCTGCTGCCGCTGCCGCGGCCGCTGCGACTGCGTCGGTGCCCGGGGTACCGGGTGCGGACGTCCCGCCGTCGCCCGCCCGCCCTGACGCGGTCATGTCGTCCCCGTTTCTGCGGCAGGCTGCAAAGGACGCGGTGGTGCGGGAGTTTCACAACACCTACCTCGGCGACGGCGCGGCGGCGGGTGGCCACGTGCGGTTTGGCGGGATGCCGTCACCGGCGTGGAACGTCCTTGTGCCGTCGACACCGGGCGTTGGCCGACCGCCACCCGTGCCGACCCCGGGTGCGCGGCCGCAAGGGGCGGGTGTGGCGTTGCCACAAGGAGCGTCAGGGGCGCCCAAGCGGAAAGCTCCGGCACCGGAAGCAGTGGCACCACCCGCAACACCGGCGGTGGCGGCGTCTCCTGTGAAGGATGAAGGCCAGGCTCGATCGTCGGCTGGGGCGACCATGCCGGCGGCTCCACCCGTGCAGGCATCGGCGGAGCCATCCAAAGCGGCGTCTGCTGTGGAGGCGAGCAGCACCGCCCCGACGGTAGACGTGTCGCAAGTGGCGGCGGGTTCGTCCACCTCTCGGATACCCGCCAACGGTGGCGGCGCGACGTCCGAGGCGGACACGAAGCTGGCAGTTGCGGCGCCCGTCTCAATGGCCATGCCGAACCTGCCGGGGCCCTACGCGGCCATGATGTACGGGCAGGGCCTCGGAATGTACATGCCATCCGCGTCCATGGCGGCGCAGATGCAGTTCCAACACTGGCAACAAATGTACCAGCAGTCGGCGTCGGTGGGGATGTTCCCCACCGTCCCCAACCCGATGGTGCCCCCACGCCCGGGCCATTTTGCCCCCACTTTGGTGGCGGCGGCGGTGTCGGCCGCCCCACCTGTCAAGGAGACTCCCGAGGAGCGCAAGAGCCGGGAGGAGACGGAGAAGGAGACGCTGACGCGGGAGTTTAAGAAGAAAACCCGCGAGGCGGCGCTGCTGCGGTTCCGGCAAAAGCGGCGAGACCGCAAGTTTGGCAAGCTCGTCCGCTACACCGTCCGCAAGGCGCTAGCTGACGGCCGGCCGCGTGTCAAGGGCCGCTTTGTCAAGATGCCCGATGACATGCCGGGTGGCTCGTCGGCGTCTGCACCGATGGACTCGTCCGACTCGGGCGGCGGCTCCCCATCCATGACGTCTGCTGACGCGGGCTCCCTGGCCGGAGCAGTGCCAAGACGAGCACAGTCACAACCACTACCGCCGCCGCCACCCCCAGGACGGGGAAAACCACCATGTACTCCTGTATCGTCTGGATAGTGCCGTGTTGGGTCAACTATCTATCCGTTTCCTCTACACCTCTTCTGTGTCTCTCTTTTCGGGGTATCGTCATGTTGTAAGTAATTGGTACCCTTTGTATTCATGGTTCGTGTGCATTGAGCGCTGACGCTGGTGGAACAGGCACAGCCGGCGGAACAGGCACAACTGGTGCGCCAGGCGCAGCCGTTCGCAAACGTCGCAAGTACGGCCGTAGGAACTGGCTCGCACCCACCAGCTGGTATCATATAGCCGCGCTATGGTGCTGTATCCCACTCGTTGGCTCGCATAGACACCACGGTGGAAGGTCATGAACCGGTCCTCTTTCGAATGGAGCCATGTGCCATTCTCGGAATTCGGACCTACGCCGACAGCTCTTTCACGCGACCATGTACGCTCCTCCACTCCGCCATGAAGTCTACCAGCTCCGTCCTGCACACTTCACGCCCACTAACTGATCCATGCCACACACCTACCTGCTCACTCCTCCACACCCCAAGCTCTCTCTGACAGCTGCACGACTCACGCCCTCGGCCACCTCCACGCACCATACCGTGTCACGTCTCGACCCCCCAAGCTCGCCGGCCCCTTTCAAGTCCCGTTCTCAGCGCCACGAACGAGCGTACAGTTGTCACTTCACAACCACCCATCTCTGGACCAGTGCATACGAAAGAACACCAGAGCTGCGGTACGACAATACCACTCGACAAGGGCGAAGGCTTGTACCTGCATGGAACTTGGATGCTGATATGCGGACGCATCTGATGTCGCTCACAAGCGTCAAGTCGCATCAAGTGATATACGGGAGGAAAGTATACAAGTGACTGTGTTTGCCAGCCGCGATCAGATCTCGTGCAAGCATACCACGGGACGGCATCGGAAAAAAAAAAAGATAGATGCCCACCCACAGGCTTGTCCCCTACACACCAGTCTAAGAGCGGGGCTTCTCCTTCTTCTCCAAAAAGAGCGCCAACAGCGACACACCCGCCACCTTCACAACCTTGAACCGCACACCGGGCAGATCACCTACAGAGTGACCGGCGCGACCAAACCCAGACACCAGCACCTCGTCATTGTCCTCGACGTAGCTGAGCGACCCATCGCGGGGCACAAACGCAGCAATCTTCTTGCCATTCTTGATCAGCTGCACCCGAACCGACTTCCGGATAGCAGAGTTGGGCTGCTTGGCCTCAATACCAATCCGCTCCAGCACAATGCCCTTGGCGTGAGAGGCGCCGGCGAAGGGGTTGGCCTTCAGGGCCGTGGCGGAATGCTTCCGCGCATACTTCTTGTTGTGCCATACCTGCTCACGGCGGTGGTTCTTGAGCTTACGGGCGGCGCGGATACCCGCGGGCTTCCTGAGAGACGGGTAACAAGAAGAACGACAAGAAGCTCACAATAACGGACGAGGGAGAGAGAACAAGTGTCAGAAAAAGACCACACCATGTCCACCACAGGCCGCATGACACCACAACATAGAGAGGAGCCACGCAAAGATCTGCGGACTCGGCCGCCGCAAGCGTCACGCCCGTCCACGCCGACACAATCTGCCTCGCCCATCGCGCCCGCGAAACCACCGCGGAAAACGCGTCCAGTGATGAGGCACAGCCGACGCTGCACCACTGGACCAGACACAGGATGCGGCCACGGTCTCGCCACCAGCATGGGACACAGCTGGCACAAACCGGTCTCCGACCAGAACAGGAAGTAGGCAGCAGCAACGAGACAACAGCAGCAGCACTACGTACCCAGAACCCATGGTGACAAACCGACTGGAGGTACGAAGAAGCGCAACAGGAAGAGGTTGGTGGGGCGGCGTCGACTAAGGCGTCGTAGGTACGCCACGGTGGTCGACGGTGGAGCCGACGACGACCACCACGCGGGGGGTTCTCGGTCGTGCCAAGGACCGCTGCAACATTGATCGACGCAAATACAGAGATGCACGATTATCTACCCGGTCGATCGTGCCGACCTTGTATGTTCCACAATCTACTTACTATTGCTTTACGGAGAGACAGCTGGTGTGTAAAGTAGCATACCCTCGAAGATGAAGAGTCGTAGTCCAGTTTTACAACGCAGCATGGCACATGCGCTGAATTGCTAGGAATTCACTTTTCACGAAATCACAAATATTGCTTTTGAAAGGATATCACAGAAAGTCACCGTTCAACCACAACCACAGGTCTCGGACTCCACCTGGTCCTCCGCCCTACTACCGTTACCGCTCCTCTCGCGTCTAATTGCTACCCTGTCCCTATTCCTCCCTCGCCCCGCCTTTCCCGTGGCCCTCATCGCCGACATGGCTGCCTTTGCGACGGCGCCCTGTGGCTTGCCCCCCAGGGTTACCCGGCTTGCCACTGTCACCGCCTGCCCCGCTCGTGCAAGAGTGGGTGCGCCGCGTTTGCCCGTCGGGCGGCCACCCACGGTGGCGCTGGCCGCGCCCGAGACGCCCGCCGAGACGCCCGCCGAGACGCCCGCCCCCTCTGCCGCTCACCCCCCCGAGCCCGGTGTTACGCCCGCCGCCCCCGCCGCGGCCGTTACGGTGTTGCATTCAGGGCGGGAGCTGCTGGCCGCCCTGTCGGCCGGCCTGTCGACGCCCGGCGCCGCCGAGGCGGTGTCGGTGGTCCAGTTCCACGCGCCCTCCTGCCGCAGCTGCGCGGGGGTGCGCGTCAAGTACGAGCGCATGGCGGCCGCCTATGCCACCGGGGCCGCCGCAGCGGACGCCGGGCCCGACCAGCCGTTGGCGGCGGGGGGTACGACATCCTCTGGTCAGCCCGGCCAGCCGGCGGCCGTGGCGTGCTACGCGATGGACTTCAGCCGCCACGCCGAACTCTGCACCCGCCTCGGCGTGGAGCAGCTCCCTTACTTTATGGTCATCCGCGGCGGCCGCCGCACGTTTGCCCGGGCGGTGGCGTGGAACCGCTTTGATGACGTGCGTGCTGCCGTGGACGCAGCGGTGCACGCGCAGGCGCCCGCCACTGCGGACGAGGCGTCGCCCGCGCCGGCTGCGGAACTGCCAAACGCTGGCATGACGGCCGATGCGGCGTGAAGCCGGGTGCTGCGTCTGGCTTTTTTTTTTTAAGGTGGTAACCCGTCACCCACCCCGTGTCATTTTGCCCGGGTGGCGTCCTGCCTATAGGCTGCCGCTCCCTTTATTTTGTCCCTGCGCTTTGTTGGGGGGGGAGAGCGTCGGTGGGAGGGGCACGACGCGTGTGCGCTTGTGCACTTGTGCGCGCCAGGCTTGAAACTGCCGTCACGCCAGTTTGCACCGACCTGCCTGTTGGTGCCTGCGTCGTACTCGGTGGGGCGGGCGACACCATACCCCTGGGCGGTTTGGGGCGGAGGTGCGAGGGTGGCGCCAAACTCCGCCGCCACAGGTATCGCCGCCGCCGCCGTCACTATCGCCACCACCGCCGCCACCGCCGCCGCTGTCGTGCGTGCCGGCCGGCCAGTGGCGGGCGCGACTCGCTGCCCACGCGGCGGCGCTGGCGGCTGCCGCGTCCCAGTTTCAGATGCCCGCTGTGCGGCTCCGACTGTTGCGGCCGCGGCGAGTCGGGTGGCGCCCGTGCTGGCAGGTGCAGCCGACCGGGAAGCGCCATCGGCGTCCGGCGGCAGCTGGGCGTACACGCTCGGGGGACCGCGCAGCGATGGGCGCTGGCGGCAGTAGGAAGGGTACGGTTTCCCTCCACCGCCGTCGTGCAGCCAAGAGCACTCACTCTGCCGGGGCGCCGTCCCCAGCGACCGTAGGAATTGTTGCAGCCGGGCGCTCACCCGTCCACCCGTCCAGGTCTGGCTCCCCTGCCCCCAGTCTCTGGCGGCGGGCCGTGTGGCGGTCATCGCCATTGCTCACGCCGGCCACGGCCGTGGTTGGTGGTAGCCACCAACGCGTGTGGGTGGTTAGGGACACACACACACACACAGAACCGGTACCGTAGGTTTGAGTATGCACGTGGGGGGACCGGCCCCCGGGGAGAAACTCTGCGATAGCAGAGTAACCCCCCTCACACGCAATCTGAACATCCGACGAAAACCCGCACGCGGCTCGTCGGAGAGAGGGGTGAACCGAGCTCGTGGCACTCGGCGGCCGGTGGCTATCGTGCCGTGAGTACCGCGGTGTGGAACCGACTCACGCCACGGAAGTTGCCCGGCCGCCGCCCGCCACCGCTGGCGCACCGTCTCCCGTCTCTGCCGCTCTGGCGAGCTCCGTGGTTGCCACCGTGTGCGTGTCCGCCACCACCGCCGTCCGCGCCCCGCCGTCGCCATCCGGTCCGACAGCCGCCTCCCCGCCCGCGTCGCCCGTGGCGACCGCCACCACTGCGGCGCCTGGGGGACGGCCGCAGGCGCCGTCGCCAGCTCGGTCTGCGGCGGCGGCGCCCGCCGCCTCGCCGTCGTCACCGCCTCCCAGCCTCGGCCGTCGTACGCGTTGCGGGCGCATAAACGGGTGGCACGGCAGCTGCCGTATCTGCCGCAGCGCCTTCCACCCCATGTTGGCCGCCGCGTTCACGTCGCGGTTGACCAGCTGCCGCGAACACGCCCGCTCCACGCAGCGCTTGACGCCCCACACCCCCGCGGCGGCGGGGGCACGAAACACGACCCTCGCCGGGGGTGGGTGCTTGACCGCCCGCTCTGCCGCCATCTTGGCAGCCTCTGCTCGACAGGCCGCCCGTCGCGCGGCGGAGCGCACCGGCTGCGTGCGCTCCCAGCCGGCCGTCGGCGGCGCACGCGGGCGCCCCTGCCGGCCACGGCGGCCCCGCCGCCGCCCACAGATCAGGGTGCCGCGGGGTACGGGCGGCGGCGCCGCTGCCGACGCGTACACGACCGCCAGCTGCTGGCGGCAGCCGGCGCACGCCTGACTCGAGTTGTGCTCGTCTGCGTCCACCATCCAGCACAGCCGGCGGAGGTGGCGGCGGAGCCACGTGGCGCCCCCTCGGGTGGCCGCCTGCCCGACCACCACCACCACCGCCGAGCGGTTGACGACGCGGCGGAGGCGGCCACCCGTGAGCTCCCGCGCCACGGCCTCGCCCAGCCGCCGCCGTCGGATGACTTGATGCACCCGCGCCTTGCGCTGGCCGGCCGTCGCCGCGGCGCCCCACACCGCCCTGTACTGCGGCTGGCGGCGTGACTCCATCCACTGGCGGCTGGCCGCCAGCACCGCCGCCGCGTCGCCCGTCCGCACCGTGTCGTGCGCGGCCACCACCTCGGGGGTCGTCGCCGGCGGCAGCTGGAGCGCGGCCAGCCGCTGCGCCGCCTCCCGCCGGTGCGCCGCCGCCGCCGCCCGCGCCGTCATGCCGTTGCCTGCAGCTTCGGTGTAGCGGCCCCTGGTCAGGGTGTACACGGCGCCCGCGGGGGGGGGCGCCCGCCACCCCCGCGTCGCCCCGACCGCGTCTGCCACGCGCGCCGTCAGGCCGTCCAAGGCGGACGCAAACGCGCCGGCGGCGGCCACGTCCTGCGCCGCCGCCGCCGTCTTGCACGCCGCGAACGCGGCGCCGTCGGGCCGCCCGTCTGCCACTCGCGGCCGGACCCAGCCGGCGGCGGCCCGGCGCAGGCAGCCGAGCGCCACGTCGACGGCCGCGTGACGCGGCACCCGCCACCGGCCATTGCCGGTGGCCACCACCAGGCGCTGCGCCACGGCCCGCAGGCGCCGCACGGCGCCGCGCCGGAGGGAGGCTGCCGGCCCCCGCGCGGTTCTCTCCGACGGCGGGCGCACCGATGGCGCCGGCGCGGCTGTCCCGCCGGCGGCGCCGCCGCGAGGCGGTCCAGTCGTGGCCGCGTTGCCGCACGGCGGCTGCCGTTGCTCTGCGCCGCCGGGGGCGGCCTTGCGCTTTCTCCACGCCGGAGAGGGGGTGAGGGCTCCCGGTGGGGCCCCGCCCGCCGCCGCCGCCGCCGCCGCCGCCGCCGCCGCCGCCGCCGCGCCTGCCGCCGCCGCTTCGGCCGGCGCCAGGGCGGCGGCGCGCCAGACGACGGCGTCTAGCGCCAGCGCCGCGCGGGTGAGCGCGTCCGCCGCCACCAGCCGCGACCGCGCCAGCCGGCGGCGGCGCACCCACGGGCGGTCGCCCCATGCCGCTGCCGTCGGCCCAGACGAGACGGCCGTCAGGACGGTGGCCTTGCCGGGGTCTGCCGACACAACGGTGAGGGTCTTGACGGCGGCGATGGGGAAGCCCTGCTTCTCCAGCTGCGTGGTGGGGCTCCCCTGCACCCGCGACTGCACCCGGCTGCCGTTGGCCTTGCGCGTCACGGCCGCCACGTCCGCGGCCTCGGCCTCGGCGGCCGTCGCCGGCCGCGACAGCGTGAAGACCACCCCCTCCCCGTTGGAGCGGAGGTTGGCGCCGGAGGTGCACCGCGCAGTTTCCAGCCCCAGGAGTCCCGCAATGGCCGCCGCCCCCCGCCGACGGACGTCCTCGTACAGCTCGCGGTGTGCGGGCCAGGCGCGCCGGATGAGCGGGCCCAGGCGTGCCTTGGTCACCGTGCCATACCCGTGCAGGGTGGCGGCCTTGCCAGGCACCAGCGAGAAGGGCTTGTCCACCACCCCCTCCGCCTGCACGTGCAGCAGGTACGGGATGTACTCTGCCCACCGGCGCGCGACCACGTGCGCCCCGCCTGTGGGGAACAGCGGTGGGGTACCCTGCACGGGCGCCGGCTGCGCCCGCACCCGCGCGTCGGCAATCTCCCTGAGCGCCGCCGCACGCACGTCGGGGGGTAGGGCGTCCAGCTTGGCCGCGTGCGCCGCGTGGGGCGCGTCGCTCCCCCGCTCCAGGCAGCTCCTTGCGGCGGCGTAGACCGCGGCGCGGCGCCGTCCGCGTTGCTCTTCGCCAGAGGCGGGGGCGTCGGCCGCATCCACCACCATTGTGGCCACCCGCCACGCCAGCCGCCGGGTGGCGACCGCCACCGTCCTCGCCGTGTGGGTGACGATGGTGGTCACCACCCCTCGCCACCGCGCGTGGCTGTTGCCGTGCGGCAGGTGGTCGTGGCACGCGGCGTCAAAGGAAGACGCGAGCGCGTCCATGGCGTTACGCGTGGCGTCCATCAAGGCCGGGTAGGACACCGACAGCCGACGCGCAGCAGGCCCGCACAACGTGTTGTCCCGCGCCCGCCCGCAGCTGCCGCACTTCACGCCGGCGGGCAGGCTGCCGCCGTGTGCGCCACGGCAGCAGACCGCGTACGCCACCCAGTTCCAGTACTCGCCCCAGCCGGCGGGGCCGGGCAGCGCCGCCGCCCACCCGTCCGCCTTGACGGCGCCAAAGAGGGTGTGCACGGTGTTGAGCCACACCAGCGTCAGCGTGAAGTGCAGCTGCGTGTGGTGCTCGGCGGTGGCGAGGAAGCCGCCGCGCACGACGGCGTGCGCCGTTCCGTCGGGGCTCGCGGGCAGGGTGCGCAGGACCGCCGCGACGGGCACCATCACCGACGACGTGCCCGTCGCCCGGCAGGCGTACGGGTCGGACGCGGCGGGGTCCTCCCCGCGGTCGTACGCGTGCGGGTTTTTGTCGCCGCCCACCGCCGTGGCCGGGCACGTCGCCGCCCCCGTCTTGTGAGACCGCTGGCGGCAGCGGGCGCAGGGGCGGCCGCCGGGCGCCGCCCCGCGGCGGTCCTCCACCTCTGCCACGCGCCGCGCCATGCCGCGGGAGGTGCTCCCAATCAGGGACGCCGCCCGCCGCGCCCGCTGCGCCAAAAGGCCGTCGTCGTCCAACGGGTGGTGCGCGTCCACCCACGCGGTCGCGCCCGCCACCGCCGGGGTGGTGGCCGCCTCCAGGGCGGCGCCCGACGCCGCCACCGCGCCGTCGGTGGTGGGCGAGGCTTCGTGGGGCGCCCCGGCTGCGGCGGCCGCCGCCGCCGTCATTCTGGCGAGGGCCGCGTCCAGCGCGGCGCCGTCGGGCAGCTGCGGGCGCCGCGCCCGCGCCTCGCCCATGCGGCGCAGCAGCCCGCGGAGGCGCCCCTGCTTGAGGTGCACGGCGGCCTCCAGCTCGGCCACCTCCCGCGGGTCGGCGTCGTCGCCCGACGCGGCGCCATCTCCGGGCGGGAGGGCGTCGTCGGCGTCTGCGCCGTGTCCGTGCGGTCCTTCGTCTTGAGGGCCGGCGCCCGGCTCCTCCTCGTCCGGCTCCATTGCAAGCGCCGCGGACGTCGGGAGCCGGTGGGGGGGACGCGTGCTCCTTGGCACGGTCTGGTGCTGCCGTCCCAGTGGTGGCGGGGGGCGGGGACGGCAGGGAGCGGCCCCGCTTATATGGGGGCGCCAGGCGTCGGGGGGGAGCCCCCCGCGCGGGCTCAGCGGGCGGACTTGCTACGCGCCGGGCGCGGCAGTATCTGGGGATCTCATCCACCCCGCGGCATCCGCATTTTGCGTGGAAGGGGAGGGGGGGGGGGGGTGGCCTGTGCGTGCGCCACGTGGACCTGAGGCGGGGGGGCCGCGGGAGGGGGGGTTGAAGAGGGGGGGGGGGGGGGGGGGGGGGTCTGGTGAGCGGCGTCACCCTGGCGACGTGCGCAACACAAGGAACACCGGCGACGTCGGGAGCTCAAGGAGATCTGTCGGCGAGGTCGTCCGTCAGATGTCCGGGCGGGGGCGGTCAACGTAATTCACGCCTTCCGACCGGCGTCTGGGTGGGGATCAGCGTCACAAATTTTACGCGAGGCTGCAAGTGCTGCCGTGCTGGCGGTCGCGGCGGCCGCCAAGAGCGGCGCCGGCGCCGGCAACGGCGGCAACGGGGTCGGCGGCGACGGCAACGGGCGCGGCGGCGGCGCCGACGGCGCCGGCGACGAATAAGGCGGCACAGCTTGTATTAAATTACGGACGACTTACTTTTGTGCGATCCAATTACTCGGACTTACTTGAGTAGTACTACTCGTGAGCCGTGGCATCCGTGAGCCGTGGCACGCGTGAATGCGAGAAGTACAATTCGACTTGATCGTTGCCAGGTTAACTATTACGAATTGGTCAATAGAATTGTTTTGTGATTTTATCAAGTCCGCACAGTTCCATAGAACACGTTGAAGTTTGGTCCCACTCTTGGGCTTTCAATTTGTCATGTACGTAAATACTGGTTTTGGTGTAGATGCTGCGGAGAGGACACTCGCCGGTTGGAGGCGTCTGCCTGCTGGGACAGCAGTGCGCCGAAGCACAAGGGACTGGTAACGGCTGCCAGTACGCACAGGCCGGCACGCGGCCGCCGGCCAATGGGAGTTGGGTGTCGATAGCGCTAGCGGCTGGCGGCGGGGGGCAGCGGCAACCGGCAGGGGTTGGGGTTGGTGGCGGGCGGCGGCCGCCGCTGCCGGAGAGGCCGGGGCGGGAGGGGCCGGCGCCCGCCGGCAGCATCAGTCACCGCTGGGTTGGAGTGCGGCGATTCGCAGCACTACTGGCCGAAGGGGAGCGTCGACGGCTGCTCGTGCGGTGGCTGCTTCTCCAGTCAGCCGCGGAAGGGGCAATCCCTTGAAGCATGAACGAATCAATAAAGGAGACAGCTTGATAAGCCCAACATTTGTGCGAACGTACGTACTTATGGGTGACATTGACTAGAGTCATGAACCTTTGAAGCTGTAACGAAAATATGACAGCTCGTCGGGGGCTAATCGAGTTTCATCTAAAATGTCCTATTCAAAACTCAGAACGCGTGTGTGCTTGGGACGCGAGCCTATTATCACTGGTGTGGGTTCGAGTCCAGGCATGCGACAGCGAATTTTGCAGGATTCTCAAGGCGATTCGCACAACACGTCGAACGAGTAGCACTATCCCAGTAGTACTACTGGTGAGCGGTGGCATCCGAGTAGTACTACTCGTGAGCCGTGGCATCCGTGAGCCGTGGCACGCGTGAATGCGAGAAGTACAATTCGACTTGATCGTTGCCAGGTTAACTATTAAGAATTGTTCAATAGAATTGTTTCATGATTTTTTCAAGTCCGCACAGTTCCATAGAACACGTTGAAGTTTGGTGTACCCGCGTCCGCCTCATTGCCCTGTGCCGCGCCCCGCCCTCGTCCCGCCCCCTTGCCGGCCGGCGCCAGCAGCCCACGTCCGAGGAAGGGTTAAGCGCCGCAAGTAAGTATGGATTGATGGAAGTAAGGTTGGCAACCCACAACCCGCGATGGGGTTACTTGAAGGGTCCAGACGTACTCGTACCTGGATACTCGGTCGCGGGGCCCATGGCGGCGGGCGGCCACCGCCCGCCGCCACCCCCGTCGGCGGCGGCGGCGGCGCTGCCGCCGCCGCCTCGCGGGGCGTTGCGAGGGGGGACGCCGTCGGCGGCGGCGGCGGCGGCCACCGGCCGGCCGGCGGCCGCCACCGCCCCGCCGCCGCGGCGGCGGCCGCCCACTCCGCGGCCGGCCGTGCGTGCGGAGGGGCCCGTGGCGGGCGTGCCCGCCGCGGCGGCGGCGGCGGTGCGGGTGCGGGCGGGGGCACCCCCGCCGGCAGTGGCGGCGGCGCCGGCGGCAGCGCCCGCAGCGGGCGGCGCGGGCGCCGCCGCCGCCGCCGCCGCCGGCCGTGCCGCCACCGTCGGCCGCCAGGCCGCTCGCGGCGGCGGCGGCGGCCGCGCCGTCGGCGGCGGGGGGCACCCCGGCAACGACGGCGGCTGCCGCGGTGGGCGGGGGGGGGGGGAAGCCAGCTGGCGGCGGTGGCGGCTGCGGCGTGCCTGGGCTGTGAGGGCACGGGCGGGGGTTGGGGGGTGGGTGGGTAGGGACGCCGCCGATGCGACGCGGGAGGTGTGGACCGCGCGGGGTGCGCCGCCTCCCCCGCGCCGCCGCCGCGGGTGGCCAGCATCCCCACCCTCACAGCCCCCGACGCGGGCGCTTCCCCCCCCCCCCCCTCCCCAGCTGAAAACGCCACGGGCGCGTCCGCCTCGCGCTTGACCCCCCCCCCCCCCCCCCCCCCCCCGGCGGCGGCACCTCGACCGCGGCGGCGAGGTCGGCATCCGCCCACACCCCCCCCCCCCCCCCCCCCCCCACCACCCCCCCGCCGGCGGGCGCCCCCCCCCCCCCCCGGCCCGCCGCCCGCGTCGGCTGCCGCCGCCCGCGCGTGGACGCCCGCGGCGGCGGCGGCTGCCGCCGGCGCCGCGGCTGACGGCGGCGGTGCGGGGCTGGGCGGCGCCGGCGCCGGCGGCGGGTGGGCCGCGGGCGGCGCCCCCCCCCCCCCGCGCTCCCCCCCCCGACGACCCGCTGCGCGACGAGGCGCGCGCCATCGCGCGCCTGTCGGCGGTGCTGTCCCGGCCCGCCGCCGCCGCCGCCGCCGCCGCCGCTGCCGACGAGCCGCTCGGCCGGGTGTGGGCGGCGTTTGACGCGTCGCGGGCGGGCGCGGCGGCGGCGGCGGCGGCGCTGCTCGAGGCCACCGCCCGGTCGCTGCGGGCGGTGGATGGGGTGGCGGCGGTGGCGGCGGCGGTGGCGGCGGCGGCGGCCGCCGCCGCCGCTGCTGCCGCGCCGCCGTTGGCGGTGGGTGGGGGGGGCGGGGGGGGGGGGGAGCGTGCCGGCGCGGTCGGCTTTGTCGGCGGCGCGGGGGGGCGCGGCCGCGGCGGCGGTGTGGGTGGCGGCGGTGGGGAGGGGGGGGGGGGGCGCGACCAGGGTAATGCCAGGGGTGGCGCTTGGGGACCGGGTGGCCGCGGCGGGGGGGGTGGAGGTGGGGGCGGCGGCGGTGGGGGGGGGGGGTTGCCCCTGCTGCTGGTGGGTATGGTGGCGGCGGTGTCGGCGGTGGTGGTGGCGCCGCCGCCGCCGGCGTTGCGGCCACGTACGCCGACGCGCTGGCGGTCTTTGACGTCTACGCCGAGGCGGCGGTGGTGATCGCCCGCGCGGGCGGCGCGGCCGTCCTCGTCCGCCTCGTCGAGGCGGTCGACGTGGCCGCGCCGCCGCGGCCGATCCCGTGCGGCTGGAGGGATGGCGGCGGGGGGCGGCGCGGCGGCGGCGGCGGCGGCGGCGGCGGCGGTAGTGGCGGCGGGGAGTCGGCCGAGGTGGCGGCGGCGGCGGCGGCGGTGGCGGCGCCGCGGGCGGCAGCGACGTCGGTGGCTGCGTGTGGCCGCCCGCGACGGCAGACACGGCCGCTGCGCTCGCGCTCGCGGCCGGAGCGGCGCTCGCGGCGCTCGCCCCCGCCCCCCACCTCGGTCCCGCCGTCGCCGCGGCGGTCGCGCCCGCCGCGGCCGGCGGCGTCGACCTCCCGCTGCTGCTGGCGGAGCTCGCGACGGCGCCGCCGTCGCGGCCGACGCGCAGCGGGGGGGGGGGGCGGCGGCGCAGCCGGCGGCGGCGGCGGCGGCGCCACTGGGGGGGGGGGGGTTGGGCGCGCTTGCTACAGCCGCGGATGGGCTTCGGCGGGTGGTCGCGACGTATGGGGGAGTGGGGGGGGACGGTGCGCGGGGTGGGGGTGGACGGGGGGGGGGTCGGCCGTCGGGGGGGGGGCTGGGTCTCCGCTGGAGGCTTCGCGTGTCGGGGACGCGCCGCCCGCGGGGGTGGTTGCCGCCGCGGGCGGCGGCCTGCTCTTCTCCCCGGCCACTGCCGGCACGCGCGGTGCCACCGCGGCCGCCGCCGTTGACGCCTTTTCCTCTACCGTCGCCGCCGCTGCGGATGGCGGCCAGAGCGGCCGCGGCGGCCGCGGCGGTGGCTCCGACGATGTCGCCGCCGCCGCCGCCGCTGTCGACGCGGCCGGCGGCGGCGGCGGCGACGCGGCCGGCGGCGGCGGCGGCGACGCGCGGCCGCCGCCCGCGGCGGCGGCGGCGGCGGCGGCGGCGGCGGCTGCGGCGGCGCTGCCGGCGCCCGTCGCGACGGCGCGCGCGCAGCTGCGCGCGCTGCGCGCGCACTGCCGGTTTGACTCGCAGTTCTTGTTGTACGAGAGCGCGCTGTGAGAAGCGGGGGGGGGGGGTGGAGTGGGAATGGGGAGGGGGACAGGGCGGCAGCTGTGGGGAGTGTGGGGTGGGGGGGGGGGCTGGGGATGGGGGCTGGGGGTACTGGGAGGCGAGGATGGGGAGGGTGGGGGGGACCAGTCGGGGACGTAGGGGGGCGGCGGCCATGCTCTCGTTCTACTTCTTTGCCCAAGCGGGTACCGGGGGAGAAGGGGCAGCCCACGCCTCTTGCGTCGCGGGGCGGCATCGTCCGCAGCGGCACGGGGGTGCCTAGCGGCGGGCGAGACCGTGAGGGGGTGGGGCGGGAGCGGCCGCCGGCCGCCGAGGCCGGCGCGCCCCCCCCGCGCCCCCCCCGCCCCTCCCGCGCCCCCCCCCCACCTCAGCCCGCGGCGGGCGGCGGCGACAGCGGCGACCCCGCGGCGGCGGCGGCGATAAACGCGGCGCGGACGGCGAGGAGGAAGGCGGCCACGTCCACGTCGGTGGCGAAGCGCGCGGCGAGCGCCGGCAGCGCCGGCACCCGCGGCTCGCAGTGGGTGACTGCCGGGGGGGGGACGGGGGGAGGGTGCAGTGGGGACGGGCAAGCGGGGGGTTCGGGGGGGGGGGGGGGATGGCGCAGCGATGGACCCGGGCGGGTGTTAGGGTCGGCGAGTAGGGGTGCCGCGGCGGGGGTGGGGGGCGGGGCGGGCCCGCTCCCGCCGCCGCCGCCCGCCGCTCGAGGCGGCGGCCGCGGCGGCGGGTGGCCCCGCGGCGCGCGTACCCGACTTCGCCCCCGCGACCCCCCGGTCGGCCACCTCTGCAGGTTTCCACCCCCCCCCCCCTCGACGGTCCCCCTACCTCTTCCCTCTCCCCCCGGTGTGCGTGAGCGCACGCCCCCCCCCCCCCCCCACCCCCCCCCCCCAGAACGTACCCCACAGCGCCGCGTCAAAGCCGACCGTCGCGACCGCCGCCGGCGCCCGCGGGTCCACGTACGTAAACCGAAAGACGAGCACCGCCGCAGCCGCCGCGTTGCCGACGGCCACGCCCAGCAGCGCCGCGTAGCGGTCGGCGCGGCGGGCCGCCGCGGCCGCCGCCGCCGCCGCCGCCTCCATCGCGTCGGTCTCTGGGAGGGAGGGGGCGGTTGCGGCGGGGGGGCAGCCGAGGGGGTGATGGCAGGGGGCGGCGGGAGGGGGGGGGTGCGTCAGTCGATGCGGCAACCAGGCGGAGGGGTGGGAGGCGTGGAACGGTGGCGGCCACCGGCCGCGGCGGCTGGGGCGCGGCAGTGCGCGCGCGGTGAGACGCCCGCGCACCCAGGCCATTGCAGCCCCCAGGAGCGCCTCAACCCACGCACCAACAGAACATAAAACGGGGAGGCGCTCCCCGTCGCCCGGTCCGACAGTCCCCCCGCCCTCCCCTCACCACCTTCCCCCCCCCCCCCCCCACCCTCCCTCCAACGTACCCCGCTTGTACGCCTCGGCGTCCGCCTCGGCCGCTTCCTCCCGCAGCCGCGTCGCGGCCGTCGCGGCCGCTGCCGCCCCGGCCTTGACTGCCAACACCGCCCGCCCCTCCCGCACGGCCCGCAGCTCCTCCGCCTCCGCCGCCCGCATCGCGGCCAGCAGCGCCGCCGCCGCCGCCGCCGCCGCCGCCGCCGCGGACCGGAGGTGGCTCCCCCCGTCCGCCACCGCTGCCGCCACCGCCGCGTCCACCGCATCCCCACCAACGACGGCAGCGGCGGTGGTGGCGGCGGCGGCGGTGGTGGCGGCGGCCCAGGCGGTGGCGTCGGCGCCCACGGCGGCGGCGGGGGCGGCGGGACGGGCGGCAGCGGCGGCAGCGCCCAAGGGTCGAAAACGCGGTGGCGTTCGCGTGCACGCCAGGTGAGGGGGCAGAGGTGGACGAGGGCATAAGAACGACTTGAGACAGCATTTCCTTCAGACTTATGGGGCATGACGGCTCACGCAGTAGTACCCACTTACACAAACCTTAGTAGAGGCACTATTCAGCGTCTAATGTGTCCAATATTTCCTTAGTTGCTGGGGGGACCGCTTGGCCTGGGGGGACCGCGGCGGACCCCCCCCAGAGACGCAATTTGGGGGGGTTGCGGGTAGATTATGACAGCCGCCCCCCGCGGCCGCCGTGCCTCGCGTCGCCGATACGCGCTGCCGCTGCCAGCGGCTGGGCCCCGTCGCCAGCACATTGCCGCCAGTGGGCGCCTTGGAGGTCGTTGGGGGGGGGGGCGGATGGTTGGCATCATCGTCCCTTTGCCCACTCGACACAGACGCGCCGTGTCCCGTCCGTCCTCGCCTCGTCATTTGATGCCGTGGACGGTGTCAGGGGGCGGCGCGGCCTCTTTCCGCGGCTGAAGCGGGCGGTGTGGCATCTTTCCCCCCTCGCCGCCCCCTCCTCACCCCGCCTTTGCTATTCCCTCCCCCTCTGCTCCTTGACCTCACCCCCCCTCTGCCCCCCCCCCCTATTCACCCCCCTTGCGAATGAGAACCTCCCTTGGCGGACGGTGGCCACGCCCCCCCCTGTCGTGGTCCGCTTCCCGGCTGACCGCCGCGGCCACCCGCTGGTGGCGTGCGCCCGACACCATGCAGTCGCCGTCTGTCGCCAACGGCAGCAGCCTTGGCGGCGTTGGTGGCAGCGGCGGCGGCGGCGGCGGCGGCGGCGGCGGTGGCGGGCGCTCCCGCCGGTGGCGGCGCGCCGCGGCACGCGCCGCTGCGGTGGCGACCGGCCGGGCGCGCCGGGCGGTGCGGTCCCCCCTGGCGGGGTGGGCCGTGGCGGCGGCGGTGGTGGTGGCGCTGCTCTTGTCGGCCGCCCACTCGCGGCGGCTGCTCGCGTCGTGTGGGGAGCTGTCCGCCGCGTTTGAGGCGGCGTTTGTGGGGGCGGGCGTCGACGGGGCGACCGCGGCGGAGGAGGCGCGCGTCACCGCCGAGGTGCTGACTGCCCGGCGTGCCGCGGCGGAGGTGTCGGGGTTGAGGAGGGGGGGGGGGGGACGGCGGCCGCGGGGGGCGACCCGGTCGCCGCCGACGCCCCGCCAGACGATGACCGTGGCGACGGGAAGAGCGGTGGGGGTGGCCGCTACACGCTCGGCAACCGGTTCTGTGTGCTCCAGCCGACGCTCTCTGCCGGCCGCGCGTCGTGGTCCCCCGACGATGTGGCCGACCACATTGGCCTGCGCGCGTTTATGACCACCTTCCTCGCCAGCCTCACGCCCGGGGAACTGCGGGACTACCGGTTCTCCGTGTACTATGGGCACGACTCGGACGACCCGGTGTTTGGGTCTGCGCGCCTCCGCGCCGCGCACGCGGCCGAGGTAGACCGGCTCATCGCGAACGCGTCAATGCCCGCGGGGGCGGTGCGGCTCGTCTACACCCCCCTCTACGCGCTCCACGGGCGGATCACGGCCATCTGGAACGTGCTGGCCAAGGACGCGTACTACGACGGCTGCGATTACTTTTTCCTCTCCAACGACGACATGGTCATTTACACGCGCGGGTGGGTGCAGCGGGCGGTGGACAGCCTCAACGGGATTGGCAGCCGGGGGTCGGCCAAGCGGCCGTGCCGATACTTTGGGCTCGTCCGCTTCCGCGACGAGTGGAAGTCGTGGGCGACGTTTACGTTCCACGTGAGCACGCGGCTGCACATGGAGATTTTTGGGGGCGTCTACTATCCCGTCCCGTACCTGTCGGCGCACAATGACGACTGGATCCACCGGGTGTACTGGGCGTTCAGCGCGTCCAAGCTGCGGTCGGAAGTGCGGGTGCGCAACCGGGTGTCGGACGTGGCCGCCGCGATGGCGCGCAAGGGCAAGCAGGTCAACGCGGCGCCGCGGTACGATTATGACGTCAAGGTTGGGATTATGAAGAACGCACACGCGGGCCAGGCGGTGGTGAAGCAGTGGCTGAAAAAGCACCGGGGGGACGAGCGGTATTGCGCGCCGCCGTTCTAAGCGGGGACCCGGCGGGGGGGAGGGCGGTGGCACGTGGGGGGCAAGGCGTCCTGTATCGTACGATTGCCGCCGAGCGGGGGTGCCCAACTCCGCTCTCCCCCTGCATTCCCTGCGGCGCCCATACCGCTCCGACGTATGGGCAGTCGCCGTGGGAGCCGCGCCTCGGGTAGGGGGGCCCCCCTGGCCGTCCGGTACGGGGAGCCGTGTGGCCTGCGGGGGGCGCCGCTTTGTTAGGCCTGCCGCGCCTAGTTTCGCGGCTGGGATGGGGGGGCGGCGGGCTTGTGGGGGACCCCAGCCGGCTGCTTTTGCGGTCGGCGCGTGCCTAACGCGGCCGCATGGCGCGTCCCCCCACTCCGACCGAGATGGCGCCGTTGAGCTTTTGGCGTGGCCGGGGGGTGTCGCGCGGCGGAAGGGACGTTCCGCTGCCGACGGTCGCGTGGGGAGCTGCTACGCCGCGGAAGTGTTGGGGCAAGGCTCCGGCGAGCCACGCGCGGGTCCGCCCGTGACTCCCCGGCACTACCCGCCGCCCGTCGCCGCCGTCGCCCCTCTCCCCCGTCCGCGGGCCCCCGTGTCGGTGGCGGGGTTACTCAGCCACCACTTTGTACGGGCGGCTCCTGCACGATTGCGCAAGCGTGTAAGAAAATAGGGCATCAAAAAAATCAACAGCATGCCGCTACCCCCGCCTTCCCCTCCCGGACTGTACCCACCACGCCACCGCGGCCGCAAGGCTCCGTGCCAAAGCCCACCCCCCCCACTCCTTCGCCCCACGCCGCCCCCCCCTATGACAATGCCAAAACTTAGGCCTTCCCCCCCGTGCTGCCCCCCCCCGCCCCCCCGTCGCGCGCCGACGAGCGGAACGCCCCCTCCAGCTCCATCCGCTTTTCCCTATCCCGCAGCACGTACCCGACCATGAGGCACCAGAGGACGAGCGACGCGAAAAAGTCGCGGTTGGCCGAGTAGCTCGTCGTCATGGCCAACGAGGGGAGGGTGCCGACTAGCCGCCGCACGACCCGGCGCATCGCGTCGACGGCGACGGGCTCAATCGCGTCGTGGAGCGCCGCCACCCGGTCAGGGGGGAGGAGCGTCAGGTACTCGAGGAGGGCGTTGCGGCCACCCGCCAAGCCGCTCGAGCCCGGTGGCGGTGCGGGGGCACCCCCGGCGGCGGCGCCGCCGCCACTGACCCGGCCGGCGCCGAGCGACCCGTCCGGGGACTCACCCCCGCCGCCCATACCCGAGCTGCCAGCCGCCCCACCGGCGCCGCTCGCTCCCGCACTCCCCGCGCCCGTGCCGCCCAGCGCGGCGCGCAGGGACGCCACCTCCGCCTCGAGCCGCGCAATGTACGCCTCCCGCCCGGCGGCGGTGGTGGTGGTGTCGGCCGCCGCGCCGGCGGTCGTCACCGACGGCGGGTCCACTCGGCCACGCGACGGCACCTTGGCCATGTAATCCGGCACATCGGGCTCCTCGTCGGCCGACCAACCGTCATCGCCCGCAAACGGGGACTCTGCTGACAGGTCGTCCACGGGGGAGGGAGCCTCGGTGGCGCCCAGGCCGCTGACCAGTGGACTCGACGACGCCACAGGGGGAACAGCGGGGGCAGGCACCGAGGGGGGGGGGGGCCGACGGAGCTTGTACCCGCAGGGGGAACCGCAGTCGACTCTGCTGCGCCAGCCGCGTCTGCCGCTGCAGTCCGCGCCGACGAGGCCGTGGCCGGCGGGGACGGCGACTCAGCGCCGGAAGAGGCGGCGGCGGCGGCGGCCGCGGCATCGTCGCCGCCGCTGTCGCCACCCTCCCCACCAGCAACCGGCGGCGCCGTCACAGACGTGGAGGCCCAGGCAGACGCCAAGGACAGCCGAAACTCAATCGTCCGAAACGCAAAGCCCGTGCACAGGGACGAGTAGAGCAGCCGCGCGAGCCCCCGCTGGGCGGTGCGGATCTCCACCGAGTAGGCGTCGGTGGGGAGAGTGCCCAGCACCCCCATCACCGTCCGCTTCATCGCGTCGACCGCCTCGGGGCTGACGTGCGCCTGGACAGCGTCCAGGTCCTGCGGGCGGTAGTCCCGCACCGTCTCGTAGAGGGCATTGACGCCGGCGGCCACGTCCGAAGCGGCCGTGCCGTCGGTGCGGCCGCTGCCGCCGCCGCTGCCACTGCCGGCGCCATCCGAGCGCGGGGGAGAGCCCGACGACATCGTCCCTTGCCCGCTCGACGAGGCGGAGGAGGAAGACGCCGACGTCGGCGACGTGCCGTCCTTGCTGCCCGTGTCCCCGCGCAGACGGGCGGCCGCGTCGCCAAACGCTTGCACAAAATCATCCACCGCCGGCGTGGCGGGGGTGTCGGCGGCGGCATCGCCGTTCGCGTCGGACCCGTCGACGTCACTGTTCTTGTCGGCGGCCGTGCCGTCATCCTCCGCCCCAGCCGCCGGGGGCTCCCTCCTGTCCTCACCCTCCACGGGGGTCACAGTGGCCGCGTCGGCATCGGCGGCCGTCCCTTCCCCCTCCCCCTCTTTGGGAGCCACGCCCTTGCGGTCCACCCCCCCCTCCCTACTGGACGAGACGCCTGTTGTCGGCTCGTCTGCGCCCCCCACTGACGACCCGCCAGCCGCCGAGGCCGACGGCGCTGCCGGCCCGCCGCCCGAATCGGCTGGCAGGGGCTCCCCACCGCTGTCCCCCACAGAACCAGGCGGCACCGCCGCGTCGGCCGCCGCGGCCGCATCTGCAGCAGCGCCCGCGCCGTCGGCGGGGCCACCCCCGCCGTCGTGCGGGTCTGCCCCCCCCCCTCCCCCCACCCTCCACCCGCGGCGCCGCCCGCCCCGTCCGCATCGCCGCCGGCGGCACGCCCAGACGAGCCCGCCGTGCCCTCCCCAGCGCGCGCCACGACCCGCCACCGCCGCCGCGCCGCCGGCATCACGGCACGGCGGCAGCCGCCGCCGCCGACTTCACCGCCACTGCCGCCGCCGCCGCCGCCGCCACTGTCGCCGCCGCCGCCACCCCTGGCGCCCGCCCCTGCCGTCGACGGCATGGGCGGCGCGGCACCCCGCCGACGGGAGCGACACAGCGACCGCCCGCCGCAGGGGACGGGGCGTCTGCCAACGGCGGGCAGGCCACCGCCGGGCGGGGCGAGAAATGCAGCGGCAGCTGCGGCGGTCGCAGCCGCCGCCGCCGCCGCAGTCGCCGCCGCCGCTGTCGCCGCCGTCGGCGCCGACGCAGGCGGCGGGCACCCGCCGCAGCCGCCGCCCAAGCCGCCACGTCGTGCCCGCGCCATGGTTCGCCGGCGGCTACCCGCGGCAGGAGCACCAATCTAGCGGCGTGCGCGGTCGCGCTCCCCCGCGCGGTGGCGGTCCCGCCAGGCCGCCGCGCGCCACCCTACGCACGTCCTCCCTGGATGCGCCGTCGTAGCGGCGGTTAGCCCACCCCTCGGTCCAGGTAACGCACGGGTCGACGGCGGGGACAGAGCAAGGGACACAGCCAACAAAGGAGGAAAGACACGGCAGGTCCAGGGTACCCACGGGTTGACGACGGAGGAAGGAGGGAAGAGGAGGGAGGCGGAGGGCAGAGAGAAGAGGAAAGATGAAGAGGCACACGTCCACCAAAGTGCAAGGAGAGACCCCACCAACGAGCACCGGCGACCGCTGCTCTTCCACCCGCCGCGGCCGCCCAACGCGCCCGCTCACACGCAGTCGTCGCGCGGTCGCCACGCCCACGGCCGCCGCGGGCGGCACTGGTGGCCGAGCTGGCGCGGGTGTCCCTGGCGGTGCGCGCCGCGGGGGAGTCGGCCGGGGAGGCGGACAGATTTCTGCGCCGGGCGTGATTGGTCGCCGCGGCCACGACGGGAGCCGGCGGGAGCTTCCACAATGACGCGCCCGCCGGCGGCATGCCGTCGCAAAATTGGCACTACGGGGCGCGCCCCCTCTGGATGATGGTTGAGGTGGGGGGGCGCGTTGGCACTCGCATCTCGCTTTGACAAAAGGGAAAGTCTGTCAGAATCAACCGGATGACGGTTGCAGGATAGACGGATACCGGTGAAAGACGAATGATTCATGACAGTGCCGATGGAATTTTGATGTGCAGGACCGTCGTGGCGAGCAGCAATTGGTCGTGTTCATGTTCCGTTGCAGATACACGTCGGCCGTGTCGCGCTACCGAGAGCGCGACCACGCCTTCTCAAGGTGGCTCTTTTGGATTCGAAAGAAGCAGAACGCACTACACTGTACCCATCTTTTTCTTCCTGGTTGAGGAGCTAGTGGGATTCGTTCTCAGACCGAAATCGCGTCGCCTGTCCTCAGACCACCGTTCCTTTGTTTCAAAGAAGACACATCTGTCTAGGTACGAGTGCCCCCTCTGTGAGACGGCTGCCTCAGCGATGGCACCCAGGTAAAATACCGCGGCCAAGGGGCACGCTCATATCGCCCGCGAGCTGCGGTTTCATCTCCCTCGCTCTGGTCGCGTCGTCGTGGGAGGGGGCGGTTTTCATCACCCTCGGTGGAAAAAAACAGAAACGGCGCACAGCTGGAGCGGCTGCGGTGGTCCGCTCAGCTCCCTGGCACTCGTTTCAGACTCTGGCGACGCAGGGAGGTGGGTGCTTGACCTGCGGCTATGACTCTGCCGCCGCCGCCGCTCGACTCGGATTGTGCAACAGTGGGTTTTACAGAGAAGCGGAGGCCGCAAGCCAAGACCGAAAATTATTCGTAGAGCCACTAGAAGACACTCAAAGACAGTCAGGGATAAGGATTCGTACGACACGAGCACGGGGGGGACAACAGCACCTGCGCAAGCGAGTACCGTGGTGAGGCAAGACCTACTACATACATCTTAACCTGTCACAGACGCTCTGGTCGTGCACTCGAACTGTTGCGTCTTTAGATAGATACTCTCATGTCGTGCCCCACTTGGCTAGCATGACAAGAAATCATGGGAGTTACCGCTCACGCGGCAGACGGTACCCCCTCGAACAAGAAAGAGTTGGGAAGCACATCCCCCGCAGGTCCGCGCCATCATCGATAGCACCACCCACACCGCCCCCCACGCCGCCTCCGCCCCCCGTAGCTTCATTGGTTGATGAGGGCGACCGCCCCCCCCGCGGCCCGTGCCGCTCCTGCCGCTGCCCCTGGCAGCAGCTCCCGGCGAGTACGCTTAGAAAAGGCCGCCCACCGGCAGCTGAGGTACTGCTGCAACCAGAGGGCGTCCCCCCCCCGGTACATGGAAAACGTGACGCCGACCAGGCTGCCGCACCGCCCACAGTGCGAGTCCCGCACATTCATCCATACCGTGCCCAGAAGGATGACCGTGGCCTCGCCGGGCACCACCGACGGGCACCGGCCGTCGGCCGCCGCGTCGGCCGCGCGGAGGCGCTCCCACTCGGGATCCCCTGGCCCGCCAATGGCACAGTCGCCCCCGTCTCCACCACCGCCACCGTCGCCCCCGCCGCCCCCGTCGCCGCCGCCGTCGCCGCCGCTGCCCGTGGCAGGCACCGCCGCCGGCGCCATGGGCGGCGGCCGCCATCGGTCACGCCGGGCGGGGGGTTCGGTGGCCCCAAAAAACGACACCGCCGCCACCCGCGAGCGGATCACGCACGACACCTCAAACACCAGCTTGCGGAGGTGCGCCAGCCGCCACCCACATGCGCCGCACACCAGGTGACAGGCCGCCACGTCGGGCTCCAGCTGCCGCTGCGCGTCATCGCCCCCAAAGCGGCGGTTCAGGCCGTCCACGAGGGAGAGAAAGCCGCGGCGAATGAACACCCGGTCCAGGAGCGCCAAGGCGCTGCCGGCGCAGGGGGCGGACGGCGGGAGGGAAGTGGCCGTAGCGTGCCGCGAGGCCCCCGCCTTGGTCGCTCTTCCCCCCGGGCCAAGTGGGCCGCCACTGCCGCCGCCGCTGCTGCCCGCGTCGGCGCCAAGCACCGAGGTGGGGCTGACCACGGGCGGCAGCCCCTCGTCGGTGGATGAGCTGCCTGCAGACGTAACCGGAAGCGGGGACTCTACTCCAAGTGGGGGTACGCCCGCTGGTAGCACAGCACCGCCGTCAACGACCGCCCCCGTCTGGCTGGCCGCGGAGTCGCCACCGGCGCGCTCCCCCGCAGAGCCGCCCGCCAATCCCCCCTCCCGGGACATTCCCAGCGGCAGCAGCGGCTCCTGCCGCCGTAGGCGGTAGCCCACACACAGCCGGCAGCTCGCGCACTCGACGGTCTCAAAGATGACGCCCTCGGTGGCGACGAGGCGGGCGACAGCGGGCGCCCCCCCCACGGCCCCCCCTTGCGGGAAAAAGTAGGGTATTGTCGCCGCGACGGGCTTTTCAATGGCCATCCCGACCACCAGCGAGCCGCTGGCGGGCAGGTCGGGAAGGCAGTGGGCAAACGGGAGCGTCAGCCACGGCACGGTGGCGGGCGGGGAGAAGAGCGGCGCGTCGCACGCGGAGCACTGGTAGGTGCGGTGGAGGAGCGGCGCCGCCGCGACCGCCAGCGTCACGCACGTCGCGGCGGCGGCGGCAATGTCGGCGGCGGTGGGGAGGTGCAGCAGGATCTCCACGACCAGCTCGGTCGGGAGCTGCTCCAGCGCCGACGCGCCGGCGGGGCGGCCGGCCAGCGCCGCGACCGCGGGCTCGCCGTCGGGTCTCCTCGGCCTGTCGCGGGCCGACCGGTGGCTGCCGCCGTCGCCGCCACACGCCGCGGCGGCGGCGGCGGTGGCGCCAGCCGCGGTCGACATGGGGGGACCGCGCCCATACGGCGTCGACAGCACCATCGACACGGGTCCCGCGCCGGCGGACGCAGCAGGACCGGCGGCGACCGCAGTGCCGGTGGCAGCGGCCGCGACGCACTCTCCCGCCGTGCTGCTACCCGCGCTCAGCAGTGAGCGCAACGGGGGCACCGGCGCATACTCCTCCCCTAGCCCCACCCCGTCGCTGCTGCCACCGCCGTGAGGGGAGCCCGACGCAGAGCCGCCCCCCCACCCCCCCCCTACCGTCCCTACCGGCGACCGCCCCGGCCCGCCGTCCCCGCCGCTGCCGTCCACCCCAGCCTCCGCCGTCGCCGCCGCCGCTGCCGCCGCTGTCGCCGCCCCGGCCGACCCCCGCAGCCGCCGGGCGGTGGAGCCGACGCGGCCGATGGAGTAGGCGAGCCGCGCCTGCCAGCCCCGCACATCGGCGGTGAGGCGGCGGCGGCGGTGGACCATAGCCTCCGCCGGGCAAGGGGGGGGGGGGACGGCCGCCACGCCCGTGGCGGGACGTGCGCCGACGCAAACGAGGAGGGAAGAGGCGACGCCAGCCGCTGGCGCGCCGCGGGCAGCGTGCAGGGGCACGACGCGGAGGCCGGAAACGGGTGGGGGGGGGGGGGGCGCGACGGGAGAGGCTCACGACGGCCGACCGTGGCCGCCGCGGCGGGCGTGCCGGCCGCCGGGGAGGGCGGGGGGGGGGGGACGCTTTCGGGGCAACCCGCGGGGGGGTTGACGGGGGGGTCGGCGGGGGGAGCGGTTGCCGCCGCCGCCCCCACCGCTGACCGCTCGGCGGCGGCAGCGTCTTTCCACAACCGCGTCCCGCCCCCCCCCCCCGGCGGGTGCCCCCCCGCGCGCGCGCCCATGACCCAGCCCGCTACCGCGCCGCCGCCGCCGCCGCCACCGCCGCCCGCCAGACAGGCCGGCCGATACACCAGCCAGCACCCCGCCCGCCACGCCGCCCGCCCCCGCGCCGCCGCCCGCCCACCCGCCGCCACCGTACGTGTGTGGCGGGCTGGCAACCACGGCGACCGCCGCGGCGGCCCGCGGCGCGGGCACGGTGGCACGTGCGTACGGGGGTTGGTGGCGGCGGCGGCGGCGGCGGAAAAAAAAAATGAGCAGCTGGCGGGGGGGGGCGGGCGGGCGGACGGGCGGGCAGATGGGGGAGGCCGCCAGGACAGGGGATAGGCGCCCACCGTCTCCCGCCTCCCTCCACACTCCCGAGTGCCGTCCCCCCCAAAGTTGGCGGTCCGTCTGAAAGAGTGGGAGAGGGCGGCCAGACGGGAAACCCGGTGACGCAGACTGGGAATAGGCGGCGGTAGAGGAGGCGCCAGAGGGCGGCGGAAGGGGGTGGCGCCTGCGCCACTCCCACGCCCTCCCTATCTGGCCGCCGCGCGCGTGGCGGAGCGGGGCTCACCCACGGGCGCCGCCGCCCCGTCATGAAGAGCAGTCGCGGGGGGCGTCGGCGGCAGCAGCACCCGTAGGGGGGGTCCGCCTCCCTCCTCCCCCGCCTCCCGCGTCGCTTCCACCCCTGCTGCATGCCGCATCCCCGGCGTACACACAGTACAATGACCGGCGTGGGGAGGGGGGAGCCCGCCCGCCCGTTTGAAGACCGCGCGGCCGACGCACCCCGCCAGGGCCGGGGGGGAGCGAAGGAGGGGAGCCCAATCCCTCCCTCACCCTCCTCTTGCCCCCACCCTCCCCGCTCCCCGTCGCCAGTGCACTTGGGACCGCCCGGGGTGCCGCCCCGCCGCAACCTGCCGGTGCTCTCGCCGGGCACCAATAATTGCCGCGGCTGCTGCCCGCCGCTGCCGTCACTGCCGCTGCCGTGGCCGCCGCCGCCGCCGCCACCGCCGCCGCGTCACGCCGCTTACAGGCCAGCAGAGGCGGGGGAGGCGGCCGTGGGGAAGACCCGCCACGTCGCGCCCCGTGTCCTCCCCCTCACAAAGGCCACGCGGGGAGGGGAGGGGGGGGGCGTCGGGGCGGAGGAAAACACCACCAGGCGCGCACGGAGCGGCCAAACCGGCCGCCGCCGCCGCCGCCGTCGCCGCCTCCCTCCCAGCCCCCCCCCCCGCCCCCCTCCCAGTCATCGTGGACGGCGGCGGTTCCGCCACTGGCGCGGGCCGCCGCGGGCGTTGGCGGGCCAACACCACCGCGGCGCAGGCGTGTACGCACGGGCGGGGCGGGAAATAAAGACGCGGCCGGCTGGCGGCCGCGATCGGCCGTCGTGGCGGGCCGCACACGCGCGCTGACACGCGCGCGCCACGGTTGTCACGGAAAAAACGTATACGTTTAATTTTTCCAATTAATCTATAGATTAATCTATTGATTAATCTAAGACCGGATCAGCGAACTTGATTTAATCTAACACAATTGCTGTACTGTGATCTTGCACATTCTGCTTAAGTTCGATCCAGTGCATTCTTGTTCTCAGCAGACGCTGGCAGCAGTCCAGATCCTTTGCTCCAGGGGCCGCCACGGCTTGCAACAACTGGGGGTGTTCCATCGCATCCGCTCCACGCCGACGTCAGGGCAGGTGCCGCCCCGCCGCTCTTCAGAGCACGTCCACCAATGTCGGCTATCAGTCTTAAATGAGTCGTTTTAAGAAGCCACGTGTACATACGTGGCAGCGTCTGGGTGGTCGGGCTATCGGCGAGCTATCAGGCGAAGCACGTGAAGTGGCCTTACGGTGGAGACGGGGGCTACCAACAGGCTACCTTCCAAACCACGGGTCCGTTCGTCGTCTTCGTTCCAGGCCGTTGGTGTTGACAACTCTCCACTATCACACTGTCGAAATGATGCCCACACGTGGCACGCTCTCAGCCAATCATCGCCCTGGCAATTGGTAAGGTCTGTTGGCTCCAGGGCTATCGCTCGGCCAAAACACCCTGTTTTGGCCCGGCGATAGCTCTGGAGCTAACAGACGTCAGGGTACGGAGAGGAAGTTATGTCGTCACTTATATCAAGTCTATTCGCTGAGGGGGGTTCGTTTTAGGCCGGGATAGCTCGTTGACATTGATGAACGACCGCATCAGTGCCACGTTTGGCCCGACGCGCCACGTTTTTCCTACGTGGCACGAATATCGGCGAATATCGACATTGGTGGACGTGCCCTCAGTGCACCCAGCCGACGCTGCGCGATGACGGCTGGGCTGCACTAGTGTCTATTCTACCGACCGGATCATTTGATCCTTTTCGGATCAAATGATTCGGTTTTTCAGTGTCTGTTTTTTTCTAGTTCCCGTCACCTGCCGCCTTTTCTGAGGCCAGAAACGAACTCAGCGCCGTCTCTTTGCCTTTGGGGGAGCTTGGGTGCATCCAAGCTTGAGCAGAAGATGAGTTTGGCGCGCTTTTTGTCGAGTGCCCGCGCCGGTGGCGCTGCACCTGGGATCGCCGCCCGCGGCACCATGTGCCAGGTCTTGCGCGCCCGCCGCGTGCCGCGGACGCACAGAAGCAGAGAGAGCCTGGCGCGTGCGGGTTCCGCACACCAGGGCCGAGCGCAGAGGGGGGGTCGACGACGGGAAAGGCCCCCTCAGCCGAACGGTTGCCAGTTTCCTCCTCCTCCTTCACAGGTCTTCCCCTCTGCCCACTCCCGCGCCACGGCGGCGGCGGGTGCCCCGCCGGCTGGGGGCACCCCCCAGACGCCGGCGCGGGCGGGGGCGGGCGCCGCCCCGGTGGGCGGCGGCGTCCCCAGTGGCGGCACGCCGACGGCGGGCGGCGGCGGCGGGGTGGTGGCGGCGCCGCCGTTTGGGGCCACCCCCTCGACCTATGGGACGCCCTTTGGGGTGCGCCTGCGCGGCGGGGCGGCTACCCCCGGGGGGGGCCCTTTGCGGGGGCCCTGCTGGGGGGATTTCGCTTTGGCGGCACGCCCCCCGCGGCGGCTTCAGCGAGCAGCGTTGCCGCCGCCGGCGGCAACGGCAGCGGCAGCGGCAGCGGCAGCGGCAGCGGCAACGGCGGAACGCCGTCACGCGCGGTAGCGTCGTCGGCGCCGGCCGGCAGCGGCCGCGGCAGCAGCTGCCGGGTGGTGGCCCCACCGGCGGCCGGAAAGCGGGGAGGGCCGTCGCCCTTCCCGCCGGCGGCCTTCTCGCCCTTTTCGTCGCTCCCGCCACCGCCGGCGACGGCGAAGGGGGACGGGGTGGGGGACTGGCCTCCGGCGGAGGCGCCGTCGCCTCCGCCTCCTCCGCCGCGCAGCCGTCGCCGTCGACGCCGGCGTAGAGGTCGGAGGCGGCACTGGCGACGGAGGCTGTGCCGGCGACGACGCCGCCGCGGCGGGGTGGGGGCGCAACTCCGACGCCTCCGCCGGCGGGAGCGCCGCGGGCGCCCGTGTTCGGCGCCCTCCCGGCACCGGGCTGGGGGCTGTGGTGCTGGCCGTGGCGCGGCCGTCGTTTGGGGCGCCCGGTCCGGGCGCACCTGCGCTCGCTGCGCCGGGCGCGCTGGCCGCCGTGGCGGGGCCTCTGCCTGCCGCCCCTCTCGTGGCGCCCCTGTCGTCGCCTTTGTGGTCGTCTTCGCCGGCGCTGCGAACGGCGCCGCGGCCGCTGGTCGCCGCGGGCGCCCCTCAGGCTCCGTCTGTAGCTCTCAGTAGCCTGGTGGAGGACAAAAAACCCTCTCAGATGCATGGAATCGACGATTTCTGGTCAGGTCAGGCGAGGATCAAATGATCCTCAGGTGAGGATCATTTGATCCTCATCTCCGGTAGAATAGACACTGGACACGGGGCGTGCACGGCCGCTACGCCGCACCGCACGCGACGCCACGGCTCGGAGCGGGGAGCTTCACGGCGCCACCTGACGCCGCGCCGCCGCACCCCCCACATCCCTTCATCCCACTCCCTTACCCGCCACCGCAGGCACCCTCGTGCCACCGATGGGCGGCTGTGGCGCGCGCATTCCCTCTCTCATCCGCCACCTGTCCTCACGCCGGTGCCCCCCCCTGAGTCTTCAAGCTCCTGCAGACGCACCGGGTAGCCCGTCTCTCGAGGGCGCGCTGCCACCCTCAGTGCCTCACGAAGTGTGGGTTGACCCCGCTTCCGCCGTCAGGTCGGCTGCCCCAGCGCCCGTCGACCCGTCAGGCGATCCCGCGCCTGTGGCCAATGCAGGTGACCCACCTGGTAGTACCACTCGACTAAGCTCATCCACATAACCAAGCCAGCTCCCGTAGCTACAGAAGGTCAGCGAGGGGCCCTCTGTCGAGGTGGGTGGGAAGCAGGAAGGGCGAGCCTTCTCGAAGCGGTCGGGCGATGGCCACAGCGCCGGGCTAGCGCCGGTGCTCAGATGGTCAGCAGGGGGACGGGGGACGCCGCCGCCGCCGAGGTGGCCCCGGTCGCCGCCGTTGCAGCGGGGAGGAGGCAGCTAGAGGAGGGGAGGGGGGGAGGGCGGGAGGTCGGGAGACGGGGGGTGGGAGGGGGGGTGGGGGAGGGGGTGGGGGGTGGGAGGGTGGGGGGTGGGGGGGGGGTGGGGGGTGGGTGGGGGGACGATTAGGGGGGGTGGGGGGCGGGCCGGATCACGTGGGATCAAACGCCCCCCAGAGGGATTTGATAACAGCGGGGGGTGTTATCCAGTTATCAAACCCCCCACAGCACCTCTGAAGGGGGGTTGGATAACATGCTATCCGCCGCAGCTTTCTGACAGTCGGGGAGGGGAGGGTGGCCGACGGGTGAATACACCTGGACAGAGACGATCAAGTAGTGTGAGTGCGACAGTACTTGAGATCTTTCAACACGTTGCATTCACCAAACACTTCTACTAGCAACTCGGTCTCGATGACAACGAATT
The DNA here is from genome assembly GCA_008729055.1 of Pyropia haitanensis. Lineage (NCBI taxonomy): Eukaryota > Rhodophyta > Bangiophyceae > Bangiales > Bangiaceae > Pyropia > Pyropia haitanensis. Next base: position 1,895,403 of record SDUX01000006.1, on the reverse strand, counting down.
GATTGTATTGACCGCCACCTGGTGCGACAAACTGAGCCCGATGCGTGGACGGCCGCCGTCACGACCGAGACTCGCTGTGTGCGCTGACCCCTCCCCTCCTCTGCCTCCCGCCCCTGGTGCAGCCCTCCCCCTCCCCTTCCCTCCCCTTCTCTCCCCCCCCCCTGTCGCACCCGCCTATGGGCCATGCTTGGTCATAGGGGCCCGTCATCATTGGCGGCCCGCCACCGCGACCGGCGGCGCGCGCGACGGCGGGTCGCCGCGGCGGCGCCGCTGGCGCTGGCGGCCTCTGCCGCCGCGCTGGCCGCGACGGCCCTCTACTTGGCGGCGGGCGCCCTCTTTGGCCGCCCCGCCGCCGCTCCCCCTGTGCGCTACGCAGACAATGTGGATTTTGGCGTCGATGATGGGGCCGGCGGGGATGGCGGCGGCGGCGGCGGCGACGGCGCCGCCGCCACGGGGCTGACCGCTGACCAGGTGCTGATGCCGCGCCTCCGCGCCGTTGCCGCCGCGTCCGCCGCGGCGGTTCACGCCCACGGCGGCGTCGCGCGCCTCTCCCTGTACGTGCCGGTGGACACGGCCGCCGACGCGGCGGCGTTGCCGGCCTTCCTCGCCGCCCTGTCGGCCGACGGCGGCGGCGGCGACAGCAGCGGCGGCGGCGGCGGCGGCCGCGCCGCCCTCGTCGCGGCCGCCCGCCGCCGCCGTGGCCGCGCCCCCCGCCACACCGTCCTCGTCGAGATGGCGGTGGGCCTGCCCGCTGACGCGGCGGCCGCGGCGGCCGCGGCGGCCGCCGCCGCCGCCGCCGCGGCGGCCGGCCCCGCCGTGACGCTCCGGTGGGCGCGGGTGGCGGCGTCACCCGGCGGCATCACCGCCGTCGTGCGCGCCGTCGACGCCCTCTCCGCCGCCGTCGGCGGGTGCACGCTGCGGCGGCCGGGCGCGACGTGCCCGTGGGACTATTGGCTCGACGTGGCCGTCGGCGGGGAGCACCCGGTGGCGCCGGTGGGGCGGCTGGCCGCCCTCCTCGGCCACGGCGTTGGGCGGCGGCACACGACGCTGCCGCCGTCCTACCTCGGCCTCCACCCGCGCGACCGGTGGGCCGCCGCGGCTGCCGACTGGGAGGAGCTCCACATGGACACGCGGCTCGCATGGAACGCGACGGCCCTGCCCGCCGCGGTGGCCTCGGTCCGCGGTAGCGGCGGCGGCGACGGCGACGGCGACGGCGACGGCGACGGCGGCGGCGGCGGCGGCGGCGGCGGCGGCGACGATGACGACGGCATCTTGCACACGCGCACCCGCGACCCGTACCGCACGCTCCGCCCGGCGGCGGTGCCCGCGCACGGCCGCCACGCGGCGCTCGCCGCGGCGGCCGCCGTGTACCTCGTCCACGGCGACGCGCCGGCGCGGGCGCTCGCGTCGCTGACGCACTGCCACCACGCGGCGGCGCACTGGGCGGGGGCGGCGCTCGCCGCGGCGCCCCGCGACCTGTGGCACTCGGTCGCGTGGACGGACCTCCGCTGCTCCGCCGCGGCGTCCGCGCCGGCCGCCGCCCGCGCGTGTGCGTTTGTGGCGGTGGAGTCGGCGGCCGACCGGGCGGCCGCGGACGCGGCGGCGGCGGCGGCCGCGGCGGCCGCGGCGGCGCGTGGGGTTGTGGTGCACGAGGCGGCGGCACGGGCGCTCGACGGGCTGCTCGGCGAGGGCGGTGGTGGGGATGGGGGGACCGTCTAGGGGCGCGCTGCGTCCGCGCGGGGGAAGAGAAGAGGGGCACCAGAGGGGGGGTCGGGTGGGGGAGGGCTGAGGAAAGGGGGGGCGAGGCTGAGACGGGCGTGGGGGCCGCTTGGGGGCGGCACGGCGGACGCCAGATGTTGTAGCGATGAGTGCATGGCAATCCGAGAAGAGGAAGCGGGAAGACGGAGGTGGTACCGAGGGGGAGGGTGGCGCCGGGAGGAGGGACGGCGTACGCCATAGGCTATGGCGATGCATAAACGAGGCTTTCCCGTGCAGCGGCGGTGCCCCGCAAGGCCAAGAGCCCCCCCCCAATGACAGTAGTACGGCCTGCAAAAAAAAAAGCGCGGCAGAGGCTGGCCGCCCCAGCCCCGCAGCGTCGGTGTTTGCGCAGCGCTGCAACGATACCCCGGGTCTACCACATCAGCCCGCCACTCCGCCCGCCCTCCCATGGGAGAGAGACGCAGCGGTAGGCCAGCGGGCGCCATCGACCCATCTACCCCCCCCCCCCCCCCCCCCGCTGCAGCCCCTATGAATCTCCCCGCCCCCCCCCCCCCGCCCCCCCCCCCCCGCCCCGCCCCCCCACCGTCACGCGCGTCACCCTCCACCAATGGCGCGCACGGCCAGGCGGGCGGCCTCGAGCTCCTCCCCCCCCCCCCCGCACGGCGCAGCGCGGCGGTGAGCAGCTCCCGCAGCGCCGCCACCGCCGCCCGCCGCGTCGCGGCGACCGCCTCGCGGTGGCGGCCGCCCGCGTACTCCATCTCAAACGCCGCCGTCCGGCGGGCGGCGCGGCGCAGCACCCGCGCGGCCTCGTCGTCCGGCTCCCGCCCATCCGCGTCGACGCCGCCGCCGCCGCCGCCGCCGCCGCCGCCGCCGCCGCCGTCGGCCAGGACCGCCGCGTAGCGGCGCGCCACGCGCGTGACGGCGGCGCGGAGCTCCGCGTCGCTCGACGACACGACCGCCTGCACGCCCGCCTGCTTCTTTTGGAACGCGTCGACGAGCGCGTCCTTGGCCGCCTCCGCGACGCCGACGCCGACCGCCATGACCGCGGCGAGCGCCTTTTGGGCGGCGACCATGTCCGCCGCCGCCGCCAGGCGTGTCGACTCGGGCGGCAGCGCCGCGGCGGCCACCACGTTGGCCTCGGTGACGGGCGGCCGGGCGGGCACGTCGGCGGCCGCCGCGGCCGCGCCGCCGTCGGCACCGGCCGAGACGCCGCCGGCGCCGCCCCCATACACGTCCACGACCACCGCCGCGGCGGCTTCGCGCGGGAGCCCCCGCGCGGCGGCAACGTCATCATCGTCGGCGGCGGCCGCGACCGGCCGGCGGCGCACCAGCGCGGCCGCGTCGGCGCTGCTCAGCCGCCAGCGGCGGATCCCCCCCTCGGCGGTCGCGGCAAACACCACCCCGTCGACGGGCGCGACGGCCAGCACCTCCACCGGTGACCGGCGGTGGCGCTCGGCCAGCCGCCGCACCAGCCGCACCTCCACCCGGTGCGCCGACACGACGCACGCGCGGTAAATGTCCACCTGCCCCTCCGCGCCGCCGACGAGCACCGTGTTGGCGGCGGGGCACGTCGGCGTCGCCGCCGACACCGCCACGCCCGTGCCGGCGGCCGCCGCCGCGGCGGCGGCGGCGGCGGCGCCCTCGCCACCGCCGTCCACCGCCGACAGGGCGGTGATGGCAAACGGGAGGCGGCGGCGGCAGAGGCAGCGGCCGGTGGCGCCGTCGGTCACGGCCAGCGTCGCGTCGTCGGCGCCGGCCGACAGCAGCAGGGCGGCGCCAAACAGGGGCACCACCCCAACGGCGGGGCCCGCGTGCGCGACGGCGGGGGAGCCAGCCCGGGCGTGCCGCGGCGCCCAGCCGCCGTCGCCGCCGTCGCCGCCGTCGCTGCCGTCTTCCCCAGCGACCTCGTCGATGCCGGCGGCGGCGGCGCCGTGACCCCCCACCGCACCGCCATCCCCCCACAGCCGCCGCGGCAGGCAGCCCGCGCGCCACACCACGCCGCTCGCGTACGCAACGACGACCACGGGCGGCCGCGGCGGCCGCCCGTCCACCGCGTCATAGTCGGCCGCGTCCACCGCGACGGCCGTCACGCGCGCCGACGGTGGCGGCGGCGGCGCCGGCGCCACGCCGGCGGGCGCCCCGCCTGGCGAGTGCGCCGCCGCCGTCAACGGTGGCCGCCCGCCGCCGGCGCCGCCCATCAGCGGGGGCGGCGGGAAGAGCAGCGCGCCCGGCGCCGCCCAGCCACCACCGCCGCCACCGCCGCCGCCGCCGCTGCCACACACCCGGCCGCCGCGGATGGTGCCGTCGGAGCAGCCCGCGAGGACCCCCCCCCCCCCCCCGGCGCCGCCCACAGCGCGCTCGGCAGCACCCCGCCGACGCCGCCGCCCACCGGCGGGGACGTCCACGTGCACAGGCCCATCCGGCCCGGGCGCGTCGCGTAGGCGCGGACGCGGCCGTCGGCGTGGCCGACGAGCACCTCCCCGTCGGGGCCGCCCGCCGCCGCGGCCGTCGCGGGGATCACCCGCGACGCGCCGGCGGCGGCGGCGGGCGCCAGCCACGGCAGCGCCGCGGCCGCCGCCGCCGACGCGGTCGACAGCGGCGTGCGGGGGGAGGCGCCCATGGGCGGCGCCGCCGCCGCGCCGCGCGGCGGCGGCGCGTGCTCCACCGGCACCGCCTCGTCGCGGGGGGAGGCGGCGGCCGCCGTGGCGGCCGCCTTGCCATGGCCGCCGCCGCCGTCCGCGGCGGCAGCCGCGGCGTCCGCTCTCCCCTCCGCACCCCCCCCCCCCCCTCCCCCCCCGTCCACATCATCCAGCGCCAGCACCGGCACGGGCGGCGACAGGGGCGGGGAGTCCCCCCCCAGGGCCACTCCCCCCCCCCCCCGCCCCACCCGCCGCCCGTCGCGGGCACGCCCTCCGCAAGCCCCGCCTCGAGTAGCTTCCCCCCCGCCCAGTCGTACGCCTCGACGCTCGCCGTCGCCACCACCACCGTGTCGTGGCCACCACTGGTCAGGCCCAGCGCCAGCGGCACGCCGCCACGCACCCGCAGCGGCCGCAGCGCGGTCGTGGCGGGCGGCGGCGGCAGCGCCCGCGGCCGCCACCCGGCGGCCGACGAGGACCCACCACCGCCGCCGCCGCCGCCGCCGCCGCCGCCGCCGCCAGGGCCGCCGCCGCCGCCGGCCGCCCCCGCCGCCGCCGACAGGCCGCCCGTGGCGGCGGCCGCCGCGGCGCCCGCGGCGCCGCCAACGACGCCCGGCGCGGCGCGGGCGAGGTGCTCCAGGTCCGTCCGTGCGCTCTCCACGGCGGTGGAGAAGGCGGCGGCGGCGCGGGCAAAGAGGGTGCCCACGCCGGCGGGGAGGTCGGGCAGGCTGGGGGGCGGGGGGGACGCCGACGTCGACGCCGACGCCCGCCGCGACGGGCGCGCACCAGACGGCTGCCGCGCCGCTGCCGGCGCGGCCGCCGCCGCCGCCGCCGCGGCCGCCGCTCCCACCTCTGCCGCCATGGCGGGCGCGGCCGCCGCCGGCGCGCCGCCGCCGCCGTTTGCGCCGTCGTCCCCGGCACCCGCCACAGGTCCCACCGCCACCGCCACTGCGGGCGGTCGCGCAGCCGCCGCCGCCGCCGTCGCGGGCGGCGGCGCCCCCCCTGCACCAGCCGACGGTTCGTCCGCGGCCGCGGCGGCCGGCGGGACGCCGCCACCCTCCATGGCGGTGCCGCGGCGGCGGCGGCCGGCGGTCGGTGGGGGACGCGGCCGGCGGCCGCTGCGGGCGGCCGCCGCGGCGGCGGAAAGAACAGGGGAGAAAACGACCGCGTGCCGCCGCGGGTGGCGGGATGGCCGCCGACGATGTCCCCGGACGCCCGTCAAGGTGTGGGCGGCCGGCAGGGCGGCCGGCAGGGGGCACGACGGCAGCGCTGGGCGTCGCGTTCGCTTGCAGGGCAGTGCATCAGAGCCGTGGGCGGGAGCGGACACGCAGAGGCCGCCCAAGGGCGCCCACCGGCACACTGTCTGTTGGGGCTCGCTGACCGAATTCTGCATTGGCTCAGTACTTCATCAGATCTATTGTGTTTGGTCGAAAACTTGTGTCCTGAACGACGATAGCGGATTTTGTTCACACGTGGCAAGAATATTTTTTAATGAAAAAGTCATACCAAGGGCGCACCGCCAGACCGCAGGTACCCTCCCCTACAACAGGCTCTGCCGAAGGCGCGGGCAGGCGGCGGGGACGGGGGCGACGACCATCGTCGCCACTCCGTCGACAAGTGGCGGCGGCGGCATGCGTCGGCCACGCCTGTGGCACGGGGGGGGCCTGGCGCCGTGCATACGAACACTGGCAGCTGGTGTCCAACGAGTGGCGGTCGTGCCCCGCACGGGCGACACCCCAAGGTAGGGCTCGCGCTACCCCACTGGGACCAGCAGGCCGGAGGGGCACAGCGTCAAACATTTGGTGGCGGTCGGGTGTGCGTGCTCCCGCAGTCGGTCGTGGCGGCGTCTCTCCTGGGACCACCCCCGTGGCCGCCGTTGCTCCTCGCTGCTCCCCCCGGTCCCCTCCCCCTAGAGGACCGACCGAAAAAAGTCCTCCGCCACCGACAGCCGCGCGTAGTAGTCGGGCCCGCCCGGCGGGCATATGTCCGACGAGTTGGCCGGGTCCTGGTAGCCAAAGCTGACCACCCCATAGATGCGCCAGTAGCTGCGGAAGCCCTGCCGCTCGAAAAACCGCCACACCGGCGCGCCGCTGTCGCCCGCGCACGACGCGGTGTCGTCGGCAAGCGAAAAGCAGATCATTGTGCGGACGTTGAGCCCCGTGACGACCAGGTTGTTGTCCTGCAGGTACGCCGCGCACGTGCGGAAGCGGTCGCGGCGGAAGCGGGTGACGCGCAGCACGGGGGAGGCGGTGAGGGTGACGCCGCTGACAGAGCCCCAGCCGGTGAGGGTGACCGTCTTGCCCAGTGACGGCCAACGGGGGTTGAAGTTGAGCCGCGCGTATACAATGCCCGCCGCGTCGTACTCGGCCTGCGTCGGCGGGTCGGCAATGGTGACGACCGCAAAGTCGCAGGCAAAGGTGGCAGGGTTGAAGTCGGGGTGGATGTCCACCCGCGCAAACTGTGGTGTGGTCGGGTGCCAAGGGAGACCAGAGAGGGCGAGGAGCGGGACAGGGAATGTGAAACAGAGCAAGGGAGGAGGATAGGTCGTGGCGGCAGGGCAGCACGGGCCGGAGGGGGAAGGGCACATGAGATGATGAGTGAGGGGGACATGACGTGGCTGGAAAAAAGAAATAGAAGCTGCACGCCCTTCCCGCGGTCAAGGTCGTCACAATAGCATCGCCGCCAAGCCGCACCTGGCACGGCCTGTCCCAACGTACGTTGCGCTGGAAGCCGTCCGTCAGGGTCAGGCCGCCAATGCGCACAATGTCGTTGCTCGTATCCACATTCGCGAGGCAGTGTGCGGCGGTGACCACCTTGTCGCGGCTGACCAGCGAGCCGGCACACTAGCACGGGGAGTGGGGGCGGGGGGGAGGGGACGGGGCGAAGAAAACAAGAGACCACGCGCGAGGGATCGAGCGACCCTCAAGCGGAGAGTGGAAGGGGTGGCGGCGGGGTCAGTCTGGTGACCCACTCGCGCGCGGCATGAGAAAGGGCGACGCCCGTGAGGCAGGCAGCACCGCCAGGTGGCGGCGTCCACAACGGCCCCTTCCACCCCTCTCCGCCCTCCCCTCGCTTCCCCCCCCCTGCCCCACGGTTGGGCAAGCAATCCACCCCCACTCCCCTGTCGGCACAGGCCACCCACCAGGCTGCCTCCCCCCCCACGCCACCCCCACCCCCTACGTACATAGTAAGAAAACTCCGTCGAGGTATTCGGGAACAGCAGCTTGACCATGCTGCGGGCCGGGGTTCCCGGCCGGCGGGTGTGGAACAGCACCAAGAAAGAGAAAGAAAACCAGGCGATGTGCGGTCGAAGCACGGCACGGAAGGAAATGGTTAGTGGGCAGGTGCTGGAGACTCCCCGGCGACCGCCTCCACCCACGGCAACAGGCACGGGGACAGAGGCACCCGCACAGGCGGCAGCCAGCGGCGTCCTCCCTCAAGGCGCGGCGGCTGCCATGGATGCATGGCGTCAAGTCCTCCTGCTGCTTGCTCCCCCGCTGGCTGCCTTCCCCCGTCCCCCGTCTCGCCCTCCTCTGACCGCGTTCGGCCCCCTGTCCCGAGCGCTCTCGCCGCGCTTCCCCACAGCAGTCCCCTCCCCTCACCCCCCCCCCCCACCTCCCCCCCCACACCAAGGTCTGCTGTCCTCAGCACCAAAGAAAACGCACAACCGCGCGCCAGACGCCTCGTCAACGTTGCCCACCTCCTGCCCATTGACAATGCGAGGCGCCAGCGCGGGTGCCGCCGCCGGCACCGCCACGGGGTTGGTGCGGGACAGGTACGGCCGCGTGCCGGGGCGGCTGGCAGGGCGCGCCTGCGCGGCGACGAGGGCGGGGAGGTTGGCCAGCGCGACGCCCACCACCACCACCACCACCACCGCCGCGAGCAGCACCGCCGCCGGTGCAGCTCTGGTAGGATGGGACGCGGGGGGGGTAGCGGCGACGAGCGGCCGCCCTCGACGGTGGCGCATCGTCTGGCGCGGGGGGGGAGGTGGGTGGGGGGGACGGCCTCGCAGTGGGGGTGGGAAAGGCGGGCAAGAAGGAGTCACAGGGGTGTGGCGGAGAGGGGGGGTGCCGAGACAGAATGGAGCGGGGCGGGACGGGTGGCGGTGGGGGGAGGGATGGAGACGGGCTGCGGAATACTGGTGAGGGGGGGATGCCGGAGCCGAGGCGGCAATGGCACGTGGGGAGTGGGCGCGTCGCCGTGCGCGCGGCGGCGGGCGCTCGCGGTTGGGGGGCGATCGGGCAGCGCTTTTGGCGCGCCCGCCCACCACCCACCACCGCCGCCACCGGCGGCCGCGTGGCGGTCTCGTGAGCGGCGCGGGCGCTCACGTCGAGCGGGGGGGAGCTGTGCGACACGTCATGACTCCCCTCCCCCCCCCGACCGCAGCACCCTCCGGAGGTGGGAGCCGCCGGGACACGATCTAGACGGTCGCACGGCACGCGAAAAGGGGGGGGGAGGCGGGCGGCTCGGCAGCACCGGGAACGGCAGCCCCCCCTACCAATAGAGGGGCGATGGCCGGCCAGGCCAGTACGTTCCGGATCACTTTGAAGCAGCCCTGGACCTATGGCGGTGCGCGCCGCGGCGGCCGCGGCGGCGGCGACGGCGGCCTTGGTGGCGCCGCCCCGCCGTGCTGCCCGCCGCCTCCGCCCCCCCCCGCGGGGACACACCGCCACAAAAGCCCCCCTCCCACCACCGCGCGCGCGCGCGGCGGCGGCCGCAGCAGCCGCCGCGGCGGGTGCGTCGGGCCCGCCGCCACCGCGCCGACGCGGCTCACCAGCCGGCGGGGTCCCGGCCCGCGGGCGCTGACGCTGGCGGCGAGCCCTTGGCGCCAGCACCTTTGAACAGGCGCACGGTTCCTGTGAAACGGCGCGACGGCAGCGGCGGCGGCGATGGCGGAGGCGGCGACGGCGATGGCGACTGGCTCCCACCGACGGCCGAAGCAGCGCGCGCCGCCGCCGCCGCCGCCGCCGCCGCCGCCGCCGCCGCCGCCGCCGCCGTCGTCTGTTGGCGGCGGTAGTGGCAGCAAAGGCGCTACCGTCCCTCTTCCCCGCACGTTGGCGTGGCGGCGGGCCCCTACGGTCAAGGGCGGCACCCGCGGCACCCCCGCGGCCGCGTCGACGGCAGCCTTGGCAACCCGCCGCGCCGCGTTTGCAGCGACGCTCACTCGGGGGCGGCCGCGCCCGCACAGACCGGCGGCTGCCATCCCAGCGGCAGCGGCGGCGGCGGTGGTGGTGGCGGCCGCGTGCCGACGCCTGCCAAAACTGATCCGGTGTCGCTGACGCGACTGGCGGACGGGCGCCTCCTGTAGGCTGCGCCGCACGACCGGCGGGCGACCACGGCGGGTGCGTCTCGATGCGAGAGGGCGGGCGGTCGCGGCCTCGGCAGACGAAAGAGGGGGCACCCGCGTGGGAGTCGCCACAAGGGAGGGGTGTGTGCCGTGGCGGCGGCGGCGGTGAGGGCGTCGGCCCGGCCGTTGGCGGTGGTGGTGGCGGAGGCGGCGAGGGGGGAGGACGGGAAGGGGTTGGGGTGTTCTCACGGGTCCCGCCTGCCGCCGACCACCGGTGGCCGCTCGTCACCCCTCCGCTTTCCCGCTCTTCCCTGTGCTGCTGCCGTCACCGGCGGCAACCTCTCGGCGGCCACCCGTCCGCCATCACACAGTGGGGACCGCCGCGGTCGCGGGCAGCCTGGCGGAAGGGATACGAACGGCCGCGGCGTCGGCTGCCACCCCGCGCCGGGGAAAGTAGAGGTCCGTCGGGGCACCGTCGATCTGGGGACGCCTTGCAGCCAACCTGGAAGTAGTAGAGGCATGCTCATCGACAGGCACTCCAAAGAAAAGTAAACGAGCTGCACAGGGGATTGCCCTTGAGTGGCCCAGCGGACTGTATCATTTGGTACCTACCATCCAAACCACCACTTTTCGTTCGCGGAATTGACCCACCGGCATTGAGTCTTTCCCCGCAGTGGGGATGGCCGGCAGACGCGGGCGTTTTGCCGCGGGTCGGCTGTCGTGCAGCCTCTCCGCGTGTGGGCGCCGCCGTCACGACCTGGCCCGAGGACGGGGGCGTGACGCGGCCTCCCACGGCCAAGCCGCGCACGGATGAGGCGGCGACCGCGTGTCGGTGTGCCGCGCTGCGCGGCGTAGCTGTTGAGTGGGTTGTGGTCTTCTAGCCCCGCCGTCACCCCCCTGCGGAGCGTCACGGACGGCTGGCCGCCCGGCGGGTATCCCGGCGCTGTGCCGGTCCGCCTGCCCCCGCGTCGCTCCGCCCCGTCTCGTCCCGCCTGGCTCCCCCCCCCCCCTGGTCGCGACCATGGCGCGCTCTCTGGTGTCTCGCGTCTTCTCCTCCCGCTTCATCGCCCCCTACTACATCTTCAACGCCGTCCTCATCGCCGCGTTTGTGCTCTTCCGGCTGCGGGACCCGCCGGAGGAGCTCGTGGCGCTCGACCCGATGGGCTTCACCAAGGAGTCCCAAATCTACTTTTCCGCCGCCATCCTCTTTGTCACCCGCGCGCTGTCGGCGCCCACCGTCGACGTGTACCTCGCGTCGGTGCTCCTCTTCGCCCGCGTCGCCATCCTGGTGGTCCTCTTCTTCATGTCCCCGGTGCTGGCGGCGGTCTTTGGCGGGCTCTTTGCTTTTGTGGGCCTCGTCTTTCCGCAGCCCCGCGCAACGTCCCCCGCCGCGGTGGCGGTGCTCAACCGGGCGTCCTTTGCCGAGCGGGTCACCCGGAACAAGCACAAGACGATCACGGTCGTGTGGCTGCACGCGCCGTGGTCGCCGCGCTGCACGGGGCTGGCGCCGCTGCTCAACCGGCTGGTGGCCGCGTACGACCACCCGCGGCTGCGGTGGGCCAAGCTGGACGTGTCGGTGTGGCCCGACGTGGCCGCGGGCCTCGACGTGAGCGTCGCGGCCACCTCCCAGCAGCTCCCCACGGTGATTGTGTTTGCGCAGGGCAAGGAGCTGGCGCGCCTGCCGACGGTCAGCGAGGACAATGGGAAGCTCGAGGGGCTCAAGCTCACCTACGCCAGCCTCGTGGAGCGGCTGGGGCTAGACGAGCGCCTGCGGGTGGCCGAGGCGTGGGAGGCTGAGGCGCGGGCCAAGCTCGCAGCAGCCCAAGCGCGAGAAGCCAAAAAGCGTCAGTGATGAGGGGGGGGAGTGCCAGAAGGCATAAGCGAAGGGCGAATGCGTGGGAGACGAAGCCAGGAGCTGCGGAGAGACACGGGGGCAGGACGAATCCTTCCGGGTACATGCGTGCCGCTAGAAAAAGAAAGGAATAATGGTTTTCAACCGTGTATCCCTCCGAGTACGCCTAACGACCCTTCTTGCCACCCTTTTTGCCCTTCTTGGACGTGCCGGCAGAACTCTTCTTGCCTCGACCTCCGCCAGCGTTGGCTCGCTGCAGCAGGTCCTCCAGTAGCTCCGCCTCCGTATCTGCCTCCGTCCGCGGCTGAGACGACGCTCCATTAGTATCGGCTGCGGTTGCGGCACGGGCTGCCGGCGCGGACGCTGGCGGCGCCGCCGCGGCTCCTGCTGCCGCTGCCGCCGCCGCCCGAACCGCTTCTACCGTTGGACCCCGCGCGACGGGTGGTGTTGGCGCCCGCGCAGCCGCCGGCGGCGGTGCCGCACGCGCCGCTGCAGCGCGCACAGGCGCCGCACGCGCCGCAACCACCGGCACAGGCGCCGCGGGCGCCGCTGCCGCACGAGCAGGTGCCGGCCGTGCAGCTCGTTCTCTGCGGGCCGCGGTGGTGGAACCCGCTGCTGGCGCCGCAGCCGCTGGCTCAGCAGCAGGCTCATCCTCCCGAGACGTCGGCGACTTCTTGGCCTTGCGTGGCTTGGAACGCCGCGGTGGCTCCGGTGGCGCGCCGCGGGAGTGGCCCCCACAGCAATCCCCGTGGTCGAGGCCGGGACCATCCTCCTCCTCCTCGTGGTCATGGCCGCCCTCCTCGTCAGACGAGTCGGTTACGGTCGTCCAGTCTTCGCTGTTGTACTCGCCATCGTCCGTGTACGACGACTCAGACGTCATCGATGCCACATCCGACTCGTCCGACGGGTCAAAGTACACCGTGTCGTCCGTCACCAGCTTGGGCTCCAGCACGTCCATCCGAATGGGCGTGTTGATGTCGGCCCCGACGTAGCAATCGGGTACGGCGTGGACAACCAGGTGGTACCGGCCTGCAACGGGAGCGACCAGCATGAACTTCGTGTCAAACTGGAACGACGACCCAGCCGACGACGCGTCGGCCTCATCCACGGGCACAGGCGAGGCTTGCTCTGGCTGCATCCGCCGCACGCCCAAAGGCAGGTCCCGGTCCGCGTCTGACAGCACAATCCACCACACTTCCGATTTCGGCTCGGGCAGGAGCGGCAGGCAGGGGGAGGTCAGGTTGCCAGCCGCCCGGGTCACCTTGAGGTTCACAGACAGGGTGACCGTATCGCCCTGGTGCACTGACTCGTCCTCGTCGTCCACGTCGACCGTCGGCTTCGACACGGTGAGCGTCGCCTTGGGGTACCGCGCGCAAAATTCATCCACGTCCAGCCGCTGCTGGGGGGTGAGGTCAGGAAGCAACGCAGCCCGCCGCTCCGACCCCGCCTCAACCAGAGCGTACACGGACGTCAAAGGCGGCCGCACCTGCGTGCACGCCCGCACCTCGCGCAGCCCAAAGTGAGGCACCTGCAGCAGGGGCGAGTCCTTCACCTCCATCGCGTGGTAGACGCGCTGGCCCACCCGCACCACCGTCAGCAGGCGCGACGTGAAGCCCGACAGCGACATACTGTAGGGGCCACGACGGAGGTCGGCGCGGCCAAGCATCGCCACCGAGTCTGCCATCGCTGTGCACAGCGACTCAAAGCGAGACAGGAAACCAGACAGCACGTAGTTGAGCTCAGCAGGGATAGGCACCCGCGCCACGTGGGCGTGCAGCAGAATCACGTTGTGCACCATCCAGTCAGGGGGCGGACCAGGGAACTTGCACTTGGAGAGATCAAACGCCGCCATGGACCGCAGCTGCTGCAGCACAGGCACGACCAGCTGGTTGTTGCCCTCCTTGAACAACGGCTCCAGGTCAAAGGCGCACGCCACAGCGTTGAACAGATCCTCGTGCTGCCCAGAGTGCGCAAGGACGTCCCGAAACAGGGCGTAGGTCATGGTCATGACGCTGTCCGAGAGCATTTGCGAGCGGCGGCGCCACCAAAGGATGAGCACAGCCGGGAAGGCCACGGCCAGCAGCAAAAAGTAGACAAGCAACACAATGTTGGAATGTGCCAACATCCCCCGGGGCAGGCCCACCCCTAGCTTGGTGCCCTGGTAGCCGTCCGGGTTGCCATACTTGATGTAGTTGGCCTTGGCCTCTTCGTCTGTGAGAGCCTTTTTCGCGCTCGCAATGCGCATAAACGCGTCAGCCGCCCCGGGGTCGTTCTTGTTCTTGTCCGGGTGCATGGTGCTGGCTAGCACACGGTAAGCGCGCTCAATCTCGCGCTTGGTAGCGGACTGGGGCACGCCCAAAATCTCAAACGGGTCAAATGGTGCAGCTGACGCCAGGTTGGCCCGGTACACGACCGCCACGGACGCGCACAGCAGCACTGTCGCCACAGCAAACGTGATGTTGGAGGGCGTAAAGTAAATCTGCGCTGGCCGCGCGCGGGTGGACTGCAGCTTGGCCGCCTTGGCTTGACACTGAGAACACTTGCAGTAGCGGGAGGGCAGGTACTTGGCGTGCGGAGGGTCCACCCCACGAATCCGCCGGAGCACCCGGAGTGATGCGGTCGGCACCCAGTACAAGAGTAGCATGGCCGAGGCAAAGACGTAAAACGCCGAGTCGTCAAAGGGCGCCTCCGACTCGGGGCCCCCATCACCCATGCCCCCGCCGTCCATGTCTGGTAGCAAGCCCCGACGAGCGGCCGGAGCCTAGGCGAGAAGGGAAGTGCCGACAGGCGGCGCGTACCAGCAGGAGTGCCGAAATGAGACAGATAAAATAGAAAGGGAGGAGGAACCGGCAGGGAGGGGATGCTGCGGCTGTAGACTGAGGAAGGCGCAGCGGGTTAGCGACGCCGAGGGAAGAGACCAAAGGAGAAGGGTTGGCGCAGGCCCCGGGGAAGCAGGCCGCCTCACGCGACGAGCGTCAGCAGGTCGGGGTTGGCACTCCAGGCCTTCCCGGTCACAGCAGCGCGGCGGCCAGCAGATGAACGCAGGCGCGGTGAGGGCGTCCGGACGGGTAGGGAGGGACGGTTGAGTATCCCAGGCCGGCCGAGGTCTGCATTCCCTGGCCCCCGCTCAAAGGGGGTCGCCGCGCAGCCACGAAAAGCAATTGGGGGCCCCCACCCGCAGCGCACCGCCGGCCGGCGCTGCCACCACCCCAGGCGGGGTCACACAGCCCCCTCTGTGGCGGCCACCGGGGGGGGTCGGGGCATGGGGCGGTGCGAAACGCCCAGCAGTGTAGACAACAACGCCAGCGGCAGCGACTCTTTACAATGTCAGCACCACTTGACCGAACGGGTCGAGTGAAGACGGTGCGCCTCGGCCGCCCATTGGCTCAAAGCTGGGTGGGAGTGCACACGAATTTGGCGGCCGGCCGGCCCGATCCACCGGTACAGCCACATCTGGCAGACCATTACAGTTGGATGTTTCCGAGAGACGGGCGTCGTCCCATGCGCCAGGCTGTGTGGACGGCGCCAACCATGGAGTGGGCCGTGCTGGCGACCAAGCTGGACCGTGCCTTTGTGCTGTACAGGGGCAGGTGTGGTCATACCAGCTATAGGCACGAAGAAAGGCTTTGTAGGTGATGAGCCACTTGACGCGGTGGCGGAGAGGGCAGACTGCGCAAGGGAGAGGTGAGGCTGTACGAGGACGTACAATGCGCGGAGTTCCTACGGCTGACCGTTGACGTGCTCCTCTTTCACCCAGCTACTCATACCCGTCTGTCTGTCCCTGTTTGAGTTCAGAACTTTTGTGCACATGGACACGGACCAGTTCTCCTCCTTGACTGGCGATTCCACAGAAGAACCTCCCGCAGCAATACAACCGGTGTATCCCATAGATGCGCGGCCTGCCACAGCCGGCCCACGCAGCGCGCGCGGCGCGACGCTTCCACACCCCCCACGGCCTGGACGGGCATAGACCCCACGTCAGCTGTGGATTGAATGGGCCACGCTCCCGCACGAACCCCCAAACAGCGGATGCCTCTGGATTGAATGATGCTTGACGGACGACCCGATCGACAGGGAGCCCCATCGGGCGGAGCGTTGGACGTACTTCCTGCGCTGCCGTTCCAATTGCGCAGGCGAGTGTGGCGAGCCAGTCCTGGTCGCCCCTGCGTGAAGCGCAACCATGCCCGCCGCCGCGCGGCGCTCGCGGCGCGAGAGCACGCAGACGTTTTCCCCGCGCGCCCCCACCCCCGCTCCGCCAGCCGCCACTGCACTGCCGATTCGGGCCCGTGAATGGGCGGCGCCCACGTGGGCGCGCCGCCACCCCACCCCGACGGCGACACCGCCCGCTCCCCGCGGCCACCGCGTCCGCCGCGCCGCCGCGGCGGCGGCGGCCGCCGCCGCGCGTGCCGGCGGGGTGGCCCCCCCGCGGCGGGGCGGCGCCGCCCCCCCCCACACGCCGTCAGCGGTGCGTGCGGCGGGGCCTCCCCCCCCCCCCCCCCCCCCCCCTCCGCGTGGCGACGCCGCCCGGGTCGTGCCTGCCGCGCACCCGCGGGCGGCGGCGGCGGCGGCGTCGCGGGCGCGCGGCGGCGCCCCCGGCGAGCGCCCGCCACACCCGTGGCGGCCGCGCCCGCCGTCCCCCCGCCCGCCCCGCGGCGCCGCCAGACCATCCGTCCCGACCGGCACTGCCGCGGCCGCCTGCCGCCGGCGGCCACCCCCCTGCGCGCACGCCCGTGACGGCGGTGGCCGCCGTCGCGCCACGGCGCGACGCCCGTGCACGGCGCCGCCGCGGTCGGCCGAGCCGCGTCCCCCGCCCCGTGTCGCTTTCGTCCCCCCCCCTCCCCCCTCACCCCCCTCCCCACCCCCCGGCCCTTGCTTGGTTTTATCACTCCGCCCTCCCTCCACCCCCCCCCCCCCCCCACCCACCATGCCCGCCTCCCCCGATGTTGCCGCGGCGGTGGCGGCCCCCCTGCTCCCCCCCCCCTCTCCCAGTCGCGGCCGCGGTCGGCGTCCCCCCCCCCCCCCCGGCCGGGGCGGCCGCCCTCGTCCGTGCTGCTCCTCTTTGCGAGCTACGGGCTGCTCCTCGGGGCGGTCTTTACACTCACGCACGTGGCGCTGTCGGCACACCCGACGGCGCCGCGGCGGGGGTGCGCCGTCGGGGGGGTGCCGGGCGTCGTGGCGGGCGCCCGCACCGGGGGCGGGGGGGCGGCGACCGGCCAGGCCGCCACCGCCGCCGCTACCGCCGCCGCCGCGGCGGCCGCCGCGGCGGCCGCCGACGGCAGCGGCGGCGGCCGGCCGGCGTCGCGGTGGGGCACCGCCCCCGCCGCCGCCGCCGCCGCCGCCGCCGCCGCCGCCGCCGCCGCCGACGATACCAGCGGCGGCCCGTGGCTGTTTTGTGTGCCCACCGGCGGCCTCGCCGGGGAGGTGGTGTACAGCGTGGACTGGGCGGCGGCTGGCGGGGAGGCGGCGGCGGCGGCAGGGGGGACCGCCGCCGCGGACGCCGCGGCGGCGGCGGCGGCGGCGGCGGCCGGCCGCGGCGGGCGGTGGGGGTGGGAGCGGGCGCTCGCCGCGCGGTACGGCACCCGCCACTGGACGTTTGGCGGCGGCGGCGGCGGCGTCGCCGCTGGGGATGAGGTGGTCGACGCGGCGGCGGTGGCGGCGTGGGGGGGGCTGCCGCTCGAGGGGGCGGGGGGGGGGGGGGGGGCACTGGGGGGGGAGGCGCCGCCGGCGTGCCGCCGCCGGCGCTGACGCACCTGGCGGTGGAGCTGGGGGGGGACCCGGCGGGCGAGCCGGCGGCCGGTCCCGTGGCGACCCCAGGGGCGGCGTTGGGCGTGGACGTCGCGCCGTTGCCCGCCGCGGTGGGGCTCTTGGCCACGGGGGGGGGGCCACCCGCCACTATCGGGGCGGCCTCGGCCGTGGCCGACGCCCGTGGGGACCTCCCTGCCCCCGTCCCGGCCACTGCCGGCCTGCCCTATGGCGCGGCGCGCACCGTCACCGCCGACGGTAGGGCCACCCCGTCCGCCGCGGCGGTGACGGCGGAGGCGGCATCGGTAGAGGTGGCGGCGGCGGCTCCCCCGGCAGGCCGCTGGTCCCTCTTCCGTGGCCGCTCGACCGGCGGCCCGTCGCTGACGGAGGTGCCCGTGCCGGCAGCCGCCACGCCCGCCGCCGCCGCCGCGGCCGACGCGGCCACGGTAGGGGCGGAGCCCCCCCCCTCCCCTCCCCCCCTCCCCCTCGAGGGCACCCTCCCGCTGCGCGCGCTGATGGGCCACCTCGGCCACGACCGGCTGGCGATGCTCAAGATGGACCTCGGCGCCGTCGGCGCCGCCGTCGTCCACTCGTGGCGCGTCGCGGCGGCGGCAGAGGCGGCCGCCGCGGCCGCCGCCGCCGCGGCCGCCGTCACCGCCGCAGACGACGAGCGGCGGCTCGACGGCGGCGCGGGCGCCGATGGGGTGCTCGCCGGGGGGGTGCTGCCGCCGCCGCCGCTGCCGGTGTCGGCCGGCGCGGCGGCGGGCCCCTCCCGCCGGGTGCCCGCGGCGGTCCGCGCCGTGACCACCGCCACCGCCGCCGCCGCTGCCGCCGCCGCCGCGGCGGCGGCGGCGGCGGCCCCCCTACCCGCCGCGGCGGCCGTGGCGCCACCGTCTGCCGTCACTGGCGTGGGCGGCGGCACCCTCCCCCCCCCCCTCCCCTCCTCCCCCGCCTGGCGGCTGCCGGTAGACCAGCTGCTGGTGGCGTTCCCCACCGCCGCGGACCCGTCCACCGCCGCGGTCTTTGAGGACCTGATGGCGCTCGGCTACGCGGTGCTCTGGGCGGACGGCCGCCGCGCCACGTTTGTGCGCCGCGCCGCCGCGACGAGCGTCGCCGTGGGGGGGGGGTTGCGGACGCGGGCGCGCCGGGGCCGCCGCCGGCGCCCGCCACAGGCGACGCCGCGTCGGAGGAGGTGGGGGGAGGGGGGGGGCAGGACGATGGCTGGGGGTGGGCGCGGGGGCCCCCGCGGCGGCGCAACGGGTGGGGGATCCGGTGACGCGGCGTGGGGGGGGTGGGGGGGAAGCGGAGCCACCGGTCGGCGAGGACGACGACATGGGTGGGTGGGGGGGGGGGATGGCGGCTGCGGCGGGTGTGGCGGCCCCGTCCCTTTCTTTTTTTTTTTTTTTTTCTCTATGTCAACCTTTTGGGGGTGGCGGGCGGCCGCGCGCCGGCGGCGCCGCCCTCACGCGCCGTCCTCGGTGCGCCTGCCCACCCCCGCCTCGTCGTACGCGTAGCCTGGAAACCGGAACACCCCCGCCAGCGCGGCGTTGCTCACCATCACCCCCCGGGCGGCGAGGAGGTCCAGGTCCCCCCCCCGCCCCCCCCCCCCCCCCCCCAGCGGCCGCCCGTCGGGCAGGCCGACCACCCCCCCCGCCTCGCGCACAAACACGACCCCCCCCGCAATGTCCCACGGCCACACCCCCCACTCCCAGTACACGTCCGCCGCGCCCGCGCCGACGGCGACAACGTTGAGCGCCGCCGCGCCGCGCGCGCGGACCGCCATGACGCCCGCGTCGAGCGCGACGCGCAGGCCCGCGAGCATCACCGCCGTCTTGGCCGGCGACCGGTCGCTGCCGAGCTCGGTCAGCACCGTCGCGTCGGCGGCGGCGGCGACGGCCGACACGCCCGGCGCGGGCGCGCCGTCAATGGTCGCGCCGCCGCCGTCGCCGGCGCGGGCGGCGTAGACGGGGCCGCCCACGTGGGCGACCACGCCGGCGACGAGCCAGCCGGCGTACAGCCAGCCGACCGAGACGGCGTAGCCGCCGCTGCGGCGGACAAAGTTGGCGGTGCCGTCCAGGGGGTCCACCACCCACGTCGGGCCCGTGCCGAGCGGCGCGTTGGCCCCGCCCCCGCCCCCGCCCGCCGCCGCCGCCGCCGCCGCCTCCGTCGACGCCGCCTGCGCGGCTGCCGCGTCCCCACTGTCCGTGGCGGCGGCGGCGGCGGCGGCGGCGGGTGGGAGGGGGTTCCCCCCCCCCGCCGCGGACTCCTCCCCGTAAAACGCGTGCTCTGGGTACGCCGCGCCGAGGCGGCGGCGGAGGAGCGCCTCGGCGGCAAGGTCGGTGGCGGTCACCGGGTCGGTGGCGGACTTGCGGTCGTACGCGGTGGGGGGGGCGGCCGCCGCGGCGGCGATGAGGGCGGCCGCGTCGGCGGCGGCGGCGGTGGCCACCGCCAGCAGCGCCGCCACGTCAATGCCGGCGGCGGTGGCGGCGGCGGCGGCGGCGGCTGGGGAGGCCGCGACGGACATGGTTGGAGGGGGGGGGGGGGAGGGAGGGAGAGGGGGGGTGGGGGGAGGGGGGGGTTGGGAGGGCGGGAAGCAGGTGAGGGGGAAGGCAGCCGCAACACCGGGTGGGTGCCGGGTGTGGGCCGTTGGCATTGGGATAGTGTACATACAGTACAGTGGTAGTGCAGAGGGGGATCGGATGCGGGGCCAACGCATCAACCGCACGACTGGGGGTTGGTCGGACCCGCCTCGCTTGATTGGCCGAAATCCATCCCTCCGGGCCACACACCTGGCACATACATACTGTGCGCCCCTCAAAAAGCGCACGTGCCGACCTCCTGAAGAGGGCCGTTTCATTGGCTCACACATCGATCCGGCACGACTTGTCGACAACAACACCCACTTCGTGCGTGATGCGCTACAATATACTTTCTTTCGACGCGAAAAGTGGGAGTCCCGGTTTTCTCGTCCGCACCGTAGAGGGGGGGCAGCGTGCGTCACCTCCCTCGACGCGGCCGCCCGCCCGTGGCCCGCGGGTGCGCGGCCGCGCAGCCACCGCCACCGCCGTGCGCGGGCGTCGTCGCGCGGCGGCTCGACCCGCCATTGGCGGCGGCGCGCCGCATCGGCGCCCCCCCCCCCGCCGCCCGTCCGCCCCCCCCCCGCCGCCCGTCCGCCCCCCCCCCCGCCGCCCGTCCGCCCCCCCCCCCCGCCCCCCCCTTGTGGGCGCGGCGGGCGTGCCCCCCCCGCCATGATCCGGTCGTAAGTACCTGCCCCGCGGGGAGGTCCGCGTCGGCGGCCGCGGCGGCCGCCGGCCGTGCCAGCCGCGCGGCCTGCCGCGGCGGCGCGATCCACGCGCGCGCGGCGGGGGGGCGGCGGCGCCCACGCGCGCGGCGGCGACGGCGGCGGCGGCGGCGGCTGCACCGGCAGCATGTGTGGCGGCGGCGGCGGCGGCGGCGGCGGCGGCGGCGGCAGCGGCGGCGGCGGCGGCGGCGGTGGTTGCGGTGGCGGACGCGGCGGCTTGCTGTTCGCCCCTCCCGTCGCGTCGACGGCCGCGGCGGTGGCGGCAACGTCGGCAGTGTCCGCGGCGTGGGTGGCGGCGCCGGCGGCGGGGGCGGGCGCTGGCCGACGCGGCGGGCCCATCTTGGATGGACGCTCGCGACGGGGGAGGGGGGGGGGTGGGGGGTGGCCGCTGGCGTGGCGGCGCTGCCGCCGCCGGCGGGCCCGGCCGGCGCCCCCGCCGTCGGCCAGCGGCGGCGGCGCGGGCGGCGCCCCGTCCGCCCCCCCCCCGCCGCCGGCCGCTGCCAATGGCCGGGCGGCCCCGCCCGTGGGCGGGGCGCCCCCCTGCCGCCGCCGCCGCCGCCGCCGTCGGCGCGCCCCACCGGCGGGTCGTGCCGACGCGGCGGCCCGCGCGCGGGTGGTCCCGCCGCCGCTGCGGCCGCCCCTTACCGTCATGACGGGGGGGCGGCGCGGCCGGCGGTGGTGGCGGCGCGTCGATCGGGCGGGTGGCGCCGCCGCCGCTGGCGGTGCCAGTGGGCGGGCTCGGCAGGTGTGGAAAAAAAGGCGGGGAAGGGGGGGGATGGGGGGGGGGGGGGGTGCGCGCCGCTGGAGCAGAGGCGGCGGGGGATGGCGCGCCGCACCGGCGGGTATCCTCGTGGGCGGGCGGGCATACTCGTGGGCGGGCGGGCAGGGGGCGGGTTGTTGGTGACAACGGGCGCTCGGCAGCCGGCCTGTGGCGGCGGGCGCCGCCGCGGCGGGCGCCGCCCACCGCGGGTGGTCGGCGCTGCTTGGCGCCGCCGCCACCGCCGCCGCCGTCGCCGTCGCGACGCTCTGAGCGGCGCGGCGCCATCTGGCGGCGCCGCCCGGCCCCCGTTTTGCGGCGTCCCCGCGGCGCCAGCGCGCTGCGCGCCGCTGCCGCGGGCGGGGGCGGCGGCGGTAGGCGCCCCGCCGCCGCCGCCGCCGCCGCCGCTGTGGCCGCCTCCGCATTTTTTTTTGTGGAGCGCCGCTGGCCGCCGCGTGCTGGGCTGCGCCCGACGCTGCCGGGTGGGCCGCCGCCGCGTGTTGCGTGGCCCGCGCCGCGCGCGCGGTGGCGGGCGTGTGTTTTTCTTTCTTTGTGGGACGGGGGGGTGCCGCCACCGTGGAGGTGGCGCCGTCGTCCTTCCGCTGTGCTTTGGTGGCGCCGCCGCGTGTGGGTAGGGCGATCACCCCGCAGGGGCACACGGCCACGTGCGCGGCGGCGGTGGGGGGGGGCAGCGGCCGGCACGGCCGCCACGGCGGCCGGCGACGGCGGCGGACGCGGCAGCCACGGCGGCACGCGACGGCTGCGGCGGCGAGCGACAGCGGCGGTGGCACGCGACGGCGGCGGCGGCGGCGGCACGCGATGGCCGCGACGGCAAGCAATGGGCGGCGGCGGCAGCCCAAAGGACCGCGAGGCGGACCGGCGGCGGGCGCCAGCGGGGTGACGGCGGCGGCCGTGCGGGCGCACGACCAGCCCCGCCGTCGTTTGTATCGCTACTCAGCGGGGTCTGGTGCGCCTTGTGCGTGGCCGTGTTGGGGTCTGGTGGCCACCCACCGCGGGTGTGCCCGCTGGCCTCGGTCGTTGCGTTCTGTGGAGGGGTGCCTCACGTCGCGCCAAACAGCCCGCGGCGGTCTCCCCGTGCTGGCATCCAGCAGGGCCGCTCCCCGTGGCTCACGGACAAGAGGCGGCGATGGTGCATCCGTGGGTGTGCGCGCGCACCCGTGGGTGTGCGCGCGCACCCGTGGGAGCGCCCCAGGTGCGTGGCGACTGCGCGTGCTGGCTGCTGCTCTGGCCGTTGGCGGCGGGGGCGGTCGCCCCAGCCCCCGTTTCCCCCAACAGCCAGCAGGGGCGGCGCGGCTGCCGCTGCTGCCGCCGCCGGTGCGGGTGCTGCTGCACAGCCGGCCCGCGCACGCCGCCGATTCCTGTGGGCATGCGTCACCCCCACCACCCCCCCCACCGCCGGATACGCACGACCATTGCCACCTCCGACCACCCGCTTCGTGTCCGCCGCGTCTACCTCCTCCCGCCCCCGCCTCCCCCCCCTCCCTGTTTTGTCCGTGGTTTTTGTACCATCTTCAGCCATTGACGTTCTGCTCCACACGAAGTGCTCGGTTGACGCGTCCGAACACGATGTTGAACCACGTGGGCACATTCCTGCGCACGGCAAACACGAACTGGTCTACCTCGATTGCGAGTCGTTCCGTGGATCCGCTGTTGTCAATGACAAAGTCGGCAAGCGCTGCCTTGTCTGAGAGCGCCATCTGGGAGGAAATGCGCTCGTTCGCCTGCGCCTCCGTAAGCGATCCATCCGACCGCGCCAGCAGCCGCGTCAGCTGCTGTTCCCGCGAGCACAAGACGACCACCGTTGTCGTGCACAGCGGTAGCAGGTTGCGCGTCTCGAACAGCAGCGGCGTATCAAGCACCACCACTGGTGCGCGGCGCACGAGTAGGGCCACCGCCAGCCGCCACCCCATCGTCGCAATGATGAATGGGTGGGTGATGCGGTTTAGGCGCCGCCGCGCTGCGGGGTCCCCAAACACCAGTGCACCCAGGCGGGGGCGGTCCAGGGCGCCACCGGCGGTGAGGACCGATGGCCCAAATGTGCGGCGGATGAGCCACAGCGCCGGCCGGCCAGGCGCGACCACCTCCCGCGCGATCGCGTCGGCGTCAATCACGGGAATGCGGTGGTGGTCGGCGAGCCGCCGCGAGACGGTGGATTTGCCGCTCGCAATGCCACCCGTGAGGCCGACGATGCACGGCATGGCGAGCCCGGGAGGGTGGCGTGGGGGATGGGGAGGGGGGGGGTGAGGGGGGCGCTTCCGTACGTAGGAGAGGGAGAGACAGAAAGAGAGGGGACGGGACGGCCGCTGGCGCGACGCGGCCGCACCACAGCCGTCGGGGGACGCGACGATGACGCCGCGGCGGACGGGGCTGGGGGGTACCGGCGCGGGCCAATGGGCGGCCGCGGCGGGCAAGATCAACCGTCGCCCAGCGCGTGGCTGGGCGGTCGCGACACCCATCCCCGCAGCGGCCAATGGCTGGCCACTGCTGGCGGGACGCGATCCCCGTCGGGTCGGCGTGGGGCGGCCGCTCTTGCAACCGCCGCCGACCGCGGCGGCCGTCCCCCCGCCGCACGCGCGCGGGCGGCGGGCGCGGCGGCGGCACCTGCCGACCGCGACCACCGACGCGCTGGCAAGGCCCGCCTCGCGCGCGGGCGCCGCCGCCCCGCTGCCGCGGCCGGCCCACCTGGCCAACATCCCCCCGACCTGGCCGACCGTGGCCCCGCACCGCCCCCGCGCCAGCGCCCGCCACTTGCCCAAGCCCCCACCCGTGCTGCCCCTCCCCGGTCTGCGTCCCCCCCCCGTCCCTCCCCCCCGGTGCTCCCCTCGGTCCGCGCGCCGCACTCGCCACGGGTCCCCCTGGTTGGCGCCGCACCGCCCTCCCTTGTCCCCCGCCGCCACCCCTTCCGCCCGTGCCGTCTGTCCCGTCTGCTTCCTCGGCCGTCTGCCCGCCTGCCGACGTTGCCTCTGACGGCGCCCCGGCCCGCCGGGCGGCCGGGCCGCTGCCGCCACTGCTGCTGCCGGCGACCATGGGCCTGCTGAGAGGGGCGGCGGCGGCGGCGGCCGCTGCTGCCAGGCGGGCCGCGCCGGCCTACCCCCTCCCGCCCCTGTCACGGGCGCCCACCACCGCCGCGGCCACCGCCGCGGCCACCGCCGCGGCCACCGCCGCGGCCACCGCCGCCACGCCCGCGGCCGCCGCGGCGGTCGCCGCTGCTGGCCGCGCCGCGTCGTCGACGGCCGCGGCGTGGGCGCCCCCCGCCCCGCGGGCGGTGCGGCCGGCGGCGGCGCCCCCCCACGCGGCCGTGGCAGAAGCCGCAGCGGCAGCGGCGGCGGCGGCGGCGGCGGCGGCGGCGGCGGCGGCGGCGACGGCGGCGGCGGCGGCACGGTCGTCGCCCGCGCCGCAGAGGAGGGTCGACCCGCCGGCGCGCTCCCCCCGCCCGCGCCCCCCCTCACCCGGTGGGCCTGCTGCTGAGACGGTCACGCCGGCGGCGGCGGGCGTGGCCGCCCGCGGCGCCCCCCTGGACGACACCTTTGGCCGCACGCACACGTACCTCCGCATCTCCCTGACGGAGCGGTGCAACCTGCGGTGTCGGTACTGCATGCCCGCCGACGGGGTGGCGCTCACCCCCCCCGCGTCGACGCTGACCACCCCCGAGATCACCCGCCTCGCGTCGCTGTTTGTCGCGTCTGGGGTGACCAAAATCCGCCTCACCGGCGGCGAGCCGCTCGTCCGCCCCGACGCGGTGGCGGTGGTGGCGGGCCTCGCCGCGCTGCCGGGCCTCACCTCCCTCGGCATGACCACCAACGGCCTGACGCTGGGGCGGCACCTGCCCGCCCTCCGCGCGGCGGGCCTCACCGCCCTCAACGTGTCGCTCGACACGCTGGTGCCGGCCCGCTTTGAGCTCATCACCCGCCGCCGCGGGCAGGGGCGGGTGCTCGACGCGGTCGACGCGGCGCTCGCGGCGGGCTTTGCCAGCGTCAAGCTCAACGTGGTCGTCATGCGGGGCGTCAACGAGGATGAGGTGGGGGACTTTGTGGGCCTCACCCGCGACCGCCCGCTCGACGTGCGGTTCATCGAGTACATGCCGTTTGGGGGCAACGCCTGGTCCGACGCGCGCTTCGTGTCCTACGCCGAGATGCTCGGCGCGATTGGCGACCGCACCGGCGCGCTGGAGCGCGTCGACGACGACCCGCACGACACGTGCAAGCACTACCGGGTGCCGGGCCACGCGGGCCGCATCGGCTTTATCACGTCCATGACCAACCACTTTTGTGGCGGCTGCAACCGCCTCCGCCTGACCGCCGACGGGGCGCTCAAGGTGTGCCTGTTTGGCGCGGACGAGGTGAGCCTCCGCGACGTGATGCGCGCGGGCGGGACCGACGATGAGCTGGCGGCCACCGTCCGCGCGGCGGTGCGGCGCAAGCACTACAGCCTGGGGGGGAAGAAGGACCGCCACGAGCTGGCGCGGTCCGACAACCGGCCCATGATCACCATTGGGGGGTGAGCGCTGTTGGGGGGAGGGGGGGGGGGGGGGGGTGGCGCTTACGACGGCGGCCTGGTGACGGCGGACGGTCGCCGCTCACGGCGGGGTGCTGTGGCCGCGTGGGGTTGATGCGGCGGCGGCGGCGGCGGCGGCGGCGGCGGCGGCGGCGGCGGCGGCGGCGGCGGCGGCGGCGGCGGTGGTGGCAGCGGCGACGTCGGCGGCTGGTGCTCCCGCTGCGGTGGTGGGTGTGGCGGCACCGGCCGGGGAGGCGGGCAACTCTTGTCTCTCTTTTCTCCTCTTGCCGTCCCAGGGCGGGGCGGCGGGCAACTCTTTCTGTCTCTCCTCTCCGCGCACGCCCTTTCCTTTGTTTGTTCTTGCCGCTCCCTGTCCCCCTTTGTCTTGTCGCGGCCACTCCGCCTCCGTCCCCCCCCCCCCCCCCTCCCCCCCTCGCTCACGTCACCACCCGCGGGCGGCCCAGCGCCAGCACCCCCCCTTTTCCCGACGGCGGCACCGCCCTCGCGGTCGCGACGCCGCCGTCACTCCACCGCACGCGCACGTCGACCGACCGCACCGTGCCGAGGCCAACGTGGACGAGCTCGTTGACGCTCTGCGAAAAGACCGGCCCGCCCTCGCCGACGCGGCGCCACCACACCCGCCGGCCGCCGCGGCGGCCGCCGCCGCGCGCGGCGACGCGGACGACCGCGCCGAGCGCGGACGCGCGGCCGGCCGGCGACGCGCCGACGCGGAGCGCGAGGTACCCCCCCCCCCCCCCCCCCCCGGCGGCGGCGTGTTGCGCAGCAGCCGCCACACCCCCGCCCGCGCCAGGTCGTCCTGGTCCCCATCCCCGAGCAGCACGTCCACCCGCCCGTCCGCGTCCGCGTCGAGCGCCGCGACGCCGTCGCCCGGCGCGGCGTCGCCGACCCCCCCCCCGCGGCGCGCCCGCCGGCCGCCCGCGCCGCGGACAAACGGCGGCGGCGGCGCGACGCGGACGGCGCGGAACGGGCGGCCCGGCGCGGTGCCGAGCAGCAGCGTGTCGGCGGCGCGCGGCGTGGCGGTGGCGACCACGTACACGTCCGCCTCGCCGTCATTGTTAAAGTCCGCCACCGCCACGCCGCGGCTGCCGCCGGCGGTGGCGGCCGTGACGCCCGCCGCGACGGACGCGTCGGCGTAGCCGCCGCGGCGGGTCGCGCGGAGCAGCACGTCGGGCCGCCCCGCCGAGCGGGTTAGGTACAGGTCGGGCGCGCCCGCCGCGGCGGCGGCGCGCGCCCAGTGCACCGCCGCGACGCCCGCGATGGGCGACAGCGCCGCCGCGACGGACGCGCCGCCCATCACCGCGGCGGTCACGTCTGCGTACGTGCCGTTGGGGTACGTTGCCCAGACGCGGAGCCAGGGAAAGGTGACGAGGCCGGCGGTGCCGTCGGGGAGGGTGACGATGACCGCCGCCTCGGCGGCGGCAGCCTCAAAGCCGCTCCCGCGGCGGCGCGTCCACGTTGGCCGGCCGCCGCCGCCGCCGCCCCGGCGCGCCGCCGCCGCCGCCGCCGTGGCCGGCGTGTAGACCAGCTGCCGGTCCCGCCGCGGCCGCCGCACGCCGCGGCCGCGGTAGTTTATGAGCAGCAGCTCGGGCGCGCCCGCGCCGCGCGGGTCGAGCAGCCGCGGCGAGCGGCCGCGGGCGGCGGCCCCCCCCAGGCCGGCGCGGCCGTCGACGTGCACCCACCGGCGGTGCCGCGTCGGGACGAGCACCCACGGCGGCCGCGGCGCGCGCCCCCACCCCCCCCCCCGCGCGACGACGACCGTCATGCGGCCGCCCCCCCCGGGAGGGCCGCCGCCGCCACGCCGTGCACGTCTGACGCGGCGGGGTGGAGGTCCGCGCCGGGCGTCAGCCGGCCGCCGGGGCCACCCCACACCACCCGCGTCGGCGAGCGGTGGTGGTTGAGCAGCACCGCGTCGGCCCAGCCGTCGCCGTCGAGGTCCGCGACGGCGGGGCCGCCGTACTTTAGCGCCCGCTCCGCGGGGATGCCCGCCGTGACCGACACGTCGGTCCAGACGGGCGACTCGGGGGGGGGGGGGGGCGTGACCCCTGCCTGGGGGGGGGGGGGGGGGGGTCCGCCGCCACGGCTGCCGCCGCCGCCGAGGCGACGACGACGCCTTGCCGCCGCCGCCGCCGCCGCCGCCGCCAGACGTGCCCGTCCCTCGTGTCGTCCGCGCGCCGCCGCCGCCGCGGCCGCCGTTGCCGCCGACGCTGGCCGCGGCGGCCGCGTCGGCGCCGCCGCCGCCGCCGCCGCCGCCGCCGTGCACACCCGCCACCGCCGCCGCCGCGGCGGCCCGCCGTGACGCGAGCGCCGCCGCGCCGAGCGCGGCGACCCCCCCCGCCGCGACCACCGCCACGGCGGTGGTGAGCAGCCGCCGCCAGCGGCGGCCGCCGCTGCCGCCACCCGCCACCGGGCGGCAGCAGCGGGGGGAGCCGCCCGCGGCGGCGGCGGCGGGCGCGCCCGCGGCACGGCCGCCGCCGCCGGCGGGCGCCGCCGGCGGCAGGAGGGGGCTGGCCGTACCGTCGGAGTCGGTGGGGGTGGTGGCGCCGCCGCCGCCGTCGGGGGGGGACGTCCCGGTCATGGTGGAGGGTGACCCGGTGAGGGGGGGGGGGGTGGGGGACGCGGTGAATGGATGGGGGGGGGGGGGAGGGGGGTCGGCGTTGCCAACGGTGGGGCCGACGGCGGCCGCCCGCGGTGGACGCGCCCGCAGCGACAGACCACCACCACCACAGCCCGAGTCGGCGGAGGAAGGGGGAGCGGGCTGACGCGGGCGACCAAGCGTGGCGGACGAGGCCGCCGACGAGCGCGGCACAGGCGGAGAGACGAGGGTGGGGAGGGGAGCAGAAGGCCGTGGCGGGGTGCGGCGGCCGTCGGGGCGGCGCACCCCGCCGCGCCGCGGACGGCGGCGCCAAGAAGGGAGCAACGGCCCCGCGACGGCCGCGCCGCGGGCGCCGCCGCCGCGGCCGTGGCGGTCCCAGCCGGCCGCGGCGACGCTGGCGGCGGCGGGGCCCCCCACCGGCAGACGGCGGCGGCGCCGTGTCGGCGGCGCGGCGGCAGGGGGGGGCGCCGCCGACGCTGTGGTGGTGGCGGCGCCCGCCGGGGGCGCGCACTCCCCTCCCATAGGTGGACCCCATCGAGCGCGCCAGGGGAGGGCCCGGGGGGGGGGGGGGGGGTTCTGAGGAGCGCCACGCGGGGGGTCCGCATCGGACACCCACACGCGCGCCCCCCAGTCAGACCCGGCCTGCGAGTGTCGCACCCCCATTGTCGGTCGCGTCGCCGTGTGCCGTATGGGTGGTGGGGGCGCGGGGGGGGGGGGGGGAGGGTCATGCGGGCGACGCGGCCTGCTGGGTGACGGCGGCGGTGGCGGCACCGACCCGAGTGGGTCGGTGGTGGGGGGAACCCCGGCGGAACACGGAGCGGCGGCGCCACCACGAGGGACGCCGGTGGCCCAAAAAAGGGGTCGCCTGTCTGCTACGAAGGAACCATAGGCTGCGAGTGGGACCTCGGCGGTAACACCGGTGGCCCGACGCAGCTCCACCTGGCTGTGCGCTGGCGGTAGGCACCAGCCAGGTCCAGTATAGTATGCATCTACGGCGAACGCGGGGGCAGGCCCACGCTGGAGGCTGGCAGGCGACGCGGCGAGTGGCGCCAAATGTCCGTGGGGGTACACAGGTGGCGCGGCGGACCTCCCGTAGGGGCAGGGACTTGTCCTCGCAGAGCACCCGCGCTGCAACGTACTGCCTTGTCCAGCTACCTGGAAGGGGGTCGGTCCACCGAGCGGTGGATCGGTCGGAGACCGCCGTCTACCGACAGGGCATGGGGGGACGCGGGTGCAGCAGCACCGTCGCTCTGGCAGGCAGGGAGCGCGCCAGCGTACCGCCACCCAACACCGCGGCGCGCGACGTAGTGGGCGGGGGTGGCCCGATCCACGGGGCGCCCTCAAAGGAAACCGTCCACCGCGGCTGGGTCGCCCTCGAATCTTGTCGCTTGTCGGCGTGTCCTCACCCGAGGCACCCCGAGTGTCAGGCTGATCGGGTCAGCAGGGCGGCACGGTCCGCAGACCGAGACAATCGGATCCTACTTACGGCCACGTCATCGAGAAAGCACGCGAAGTAGCAGAAGATGGCATTGCGGAGAGCTACGGAACCAAATTTGACACGTTCTGCGCAACTCGAGAAATGATCGGGTTTTTTTTCAATTTCGGTCATCCGGACTAGTTCGCTCTGGTCAAAGTTAAGATCAAGCCTGCCCGGAAAACGACCCCTCGGACATCCCATCGGCCCGGATATAGCCCGTTGACAAAGAAAAGCTGACCATGACCATGTTTTGACGGCGGACAACATTGGAGAAAACCAATACAGAATTCATGGGAAGACGACCGGTCGTTTCTTCAGGTCTCGAGCGCCGCGAAGCGCCTGAACGGCGGCTGCGCTCCTCCTTGGTGTCGCCCGGACCCCCGCCGCCGCCACCCCCGACCACAGATGCCGCGGTTGCCGCCATTGCCTGTTGACACGGGCGGCCCAGCCCACGCACTGGGCACAGCGGTCGGTGCGGTAGTGCGCGCCTGCTGTCGGCGCCGCCGTCGGAAACACGACAGCCTCGTCGATGGCAAACGTTGCCAAGACCGATGGCGCCATCGATGGCGGCGGTCGCAGACGTGGCAACGGCTGGTGTGGGCGCCAGCGTGGCTGCCGTCAAGGCCGAGGAGCGGCGGCCATTCAAGGCGGTGGGAGGCATACGCATTCGTGGTCGTAGCGGCAGCGATGGGCGCTCATAGCCAAGAAGGGAGGGAAGCAGGTGGAGTGAGGTGCAATGTGCCGTGGTGGATCACGGCACTCGTCGACTCATGCGCGGCGGCGCTCTTCTAGTCGCATCGGTGGAGTACGTGCTGCCTCGAGGCAGGGCTGCGGCAAGCGCTGGTACGGGACGTAGCCTGCGTGTGTCGACGACAGGCCCCTGTCGCGGCCGGTGCGCCGCCGCAGGAAAGAGGCGTCCCCCTCGCCCTCGCGTGCCGGTGGGCCGTGGCACAGCTGTCACGGCCGCCCGCCGGGCGGCGGCCGCCCCCGCCCGCGCTTGTGCCCACGCCGTGGGACCACCGCCGCCGAGCGGGGAGCCCCCTTCGGGTTAAATGGTGTACTTGAGACAAGCACCACGCCGGAATGGGAACTTACGTACACACCGTCGGCCCACCGGGATCTGTTCGGCCGGGAGAGTTGACGCGGGCAGGCCCGTGCATGGACAATGGAGAGCGCGTGGCGCGGGGAAGACAATGGGTGGCGGTGGAATTTGACCCCGCCCGCCCGCGCCGCCGCCCCCGCCGCCCACCGGCGCTGACCGCCCGTGTTGTGCTGCCGTCTACGGCGGCGCCGCGGCGGGTCGGGTCGTCGTCCTGCCGCGTCCCAGCCGCCGCCATGGCCGGCCGCGTGTGGCATTGCCTGCACGGCTCGCCGTCGGCGTTCGCAGTTGAACCGCGTTGACGCCCCGGGGAGCGGGTGGGGGTGGGGGGTGGGGAAAGGGTCGGCAGCAGCTTCGAATGGGGCGCGCAGCTGGCCCTCATCCCCCCCGCCGCGGCGTGGCCGCCATCCTACCGCCGCGGGCGGCGGCGACTGGAATTCTGCCGGCCACCATCATGGTTGCGAGCGTGACGGGCGCAGGGCAGACGACGGGGGGGGGGAAGGATGGCTCGGTACCGTCGCCCTCCCACGTGGCCGCGCTGGCGCCCCTTGTCCCCCCTCGCGCCCTCCTCGCCACGCCCCCCTGAATCTGGGCCTGCTGCTGCGGCGTTACGATGACCATGGGCTGGGGGGGGTGGGGCTAGGCGCGGTCTCTCATAGCAGCCGAGCGGGGCGCTGCAGCGGGTCGGGCTGGCTGGGCTGACGGCCGGGGTGACGCTGGTTGCAGCGGGGTGGAGCCGCCGGTCATGTCGAGGCGGAGCGCGCGGGGCCGTGCGGTGGGGCTGTGCGGTGGGGCGGCGTGACGGCACCGCTACTTGAGTGCCCGCAGCGTTGAAGGCGCTCTCTCTGCAGACCAGCACCAGCAGCTGCAACCAGCTCCGAAGCGGATAGGCGTCAACTCGCCGCCCCCTCGTTCCCACCTCACACACCGCGACCGTCACGGCTGCTCTCTGTCACCTCACCAGTTCCCTCTCTTGAGACCTCCCATCCTCGGCCTTGTCGGTACCCCCCCACCCCTCCCCGCTCTCTTGGCCTCTGCGTTTTTTCTTCCCCTCCCGCCGCCACCCAGTCTCGACCATGGGACACGCGCGGCTGACCCGGGGCGCAGTCGTTGTGTCTGGGTGTCTGCTCGTGCTGGCCGCGGCGGGCTCGGCGTCTGCCTCCCTGTCCCGCGTCATGATGCCGCCCGCGATGCGTACCATCCGCACGATTGTGGCGGAGAAGCAGGCGGCCACTGTGCGCGCGTCGGGGGCGGCGGCGGCGGCCAAGGTGGACGGCGATGCCGGGGAGGAAGGGAGGGGGGTGGCGGCGCCATCGGCCGCCACCGTCGCCGCCGCCGCCGACGAGTTTGACCCTGAGAAGCTGATCAAGCTGGGCGACATTGACGGCAATGGCGCCACCGACTATGCGTATGTGACCAAGGCGGTGGCCGGCTCCCGCGGGGGCTCCCTCCACCTCTTCCTCTTCGACACGTCCGGGCAGGTCCTGTCGGACCGGGCGGTGCCACTCGGCGAGTCGCCCAGCGACCGCGACGCGGTACTCGCGTCCGTGTCGAACAAGCTGACGTCCCTGGACGAGATGCGCCTGAGTGTCCGCCCGGCCTTGGCGACCCCGTCGGTGCGGGCGACCGCGCGCGACTGCCTCTACACCCCCACCGAGTGCGAGTGCGACCTCAAATCCGCTGTCCGCGGCTCGGGCACCTGCTACTCGCACGTGGACACGACGGGCGACCGCAGCCGCTGCATCGAGCGCGACTGCTCGCCGTCGTACGTGTGCGTATGCGGGGGCAGCCAAAAGTGCTCCCGCTCGACCGTCACGTCGCCCGTGTGGGTGGCAACGACCGCGTCGGGCCTGCCTGCCGGTGAGACCTACTGCGAGCGCCGCCCCGTCGCGCAGGCGCTGACCGAGGTGGTTGGTCCCATGCCGACGCCCGTGCCGACGCCCCCGCCCCCGGGCTGCACGCTCACCGCCGACCGCTGCACGTGCGGCCTCAAGAGCGTCGTGTCGGGCTCCCTCGACAAGTGCGCCGTTCACACGGGCCTCGACGCGGACGGGCGGGACGTGTGTGGCGAGCGCGACTGCAAGGACGGCTACGTGTGCGACTGTTCGGGCAGCAGCAAGTGCGCGTACGAGAGCGTGACGAAGGAGTTTTGGCGCATGGGCGGCGGCGCCCCGGGCGGTCGCCACTACTGCGAGCGGGCAAGCAAGACTGCGGTGGTGGCGGTTTGCCTGGAGAACTGCTAGGCGGGCGCGGGCGGGAGTGTGTGGTGCCAGTGCGTACTGGGACCTCGACCCCACCGTGGGACGTGTGTACAGTGATGTTCCGCGTGCGTGTATATACAACTATGGGTACATTGGTATTCTGTTTTGGTCTGTGTTCTTCTCTGCGAGGTACCTCTGTCGCGCGTTCGCCCCGGTCGACGTACGCAATCGGGCAGTTCTGACAAGCGGGCAGTCTGTGCCATTCCGTCTGGGACCATCGCTTGCCACACTGGCCTGCACAAGCGGCCATCTGCGAGCACCCTTCCAGTCGCCACATCCACACACGGCAAGCTCCTCACGCTGCAACCAAGAACCAGTAGAGTACAAAGACGGGCTGCTTGCTACTACTCGCTAGAAATACAACAGGCACACTTCAGCACCCGAGACCCCCCTCCTCCCAGGTACACCGTGGATTCACGGCTCACCCGTCGCGCCCTGCAGCGCCGCTAAATGTCATACATCAGGACGTCCCCCTGCCCCTCCGGCACAAAGCTCTTGATCAGCGCCCCCCCGGGCTCCCCCAACACCACACCCCCCACAGAGTCAAAGGTCATCACCACCTCCTTGCCGACACGTTCAATCGCGCCCGCCACGCCCTTGTCGTTCACCACCCGCCCAAACACATGGCACGAAGCAAACGGGGGGGCGTAGCAGTGGAGCGACACGGCGGGGGTGACAGACGAGGAATTGGACACGGCGTGTATGCCAATGTTGTCCTCCATGTACGAGCAGCTGCCGGCGGGGAGGGGGCGGCGGGAGATCAGCCGCACCTGCTGGTCACAGCCGCCGCCGTCTGCGTCGCTGCCACTGTTGTCCGCGTCGCTCACCGTGGCGGTGCGGGCGCACGCGTCAGCCACCCCGTCCTCGTCCAAGGACGGCAGGGGCTTACCCACAAGGGCCTTGCCTGTGCCGCTACACAGCGGCCCGTCGTCCCCCTCCCCCCCGGGCGCCGAGTAGAGGGCCTCAAACAGCTCGCCGCTGACCACGCGTAGCCAGCAACCAGAGCCCGCGTGGTCGTGCACCGGCGACGCGCGGCCCGGCGACCAACACATGGCAATGAGCGCATAGTGCTCGTTGACGGTGATGACGTTGCGGGTGTACGGCTTGGTGCCGTCAAAGAAGATGTAGGGGCGGAGGGCGGCCGCATTCACCAGCTCATCGCCGGCGAGGCGGGCCGCCACCGCGTCCCCGTCTCCAGCCACTAGAGCGGACACCAGTACGGGGTCGGGGCGCTCAAGGGGGCGGTGGGGGGCCGGGGGGGGACAATTGGGTAGCACAGCCATAGTGTCGCACCTGAGATGTGAGAACAAAAGGGCGGGCCGAGAAGGGAGGGAGAGGGAGAAAGGGTGGGGCAAGAACAAAGCGGGGGTGAGAAAGGACTTGTGAGGGAAGGGCAGTGAGGAGCGGATAGGCCAGAGGCCAGGCTGTCACAGGAGGACCAGAGGGAGAGACGTGGGGTGACGTGTAGCAATGGCGACGAAGAGCGCCAGATGTACACGGGGTTCAGGGAGGGTAGCAGCTGAGCGACCGTCGAGGGTCGAGGGTGGCCAAGGGTATGTGCGCGCCTGCGCTGCGCTGTGCTCGGCCGATGGACGCTGCCGGGCGGCCGCTGGGGGAGCCGGAAGTAGAGGAGCGACTAACGAGGTCCGCGGCACCCGCTCCCATCCCAGCCGGTGCGCCATCCCTCACACCAGTGCGACACCCCCCCCGCGGGCTCACCTTCAGCACACCGCCCCCCCCCTTGGGACCCGCGCACACCAACAGCAAGAATAGACCCGCCGCTCGCTCGCTCCACTCGCACACGGTCGCTGCGCGGCGGGCCACTGTGGCGGCGGATGTGCAGCCGCTGGCCAAGACGGGCACCGCGCGGGGGAGACACGCGGGCAAACCCAGCCGTTGGCTCTCGCCCGCGTGTGGCGCAGGGCCTGCTGGGGTCGCGCGGGCGCCACCGGGCGCCGGGCGACCCGTATGGAGAGGGAACTCGGAAGGCCTCGTCGGCAGGCAGACTGGGGGGAAGGAGGGGGTGTGACTCGGTTGTTGGATGTCCCGCTCAGACCTCGGCGTCGAGGCGTACAGTACAGTATCAATGAGATACATGAGCCCTGTGATTGGACACTTGCAATGAGAAACAGCCAATGAACAAGGCGCAGCAGGATGCTTCCACACGCTCGGAAGCGTTGGACGGGTGGAGTTGGAGGCTGGAGGTGCAGTCAGCCGTAGTTAAGTACATGGGCAACACAAGTCACTCACTGGAAAAAAGAGTACGAAATCACGCACAGAAAGTCAACCAGCTTTGGGCCTGACTGCACCACCCCGCCAGGTGTCACAGACAGTCGAGACAACCGTCATCCTCTGCGTCTGACGAGCGCCGATGAGACTAACAAGGCATTCGATGGGCAGTTGAAGGAAGTGGGCTGCTGCCCAAAGAGCATATGAGCATGAGGAGTGGCTGACAACAGCGCCCAGCATGGCACATTGGCCAGTCCAGGGCTACACGCAACACCCCCCCTCCCCTCCCCGCCGCGGGCGCCCCACCAGTTAAGAAACCGCTCGCCGCTCACCCAAAAAGCTGGCTGATCGCCCCCAAAATGTTGAGCTTCTCCAGGTCGCCCAAAAACAGCACCCCCGACAGCGCCACAAACATCAGCAGCGCCGTCTGGTTGACCCGCTCCTGCACCTTGGTCGACACCGCCTTGCCGCGGACCGCCTCCACCACCAAAAACGCGAGCTGCCCCCCGTCCAACGCGGGCAGCGGCAGCGAGTTCATGACCGCCAGGTTGAGCGAGATGACCGCCGCAAACGTGAGGAGCGCCACCGAGTCGTCGCGCGCCAGCTGGGCGCCAATCGACACCACCCCAACCGGGCCCGACAGGTTGCCGCTCGCCTCCTTAAAGTTGCCAAACACCGCCGACAGGCCGCCAATCGTCTGCTTGACGAGGCGTCCAAACTCCGCGTTGGCCACGCCCAGCGTCCGCGACGCGGGCGGCCGCACCCGCGACACGCTCGCATTGGGCGACAGCTGCACCCCCATCGCGGCCGACCCGTCGGGCGCGCAGCACGACGGCTGCACCCGCACCGTCTCGACGAGCGCGTCGCCGCCCACCACCGCCGCCGGCGCGCCCGCAGCGCGCACATGGCCCGGCCCGCGGAGCACCTCAAACGTCAGCGGCCGTCCGCCCGACGAGCGGATGGCCGTCGCGACCGAGCTGGCGCTGTCCATCGTCACCGGCACCTTGGTGCCGTCGAGGCTCAGGATCACATCGCCGGCGCGGATGCCCGAACGGGCGCCCGCACCGACCGGGTCGGCCAGCGCCGACACCACCACCCCCGGGTGGAGGTCAAAGACGGGCACCCCCGCGGTGGTGACCGACAGCAGCACCGCCGCGTAGGCGAGCACAATGTTGGCCGCCACCCCCGCCGACAGCACGAGGGCGCGGTCGAGCAGCGGCCGGTTCTGCAGCAAGTCCGCGTCGGTCGACTCGGTCTCCTCCCCCGTCTCCTCGTCCACGACGGTCGTGTCGGGGAAGGCGACGTAGCCGCCCAGCGGGAGGGCGCGGAGCGTAAACTCCGTCTCAGAGCCGGGGGGCGTAAAGGAGAGGAGCGCCGGCCCAAAGCCAATGGAAAAGTTCTTGACGCGGATGCCCTGCGCGCGGGCCGCCGCGAAGTGGCCCGCCTCGTGGACGACAATGATGAACGCGAGGACGGCGAGGCCGGTGACGCCGCTCGCCAGCGACGTCACCGAGTTGGTCACCGCCGCCGCGAGGGCGGGCGCTGACGAGTCGAGCGCCGCGGCAAGCGCGGGGAAGGACGGCAGCGGCAGCAGCGACGCGGCGGGCACGGCCGCGGTGCGGGGCGGGGGCGGCACCGCCACGGCGGGCAGCGGCAGCGGCAGCGGCGGGCCCCGCGGGCGGCGGCGGCGGCAGCACGGAACCGCCGCGGGGGGGGCGAGGAAGCCCGCCGCCGCCGCCGAGCCGCCAAACGCAGACGCCGACGAGCCGACGGCGGCGGGCGCGAGCCGCGCGGCGCCTAATGGTGGCGCAAACGCGGGGGCCATGGCGCCGCTACGGCGGCCGTCGCGATGCATCGCGAGCGGAGGCCGCAGGGGACGGGAGAGGAAGACGCCCGTGGGGTCAGGAGGGGGGGGGGGGGGGTGGGGGGGGAGGGCAACGGGCGGGGAAGGGGCACGAACGCAGAGGAGGTGTGGTGTGTAAATGCGAAGAGTCAGGTCGGTGGGGGGGGGGCGGAAGTTGCGGTCCGCGAGCGTCGTCGGTCCACGGCGTTGGCCGCACAGAGTGGACCACGCGCAGTCGTTGGTCGGGGGAACGTCCACGTCGTCGGTCGGGTGGACACCCCACGGGGGCGGTTCCCGCTTGTTGGCAGCCCCTGCCACGCCGGGGGGCACCAAAGGAGGAACCGGCAGCCGCGCCGGTCAAGCAGATGAGATGAGGGGGGGGTGTAACCAAGAGCGGCGGGTGTAGGCGGTGGGGGGGGGTTGAAGCGGCGCACGCCCAACCGGATCGTTGGTGGTCGTGGGCGCGTCTGGTCCACCGCAGGGTGGAAGGGGGCGGTCGCCTTTGCGGCGGAGATAGCGCGGCGGGGTGGGGGGCCACGTGCCGCGAAC
Organism: Pyropia haitanensis; assembly: GCA_008729055.1. Lineage (NCBI taxonomy): Eukaryota > Rhodophyta > Bangiophyceae > Bangiales > Bangiaceae > Pyropia > Pyropia haitanensis. The sequence goes on along the minus strand of SDUX01000006.1, from coordinate 1,857,522 downwards.
AAGCGACATGGCGAATTCGCCATTACAGTACAACCGCGTTCACTATTCCGAAATATGATCTGGGTTTTGTTGGCACGGGGTGTGGGTGCCACAAGAGGCTTCAGGTGGGTGGTGAGCAATGACCAGTCAGGAGAGGAGTGGAACATCGAGATCGATCTCCACCGGAACAGGCTGCGGCGGCCACGACCACGCACGCGGCCGTGGGCGGGTGCGTACTCGCGCTCCGCGAGGATGGCAGCGACGGGGCGACGAGCCTCCTTCCCCAGCCGCCCGGCTCGGCGCCACTGCCGTGCACAAGGGGCACGCCAGAGCCGCGCGGTCGTTGCGGCCTCCACAAACTCTACTTTCCGTGCCCGCGACAACGATGGGTGCATCGCCACCGGGCGCGGCGTGCGTCCGCCCGGTGCGACGACCAGCCAGGAGCGCTCCCAGAGGGCGCGCGACAAACGGAAGCGCCGAGCGCATCAGCCGCCCTTGGGCTGCTTGCTGTCGATGATGAGTGTAACGGGTCCTACGTTGACTAGGCTCACGTTCATCATGCTCCCAAAGACGCACTCTGTTGGGAGGGTGACAAAGCAAGGTGACACAAGAAGTAACAGCAACCATAGCCCCCAGTCTGGTCAGTTTTGTTGCGCAAGAGGGTGAGGATGTGGGGGAATAGGTCCTCCGGCAAGCAGGCAGGCAGACGCACGTTGTCGGGGGGGGGGGGGACAAGCGCAGCAGGGTCCCTAACTGGGCCACCCGTTCGACTCGCCGCCTGTCCCTTACCCTTCACAGCCGAGGGAGAATACTGCCTCTTGAGCTCCGCGGCGAGACCGTAGAACATGGCCTCGCTCTCCGTGCCGGGCATGGCCCGGTGGAACGAAGCCTTGGACCCCTTGTACACCGCGTGCAAGGTGAATTGAGATACTGTGGAGGTCAGCGGGAGGGGAGGGAGAGGGGGGGCGAGGGAGGGGCAGGCAGCGATAGGGGCTCAACAAGCACGCAACGGCGCAAACGGACGCAGCGGGGCGAGCACGACACCGCCACGGTCAGTGGCCGCTGCCGGGCGCGCAGCGGACCCGTCGCCGGGCGGGCCGACGTGCCGTGACACCCCAGCACGGGGCCGCACAAGCGCCACACCACCAGCGCCCACGCCGCACACAAAGGACGGGGGCGGCCACCCACACGGGGGCGGGACAGCCGCGCACGCACAACAAACAAAGGGTGGCGGCGACGGGCGGGGCGCCGCCCAAACGCACCGAGCAGGATTTCCCCCTGGCTGTCCACGACGCTCGACGCCCACCGCTGCGCCGGCGGGGTTCGCCCCGCCGCGTCGCCGTGGCCGTCGCCGCCGCCGTCGGCGACGCCGCCACCACCGCCGTGCGCCGTGGCGGCACCGTCAAAGACGCGGAGGGAGAGCAGCTTTTTAATCCTGCGCGTCGCGGGGGGGAGCACGGGGGTCGGAAGAGGGGGGGCGCGGGGAAGACACAGACCAAGAGGCGGTAGGGGGCGGGGGGAGAGCACGCTCCCAAACCACAACAGCACCGCGGACAAGCGGGCGGGCGTCAGGCCACCGCGGCGTCAGGCGCAGCCGGCGGGGGAGCTCCCCCCGTCGAGCTCGCCGACAATGCCCGCGGGGTCCGTCACAGGGGGCGGTCGCGTCCCCCTTCCCCCTCGACGGAACAGAATGCAACGGGCGACAGGGGAGCGGCTGGGCCTGGGCGCCCCCCACCGAGCGGGACACACAGCCGACAGGGGCGGAGCGCGGGAGCGGGGACGGGAGGCGGGAGGCAGAGGCGCGCGCGGCGGCGGCGTAGGGCAGGCGCACGTACACATGGTCCACGTCGGCGGCGGCGTCATCCTGGGCAAAGCCAACGAGCACGCAGAGGCCTGGCGCAGCAGCCGCGGGCAGCCAAAAAAAACAAAAAAAAAAAAACAAAGCGGCGCGCGCCGCGCCGCGGCCACGGCGAGCGCGTCAGCCGCCGCCGCCGGCCTCCCCGCCCGCGGCGGGCCTCCCCGCCCGCGGCGGGCCTCCCCGCCCGCGGCGGGCCTCCCCGCCCGTGCCCAGAGACGAGGACGACCACAGCGGCGGGAGCGGCCACCCCACCCCCCCCCCTCCCCCCTCCCCTCCCCCCCTCCCCCACCATCATCCCCTTGCTGAGCCGCCCCCCCCCCCCCCCCGCTCACCCCCCCGGCCCCCATCCGCGGACGTACGTACCTCTCCCAATCGCGGCGGTCTTGCCGCCGCCGGTAACGGACGCTTGGGCGACCCGCTGCACGACGGCGCGCATGGTCACGGTGCCACTTTTGGGCGGCACGCCGTGGCGGCTGCCGGAGCTCGGCGGCGGCGGCGGCGACGGCGGCGGGGGGGTGGGGGGGGGGGGGGGGCGGGCGCGGCAGCGCCGTCGGCCGGGGTGGTGGGCTGGCCGGCGGCGGGTCGACGGGACTGGTCGCTGCCGCCGCTGGCTGCGGAGCCCGTCCACGTGGCGCCGCTGATCCGCGGCCGGATCGCGGGCAAGAGCCCCCACTGCAGCGTCGCGGGCGGGCGGGACCGCGAGCGCGATACGCAAGTGGCAATGGCGACGCGGAGGCGGCGCCACGCGCTGCAGCTGAGGAGCGGGGCAGAGGCGGCACACAGAGCAAAGGGGAGGGAGGACACCCTTTGGCGTCGGCCGCCGGCCGCCGCGCCTTTTCTTCGCCCGCGCGCTGGGCCGCCCCCCGCCAGGTCCCACCTCCCCTGCCATCGGCGCACCCCGAGGGCAGCGCTGCCGCCCGCCGCCACCCCTGGCAACCCTCCAGCGCTGCAGCCCTGTCCCCCTCCACATCGCCCGTCGTCCGACCGGCCCCCCCCCCCCCCCCCCCCCCCCCTTGTCGCCTCTCTACAGTCGGCCGCGGCCGGCGCCCCTCCCCTTTGGCCGGTCCAAATACACATCCGCCCCCCGCGGCTCCAGGTGCAGCGGCGGCGCGCCCTCCTCGGCAGCCAGCGGGCGCATAAACGCGGCCACGTCCGCGTCGGCCACGTCCGCGAGGCGGCCGGCCGCCCACCGCGGGGCGCGGTCCTTGTCCACCAGCGCCGCGCGGATGCCCTCCCACACGTCCGCCCCCGCCGCGCAGCGCACGGACATGGCGTGCTCCCGCACGAGGCACGCGCGGAGGGACTCGGCGCGGCCCGCGCGCACCGACGCGACGCCCAGCTTGATGCTAAAGGGGGAGCCGACGGCCAGCTGCCGGAGCGTCTCGGCCGCCCAGGCGGCGCGGGAGCCCGCCGCGCCATTGTCGCCGTCGCCGCCGTCGCCGCCGCCGCCGCCGCCACCACCCGCCGCCGCCCACGCGTCGAGCGTGGCGACCGTCTCCTCCACCGTCTCTGCGCCAAACGCCTCGTCCATCGCGGCGGCATGCGGGAAGGCCGCCCGGCGGCGGGCGTCGGCGTCGGCCCTCCCCCCCCCAAGGACGGGGCGGTGGCCTCGGCAAACGCGGCCAGCTCCGCCTCCACCGCCACCCGCCGGGTCGGCGACACCGCCTCGATGCGGGCGACGAGGTCGGCCAGCCGCCCCGACGGGACGAGGTGCGTCGCGAGCCCCACCGCCACCGCCTGCGCGCCGGTCAGGCGCGCGCCCGTCGCGGCCATCCACTCGCCCGTCCGCCCTGGCAGGCGGCCGAGCAGGTAGCTCGCGCCGACATCCGGGTGGAGGCCGATGGCGGCCTCGGGCATGGCCAGCACCACCCGCTCGGTGGCGACCCGGAACGGCGCGTGGACCGACACGCCGACGCCGCCGCCCATGACGATGCCGTCGAGCAGGGCGACCGGCAGCACGCCGCCGCCGAGCGTGGCGAGCACGTAGTTGAGCTCGTACTCGGCGCGGAAAAAGGCTTCGGCCGCGGCCAGGCGGGCGGCGGCGTTGCCGCCACCCCCACTCCCACCACCACCCTCACCACCACCACCTGCGCCCGCAGCGTACAGTTCCCGCAAATCCCCACCAGCACAGTAGGCGCGGCCGGCGCCGCGGAGGAAGACGACGCCCACCCCCGGCGGGCTGGCCGCCTCGTACGCGAGCAGCCGCGAGCGGAGGGCGGTGACCATCGTCGCGTTGAGCGAATTCAGCACCCCCGGCCGGTTGAGCACCAGCGTCCGCGCCGTCGACGCGGCGGCGGGGCGGCCCTCGAGGATCTCCCCGGCCGCGGCGGGGTCAAACGAGACGGCCCCGTCGGGGGCGACCGCAAAGCAGGCAGACGGGACAGCCGGGGGGGGGGGGGGGTAGACGCCGCCCCGCGCATGGCTACCCGCCCCCGCGCGCCGCCCCGCGCCGCCGCCGCCGCCGCCGCCGCAGCGTGCCGCGGGCGGAGGACGGGGGCAGGGGCGACGGCGACGCCCGCCGCGGCCGGGCGGCGGGGCGGCCCCAGCAGGTCCGCAGCCGGGGATGGAGGCGCCCAGGCAGAGGAGGTGGAAAGCCGCCGCGCAAAGCGCAAGGACGGGGTGCGAAACATGTCGCTGGGAAAGAGGGGCGGAGGGGAGGGGGTGTGGAGGCGGAGGGCACCGCGACCCGAGCGGCGCCCACACGGTGGTGGGCGGTTGTGGGCAAGGCCGCTCGGCGATCGCGCCCTCCGTCTTCTCCCCCGACCAGCTGTTGTAATTGGTGGCGTGTGTCATGGGAGTTGTTGACGAATCAACGCCAAGACCCCGACCCGAGCTGGGCACAGCCATGACCGCGCTCTGCATTCGAAAGCGAGACAGAAAGGGTGGGGGCTACTAGTTAGTGTGGCGATGAGTGCGCCTGAATCTATCCTCGTGCGGCGCCCAGAATATGGACCGTACGCAGATACGCGCCGGGACGCCGTGCGCGACGCTGGTTGGTGCACACACCGTGATGAAAAAAAAAACACACGCCATAGAACACGCGTTCCGAGCCAGGCGCACCAACCAGCCGCCTGCACGCGCCTACGCCCGGTCCTTTTTTGGCTGTCAGGCCACCGACCACACCGGAAACCGCTGCCGGTGCCGCCGAGACCGCCCCCGCACGACCCGCGTCCGCCGCCGCTCCAGCCCCGACCGCCAGCGCAACCGCGGCCACGCGCAGTTTCATTTTCTCCGCGCGCCCCCCCCCGCGCCACCGCATCCCCGCGGCGGCGGCCACGCCCCCCACTGCGGCGGCGGCTCATGAGCCGCGGCCCGTGTCGGGGACGCGGCGCCCACCCGCGGCATGGCCGCCGCCGTCCCCCCCACCACCCCCGCCGCCGCCGCCGCCGCCACCGCCGCCACCGCCGCCACCGCCCGTGTCACTGCCGCGGCCGCCCCCCCTGCGGCCATCCCCGTCACCGCCACCCCCGTCACCGACACCGCCGCCGTGGCAGGCACCACTGGCGCCCGCCGCGGGCCACGGCCGCCGCCGCCACCGCCGCCTGGCGCCGCCGGCGTCGTGCCGCGGCCGCCGCCTTCCACCCGCCCCCTTCCGCCCCCGGTGCCGCCCCCAAGGGCCTCTGCGCATCCCCCCCCTCGGTGCTCCCCCCACCCCGCTGCCGCCGCGGCGCGCACCGCCGCTGGGAGCGGTTATGCGCCACGCCGCCGCGGCGACGCCGTTGCCGCGTTTGCGCCGCCCCCCGCGCCGCGGCCCTGGGGGCCGCCCCCCCCCGGGCGGCTGCCGCCGCCGCCGCCGCCGCCGCCGCGGCGGGCGCGCCGTCGCCACGCCGCCGGCGGCGGCGCGCGGCGGGGCCGGCTGTGGTAGGTCCGACGCCGCCCGCTCGCGGCGCGTCGCGGCCGGCGCTCCCACCACCGGCGCTGCCGCCGCCGCTGCCGCCACCGCTGTCGCCGCTGCCACCACCACCGCCGCCGCCCGTTGGCGGCGTTTGGCGGGCCGCCGGGGCGCCGCCGCCACCGCCATCGCCGCCGCCGCCGCGGCCACCGCCCGCCCCGTCGGCCGGCGCCGCGCGCGCCCCCGCCGGCCGCGGCGCCGACGCCGAGTGGCGGCGCGCCGGCGACGGCGCCGCGGCGTTGCCGCCGCAACGAGGGCGGGGGGGGGGGCGGCCCGCGGGGTGGCCCGCCGGCGGCCGCCACGAGCGGCGGGTACCACCCCGACGGCGGCGGGGGCGGCGCCCGCCAGCGGCGGCTCCCCGCAACGCGCCTCGCCGCCGTCGCCGTCGGCCGGCACGCCGCGGGTGCACGCCGACACGATGGGGGCCCCCGCTGCGACGGCGACACCGCCATCGCGGGCGCCTTTGCCGCCGCCGCCCCCGACGGCCGCACCGGGCTGCCGGCCGCCCGGCCTGGCCGCGGAGGCCGCGTCGGCGCTGACGCCGTCCGCGTCGCTGGTGTCCGAGCCGTCGGCGCCCGTGGCGACGGCACGCCTACCGGCCGCCGCCGTCAGTGCCGCTGAGCCCGCGGCAGCCGCCGCCGCCGCGCCCGCGGCGTCGCCGTGCGTGGCCATCCGGGACGGCGGCGCGGCCGGGCCGATCCTGTCGTTTGCGGTGTTTGCGTCGCGGCGGGTGCGGGCGGACACGCTGCTCGGGCGGCGGCCGCTGCCGCCGGCCACGGCGGGGGTGCTCGAGGACGCGTGCGCGCTCTACCTGTTCCGCTTTGACGGGGGGGTCGACGCGAGCCGCCTGCACGTCCTGGTGCGGCAGGGCGTGCTGGGCTTTGGCGGCGCCAGCCCGCAGGCGAGGCACGGTGCGTCGACCGAGGGCGCGTCGGCTGGGGGCACGTTGCCACCGCAGCCGTCGTCGTCGTCGTCGGGTGCGGTAGAGCCGGCCGACCCACCGGCGGAGGATGCCGAGGTGCTGGCCGCCCGGTGGGTTTTTGTGGTGGAGGACGCGGTGCACGCGTACTTTAGCACCTGCTGGGACCTGGTGCCCGAGGTGGTGGCCGCCAACCTGCCCAGCCTCGAGGCGGTCCGCCGGGGCTACCCGCGGCACCGCGCCGGTGGCGGCGGCGATGGGGGCGGCAGTAGCGGTAGCGGCGTGGACCCGCTGTCGGCCCCTCCGTCGGATCCGTCCTCGGTGTCGGCCGCGTCGTCGGCGTCGTCTGACTCGGTGTCGCTGGTATCGGCTGGGGACAGCTCCGCCTCCCTGTCCGACGCGGGGGGGGACCCGCCGGTGCTGGTGATCCCGGCTGACCCGGGCGACCCCGCGATGCGTGCCGCCGACGCGGGACCGACGACCAACGGGCGGACGTGTGGCGGATCGCCGCCGCCGCTCCCGGCAGCAGCGGGACCAGCACGCGCCGCCTCCGCGGCGGCGGCGCGCGCGGCGGTCACGGCGGCGGCGGCGGCCATGTCAATGGCCTCCCCCCCGCCGGCGACGTCGGTGGACGCGGGCAGCGTGGTGGTTATCCGTTCAGAAGCGCATTTTGCGTCGGCGGTGCTGCACTCCCCCCGGCCGGTGGTCGTCAAGTGGTTTGCGCAGTACTGCTCCGAGTGCGCGGCGGTAGCGCCGCACTTTGCGGCGGCGGCGGACAGTCTCGCCGGCCGCGTCACGTTTGCGTCAATCGACGGGCCCCAGCTGCCGGCGCTGCGCGTGCGGTACGGCGTCACCGCGTACCCGCAGGTGGCGCTGTTCCACCAGGGCGTCCTCCTCGCGTGGCGCCCGCGCAACGCGCCGCGCACCGCCGCGTCGCTGGTCGCGTTTGCCACCACCACCGACGGCGCGGGCGCCGCCACCGGCGGCACGCCCGTGCTGGTCAAGGAGGCGGTGGAGGAGGACGAGGCGGAGGGGCGGGACCCGGACGCGACGGACGCGGCGGTGGCCGCGACCACCGGCGACGTGACGACGGTGGGCGAGTCCCCCGGCGCGGCGCTGACGCGCACGCTCGGCGAGCCGCCCAGCCCGATGGGCGCCACCTGGACGCAGCTGCTGCGGAAGCAGGGCATTGACGAGCTGCAGGCGCTCCTGCGGGACCGCGAAAAGGCGATACAATCGGAGATCCGACGGTCGCTCGCCAACGCGAGCTCCCCCCCCTGTGACGCCAACGCGCTCTCGTGTCCGATGCCGGCGCCGACGCCGCCGCCGCCGCCCGCGCGCAAGGCGGGCCCAGACACCCCCCCTCCCGTGATCATATTCTTGGGTGGCGGCATGGGCGCCGGCAAGACGTCGGCGGTTGCGCGCATCCGGGGCTCCCCCTTTTGGGCGCGCTACGGCAACCGGGTGGTGGTGGTGGAGGCGGACAACCTCAAGGAGGTGGACCCCCTGTTCATCGCTCTCCGCGGCGTCACCCCCGCCGCCGCGCGGATGGTACACAACGAGTCGGTAGCGGCGGCGGAGGAGCTCTTCCTCCGCGCCGTCATGGACCGGCGGGACGTGGTGTTTGACGGCACCATGGCGTGGCGGCCGTTTGTCGAGCAGACGCTCGCCATGATCCGCGACACGGCGCACTTGTACCGCCGCGGCCCCGGCGACGGCGACGGCAGCGGTCCGCCCGTCTACTGGGAGGTGGCGGGCGTGCGGGCGGAGCGGGCGGTGCCGTACCACGTGGAGATGGTCGGCGTGACGGTGGACGCGGAGGTGGCGGTACAGCGCGGCATGGTGCGCATGATGACGTCGGGCCGGGGCGTGCCGCTGCGCGCGCAGCTGGCCAGCCACCAGCTCTTCTCGGCCAACTTTGAGGCGTACGTGCCGATGTTTGACGGCGCCTACCTCCTCGACAATGGCTCGTCGGTCGGCGATGTACCGCCCGCCCCGGGCGCGGCGGCCACCCCCACGCCCGCGGCGGCAGCACCACCCACGGCGGCGGAGGAGGCACCTAACCCCGCCACGCCCCGCGCGGCCGCGGCCGGCGGCGGCGGCGGTAGCGGCGGCGGCGGCGGCGGCGGCGGCGACGACGGCGGCGACGACGGCGGCGGCGGCGACGACGGCGGCGACGACGGCGGCCACGGCGGCCACGGCGGCCACGGCGGCCACGGCGGCCACGGCGGGGAGGAGGGCATGGAAAACCTGGTCGCGTGCAAGGCTGGCGTGCTCTTTGACGGCGGCGGCACTCCCGGCGTCTTTCACGTGCGGTGCCCGCGCGCGTGGGCGGCGTTTGTGCGCAAAGCGGCGCTCAACCCCGACGCGACAGGCGTGCACGACTTGTATCCGGAAGGGCGCGCGTAGGTGGCTGGCGGTTGGCGAAGCGGGGAGAGGGGAAGAAGAATGAGGAAAGTGCGGGGAATGGAGTGGGGGCGTGGACGGGGAGGTGTGGGTGGGTGGCGGTGGAAGAGCCGTGGGAAAGGACGCGTCGGGTCACCGCCCGTGGGCAGTGGCGACGGTGGCGACCGCGGCGCTGCGCCCTCCCGCCGCGTGCTGGGACCGAGTCCCGCCTCGTGGGGCCATATTTTTGGTGCGCGTTTGCCGCTCCGCTCCGCCCGCCCCGACGGCCCGCCCCCGCCGCGGGGGTACCGCGCAGCCGGGTCGCCGCCGCCGCCGCCGCCGCCGCCGCTGCCGCCGCCGCCACCGCTGGCGACACCGCCAGCGGCGGTTCCTCCCTCCCACGGACCACCCGGCGCGCACCCCCGCCCGCCGCGGAGTACCGGGGCGTGGCGGCGGCGGCACGCGCCGACGGCGGGCGCGCTGCGGCGGGCGCGCCTCGCCACCGCGCCGTCGAGCAGGGCAACGGGCCGATGCCGCCCCCCCCCCCTCCCCCCACCCGCACGCCCGTCCCCCTCTCCAGTCCTCTCCCACAAAACACGAAAAAGGTCGCGAGGCGCGCCGCCTACCTCCCCCGACCTCGTCCCCCCCCCCCCCCGTCCGCCCCTTTCCATCACGCCCCCCCCCCCCCCCCCCACCGCCCACATCACCCAGAGTCGGTAGACGGCGTCGCGCTCCGTGCGCGGCCGCCAGCCGCCGCGGCCGCACCCGCCGCCGGGAGCACCGCCCAGGCTGGGAAGGGCGGCGCGGCCGCCGCCGCGGGCGGGGGCGGGGCGGTCCCCGCGCCCGTCGGGCCCGCCAGCGCGTCCACCAACGCCGCCGTTGCCGCCGCCGCCGCCGCCGTCGTTGGTGCCGCCGTCGCCGGCACCATTGTCGCTGGCGCGGGCGTCGGGTCGGCCGCCGCCGCTGAGGCGGGGGTGGCGGGGAAGCGCGGCGCGGCGGCACCCGGTGCCGCCGCCGCCGGCCCGTCGGCCGCCGCCGGCCGGTCGGCCGCCCCTGGGGTGGCCGCCGCCGCCGTCGGCGGCGCCCCCCCCCCGCCGGCAGGGCTCGCCACGGGCGGCGGCGGCGGCGGCGGCGGCGGCGGCGGCGGCGGCGGCGGCGGCGGCGGCACCCCGCCGCCCTCCCCCCCCCCCTTCATCGCCGCGGCGGCGCGGGCGGCAAGGTCCCCCCCCCCACCGCCTCGGCGGCGGCGGCCGGCGCGGCGGCGGCGGCTTCGGCCACGAGCGGCTCCGCGTTCCACGGCAGCGGCCGGTCCGCGCGGAGGGCGGCGGCAAAGTGGAGCCCCGCCGCCCGCCGCACCGCCGCGGGTGGCACGCCGGGGACGGCCGCCGCCGCCGCGGCGGGCGCCCAGCCGTGGTCGTCGAGTGCGTCGGCGAGGGCGGCCAGCTGGTCGCCCGTCCATGGGTAGGGAGGCGGGGGGGGAGGGGGGGGGGGGCCCCAGAGGGGGGGGTCCGCGGTGCACCCCGCGGCCGCCGCCGCTCCCCGCGGCCGGGGGAGGGGGTGGCGGGCGCCGCGCGCGCGGCGGGTGGTGGGGGCGCGCGGCCGGGCCGCCGCTTGGCCGCCGCCGCCGCCGCCGCGGCGCCGCCGCCACCGCCGCCGCCCGTGGCGGCGGCGGCGGCGGCGGACCCGCCCAGCCGCCGCCGCGGCGGCACCCGCCGCCCCGCCGCGGCGGCCGCCGCCGCCGCGGCCCGCGCGGCGGCGGGCGGCGGCGGGCGCGGCGGCGCGTCCCGCCGCCACGGCGTGGCGGGGCGCGCCGCCGGGGCGGCCGGCAGCGGCCGCCGCCGCTTGCGCGACGGCGGCGTCACGCCCGCGCGCGGCGGCGGCGGCGGCGGCGGCGGCGGCGGCGGCGGTGGTGGGGGTGGGGGTGGCGGCGGCGGCGCCGCCGATGGGGAGATGCGGCCCGACGCGAGCACCTCCTCGTCCTCCTCGTCCTCGTCCGTCGCGGCGGCGGCGGCGGCGGCGGCGGCGGTGGGGAGGGAGGGGGGGGGGGGGGGTGCGCTGCCGCCGCGGCGGGCCGCCGCCGCCGCCGCCGGGCCGAGGGGGGGGGCGCCGCCGCCGCCGCCGCCGCCGCCGCCGCCGCCGCCGCCGCCACCGCCGACGGGTACAGGGGAGGGGAAGGAGGGGGGGGACCCGCCGCCGCCACCGCCGCCGCCGCGGCGGAGCGCCGCCGCCGCTTGCGCGGCGTCGCCCCCGACGGCGGCCGCCGCGGCCCCGCCGGCGCCGCGGCGGCGGGCGGAAAAACGGGGAGCCCCCTCCCGTCTGCGCCGCCGCCCGCGCCGCCGCCGTCGCCGACCGACCCCGCCGCGAGCACCTCCTCCTCCGTCTCATCCGCGGCGGGCTCACCCCAGCCGTCCCCCTCCGCAGCCGCCGCGGCCGCCGCCGCCGGTGGCGCCGCCGTCGCCGCCGTCGCCGCCGCCGCCGCCGCCGCCGCCGCCGCCGCCGCCGCCGCCCCCGCCGCCGCCGCCGCCGCCGGTGGAGGTGGGGGCCACCCGCCGCCCGCGGCGGCGGCGGCGGCGGCGATCGCGGCGAGCCCCGAGTCGGTCGACTCGTCGCCGCCGCCGCCGCGCGCGGCGGCCATGGCCGACAGGAGCGCCTGCACGCGCGTGCCGCCGCCGTCGGCGGGCGGCGGCGGCGGCCCGACGGGCGGCGTGTCGGGTGCGGACGCCCCAGCGGGCTCCGCGGCGGCCGCGGCGGCGGCGGCCGCGCTCAGCGGCGGCGGCGGCGGCGGCGGCGGCGGCGGCGGCGGCGCGAGCAGCGGCGCGAGCGGCACGGGCGTGGCAGCGGCGGTGGCGGCGGCGGCGCCGCCGCCGCCGCCGCCGCGTGGGCGCTTGCCCGCGGCGCGGCCTCCCCCCACCCCCCGCCCCCCCCTCCCCCCGCCGCCGCCGCCGCCGCCGATGCCCGGGACAGCGGAAAGAGGCACACGCGGGGCGGGGGCACGCCGCCCACGCCGACGGCGCGGACGTGGACGAGCTCGACCGCCCAGCCGGCGGGCGCCAGCTCGGCCGCCGCCCGGCCGACCGCGGCGGCAACGTGCGCGTAGTGGGCGGCCCAGCGGGAGTCGGCGAGGGCGGCGAGGACGGGCGCCGCGTCGGGGGGGGGCGGGAGGGGGGGGGGAGGGGGGGGGGGGATTGGGGGGGGGGGGGGGGGGCACCGCGCCGGGGGGGGGGGGGGGGAAGGCGCCCCGGCTGCCGCCGCCACCGCCGCCGCCGCTGCCTCGCCGCCGCACCGAGGCGGCGGGGGGGGATGCCGCCGCCGCCGCCGCGGCGGCGGCGGCGCCCTTGCCGCCGCTTCCATCACCGCCACCACCGCCGCGGTGGGCGGCCGCGGCGGGCCGCCGGCGGCCGGCCTTGCCGCCCGCCGTCGGCGGCCGCGGCCGCCGCGCGTCGCCGCCATTGGCAGCCGCGGCCGCCGCCGCGGCGGCGGCGGCGGTGGTGCCGCCACCCGACGCTCGCCGCCGGGGGGTGCCGCCGCCGCCGCTGCCGCCGCCGCCGCCGCCGCCGCCGCCGCCGCCGCGACCGTCGACGGGCGACGGGCGGGCGGCACGGCGGGCGGTGCGGCTGGTGCTCATGGGGGGCGCCACGCGAGACGCGCCGGCCGGCGCGGCGGCCCGCGACAGCGGGCCGCCGCCGCGGCGGCGGCGGCGGCGACCGCGGCGACCGCGGCGGCGGCGGTGGCCGACGCGGCCACCGCGGCGGCGGCCGGCGCCGCGGCCGCGCCCGGCGGGGCGCGCGCCGATGCGGCCGCCGCCGCGCGGCGTGGCGGGGGGGCGCGCACCAGACGCGCGCGGGTGGTCGTGGCGCCGCGGGTGCCGCGGAGGGGGGGGGGGGGGGGCGGGGGGGGAAGCGCCGGTGGGGAGGAGAAGGGGAGGGGGGGGGGGGGGAGGAGGGGGGGGGGGGGGGTACGCAGAGGCGGTGCCGCCGCGGCGGCGCGGTCGCCGCGCGGGGGGTGGGGGGGGGGGGGGGGGGGCGGCCGCCGGTGCTGGCTGGGTGGGGCGGGGGTGGGGGAGCGGCGCGTGGGGCGGCCAAGGTCGCGGGCGGCCAAGGTCGCGAGCGGCCGCCCTACGATCCCGCCCACGCGACACGAGGTGGGGGGGGGTGCGCGGTCGCGGCGGGCGCCGCGCACCGCACGGCGGCAGCATCGTCTGCCAATCGCGTGTATTGACTCGGATCCTCTGGATCAAGTGCTGTGACTTGTGGTATACTTCTTGTCATGCGCGTAATGGAAATGGTTGGCCAGCGGGGAGCCGCCCCCAACCACACCGACGACTCTGCGTGGGGCAGTCGGGGGGCGCGTGTCCGCCGACGTGACCCGCCCGCCCCGACGTCCCAACCTCCGCGCTCGTCCCCGCTCCCCCCCCCCCCCGCCCTGTCCCCCCTCCCCCCTCGCGCCCCCGCTGCCGCCACAGTCCCATCCGACCATGAGGGGGGTCTTTGCCGCCTGCGTCCGCGCGGCGCCGCCCTTTGTCAGCGGCCCGGCCGTATCGCCACGATCCCCACCACCCTGATTATTTCATCACGACGGCGGCGGGGGGGGGGGGGGGGGGGCGGACGCGCCGCCTTCCCCCCCCCAGCGACCCGCCCACCACCCAACTTTGCCCTTCCGTCCTTGTCGTCTTCCACCTGTGCCATTTGGGCGCTTCTTGCCGGGACGCGCTGCACGGCCGCCCGCCCCGCCGCGTCATTGCGCCCTTTTTATTTGTGCGCGGTGGTGGGCGGGGGGGGGGGGGGGGGGGGGGAGGGCACGCTGCCTGCGTTTGGCGGGGGGGGTGGAGATGGGGGGGTGCAGGTAGGTGGCAAAGGCCGCTCGTGGGGCGGAGAGGGAGGTGGGGAGGTAGGGAAACGGGGGTAAGGAGGCGGGGGGGGGGGGGGTTGGCCGCACGCTGCTCCGAAATCGACGCTCAGTCGTCAGCGGGCGCGGCAACCCGCTGTGGGGGGGTGGGGGGGGGGGGGGGGGGCGGCGGCGATGCACGCCACACCCCCCGCCCCCCCACTTTTCTTACGGCCGCCACGCCGGCGGAGGTCGCGGCTGTCGACGCGGACGCCCGCGTGGGGGTGGTGCGAGCCGCTGCCGGCGTTTGGGCGGCCGGCCGGCCGCGCCCGTCGCCGCGCGCGCCGCACCCGCTTTGGCGGCAGCGTCGTCGGCACCGCCCGCGCTGCCCGCCGTTGTCCCGCGGGGGTCCCTGCCGCGTTTGGTGCGCGCTGCCCGTCCACGCGGCCACCGCCGCACCGGCGGCTGTGGGTGGCGGTCGCCGGGGGCGTGCGTTGCCGGCCGGCGGGAGCGGCCCTTCTGCCTCGGCAGCTCCCCCCCCCCCCACCCCCCCCCCCCCGCCCCATCCACCCAGCCTTTCCCTACCCCCACCCCCACCCCACCCCCCCCCGGCTATCCATCTGCTTCCGTTTCGGCGGCGGCATCTTCCACCCCCCCCGCCCCCCCCCCCCCCCCCACGGGTGGCCACACGCCCCCGCCCCCCCCTGCCCGCCCCCATCTTGGTCTCCCACCCAGGCCATGGGCCGCCGCCGCGACGCGGACGATGAGGCCACGGCTGGCGCGGCGGGCGGCGGCGGCCCCCCCCCCACGGCGGCCGGCGAGGAGCGCCTCATCCGTGAGTTTTCCACCCTCCGCCGGGAGCTGGAGGCGGTGTCCAAGGGGCTGGTGCGGAGCCCAGACGACGAGCGGCGGCTGGCGCGCAAGGGTGTCATTACGGGTACGTTGTGGAGGGGGGAGACCTGGGGGGGGGGGTGGGGGGGGTAGGGGGTGGAGGCGACCACGGCTTGAGTGTGGAGGGGGTGGCGGGGGGGTGGGGGGGGGGGGAGGGGGGGGAGCGCCATTGACGCAAAGGCGCCGAGGCGGAGAGGGTGGCGCCCGGTGGGGGGGGAAAGTCGCGGCGTGAGGGATTGCGCTGTGGGTGCCCAGTGGGGTGGGGGAGAATCGGGAAGGCAGTGGCGCGACGGCGTTGGGGGGGGCGGGTTGGCAGCGACGGGGATGGAGTGGGGGGGGGCGAGGGGGGTGAAGGGGACGAGGGGTTGTGCCGCCAGTGGGATTTTGGGGCGCCGACGGGCGGGCGGCCGCCGGGCCGCCCCGCCCGCCCGCCCGCCGGACTGGCGGCGCTGCCGCGGGCATCCCCCCCCTCCCCCCCCCCCCGCCCCCCGGGACGAGGTCGTAGCACATCCACTCACGCGCACGCGTCTTTCATGGCTGGGTGCCCGTGGGTGGCGGTCGGTGCTTCCCTTTTCCCCCCCCGGGTTTGCCCTGTTGGGCTGCCGCGGGGCAACGCCCGTGCCCACCCCGTGGCTGTCTCGTCCTTGCCACCCTCACCTGCGTTGGCTGTGGGGTCGTTGCGGGCGGCCGTCTGGGTTTGCGTGCTCCCCTGCTGCTGACGGTCCAACGCGTCGTCGTCCCCACTGCTACCACCCGGCCACCACCTGCGCACCCCCCCCCTTCCTCCCTCTCCCCGCCCCCCCCCCCGCTCTCTCCTCCTGCGTTTTTCGTGTGCGTTGTTGTTGTTGTCGGCCCACAGAACGCCTGCGCGTGCTCTCGGTGGAGATGTCTGCGGTGGGAATGAAGGGCCACCACGACGCGCGGTCGCCCGCGTCGGACGTGGACGCGGTGGGCAGCGACCGTGCGTCGAGCGGCACGGACGATGAGGGCCACTGCGCGGACCTGCCGCGCCGGCCGCGGGTGGCGCGGTCCGCCGCTTGCCGCGCGTACGAGTCGTCGGATATGGACGACAGCGATGGGGAAGGCGGCGGCGGCGGCCGCCGCGGCGGCGGCCGCAGTGGCCGTGGCGGCGGCCGCCGCCGCGGTAGTGGCTCGGCGTCGTCCGCCTCGCTGAGCGACGACCCAGAGCCCCGCCGCGGGGGGGGCAAGTCGGCCACCAAGACCCGCTCGTCCCCCTCGTCGACGCACTCCACCTCTGGGCGCGCCGATACGGCGGGGGAGGCAGAGGTCAAGCCCGCTGCGGGGGGCGGCGGCGGCGGCGTGCTGCGTGGCTTTTTCAACAAGCGCCCGGCTGAGGCGGCGGCGCCTGTGGCGGCTGCCGCGGCTGCCGCTGCCGCGTCGGCACCGGCCGGCGACAAGGGACAGGCGAGGAGGAAAAGCAGCGGCAAGGCGGCGGCGGCGTCGGACAGCAAGGACCGGGCCGGGGAGGACAAGGGGAAGAAGGGCGGCGGCGGCGGTGGCGGCGGCGGCAGCGCGGATAAAAAGGGCAAGAAAAAGGCGGCCGACATGGCGCTCATGACGGTCGAAGAGATGCAGGCCGAGTCGCTGGCGCTTACCAAGGAGGTGGCCAAGCTCCGCCGCAAGACCGACCGCACCGACGCGGAGGACGCGCGGATGGCCGACGCGCGGGACCGGCTCGAGGCGCTCGCCGACCGCATCCTCGACGGCGGGAGTGCCGACAGCGGGGTGACGCCAAGGAAAGTGGCCGGCAGCGCCAGCTCCAGCAGCAGCGACGCGGGCGGCAACCGTGGAAGCGGCAGCGGCGGCGGCGGCAGGCGGGAGCGGAAGCAGGTCCACACCAAGGCGGACGGTGGCAAGCTGTCAGCGGCGCGGAAGCCATTCAAAAGCGGCGCTGCCAACGATGGCGGCAGCAGCGATCGGGAGGACGACACCGACGAGTTCGCGTTGGACCTTGACGAGACGGACGACCATGACGACGATGGCGGAAGCGCGATGCCGCCCAAGACTCGGCGGATGGGGTTGCCCCTCCCGTCCCGCAAGAACGTCAATGAGGAGAAGGAGGACGACGGGATGCCGCCAGCCACGTTCCGCTTCCTGATGCGGCTCAAAAAGGGGGCGGCTGTCGCGGCGGCCGAGGCGCGAGCTGCGTCGACGTCGACCAAGCCTGGCGGCGGCGGCAGTGGCGGTGTCGGCGGCGATGAGGCCAGCGGCATGCCGCCCAAGTCCATCTTTGGGCGGATGATGAACAAGAAGAAGGTCACGGCAGGCGGCTCGTCCCGGCGGAGCGCCTCTTCCAAGGCTGCAGACTCGGACGACGAGGATGGCGCGTCGTTGGCGGGCGACGACGACAAGTCCTCGCGGGGCGGATCGAAGAAGAGCGGCGTCAAGGCCGGGCGAGGCATCAAAAAGGGTGCACCCGGCGGCGGCGGCTCCAAGGCCGACGGCAGCTCCGGGAGCGCGACGGCGTCGCCGACGCAGTCGCCCAGCGGGCGACTGGGCAAGGCGGGCTCCCCGCCGACCAAGTCGGCCAGCAACACCAGCCTGACCGCCGCCGACGCGCGGGCGGCCCGCAAGTCCAAAAAGGCCGCCGCGGACGAGGCGGCCAAGGCCAAGGCCGCCGCGGGGCGCGTCGGCGACGCGATGGGCACTGCCAAGGAGCGGATGGCACGGCGGGGGGAGAAGCTGGCCGCCATGGACGCCAACGCGTCGGCCATGAAGGACGACTCGAACGCGATGGCGGCCGCGGCGCGGGCGCTGCGGGCCAAGCAAGAAAAGTCGGACAAGTGGGGGGGTTCTTTTAGGGCGAGCGAGGCGGGGAAGGGGTGGGGTGGCCATGGCACCAAGAGGTGGGGGCAGTGGAGGTCGTGGCAGACTCTACCTCGGACGCCCACCCCGCCGCCGGCTGGGTCCCCTTGACTGCGCGCGGCGCCGTGGTGGTGCGCGATCCCCTGCATTCCTGTTCTTTGTCTCTACAAGCCTGTGTGCTTTGGCGCGGTCTCTCAACACTGTCGGAACAGCGCGGGTGACGGTGGCGATGCTTGTAGGGGCAGCACGAGAACAAAGCGGGCCTGAAGCGACCTCTCCGCACGACGGCCGACGGTTGAGAAGGCATGAATCACGACTGTGATGGGCAGGTCGCGTGACCGCCACCGCCAAGGCTCATGACAAGGGCAAACAGCACCGTTGGGAGATGCCCAGCAACGGCTCGGGGCTCAGAAAAAAATGGGAAGAAGAAAAATGCAGCATGCAAGAACAAGAAGACCAGAAGAGACGAAAAAAAAAAAATAAGCACACACCGCTGCACGCGCCACCCACCGCCAGACTCCACCCCACAAGCCGCCGCCCTTCACACCTGGGCCACCACCCCCACGTCAGCCATTGTTGGGAGGGGTAGCTCAAGGCTGGCAAACTTGGCCGTCTCTGGGTTCCACACGCGCGCAAAGGTGCGCGCCAGCGCGCCCGCATCGTCCAGCTCAAACACCGTGTACCGCGCGATCCGCGACGGGTTGTCTGCCAGGAGGGTGCCGCTGCCACTCTCGTACACGTACGTGTCGGGCGCGAGCGTCAGGCGCCCCTGATACGGCACGTGGTTGTGCCCGTGGAGGGTCATGGCGATGGGGAACTCGCGACAAAACGCCGCCACATCCTCCCAGTCAATGAGGTCGTGGCCAATGTCTCGCACGCGCGGGAGGCCCCGCATCTTGGGGTCCTGCGTCGGATGGTGGAGCACCATGATCAGGGTCTTGGTGCGGGCGAGCAGCGCCACGCCTTCGGGGGAGGTGAGCATCTTGCGGGCAGCGTCGAACTGGGCGGGGCCAACGAGGCCACGCGCCGACCCGGGGATGCCCGTGTTAAGGCCGAGGAACGCGACGCCGCCGCGGGCTTGGAGGAACGGGAACCCGTCGTCGCGCGGCGACACAACCGGCACGTCCGACTGGGCATACTCCCCAAAGTACTTGGCAAACAACCGCCGCTTCAGCTCCTTTCCTGTGTACACGTCGTGGTTGCCCGGCACGGCGGTGATGTTGGCGGGCGGCCCAAAGCGCGAAAAGTACTCCTTGGACAGCGCAAACTCACACTCAATGGCCAGGTTGGTCACGTCCCCCGCAATGACCAGGTGATCCACCCCGTTGGCGCGCATGTCCGCCATGGACGAGGCGAGGACGTGGCGGGAAAACTTGTCAGGGCCCCGCAGCATCAGGATGTTGAGAAGCCCAAAGACGCGGCGGTTGGTAAAGTCGAGCGCGCGCTCGTACCAAAAGCCCTCCGTGTCAAAGATGTGCACGTCTGAGATGAGCGCGAACCGCCGGATGCCCCCCGCCGCACCACCGCCCCCGCCGCCGCCGCCGCCGCCACGGGGCCCGCCGCCGTCACCGCCACCCCCCCCGGCAGCCGCGTCGGTTGCCACGTTGAGGCCCCGGCGGGCGCCGTCGGCAACCGCGTTCATACGCGCAGCGGCCCGGCGAGGGGACCTGGCCACGGACGGCAGCGGAGTGGCCGCCGCCGCCGCCGCCGCCGGGGGGGGGGGGGAAAGCCATGGCGACGCCACTGACGCAGTCGCTGCCGCGGGCGCCGTCGAGAGCAGCTGCCGTATCGGGGCGGGGGCGAGGAAAGCCGCCGCCGGTACTCTCCGCATCGACGACGTCATGGTGGACTGGGGCGAGGGGGGTGGCGCACTGGAGGCGAGGGTGCAGTGGAAGGGAGTGCAACCGGCAGCACTGGGACAGGTGCCAAAAGGCCAAATAGTGGGGAAGGGGGAAGAAAGGGCCTTTCGGAGTGAAACAGGAGGGGGGGGGGAAACGCTGGGCATGGGGGAGGGAGAACGGGTGACCAACACCAGTCGTGTTGAAGGCGCGGCATGCGTGGGCGCCGCGGGACGGTGAGGCTGGTCCTCTCCTGGACGGTTCAAGATACGACGCTGCCCTTCGTGCGCCTCGGCCTCGTACGAGCACTGTCAAACTTTGCATCGCCATCGAGCTGCAGCCGAGATGCGATGGTGTAATGCAAGTGAGCAGAAAGAAACTCAATTTTCATTTCTCAGCCATGATCAGTTTTGTCAGGCAGTTTATCAATCGTCCACTGTGTGTGCTGCTTCGTCTCACCGTCGCGGCTGGGCCCTCCCGTCGGGTGCTGTACCCACAAGAGTGGATACAATAGAACACCTCTTATTCTGAATCTTTCACTGGTGAGATACGCATCTTACAGTCGGACCCGGCCGTGGCCTGCGCCGAGAGGGACGGTCAGGCCAGATTGGTGGGATCCTCCCCGACCGCTGGCCACTCGTTAGATACGTCCGTGCGAGCGTTGAGTTACGAGCCGTGGAACCGTAGCTTGTGAGCCTGCCGACGGCCGCCTCGCCGCTCGACCAACCGGCACGGGCGCCTGCGGCAGAATGGCCTCGCAACGGACCAATCGCATGCTGCCCATGCTGCTCAAGGAGGGACCTGCGACGGCCGCTCGCCTGCCGCACGAACGTGCAGACCGGCTATCGGCGCGAAGCGACGGGGAGGCACTGGCCCCGCTGCGCACCCCCGCGGCCGGTGGGCCAGGCTGGCGCCCGTAGGGCCACCCCCTATGCAGAACCACCACCATGCGGAGGGGTGCAACTTGCATCCCAGTGCCTGCCGCATTCGGCCACCCCCGCAGCTGAGCGCGCCGGCAGGCGGCCATGCTACTCCTGCCTGCCAGACGCGGGTGTGCCACTTGGTACAGGTCAGAATAGACCATGGCCTTGGTCGGTTATGAGGCGGGTAGCCCGCGCCCTCCAACGAAGGTAAACAGCGAGCCACCGCCGACGTAGGTCGACAGAAGAAGGAGAAACATGAAGAGAAAGGTGAAAGAGAAGAGAGGAAAAGGCGGTCGACAGGAACGTCCACGGTCTTCTCGTCGAAAAGGTGCGTGGGGCACGAAGGCAAACGACCGTGCAAGCCGACGACGGCCGGTGCACGTCTCGTACACGCCTCGCTTTGTGTACACCTCAGGCGGACAGGTTTCACGAAACTACCCGACGCCCCCCCCCTGTCAGGGATATCGGGATACCACCAAGCTTGGCGGGCGCATGACGCCTTAAACCTGACAACAAGACACCATCCTGCCCCTTCCCCGGGAGGACTTCTCAGTTGGTGTCACACGACATCCGTTTGGCGCGTACCATGGTCGGCCACTGGCTTGCAACATCGCATTTTCTCCATTGAAGACAGGCCAGTGGCCATCCTGAGGCTCTTTGGGAGTCGCGGCGCCGCTGACGCCGCCACCATCCTCGCTGCCCGCTCAGCGGCCGACCCGGGGGCCGACCCACAGCGGGCAGCGGTCGCCGACCGCGGGGGGGGAGTGGGGGGGGCGGGGCGCCTCGGCTCTCATGCCTGGCGCCAAAACAAAACTGAGGGGGCGAGGAGTGTGCGTTCGTACAGCGGATTGTGGTAAAGTGCGAACATCAAGGGTAACGCGGCGTGTTCTAACGGGGATGAGTTCCTGTTGACGGTAGTGTATTGACGGTGCTGGTGTGATGCGTCGCCGGCCGAGGGGTCTTCCCGCCGCGAGGGCATACCGTTCATATGCTTGGGACGTCCACCCTCGTAGGCAGCTCTGCACCAACAATCCCACACAAAGCAGATGGCTGGGGTGGGTGCCGTGCGACGTGGCGTGGGTGCCACTGGCTGGGGTGCGGGGGTTTCCCCTGCCGCGCCGCCAGACTCTATGGTCGGGGGGGCAAGCGGTGGAGGTTACGGCCACGCAGACCGTAGCTGGCAGCGACCGGCACCGCGCGGCGCCACACACAGGACGGGCGCGGCGGCCGCGTGGGTTTCTTCCCTGTCGAGGAGCAGTCCCCCGTACGGGCGTCAGGCGCACACACGTCACGCGCCAGCGACGGAGGGCCCCACACCAAGCCTTCCCCCCCCCCGGCATCGCACGGCCGCGTCGCCGCCGGCCCGCACCGCCCAATACCTCCCGTGTCGACAGCGGCGCGGGGGTTCGCCCCTCGGTCGGCGGTGGAGACGGCGGGGGAGGACCCGCCCAGGCTGCGCAAGCGCACTGCCCACGGCAGCCCCGTTGCATGGCGGGGGGGAGCGGGAGGGGCCGCAGCGAGGGCTTGGGAACGTGGCCACCGCTACTACGTGATGCCCGCATCGACACTGCCCTGCTGACGGCGACGGGCGGGGGTGACCGCCACGGGCGCGACCAACAATCATTCGCAGTCGATGCATCACGCATCATGATGATCCACACGGCAGATGCACGACACCAGGTACCCGCCCCCCCCCTGCTCGTACGCCCCATCGCCGACCCTCTGCCCTCGCCCCCCTACGCCGCGCATTACAAGTCCTCCTTGGACGCGTCTGCCTCCCCCGCGGTGCTCGCGGCTGGCTCGGACTCAGTCGACGCCTCGGAAGCCGCGGGCGGCGACCCAAACGTCTCGAGCACCACCTTTCGCTGCGCGTCCGTCAGCCGTTGGGGGAACTCGACCCAAAAGGTCACCACCATATCCCCTGCGCCGTCGCTGTCTGGGCGGGGCATCCCCTCCCCGGCCACCCGGTACGTCTGCAGCGGCCGCGTTACACCCGACAGCTGCACTGACACCGACCGCCCGTCTAGCTGCGTGACCGTTCGGTCAACGCCCACCAACGCCTCGGCCAGGGACAGCGACATGCGCACGTGGAGGTCGTCCCCCTCGCGGCGGAACGTCGGGTGCGGCGCGGCGTCCAGCTCAAACTCGAGCGCGCCGGTCACATGGCCCGGGAGCTCGTCGGCCATCTCTTCAAACGCAACGCGCTGGCCGTCATAGGCGCCACGCACAATCTCAATCAGCAGCACCTGCTCGGCCTGTTCAAACTGGCCGTGAGGACAGGTGGAGCACTCGGTGACAATCTTGCCGGAGCCCCCACACGCAGGGCAAGGCGAGCGCATCTGCTGGATGAACCCCGGCCCAATGCGCCGCGTCGTGACAGTGAAGCCGCTGCCGCCACAAGTGGTGCAGCGGGACTCACAGTCAGACCAGGATGAACAGATGACCTGGCGCTTGCGCGACGCTTGGATCACCTCCCCGTTGTACATGGCCTCCAGGGAGACAGTCAGAGGAATGACTAGGTCGGGGCTACGCGCCTCTTGCCGCTGCCGCCGCCCGCCGCCGCCCCCAAAAAAGTTCTCAAAAAAGCCGCCCTCGTCGCCGTCATCCCCAAAGGGACTTCCCCCGCCGCGGCCGCCGCCATTATTCCGCAGTCCCTCGTGACCATGACGGTCATACACGTTTCGCTTTTGAGGGTTGGATAGCACCTCGTACGCCGACGTAATCTCCACGTAGGCAGACTCGGCCGCTTTGTCCCCCGCGTTCTTGTCGGGGTGGTACTTGATCGACAGCTTGCGGAAAGCGCGCTTAATGGTGGCCGCATCGGCGGAGCGACCCACGCCGAGGACTTCATATAGGTCCCGCGAAGATGCCCGCGCAATGGCCACTCGGTCCGCCAGCAGCAGGTAGAAGAGCAGAAGACCAAACCACAAAGGCAGCTTAAAGCCGCCGCCTCCCTGAGCCACCCGCCGAGGCCTTGGCCGAAGTCGCCGCCAACCTGGGCGAGCACCCCCGCCAGAAGACGCCGCAGACGACTCTCTGGTGGTGCAGCGTGAGGGTGGTGCGGACATGATGGCGGACGTCGAGCGACCAGAGGCGAGCGGGGTTGAACGCGACGCCCGCCAAGGCGCCGCATAAAGATGGCTCGTCATCGGTGCCGCGATCGGTGTCGGCCTGGATCTATTGACGCGTCCAGTACAGCTCAATTCGTGCTGACACAGCCGCATGGGACTTTTTTGATTGAACATCCAAGACAGCAGCCAATCATAAGAGAGGAATTGAATGCGGTCACATTCACAAGAAGAGAAGTTACTGTCAGTATAAACTGTACAATACGCAACTGATATACAGCCAGACTGGAGCGCATCCGTTGAAAATATTGAAAATCATGAATCGGACCATCTTTTGTGAAAAAGAGGCAATGCACAACTCAACTGGAACCGCCTGGTGCAAAACATCTGCTGTCACCACCTCTCCTTGATCCCTCACGTGGAGGTCGCTTCGCACCTTGACCAGGCTTGTTCCCCTACCGGCAGCCAGCGTATCGCATCTTCCGTCTTGTTCTTGGTGGCAATCTCTTCACGCCCTCCCTTCTTCCCGCATCCACCATGTCGGACGACGCAGCGGCGGCGGCGGCGAAGGCCGTGGCCGACGCCGACGCGGCTGGCGTCGCACGCGCCACTGAGCTATTTGCCAAGACGTACGACGGCGCTCGTCCGGCAGTCGCTGCCGCGGCGCCCGGCCGGGTGAACCTCATTGGCGAGCACACGGACTACAATGATGGGTGGGTGTTCCCCCTGGCCCTGGAAAAGAGCACCTACATGGTTGGCGCGCGCCGGGCGGGCGGGGAAGGCACCAAGAGCCGGGTCGTATGCGAGGCGTTTGAAGGCGACGTTGTCGAGTTTGATGTGGCCGGCGACGTGAAGCCTCTAAGCGGAGACCGCAAGTGGGCCAACTATGTGGTCGGCATGGTCGCCATGTACGTGCGCGCGGCGGAGAAGGCGGAGGAAGGGGGAATCCCGGCCTTTGACGCGGCGTTTGTGTCTGATGTGCCCATTGGTGGGGGGGTGTCATCGTCGGCCGCTTTGGAGGTACGTGTTGCGGACCTGACGTGCGAGCGGGGGCGGAGAAGAGAAGGGTGCTTAAGGGGATGGGAAGCGAGCTGGGAGGGATGGGAGGGGGGGGATGGCTTGCGGAAGGTGTACAGCCGACGGCAAGGCGTGCGATGCTGTGGATTGTGCAGGTTTGCGAGCTGTGGGGCCTGTGGCTGTATTGCGCAGTTGCTGGCTGGCTGTCCGGCATGCCTTGGCCGATGCTGTGGGAGGGTGGCGCGCGCGCTGTTGCGCTTTGGGTAATCAGTCACTAATGTGCACGTTGTTCTCGACTCTTTGTCTGTTTTCCTGTCCCTGCCCCCTTGTGTCACATCCCGACATGGGCCTCTCTACTATTCTAGATGTCCACCGGGGCCTTCCTCGAAGCCCTGACCTCCAAGCCCTTGGATGCGACGGAGCGCGCCCTCCGTGGGCAGGCCACCGAGCACGAGTACGCCAAGGTGCCGTGCGGCATCATGGATCAGCTCATCTCGTCGCGGGCGACTGCCGGCTCAGCGCTCCTCATTGACTGCCGCTCCCACGAGGTCACGCCCGTGCCTCTGTCGGATCCGTCAGTGGTGATTGTGGTGACCAACTCGCACGTGGAGCATGACCTGTCTGGGTCCGAGTACCCTGAGCGCCGTGACTCGTGCAAGGCGGCGGTCAAGGCTATTGCAGCAAAGCACGGGTCAGAGGAGAAGCCAGTCAAGGCCCTCCGGGACGCCACCCTCGACATGCTTGCGAGCGTGTCTGACGACCTGGACCCCAAGACCCGCGCGCGTGCGCACCACGTGATCAGTGAGGACGTGCGCACACAGGAGGCACGCAAGGCCCTGGAAGCGGGCGACTTTGTCACCGTCGGCCGCCTCATGGGCGAGTCCCACGCGTCGCTTCGTGACGACTACGAGGTGTCGGTGCCCGAAATTGACGCGCTCGTGGAGATTGCGTGCAAGGTGGATGGCGTGTTTGGTTCGCGCATCACAGGGGGCGGCTTTGGCGGCTGCACCGTCTCACTGGCCAAGCGCGAGGCGGTGGACGCATTGCTAGCGGCGGTAGAGGCGGAGTACCCGGCGGCCAGCGGGGGAGTGAAGGCCACTTGCTTTGTGACTCGTGCCGGGGCGGGGGCGCGGGTGCTCGAGGTGCCGGCCGAGAGCTAAGGAGGTTGACTGGTACGGTGGGGTGTGGGAAGGGCGATGTATGTTGGTTGGGGCTAGTGTTTTGTGCCGCGGCTGCGAAACAGGACGGGGTCGTGACATATTGTTGTTCTCTGTTTGGTCCGTTTTCACTTCACGTCTTCGTAGAGTGCAAGTCGCGCCTTAAAACGCGCAGCGGCCACTGCGCCACACGTGCTGCACTACACAGCTGGTCCTTCTGTGCCGCTCCATTTGCACCAAACTGGGATGCATCCATTGTGTCCGCGATTAGAAACAGAGGCAACGTAGAATGCATCCGCCAGGGACTGTCAGAGCATGGCTGGTCGTTCGCGCGAATGGGTCTGATTCGTCAACGGGGAGGTGTCAGCAACGTGTCCCAGCAGACCCCAACCTCTGACGGGCTGGGTCGGCGCGCCACGCCGAAGAGTCCGCTGTGCGGGTTGACACTGGGCTCGCGTGTCACCGCAGCCCGTCCCAGCCGTTCAAGCGGGTATCGGCGGTCCGTCGTCGCCGTCCCACACGCGACGCGTCGGCTGCTTTCTTCCGTTGCGTGCCTCTGCATCGGCCGCTCGCCCCCCTGTGATATCCACTGTGCTCATCTCCTCTTTACTGTGAGCTTTTATCCCCCTGTCTTTCTCTGTCCGGGCATGTGCAATGGCGCCCCGCTCGGCGAGCCTGTACAGCCTGGACGGCCGCATCCGCGTCCCGTCATGGGCGGACATATCCGCGGAGCGGGAACGGCGGTCGCTGTTGCCTGCTGATGCAGAGCCGCGTCGGGCCAATTCGCCGCCGGCCGGCCGTCCACCACCCGCTGCTGGCAGGTCCCCTGTGGTGCCGCCTGTGGCCTTGGCGGGCGCCCCAGCCGCCCACCGGCCAAGCGCGAGGGGTGACCGAGCGGCCCTCCCCCCCGCAGTGTCTCTGATGCCACTGCCTCGTCCAGTTGCTCGTGGCGACGCGGCGAACCCCACCCCACCCCGTCCACGAGCGGTCGCCCCGTGTGAGGACCCCGACGCTGATGACAGCAACTTTGGGATTCGCGTCGGCTACCTCGACACGGCGAGGCGGCCCCCTGGTGGGGGTGATCCTGCCGCCTCTCCCCCTCCGGCTTCGTTTATCGACTCGTTGGCTGGCGGGGCACCGGCAGCTGACAGCGACACGGGCAATGGCCTGGAGGAGGACACAGCGCTGGCCAAGCTGCTCCAAGACGAGGAGGACGCGGCTGCCACGGTGGCGGGCCTGGACGAGGGGGCGGCTCGGCAGCGGGCGTCGGCGCTGGCTGACGACGAGCGGTTGGCCCGGGCACTCCAGGCTGCAGAGGATGAGGCGGGGACGGACTACAGTGATGCTGACGGGATGCTGTGTGTGGGGCGGGAGAGCCCGGATGAGGGCGGCGGGCCGAGCGCGGCAGCGGTTCGTCGGAGACGAGGCGCTTCTGCCGGCGGCGCGGCGGCCAAGCATGGCTCGTCTGGTCAGGCGGTCGCTGCGTTGGCTGCTGATGACGATGACGATTTCGACGACGACTGGGAGGCCGCGGCGGCGGAGGAAGCCGAGATGGCGCGGGAGGCGGTTGTGCGGAGACGGCTCCAGCGTCCTCTCACCACCAAGTCCCTGATACCGTCAGTCGCTGCGGCGCCGTCAGGCCTGCGTAAACCCTCCCCGTGGGCACCCTCCCGCCCTCCTGCGGGTCAGACCAAGGCCCTTGCGCGTGAGGCTCGCGGCCGCCGTGACGTGCGGGTCGGAAGGAAGCGGCGGCGAGTAGGGGGGGGTGCCGCCCGCAAGGTCACTGCTTTTGGCGATCTCCCTGACGAGGACGATTCGCCGTCGCCGCCATTGCGGGTGCGGGCGTCCAAAAAGAAAAAGGGCGCTGCCAAGCGAGTACGTGGCCCCGCGTGGCTGCCTGAGGACAGCGACATTGACGGCAGCGGGGGGAGTATGGATGCCTTCGTGGCCCGCGACGACTCGGCTGACGATGCAGCGGGTAGCTCCGAGGTGGAGGCGGTCGCGGCCGACTTGGCCAGCCTTTCAGGCAGTGACGAGGAGGCGGCAGAGGAGGCCGACGCCCTGGGTGTTTCCCTTGGTGATGCGCTTGCCGACTTGACCGACTCGGAACGCGAGGGAGCGGCGACATGGGCGGCAAAAGGGTCGCGCCGGAGTCGCCGGCCACGCGTGCGCGAGCCGTCGGAGGAGCCCCCTGCACGCACCGAGCTGCCCCTGTCCGATGCGGTGGAGCGCGCCGAGGCGGCTCTCGTGGCGGCTAGCGACGGGGAGGAAGACGACGTGCTTGCCTTTCCCGACGCGTCGGACGACAGCCACCTGCGCCTTAAGCCGCACCAACTGAAGGGGGTGCGGTGGATGCTCGAGCTCCGCGCGTCAGGTCGCAATGGTATCCTTGCGGATGAGATGGGGCTGGGAAAGACGGTACAGACGCTGGCCGTGCTTGTCGCGGTGGCAAAGGCGGCGGCCCCCGCAGCAGCGTCGGCGAAAGGCAAAGGCCCCAAGCTGCCACAGGGCCGCCGGCCCCGCCGTCGTCCTCAGCACCTCGTCATCGTGCCGCTGTCCGTGGTGGGGCAGTGGGAGGCCGAGGCGGCAACGTGGTATCCCCGCTCCCTGGCCGTGCACGTCCACTCAGGAGCGCCTGATGTACGGTTTGGGGAGGACTTCACGGCTACCTTGTCTGCCTGTGATGTCTTTGTGACGTCCTACGAGCTGGCCCTCCGGGATGTCCTAGGCATTGGTGGCGGCTCTGGCACGGAGGAGCGCTTTTCCGACCCATTGGCCGCCCTGCGCGCCGTCGAGTGGGACTGCGTGGTGGTCGATGAGGCGCAGCGGCTGAAGCGATCGACGTCCCGGCTGCCTGCAGCACTACGGCGGCTGGCGCATCAGCGGATGCTCCTGTTGACGGGCACGCCACTGGCCAACAATGTCAACGAGCTGTGGTCGCTGCTGTCGTTCGTGGCGCCCGCGGTCTTTGGCGCCGACGTGGACGTGGTACTGGATGACGCGGGCGAGGCGTTTGTGGCGCAGGTCATTGAACGACTACACGCGGCGGCCAAGCCGTTCCTGCTGCGGCGGACCAAGGCGGACATTGCGCCCTCTCCGGCAGCCGACGGGGGAAGTGACGCGGCAGGTGATGGGGGCGCTCGTGGCGCTGCCGAGGTACAGGTGCGGCTGGCGCCGTCGGCAGTGCAGGTAGCTCTGGCACGCTACCTGACCGCGACGTCTGCCAACGCGCTGCCAGCTCTGCGGCGGGTAGCCATGCATCCCTGGCTGCTGTCGCCGGCGCTTGCGCCACCAGTTCTCACGTCCCTGGACGAAGAAGGGCCGGCGGGTGCCCACACGACACCATCGGTTCTGGTCCCCCCTTCCGCGAAGCTGCGCTTTCTCCACTACGCGCTTCCCCGGTTGGTGGCGGCGGGTCACCAGGTGCTGCTCTTCTCGGGCATGACCGCATCGCTGGATATGATTGAGCGGCTGCTGCAGCATGGCTTGCACCTGCCTTATGTGCGGCTAGACGGGGGGGTCAGCCGTGATGCACGCGCGGCGGCGGTGGCATCTTTTGGCCGTGGCGGGACCGCCTCCCGCAGCCGTTCGGCCACCCACACTCGCTCGCCGTCACCTGCCGGGGCAGCCGGCGCCGCTGCCGCTGCCGACAACGAAGTGTCGGTGGTGGGTGCCACCCCCGCTGCAGACGTGTCGGTCTTTCTCCTTTCCACTCGTGCGGGCGGGCTGGGCCTCAACCTCCAGTCAGCCGACACTGTCATCTTGGTGGACAGTGACGCCAACCCCGCCGCTGATGCCCAGGCGGTGGCCCGCGCCGACCGAATGGGTCAGAGCCGCTCGG
The DNA here is from genome assembly GCA_008729055.1 of Pyropia haitanensis. Taxonomy (NCBI): domain Eukaryota; phylum Rhodophyta; class Bangiophyceae; order Bangiales; family Bangiaceae; genus Pyropia; species Pyropia haitanensis. Next base: position 1,828,104 of record SDUX01000006.1, on the reverse strand, counting down.
TGCTCACCCTCCGCCTGTGCGTGACGGGCAGCGTCGACGAGCGCGTGGCGGCGGCTTCCAAGGGGAAGCGCGCCCTCGCGGCGGCCGTCTTTGGTGGTGGCGGCGGCGGCGGTGGGTCAGCCAAGGGGTCAGCCGCGTCGAGCCGCCGCGCCTCCCCCGCCGTCATGGCCGTGGACGGCGCGTCGGACGCGGCGGGCTCGTCTTCCGACGCCGACGGCGGCGTTGGCGACGACGCCGACCCTGTCGCTGCCGCTGCCCGCTGGGACGCCCTCCTTGCGCGGGACGCCACCGACGCGGCGGCGCTGCGGGCGCTCCCCCCCCGGAAAGTGCTGCCGCTGGGCGGCGCCCGCGGCGTGCCGCCGTGGCTGGCCCCCGACGTCGACGCGGAGGTCACCCGCCGCGCGCTCGACACGGACGACTTGGCGGCCGCGGCGGTCGAGGCGCGCGCCGCGGCCGCCGACGTGGCGCGCGCGGCGGCGATGGCCGCCAAGGGCCAGCGCGCCACCCGCTCGGGCCGCGTCTTTGCGGGCGCTGCGGGCGGCGGCGGCGCTGACGAGCCGCCGTCCGCGGTAGCGGCGGCGGCGGTCGGCCGGAGGGGGGGGCGCGACGCTCGCGGCGGCTTGGGCGCGGCGGCCCGCGCGCCGGCGGCTGGCGGCGGCAGCCGGGCGGCGCGGCGGCCGGTCAAGGCAGCGGCGGCCGCCGCCGCCGTCGCCCCTGCCAGCCGCTCCCGCGGCGGCCGCGGGGCGGCGTCGTTGTCGGTGGCGGCGGCTTTGCCGACGCCCGCGGAGGAGTCGGCACTCGCCGAGCTGGACGCCATGGGATTTGCCATCGACGGCGCGCCGCTGCTCGACGCCCTCCGTTCCGCGCGGGGCAACGTTGCTGAGGCGGTCGACGCGCTGCTCGCGTGGCAGGTGGAGGTGGGGGACGCTGATTGAGAGGGGGTGGGATGAGGATGTAGGGGGCCGGCGGGTGGAGGCGGGGAAGGGGGCGTACGTGGCACCCGGCCGCGGACCATCGTTCCCTGGTATTGTACTTTTGTTGTCTTCTTCTCTCATGAACCACGCGCGCCTCGGCTCAACGGTTTTCTTGCCCGTGACGGTGATCAACCCCGCGGGTCACCTGGCTCCTCATGAGGAGTGCTGGGGGTGGAGTACTCGACGGCCGCGACCCACGACTGTGGCGGCGTTGCGCTTAGGCGCCACACGTGACCCGTACACGGTTGGAAGGGGGGCGCGCCGACTGGGCTGGCGCCGGCGTGGCACTTGCCGTCGCGGCAGCGGCGACGGCGACGGCGGTGGGCGGCGCAGCCACGGCGTGGCAGCGGGGTCCGTGGCACCGCCGCCCACCACGGGGGCCGCTCCGACGGCGGCGGCGGCGGTGTGGCCGTGTCGGCGGGGACGGGGGACCGCCACCCGCCATAAGGAGCAGCTGCACCCCGCGCGTTGCCACTGCCGCGACCACCGCTGCCGCCGCCACCGTACCCCCCCAACCACCGCGCCGACCGCCGCGGCGGCCGCCCTGGGCGCGCACCGCCGCGCCGACGTGGCGCGCCGCGACTGTGGTGGTGACGCGCGTCGGGTCACAACAGCCGGGTGGGGCGGCTTGGCCGGGTGCGACCACCTCCCCCCGTGGCGCGCCCGTGGGGCCACCGTCAGCGGCGGCCACCCGGAACCGCCGGCCGGCGCGAGCGCCCGGCCCGCTGCGTGTCGCGAGCACCCTTTCGGCACTGGCAGCCGCTGGACCTCGGCTGGCGGCGTGTGCAGTGAGGCTGCGGTGACCGCTGCGCATGGCAGCCATGATCAGGCTCGCAGCTCATCCCGCTGGTACCGCTCCTAGCGTCGGAGCAAGCAACCCGCAGGAGGGCACCGCCGCCGCCAATTCTGACCCAGCAGCGCAGTTTCGGCGCGGCCCTCCCGCCAGACCCCCCGTCTCCCCCCCCTCCCAACCTTCTCCATCTTGCCAGCCAACAACGGCTTGCCGGTTTCAAAAAAATGGCCCCTAGCCCGTCATCATCTGCAGGACGTCGGCTACCCCACTCTTGCCTACGCCCAGTTTGCCATTGCGCGCCGCGGCGATCACCTTCGACCGCATGGCCGCGTAGGTGGCCGGCGGGGGCACGTCCAGCACCTTGCAGACGGTCAGGATGGCGGCGGCGGTCGCCACATTGACCGCCTCGAGCCGGTTCACCGTCACCGCCACCGCCAGGCGACGGGCAGGCACCGCAAACGCAATCGACCCGCCAATGCCGCTGTGGCCGAGGCCCGCCCGCGGGGTCACCACCCCGCGCCGTGACACCGTGTCGTACAGGCGCACGCCGGCGCCCCACGCGGCGCCGTCTGAGAACTGGGCCGCCACGCGCCCAACGCCGTCGCCACCGTCGCCTGCATCGGCACCCCGGCGGTCGCCAGCAGCGCCAACGCCCGCCACGCCAGGCGGCGACCCGTCCTCGGCCGCGACCGTCGTAGTCCCGTCGGCAGGAGGGTCGACCCACAGGGGCGCCATCATCTGCGCGACGCGGCCCGGCGCGACCAGCCGTGCGTCGCCCACCGCGCCGTCATTGGCAAGCGCGGCATAAAGCCGTGCAAGCGCGCGCGCGGTAAAGTGCCCATTTGCAGACGGTAGACAGGCAGCACGCAACGATGGGTGGTTGAAGAAGCCAACGTCAAGCATGTAAGAGGGCGTCGACGCCAGCAAGCGCGCGCGGAGCTCCTTTTCCACAGCCGTCCCGCCGCCTGCGCGCGCCACAGCGTCAGCGACAAACGTCGCGTTTGAAGAAGATTCTCCAGCCCAGTCCCCGTCCTTGTCGTCTTGGGCCGCGTCGTTCCCACCCCCGGCGCCGATGGCGCTGTCGCCGCCGTCGTCTCCATACAGTCTATCCACGTTGGCCCCGCCCGCTGCGTCCTCAGCACCGGTTCCGTTGGACGACCCCACGCCACTCTCCCCAGCCGCCGCCGACGCGGCGGCCATCGCAAAGCCCTTGAAGAGCGCGTTGGACAACTTGGCCACCCGCGAGCCTGGCACGTCGGCACACAGTGCCGCCGGCATGTTGCCACAATAGAGCTCGCCATCCACACCAAGCACCCGGGCCATGGACGCAAACTCAGCCGTCACGCGACGACCAGTGATGGCCTCTATCAAACCCCCCATAAGCCACCCCCACGACAAGTAGTGGTACACTGACCGCACACCCGGCGCGTGGGCGGGCGTCGCGGCCGCCACATCCTCCACCAGCCCCCCCCAGTCATCGCGGAGCCGGTCGAGGGTGCACCCCGGTGGCACCGCGTCCGCCAGCCCCGCCGTGTGCGACAACAGGTGCCCGACAGTGATGCCCGCCTTGCCCGCCGCCCCAAACGCAGGCCACCAGCGGGCCACAGGGTCTTCTGGCTGCACCCCATACCGGTCGGCGACACGTGCAAAGGCGGCAGCAGTGACACCTTTGGTGACAGAAAAGGCGTTGAACAGCGTGTCGGACGTCACTGGCCGAGCATCGTACTCCCCCTTGCGGCCAGCAGCCAGGTCAACGAGAAGCTCGCCCTCAAAGTACACGGCGACCTGCATGCCCAAAAACACGTCGCGTTCATACAGGGCGGACAGGACCTTGGTCAGCGCCTCATGTAGCCGCTTCGCCAGCCGCCGCCGCTTGACGCCGTCTGCCACCGCCGCGGCCGATGGGTGCACGGTGGCCGTCAGGCGCTCCCCTTGGGGCACCGAGTCCATCAGCGCCCGCGCAGCGTACGTGCGCATGACGGGTAAGTAGGCGGAGCGGACGCGCAATTGCGTACACAACCCGCGCAGCAGGCCCAGCGAGCGGAGCATAAAGACCAACTCACCCGGAAACGAGTCAACCGGGTTCCGTCGCACGGCCGCCTTGGCCTTGTCGCCGACAGACCCGCTGGTGGCACTGGTGGTAGTACCGGTCGACGTCTCCGCCGCTGCGGTCGCACTGTCCCCTCGCCGCCAGGCGCGGAACCGGTCCAGAAGGCGCGAGCCACTACTGGGAGACTCCACGCGTGACTCCCCCTGCTCCAGTTCCTTCTCCCGTGCCTTGATTCGCTCCTCCATGCGCTTGGAAAAGTCCTTGTTGGCCTGCACATTATCTTCCCGTGGCGCGGTAGCACGAAAGAGGAAGCGCACGGTCTCGAGGCTCTCCGCCGGGTCCTCCCGCCCAAGCTTGATGCTCATGTCCCTAAACGCAGCGAGCAGAGAATACGAGTCGTTGTCCGCGGCCGCCAGCACTAGACGCGCAAAGCCGAGGCGCGTGGCGGGCGCAAGCTCGACGGACAGCCCAAAGTCGAGCAGCACGGGTCGCCAGTCCCCACGCTCTGGATCCCGCTCAATGAGCAGGTTACCCGGGTGCGGGTCCCCGGTGAATACACCGAGGATGAGCAACTGCAGGCCAAACGCCTTCGTCACCTCCGTGATGATGGCCGCCCGGTCTACCCCCGCCGCGCGCAGCGTCTCAAAGTCGGGCTTGATGCCCGGCGAAAACTCCATCACCAGCATCCGTGAGGTAGTCAGGTGGCGCAGCGGCCGCGGCACCACCGCACGAGTCGCGAGTTCCGGCGGCGCCGCCGCAAAGCAGGCACGTATCCGCTCCATATTCTCGAGCTCGTGCGCAAAGTCCATCTCCAGGGGCACCTGCTTGACCCACTCGGCCATCACCGCTCGGTAGTCAAACTCGGGCTCCGCCCCCGCCACCGCCGCGAGGATGCGCGTCAGGTTGTCCAGGTCCTGCATGATGAGCGTCTTGACGCCGGGGTGCCGCACTTTGACCACGCACTCGAGACGGCTGTCGTCGGCCAACGTCGCGCGGTGCACCTGCGCGACGGACGCGGTGGCCAGGGCGGTGTCATCAAACACGCAAAACACGTCGCGGATGGTGCGGCCGCCGAGCTCCCGGACCACCCGTGACCGCACCACCTCTGTCGGTACGGGTGGTAGCGCATCCTGAAGCACCGCCAACTCGTTGATAAACTCGGGTGGCAGCACGTCCCCGCGGGACGAGATATACTGGCCCGCCTTGATCCACAGCGCCTCGAGGGAGAGGGCCAGCGCCAGCATCCGCCGCGCGTTGGCGGTGTGGGTGGCCGACCAGAGCGCCGCCGACCGCGCTGCGTCGGGTCCATCGCCCGCAGCGTCCACCTGCAGCCGCCGCCCGCGGTACTGGGTGGCCTTGACGCGCAAGTACACCCGCAGCGCGCAGTAGTAGACGCGCAGGCGGCGGACGAGGAGCTTGGCCTCGAGGCCCACCGCGGAGGACGACGTCCACGCCATATCGCCGCGGCGCCGTGGTGGGCGCCCGTGGAACCAAAATGACCGGCAGCGGCGGCTGGGGTGGCTGCTTATCGAAGAGACGGGCCGCTCCTCCGCCTGCGCCGTTGGGGAGACGAAGGCGGGACGCTGCTGAGGTGGGAGTTCAGCACAGGCCCGCAATGCAGTGGCGGCAGGCCCCTCTTCACCCTCGCCAGACCGCGACGGCAGGGGACGCTCAGTTGCGTCGTCGATCGGCGACCGGCCGCCAGACAGCGCGATAGGTGGAGGGCTCGGGCGGTGATGGAGGGCGGGTGCCACCAGCTGGTGACACGCATCCATCGGACGGACAGCAATGACTGACAACGGACACGATGAACATCCATTCGACCTTGTCGCGTCAGTGGATTGCACATTTGGGGGGGTACTTTTTGCTACCGTCATTTACGTCTGCAAAAAACACCGAACGCGTTCGTGACATCCTGCACGAGCTCATCTGTACGAAGCTGTAGAGCTACGGCTATCGCCGGCCAGGTCAGCCTGAGCGTTGGTGGTGCGGCTATGACACGGCGGGGTGCCACGCGGACCTGTTTGTCACCCCGCGCGTCGTCGCGTGGGGCTGTCTGGTGGTCGACGAGAGCAATGGCCGGCGCGGGAAGAGATAGGCGCAACGGCGGGCCGCGCCGGTGGGGCGGGCAGCTGTGCAGGGTGGGACGGGCAGAGGTGGGCAAGACCCGAGGCGGGCGGCGGCGAGTAGCGGCGTGGAAAGGGTGTGGTGCCGGCCGTGGCCGTCCCCATCTCCTGGTCTCGTTCGTTCTTCTACTTGCCCGACCACCGCTGGCGTTGCTTAACGCGTTTGTTTTCCTCCGTCGTGCCCGGCTCTCCTGCCCACCCAGCAGTCGCCCCCTACCACGAGGGTTTGGGGGTGGGGCGAGTGGCGCGGCCGCGCCCAAGGCAGCAGCGGGAGGCGGCGTCGGCAGCGGCGGCGGCGGAGGGGGGCGCGGATGGGCGGGTCTCGCGACCGGCGGGCGGGCCGCCACGGCGGTGGGGTGGTGGAATTTCGCTCGCGTGGCGCGCGCGGCCACCGCGGGCGGTCGCGGTGCCGCGGGCGCGGCCGGCACGGCCGCGGCGCGTGTTGGCGGGGGACCTCACGCGGCAGCCTCGCGACGGCGCGCTGCTTGGGCCAAGCCGCCCCTGGAGGGGGCGCCCGGGAGGTCGGGCATGCGGGCACGACAGCGTACGTAGACTCCCTGGCCCCCCTTTCCTCCCGCCTGGCCTACCCCCCTCCCGACAGGTCGTCTCTCCGCCGCCACCGCGCCCGCCGTCGGCGGCTGATACGCAAGTCCCGCTGCCCGCGCGGGCCTCCTCCCCCCCCCCCCGGGGAGCTTTGGACCCGCAGTGGAGGGGTTCTCGGTGCAGGCCGCGCCGCCCATCCCCTCGCGCCGCGCCCCCCCCCCCTCCCCCTCACCAACCGCCGCTACTGCGCCATGCGCCATTCCCCCCGACGCCACGGCCGCCGCCACGGCCGCGACGCCGGCGCCGCGCGCGGCCGCGACGCCGGCGCCGCGCGCGGCCGCCGCCGCATCCGCGGCGGCTACACGGCTAGGAGCCGCGACACCGGAGCCGTGACGTGGCCGGGCAGTGGTGGGGGCGTCTGCGGTCGCCCCCCCCCCCCCCCTCACCTCGCATGATACGCCGCCACTGGCAGTGTCGGTTGGATGGTAGGGAGCTTGGAGAGGGGAAGGGGAGGGGGGACCGCGCCGATACGGGCGCGCGGAACAGTGGGGCGGTGCACCGCCGCCAGGCGGCTGCGGCCAGCGGCGGCAGCGGTGCGCCAGGGCGGGGAGGGGAGTGGGGGCCTGGTGGCTGTCGGTCACCGCGGGACGGCGTGCCGCCCATCTCCCCCCCCCCACCCCCCCCCCCGCCGCCCCATCTCGGGACCGTAACCCCCCCCCCCCCCCCGGTACCCGGAGCAAGGGATCCGTCTGTGCGCGGCGGTGCGCGGCGGGTGGCCATGGGACCGTCGCGCCCCTCGCCGCGCCGTGCAGTCGCGTCGGCGCGGCCGTGCCGCGGGCACGGCCACGCACGGCGCGGGCGCCGCCGTGCGTGGCGCGCGGGTCCGGCTGGCGGGCGGGCGGTCGGACGGGGAGCGGGCGCCGCGGACGGCCGCGGCGTCACGAGGGGCGCGGGGCGAGGCTGCCGGCAGCAGGCCCGCCACGCTGACGCCCATCGCGTGCCCGTTTGTCAGTCGTGGCGGGCCGCCGCGGCCGCCGCCGCCGCGGCCGCCTGGCCTCTGCCGTGGCGCCGGGGAACAGAGAGACGCGACGCCCGGCCTCTCTGCAGAGGCCGCGGCGGCAGGCGTTGCCCGCACCGTCCGCCTGCCCGCCCGCCCACCCGCTACGCATGCCCGCCCCCTGCCAGGCCCGTCGCCCGCCCAGTCCACGGACCGCCGGTCAAAGGAGACAAGCTGCGAAGACAGAGGGGGAGGGGGGGAGCTGCCGGGACGCACTATCGCCCCCCTGCTGTCGCCACCGGCACGCGCCGCGTACAGCGGCCGCACCGGTGGGCAATGGACGGGGGCGTGGCGGGGAGCGTCGGCTCGTTATCTCTGTGGCCGCCGCTCTCATCGTGGCTCGTACACACGCCGGCGGGCGGCAACGCTAGCGGCCAACCCACCGGCGTGGCGCCGGCACCGACGGCGACGCAGGCACCGGCCGCGAGGCCGTCAACCCAGAAGGCCGAGGCGGGCATGGCGTCGACGGCGGCGGCTGTGGCAGGCAACGTCGAGGGGGCCACCGGCGGAGCGGCGGCGCACCCCCTCGCCTGGGGGAGCCCGCTTGGCCCGCCCCCGTCACTGCCTTCTGTCCTGAACGGCGACACCTGGTCACCACCGTCGCTCGTCCCCACCTCACCGGAGACCCTGCTGGGGAGCGCTGGCCATGCCGCGTCGCCCCGATACGCTATCCGTGATGGCGTCGACGGCGGCGGCGACAACGATGGCAACGGCCGCGGCGGCGGTGGCGGCGGTGGCGGCGGTACCAACGGGAGCGGCGGTGGCGGCGGCGGCGGTAGCGGTGGCGGCGGCGGCGGCCTCGGCAACGACCGCACAGCGCTAAGTGCGGCTCTCTTGTACGACGCCGCGCGCCCACCGCCAGAGGTTCCGCGCCCGACAGTGGCGCCGTCGGCCCCCGCTGCCGACAGCGCCCTCCCCTGCGGCTGCCCGTGCGTTTGCCGGGTGGCCACGCAGGCCGTTGCTGGGCCGCTGACCGTTGTGGCGCAGGCGGCGGCAGCGGCCGCCGCTGGTGCCGTCCCCACCACCGACAGGCGGGACGGTGGCAGCGTCGACGCCCCATCGGGCGATGGCCGCCACGGCCTGGCTGGGGACAGGCGCCGCCGCGGCAGCAGCAGCAGCGGCGGCAGGGACCCGGGGCGGGGGCAGAGCCGTACAACCGGCGCCGTGGGGGCGCGAAGTAGCGTGTCGGCGGTCATCCGCCGGTCAGGTAACCGCAGCGACGGCGGCGGCGGCGGTGGCGGTGGCGGTGGCGGCGGCGTTGACGGTGAGGATTTGGGTGCGGCGGCGGTGGCGGCGCGCCGCCCGACCGCCATGGGCGCCCCGGGTCGCGCGGCAGCCGTCGCGGCGGCGCGGGGGTGTCCCCTCCCCACCGGGGAAGCGCCGCCACGCCCTGGGCGCCACCGCCGACACCGCCACCCGAGCGTATGCGCCCGCGTTGCCGCGGCAGTCGCAGCGCTCCCACCAGCGGGGCAGGGCCGGGTGGCGGCAGGGGTAGCCGCCGCCTCGGTGCGCCGGTAAGTGGGGGGAAGGCGGCGAGGGGGGCCGCGGCAGGGAAGGAGCGCGTGCGGTCGTGCGTCGCGCGCCGGCCCCCGATGCGCGGCCTGCAGGGCCGCTCCACAGGACGCGGGTGGGCGCCCCCCCGCTTGCCCGCACGCTCTGTGCGTCACCAGGAAAACAAAGGCACGGTCGATTTACACGCACCGCACGCGGCCCGGTGCCTCCCTATCTCCACTCTCCGTGGAACTGAATTACGAGCCGCTCCCCCCCCCCCCATCCCCTCCCGCGCCCGCCGCGGCCGCCGCGGTGGCCGACAGGTCCAACTCCTTGCCAAACATCCGCTTGTACAGGTCGAGCACGTCCACCACCGTCGACTCAAAGTGGGTGGACGCGTCGTAGGAGCGCGACACAAACACGCCGTCGGCCGTGCCGTCCGCCACGGGCGCGAGCGCGTCGTCGACAACCACAAACGAGTCGATCACGTCCCCCAGGAGGTCCACCCCAGGCTGCAGCTGCGCAGCCGCCTCCGCTGCCCCCGCGCAATCGCCCTCGACGGTGGTGGAGACGAGCGCAAGGTACTTGCCCGGCGGGCACACCTTGTGCGCGTCGGACAGGACGAGCACATAAATGTCCGTGGTGCGCGGCGGGGACACGGACTTTGCTGGCAGGATGACCTGGCAGCTCGTCGCACCTCGCGTGTTGGGCGGCGGGCCCCCCAACAGGCAGTACCGCCGGACGGTGCGGCCGACGACAGACACCTTGTCGGGGAAGTAGCTCGGGTCCCCAACCACAAACCGCGCCGTGGCGGCCGCGTCGCCAGAGCGGATCCCCACTGCCCGGCCCGTCTCTGGGTCGGTCAGCACCTCGTCCACGCGCGTATCGAGCATGTACGTGCCCCCGTGGACAGCAGACAGGCGCGCAAACGCCTGCGGGAGCTCGCCCAGACCGTAGAGCGGGTACAGGTACGGGGAGCGGCCATGGCGGGCCAGGCTGGTCGCGTACAGCTGCACCTTGACCACTGTCTCAACGGCGGGGCGGGTCAGGTAGCTCTCGTCACGGTACAGCGCGAGCGCGTGGCCCACAAACGCAATCGTGTCGGGCTGGAGGCCAAAGTGGGAGTAGAGACCCGACATGGGCAGGCTTGTCAGGTCCAGCCCCCCGTGGGTGGACCGGTCGTCCGGCTCGTACGCGTGGACGTACGAAAAGAACTGGCGGCAGCGGTTCTTCTCAAATAGGCTCATCAGGCCCGACGTCATGGCCTCTTTGGGCGTCGCGGGCACCTTGTGCGGCCGCCCCGATGCAAACACAAACGACCCGTCGACCAGCTTAAAGTCCAGGTACTTGGCCACACCCGTGTGGACGAGGACGCGCACAAACTGGCCGCCGGCGAGGATGAACTTGGGCACCCGGTCCACCAGGTAGTCGCGGGCGCGGCCGAGGTCGAGCGCCGCCGGCGGCGCCGCGGGCGTGCCATCGGCGGCCGCCGGCTTGGTCTGCGCGTACAGCTGGTCGAGGTTGAGGCTCGCGCACGCGCCGCCATAGTAGTCGTTGCGGTCGGCGTGGAGCACCTTGAGGCCCCCCACCGACAGGATGCCGCTGATCACGCACTCGGTCAGGCCCGTGCCAAGGACAATGGCGTCGTAGGTGCCGTCTGCGAGCGGCTTGTACGACTTCCCATTGACGGTCAGCGTGGCGGCCAGGTCGTCGGCCAGGGCGTCCGCCACGTCAACGGTCGCCGTGGCGGGGGGGTCCCCGGCTTCACCCATCGCACCTCGGCTCCAGGGGGGGGAAGGAGAGAAAGAGGAAGAAGGGGGGGGGGGGAGCGGGAAGCGCAGGCAGGGTGGAAGACCGGAGGGGGATGGGCTATGCGGCGGCACGCGTTACCGCTGCCCGCCAGACGGGGGGGGGTGTAGCGACCGACGCGCTGGGGCGGAGAAGAAGGACAGGGGCAGCCGCCGCAGCGGGGATCGACACACGCCTGCCAGCAGCGGCCGGACGCACCTCCAACGCCGATCCAGACACGCTCCCAGCCTGACGAGTACCGCCTGGGAGGGAGCGACGTGGGCGCAACGCAGAGGCCAGCCGCCGCAGTCGTGGGGGGGTGTTGGGCGAGAGGCGGGGACAAAGGCCGAGCCGCCACGACCGCCTACCGGCTGCTGCCAGTGCTTGCAAACGGGGGCGCCAAGCTGTACGGTGTTCCGTCCAGATTACTTGTACGCGGATGACTTGCACCGAACAAATGGCCGCCACGGCGGAAAACCCACAGGAACACAATAGTCGCAAAATACTGCCACGTGTTCCCGGTGCACCCAAGCCGCGCCCGGCCGCACCAGCTCGGCCGCACTCATCAACCATCGTCTCCGCCGCGGACGCCTCTCGCCTCCCCCGTCTCACCCTCCTCCCGCACCTCTCGGCCCCCCCTCTCTGCAGGGGGGGAGCGGCTGCTGCGGTCCCGCGCCGCGTGGCCAACCCCGTTCCCCACCCTCGCGGTGCGCTGGCCACGGGCGCGTCGGCGGCCAGGCGGCCCGCCACGGGGCGGCGGCCGGCGCGTCGGCCCGTTGGGGAACACTGCCGCCCCCCCTCGGACCACCTGCCGCCGCTCGTCGCCGCCACCGCTACTGTGGTGTGGCCTTCCCGGTAGGGGCGCGCCGGTGTGCTCCCCCCCCCCCCCCCCCCGCCCCGTTTTTTCTCTTGTTCCGCTTCCGTGCCGGCCGCCTTGTGTGCGGCAGGAGGGGGGGGGGGGCGGCAACGTAGCGGGAGACGAGGGGGCCAAGGGAGGACAATGGATAGGGGGGCGAGCCAACGCCGCTCTGTCTGGACGGTGGGCCATTGCCGGGATGGCCGTGCCCCCCCCCCGCCCGCCCTGGCGGTGGGGCCTTGACGAGCACCAGCGCCTTGCCCCACCGGCAACGCGTTGCCGCGCCTGCAGCGCCTCTTGCCGCGCCCGCCTACAAGGACGACCATGCGTCGGGGGGGTGGGGGGGGGGGAAGACCCGACCGCCACCGCAGGCGCTGGTACGGCGGGCGGCACGGCGGGCAGGGCGTTCCCCCTGCCCCTCCCCGCCCTCACGGTGTGCTGCGACTCTCGAGGGTCCACGCACTTTCTCTCTCTGCTTCCTCCCGCCATCTATATCCCTCCCCCACCGCCGCGACGGCCTTTGGCCGACCGCCTTCTGTCCAGGTGGAAGTGCCGCTGCCATCGAGGTGCGGTCTGACGCGGCGGTCGTGCCACGTCGCCGTCGGCTTGGTGGTGTGGTAGCGGCTTGGGGGGTGGAAGGTGAGGGGTGGGGGGGATAGGGCGCGGGTGGGCGCGTGAGCGAGGTGGGGTGGGGGTCGCCTCGGCTGGGGCGGGCGGCGGTGACCAAGCGAGTGGCGTGCCGGCGTACCGCCCCCCCCCATCCCCCCGTCGCTTCTGGCGCAGACACCCCGTCCTTGTCACACCCGCGGTTCTCGGGGGGCTTCCCGGGGGGCAAGGGGGGGTGGGGAGGGCATGGCGTCGACGGCGGACCTGCTTACGGACGACCTCCTCCGTGGGGAGGACGACGCCGGTTACTTGCTGTCTGAGCCCGACGTGCCAGCACAGGGCGGCGGTGGCGTCGGCGGCAACAGCTGCTTTGTACGGTTTGGCAGCAGCGACGTGGACGGCGGCAGGCCGCTGCTGGGCCGGTTTGGCTCGCGAGGGGGGGCGGAGGTGGGCGCTCCCCCCGACAATGAGCACCGCGGTGACCACTACGGTGGCGCCGACGGCGGCGCCGACGGCGGCCACGACGGCGGCCACTGGCAGCCAGCCCCGCCGCCGTATAGCGCGGTCCTCGCCACCCTCCCCCCGACCGCAGCGGCCGCCGCTGCCGCCGCCGCCGCGGCCGCAGCCACCGCGGCCGGCCCGGCGGGCCACGCGCGCGTCGCGCCCACCGGACCGCCACCCCCACGGCCGCCGGTGCCGATTGTCTCTCCGCGCGGCCTCGACGAGTGGGCGGCCGCCCCGTCGCGCGCCGGGTGGACGTGCCCGCTCTCCCCTGCGGTGCCCCCTGCTGCGGCTGCCGCGGCAGCGGCGGCGGCGGCGGCGGCGGCGGCGGCGGCGGCTGCGGTGTCCGACGGCGGTGACGGCGACGCGGCGAGGGCGGAGCTGGTGCGCGCGTGCCGGCGGGAGCGCAAGCGCAAGCGCTCCGCCATTGCCTCTGCCCGCCTGGCGAGGGCCGCGTCGGGGCGGGTGGGGGGGTGCCCGGCGGCGGCGGCGACCGTGACCGTGGCCGCCGCCGTGCCGGACCTGCCCGTGTCGGCGCTGTGGGGGGCGCTGACACGAGGTGACAGCGGCAGCGGCGGCGGCGGCGGCGGTGGCGGTGGCGGCAGCGGCGGTGGCAGTGTAGGCGGCAGCGGAGCGGAGGGAGGGGGGGGCAACGCTGCCACCGTGGACGGGTGGGGGGGGGTGGGCGGGCCACCGCTCCGACGGTGCCGCCGCCGGTCGCCAGCACCGGCGGTGGGCCCGCCGGCCGCGTGGCAGCCGGCAGCGGCATCGGTGGCGGGCTACTCGTCGCTCGACCCTCCTCCCCCCGACGGGCAGCAGCCCGGGACCGCCCCGTCTGCTACTGGGGATGGCGGCGTCGCCACGTCTGCCGCCGCCGGTGCCGCCGCGGCCGCTGCTGCCGCCGCTGCCGCCGCTGCCGGCGGCAGCGACGCCGGCTGCGGCGACCGGGCGGCGCGGCGGGTCAAGAACCGGGCGTCGGTGGAGAAGTGCCGACAAAAGCAGCGGGCGGCGGTGGCGGCGGCCGAAGCCGAGGCGGCGGCGCTGGCCGCGGCGAATGGGGTGCTCGTCGCCTACTTGGCGGGCGTCACCCGGCTGGGCGCGGCGGTGGAGCGCCTGCTGGGGGGGGGGCGGGGGAGACCCCTTTTTGGCTCCACTAGCGGCGGACGCCTGGGGTCGGGGGGGGGGGGCGGGAAGATTCTGCGGAAGGGTGGGGAAGGGGAAGCGGGGAGAGGAGAGGGCGGAAAAGGGCGGGGCAGGGTGAAAGGACTGCGCCCGGCGGGGATGAAAAGGGGCACGCCAGTGGTAAGCGGCAGCATCGGCGGCCGCCCGCCTCGCTTGCCCTGCTTGCCGCGCTTGCCTTTGTGGGCTGGGCTGACAAGCGGGTGCGGTGAGCCCAGCGGAGCACCCTCCGGTGACGCTCGTGCAGCCCGGCCCCATTGCGAGGGCGCGGTTCCGTCGGCGACAGCCGGGCGTGCCGATGCATGGCGCGGCGGAGGGGCCTTCCCACGGAAAAGGCCATCAGACGCTGCGCTTTCGCCTGCCGGACGGTGCGCCAGACCCTTGCTGGGACGGACGGAGCTCGGGTGTGAATTTCAACAGATCGCGGCCCAATTGCACGTTGTACAAACAGCCGCCGACCACACGATACGGTACTGTAGCGTGTGGCGTGCCTGTTCCTCGACTGGGTTGGTGGACGGCGGTTCCGCGAGTTGACGGAGCTCTCGCCTTCTCCCCTCCACCTCCCCTATCCCGCAGTGACTCACTCCCAAGCCCGTCAACGGCGTACGACCCCGACTCTGTGGCGTCATGTCGCCCGCCCCCCCCCCGCCCCGGCCGCCGGCAGTGATCTTTGACATGGACGGCACGCTCATTGACAGCGAGCCCCTCTACCTGGCCGTCGAGTCCGGCATCTGCGAGCGGTACGGCAAGGACATCCGGCCGCTGCTGCCCGACCTCCTCGGCCGCACCGCCCGCGACTGTGCGGTGCTGACGCTGGAGCGTCTGGGCATCACGGAACTCACCGTGGACGACTACCTGGCCGAGCGCGAGGCGGCGCTGCTCGCCATCATGCCGACCGTGCAGCTGCTGCCGGGCGTCGACCGACTGGTGCGGCACCTCCACGCGGCGGGCGTGCCCATCGCGGTTGCCACCTCCTCCCCGGGGGACCTGCTCGCCGCCAAGGCGTCGCGGCACGGCCCCTTCTTTGCCCTCTTTGGCGCCGTTGTCCACGCGGACCTGGTGGCGGCGGGCAAGCCCGCCCCAGACCTCTTCCTCGAGGCCGCCCGCCGGCTGGGCGTGTCCCCGGTGGGGTGCGTGGCGGTGGAGGACGCGCCAGCGGGGGTGGTGTCGGCCAAGGCGGCGGGGATGGTGGCGGTGGCACTGCCCAACGAGGCGGTCGGGCGGCACGCGTACGCGGCCGCGGGGGCGGATGTTTACCTCGACCGCATCGATGAGATACCACTGGAGCAGCTGGGCCTCCCCGCGTGGGGGGAGACGGCGCATAAGGGGGCGGCCGCGGCCAACGGCCGCTTACGGGAAGAGGCAAAGCTGGCGGGCGCCCGTAAGTGAGTTGTGGGGAAGGGCGGGACAAGAGGGGTTGACGTTGCCGCGGTTGCACCCCTATCCAGGAGCCGCCCTCGTTGGCGGCCGTCTCTTGTGCTGGTAGAAATCCGATGTGCCCCGCGCGGGGTGCAGACGACTGGGGGGGCGGTGAGGGGCGGGCTGATCGTCAAGAGGCCACGCAGCGGCTGCCGCGACAGGTGCGGGCGCGGGGACGCCCGCCCTGTGCCGTAGGAGCACGCGCTCTGGGCGGGCGGGCGGGCCGGCAGGTTTCCACTGTGCGTCACCGGCGGATACCCCTCTGGCGGTGGGGGTGGCCATCGGACCTACGTACCATCGTCATTGTCCACCTGGTCGTTTATTGCAGACAGAGACAGAGGGGCATCCAGGAGATGACAGGTAGGAAGTCCATGCATGCGTTCCCGTGTGTGCGGGCACTCCTCACATTTGAGCTCTCGGATTCAGGCTCACTTTGGGTGGCGGGCCAAACACTTGATGATCGCGTTCCACCCTCTTTCTCTGCCTTCCCCAATCTGGTCACGTGCCCCCTGCCCACGACCCGCGCACACTCCGTTCGCATGACTGCGGAGGCTCGCACGGAGGTGTCCGCCCCCCTCGTTTTCTGTTGGCCATTGGAGTGCCAGGGAAGCACTGAACCGCCTCTGCAGCAGGTGCTGCGTCTCGTTCAGACGGCCAGCCCTGCTTGACGCGGTGAGGTGGCTCCGCCTTGCTCCCCCCTTTTGTGCTGGCGGCCTTGCTCGTCTTTTGCTGTTGGTGCCGTCGGTCACTCCCTGGCCTGCGCTCGTCGGTTCTGTACCCGTCCTTTCCGTGTTCCCCAGCCTGTTTGCTGCTGGTGTCTGTGCCTTGACTTGTGGTTTCTGGCACCACGCCCCCTCCCCCCCCCGCCCTGCATCTCCGTCTCCTGTTCGACCTGGGTGCCCGTCCCTTGCGTCCACTCTTCCCGCCACACCCCGCCGCGGCCCTCCCTCGCGTCTAGCTCGGCGTCACCATGAACACCCCCCGCAGCGGCAAGCTCCTGTGGGCTGGGGTGCTCCTCTCTGGCGTCGCCGCCCACTATGGCGGCAAGGCCTACTCCCGTATGCGCACGGAGGAGCTGTCGGCCGAGGTGGCGGCGTATCAAGAGCGCCTCGCCGGCAGTGACCCATCCCCGTCGGCAGCGGCTGCCAACGCTGCCGCCACCGGCGCCGGCGCCGCTGACGGTGCGCCAATGCGGGACGTCTTGGCAGCCGAGCGCAAGCGGGAGCAGGAGGCCGGGAGCGCCCTCTCCACCGCCGGCGCGGTGGTCGGCGCGGCGGCGGCAGCGGCGATCGGCCTCAACATGTTTTCCAAAAACGCCAACGCAAACAAGGTCATGCACGCTCGTATCGTCATGCAGGGCCTGGCTGTAGGTGGCCTGGCCGCGCTTGCGGTCAAGGAGACGTTGTGGGATACGCGGCAGGAGCGGTCCTGAGCGACGGCCGGTCGGCAGTGAGAAGGCTGGCTGGGTGGCCTGTGCGTGGGCAGTGGAGGCGGTTTGGTCCTCGTGGGGGGAATCTGTAGCGGGAGGGTGCGGTCGTCGACCGCGTGGGGTGCTTTGTGGCGTGAGGACCCGGTGACAGTGCCGGCAGGTTGGCTGTGAGGGGCACTTGTTTTGTTTGATTGCCCTGTGTGTGCGTGTGGATGGCTCTGGCCTCCCCGCGTACCGCGCGCGCGCGCGGGTGTGGCGTGTGCTTGCCATAGCAACCGTGCTGGGCTGTTCCGGAGGTGTGAAGGGAGGGCGCTGTGGGTCGAGCGGCTTCGCTCGCGACGGCACCTCTGTCCTCCTTCCGCTCTGTACTATGATGTAGCTGGCGTGTGTGTGTCGTATGCTTCGCTGTGGTTCTCCCGATGCTGGTTGTTTCTGCCTCCATCCTTGTTTGTTTGACGTGCTGCAACCGCCTCTTTCTCTTCTCTGTGTACATAAGTCACGACCGGTTTGTTGTCCACTCCTATTCGAATCGCTTCCGCGTGCGCACGTCATCCGACGCTAGCATGGAGCAGCACCACGCCGTGGAGGTTGTGCCACAGAGAGTGGAAGCACCTGATAGTGATGGCGTAGTGTCATGCGCTCGGCAACAAGTCGCGAGACCTCTATCCAGCTATGCAGTAAATTATAAGATGACCATCACCAGCGCCCGAGTCGTATGGCACCTGCCCAACCTCTCCCACATGCCTACAACGGCTACGTCAGCCTGGCAACCTCTGCCCGATGGTAGCGCTCGTACTTGGTCACCGCCCCTCCCCACGCCCACCGTTGCCGCCAGCCGAGGCGATGGCGGAGCCAGCAAGCACCCCCGCCTTCGCCCATGGCCGACACATAGGCGCCCATGTACAGCTCGCCTCCCAGGGTGATGCGGGCGCCACCAATCGCCCCGCGGCCGCGCTCGTCCCGCCCAGGAGCCCCCCGCTTGGTCGACCAAGGAGAGGTGCCGGCGGAATCCCGCCCGCCCGCCCCCCGCAGCGCAGCGCCACGCTGATGCCTCCTGCCCACACCCCTCGACGCGACCGCCTCCATGGTCGTCACCAGCCGGGCGAGGATGGCCCCCCCGTCCCGACGGCGCGCCAGCCGCGGCGGCAACACCGCCTCGGCTATCGTAAACGCGGCCAGGGCGGCCATAACGAGGCCCACGCCCGACGATGAGGCGCGCGCGATCAACATCCGCAGCGTGCCGCCGACGCCGGCGCCCGGGCGAGCAGCCTCCTTGCGGATGGCCCCCAGCTGGGCCAAGCGGCGACCGACCGCCCCAACGCAGCCCACAACCATCTCGACCCCCCTGCCCGTGCCGCACAGGGGCAACAGGACCAGCCCGACGGCGGCGTAGTGGGCGTGGAAGAGCGGGATAAAGGCGCCGAGCCAGTGAAAGAAGCGGCCAGCATCCACCGCCAGCGCGGCCTCGTCCGAGCACGGGTTCGCGGCAGCTGAAGACAGGGTGCGGAGGGCGGCGAGAAGGTCGCCCAGCTCCGCCCGCAGAGCGTTGTGGCCAAACCGAACCACGTCGGCCGACCAGTGGACGCCCGTCAGCGCAGGTCTACAGTCGAGCAGGCTGTATGGGGCGTTCATGGGCAGACTCAACGGGTCCAACGGTGGCGCAAGCAATCCGCCGCGCCGTGAACTCTTACGCCGCACCGGCAGGTCCGGCACCATCATCTCCGCGGGGGGAGTGACGGCAGTGGTGGTGGCCGTCGACTGCCGGGGGCGACCCACCGGGGCTTCGACACTACGAGGGCGGGGTCGACGGGAAAGGGTCAAGCCCGAGGGCCGCCGGCCGTGCTCATTCGCCGTGTCGACCAGGGTAGAACGGGTGCGACGTTGGCGGAGCGGGCTCCCCGCGGGAGCCGGCGGGCGATTGTTGCGCAGCAACCGCGTCTCAGCCGCTGACAGGGACGCCCCAACACTGTCGATTGCGTCTTCGACGGCGCGGCCCATGGCCGAGTGCACGGGCGCCGACAAGGCAGGTGGGCGGGAGAAGGTCGCGTCCGACGCGCGTTCCAGCGGCCGGGAGTAGGAGTCGGGAGGGGGGGGTGGCGCCTCGGTGACGTTCGATGAATGCGGGCGCGGACGCCCTCGGGTGGCTATGTTGGACGGGGGAACGCGCCGATGAGCGGTGGGCGGCCCCACCCGGTGGGCGCGAGGCATCTCCAAGGCGCAGGTGGTTGCAAGAAGGGACGAGTAGAGGGGGAACGGGAAAGCTGGGACGTTCGGGCGAGAGGGTGGTGGGACACAGAGGATAAAGTAGGGTGCGCGTGACGCTACCGCTGCCACTGCTTGTCGCGCTCGCGTGTCACTTGTGCTCCGAGCGGGGGGCGGAACCAGACCCGATGCCTCCGTACACCGGCTAGGTGGGCCCTCTGAAGAAATAGCGCACCGCTTCCCAGACCAGCTCAGGCTGGGGACCCCCCACCCCCACCTGCAGGCCAGGACGCTGCACGGCGGGCGGCAGCCGAGCGGCAAAAGCTGCTGCCGCGCGCCCCCCGGAACACGGCCACAGGACGCGCGACACGCGCCCTCCCACCGGCCGCCAACGGGGCGTCACTCCAGAGGAGCCGCGTCTCGCAGGTGGCGCAGACTCTGCAGCCGCCACTTTGGAGGGCACCGCCGCCACCGGCGGCCCCACTGCACGGGGGGGTTCACGAAGGAGAAAGCTTGGCACGAACAGTCTCCTGCCTGTGTCCAGGAGACTGCCGTCCCGCGCCCGACCGGCTGGCCTATCGCGTACGCCAGATGAGCTTGACGTCTGGTCCTACACTCCGACGTTTGCCAGACGGTGCACGAGTGTGGGACTGGCGGACGGTGGCTAGCTCGAGGGCACCGTCACCCCCCCCGCCTTTGGCCCGCGTGGTGCGGTGGCCGCGACCACACCACGCGCGGCGGCGGCGGCGGGCAATCGAATTCGCCAAAACTGACACCTTGACAGCGGATGCGGGCGTGCGCTGGCCCCGCCAAGTGCCACGCTCTTCTGCCGGGGGAAGAACAGGGCCACTTTCCATGGGCCGTGGCGGTCTTGGCCAGCATGCACGATACGTATACTGGCCACGGCACGTAGGCGGCCAGGGCTCGCGAATCGTACCCTTCGCGAGCGCCCACTTCGACACCTCCTCCTGTCTGAAATCCAGCACAGGACACGGCATGGCGACAGGGCGACCGAGCCTAGCAGGAGGTGCAGGTGCGGAAGAGAGGGCTACTTTGGAGTGCAGGCTCCACCCCGCTTTTCTCCGTAGCGTACTTCCAACGGTCCTCCCTCATGCCAGCGCGCTCATCGGGCGAGCGGTGCTCAACGCCCAGCAGATCACCAATTAGCAATGCCATGCGCGGGTCCAGCAACAGCCCATCGCGCTCCACAGGCCGGCGCGAGGTTTGGGGGGCGGCGCAAGCGCCCTCACGCCGGGCCGCAACTGTCAGGCAGAGAGCCGTGGCAGGTGGACATCCCGGCCGCGGTGAAACAAGGCTGCGACAGACGAGACGAGTGCAGCGAGTTGCACCGGGGCGCCGAATGCCGCGTTTCGGCAGTCCCGCGATAATTGTTTTCAAGCCGGTGGGGCCTGCAGAGCAGGCTTGTAGCGCGGATCCTCGAGGACGGTCCTCTTGGAACACTTCGCACGGTCCAAGTGCCCACAGGGGGCCCCTCGTGTCTGGCTCAACTGACTGCGGTGTCTAGTGTCTTTCCACTAATCGCAGTCGACTGTCCTTGCGCATGTTGTGGCAAGGCTGAGTTCCTTGCGGACACCCGATCTTCTGCCCTCGACAGGAGGCCCCGTTCTCGTCTGCGTTCCCACTGATCTGAGTGCGGACCAGCTCCTCGCATCCTGTGCCCCACTACTCGGCCTCGTACAGCGTCCTCACTCAGCAGCTGGCGGGCGGAATTGGCCGCACCGCAGCATGACAGCTTTGATGGCACTATGGCCACGACACTCGCCCCTCGTCCCAGTCTGGGCCCCGTTGTTGGAAGCCTCAAAATCTGCTGTGCGCGCGATCCGTGCGTTTGACAATTTTCAGAATTTCTTGTCGCGATTACATATGCATTATAAACAATGTGTAGTTTCATGTTGTAGACACCTGTCGTATAATGCTGATCTTCAAAACAACTTACAAGACCGGTTGTCTGTCTTGATGGCAAGTCCACTATGGACATCCGGCTCCTGTCACGGGCGCTGTCCACGGGACGCTGGCGGCCCGGACGGACGCGCACGAGCGCGCGTTCCAGACGACGGTGACCGCACAAGGTGGTTCCCCATCTCTTTCCCCCCCCGCCGCCCCCCCCACACGCTGTATCTGGCGTCTCTCTGCTGGTCATCATGCAGATCTTTGTCAAGACCCTGACGGGTAAGACCATCACCCTTGAGGTGGAGTCCTCGGACACCATCGACAATGTGAAGTCCAAGATCCAGGACAAGGAGGGGATCCCCCCGGACCAGCAGCGCCTCATCTTTGCCGGCAAGCAGCTGGAGGACGGGCGGACGCTCGCCGACTACAACATCCAGAAGGAGTCGACGCTGCACTTGGTGCTCCGCCTGCGCGGCGGCGTGATTGAGCCCACGCTGGCGGCGCTCGCGCGGCAGACCAACGTGGAGAAGAAGATTTGCCGCAAGTGCTACGCCCGCCTGCACCCGCGCGCAACCAACTGCCGCAAGAAGAAGTGCGGCCACTCTTCCCAGCTGAGGCCGAAGAAGAAGCTGCGCTAAGCTGTGACGGCCGTGGTGGCGGCGGGGTGGGATGTCGGCCATGGCGGGCGCTAGGTGCTGGGGGTGCTGGTGTATGTGGTGCTTGCGGTCCGTGCGAGGACGGTAAACCCAGCGGACTGTTTTTTTTTTTTTGGATCTGTCCGACGCCGTGGGTGTCCTGTCATGCTATTGTTCCTCTATCTTTTTTTTTTTCGCTTGTGCTCCGCCGCTCGTGGCGAGTACTGCAATGTGCTTTGTTTTGTTTGTCCCCCCTCCCTGCCTCGTCTCCCCTGATAGCTGCTTGCCATGGCTGTCAACTGCTCCCTCCACACCAGTGTCCGCCTCATTGCGCTGCTGTGCTACGACTCGCCGGTGCCAACCTGCCTGTGACAGGGTTTTGTGGAGGATCGCTATGACGCTCGACGGGGTCTCCCTGTCCGTGGCCGTCGCTCCCACATTGCGCTGCTCGACCGACGGGGGGTACAACAGGGAGCGGACACGGATGCGGGCGGCTCGGAACCCGCTGGTGCAGGTGCTGTCATTGCCCGACTTGCGCACCAGGATGCAATGAGCGGCTGGTGCGGCCTGTCCCCGTCCGCCCCTGGCGAGGCGAGTGTCCCCCCATAGCGGCGGCAGCGCGCGGACGGCGGCGCGGCCGCCGTCGCGGGTGAGCGCCGCCACCACCGCCGCCGCCGCGTCCGACGCCGCGACCGTCGGCACCACCGCACCCCACACGCTGTCCGCCGCGGTGAGGGGAGGGTGGGGGTGGGGGTGCTCGTGGGGGGGGGGTGCCGCCGGTGGTGGCGGCGCCGCCGGCGGCGGCGGAGGGTGCCGACGCCACAGGCGGGGCCGCCGGGCAGCGCCGCCGCAATGGCGGCGGGCGCGAGCGACCGGTGAAAGTCCGCAACGAAGAGGGCAGTGACGGGGGAGAGGGGGGGGGGGGACCGCTCGCGTCGTGGGGTCCCCCGCGGCTGCCGCCGCCGCTGCCGCCGCCGCCGAGACCGCGACGCCCAGCACCGACGCGACGACGAGCACGGCCGGGGCGGCCGGGAAGGCGACGACCACGCGTCGACGGCGGCGGCGGTTGCCGGGCGGGCGGCGACGCCTCTGTCCAGCGTGGCCGTCGCGGCGGCCGTCCCCGCGCGAGGGAGACGGGCGCACAGCAGCACAGTGAGCGTACTCTGTCCACCCCCACTAGACACTGGTCACTGGCACACGCCCCCAGCGCAGTGGGCATTGAACCGGGATCCGCTTCAGAGCCTCTTCAGGCCGGAAGGCGTTGAAGCAGCCTTGAATTTCCTTGAAGAGGTACCTCTTCAAGCCGCAGCGCGCACCGCGACACGGCCAAGTTAAGGTCCGATCTTCACACTTAGTGGCGTAGGAAATACAAAGAAGTACGATACTAAGGTCGAGCTAGGCATGCGTTAAGGAGGGCCCCAGTACATTCCAACTCTTCTTAAATCTCCATTTCAGTCCTCATCGGCGCGAGAAACTCTGCCCGATTGCAGTTGGAGGCGTCTGACGGAACCGCGCAAGGCGACACGGCCCCGGCCACAACCCTGGCCTGTCCCACGTGCTTCGGTCATCGCCAAGAGAGCGAGCGACACGATGTCCGTCACACGCGCACGGCCTTTTCACCAGTGTCCTGTATGCCCCCCCCGCACTTCTCATCCCGTTCATTCCGGTGGCAAACGACCGCTTTCCGTTTTTGGGAAGCCACCCTCACCGCTGACGCCGTCCACTTCCCCGCGCATCGGGCGGAGTGAAAGATTGGGGGGGGGAGGGGGTTTGGCGAGAGAAAGGGGCGCCGCAGGCAGGCATGGGGACCGGGAAGTTTGGCGGGGGGTGGGTGCGGGAAGAGGAGGACGCGCCAGGGGAGGAGGTGAGCGATGAGGGGCGTCCGTGACGGCCAGGAGGGGGTGTCTGGAAATGGAGGAGGAGGCGTGGCCGGAAGGCATCGGGACGACGAGGGGGGGGGGGGGGAGGGGTTGAAGCGGAAATTTCGCGGTCGCGCCAGGGGAGGAGGTGCGCCATGGGTAGGCGTTGGTGCTGGCAAGTGCGTGGCAGCTGAAGCAGTTGCCTACAATTTACGGAGCAGATGCTCAGGTGTCCGTGAGGAGAAGGCTGGGGGGGGGGGGGGGAGGGGGGGGGGGGGGGTGCAGAGACGTAGGCGAGTGTGCACTGAAGCTGCACGCGACACAGTCCTCGGCACGCTGGTGCCGGTTCAGGTGACTCCGCCGACCGAGCCAGCAGCGCATGCCGTAGCCAGACTGCTGCGGCATCAATTAACCCATCCAGCGTCGGGGAAGGAGCATCAGAGACTGCACGGTCGCGTACTTCGCTGTCCATTTGATGGAAGCAGTCCACGGAGACTCATCAAACAAGCGAGATACAGGGTGTATCACTCGAGATCAACTCCGTTGAGCTTCGCAAGTGCCCAGAATCAAGGGCATAAACCCGGACTGCTTCGGCACACGAGCGGTCGAAAACCGCGCCGAGTGACGTACTTGGGTTAAGAGAGGCGCGATCACGACCTCTTCAAGCGGAGAGCAGGACGCGACCCCCTTAATCGATCAGTTGAATTTTGCTTGAATTTCCTTGATAAAACGCCAAACTCTTCTCGGTGCAGGCTCTTTCTCACGTCTCTGTATAGCTCTGTCTCTGGCGCACCTTGTGGTACCTCGCACGTCCTTGTCCACGTCCGCAAAGACGTTCATACCAAGGTTTATCAAGATCACTTCAAGGAATCGTGCCCTACGGTGCTTTCAGGAGGGGGTCTTCAAGCCTCCGGGCCCGATTTCCGCCCTGATCAGGCCTTGAAGAGGCTTTGAAGTGGATCCCGCATCAACCACCACTGCGCAGCCCCCCCCGCCGTCTTTCCAAACAGGTCGTCCACCACCCGCGACGACGGCGGCGAGGTCCCCCCCTCCGCCAATACCTCCCCCTCCCCTCCTACCCGCAACGCATCCAACATCAGCCGCCGCACCGCGTCGGTGTTCCCATCGCCCACCAGGTACGACGCGTGGTCACTCCCCCGGAGCACCTTGTGCACGACGCGGACGCCCGTGCGGCCCGCCAGCACCCCGCCCGTGTGCGTGGCGGCCGCCGACAGGGCGGGCGCCACTACCGTGTCGCCATCCGCGGCCACGGAAACGAGCGTCAGCGGCGGCTGGCCCCGCCGGCGGGGCGGCCCCGCCGGCGGCACCGCCTCGGGAAACCGATCATAGTAGGCGACGCACTGCCGGCACAGATCGCACCCGCCGACGGCCGACGGCACAGCTCGCACCCACCGACGCACTGCCGGCACAGCTCGCACCCGCCGACGGCCGACGGCACAGACCGCACCCACCGCCGGCACAGATTGCACGCGGATGGCGCCGCCGCCGCCACCACCGCCGGCGGTGCCGTGCCTGGCGCTGCTGTCGCGCAGGCGGCGGCGCCACCGCCGCCGCCGCCGCCGCCGTCCGCGGCCGCGCCGCCGCCGCCACCACCGCCGCCGCCGCCCGCAGACGGCTAACGGCCCGCCGCGCGGGGCGGCCGCGACCGCGGTCGGCGCGGCGCGGCCGCGGCACGGCGGGCGCCCCCGCCTCCGCGGCGGTGGGCGGGCGGCGGCGTCGCGGCGGCGGCGGCCGCCGCGGTCGCCGCGCCGGCGGCGGGCCGCCCCCGCCGCCCGCCCACGCACGCCGATGCTGTTTTTTTGTTCTTGTTGTGCCGCGCCGAGCACGTCGTACACGCCAACGAGGGAGCCCACCCGCACCGCCGCGCCCGCCTCCTCCGCCGCCTCCCGGGCGGCACCCGCGGCGGCGGGCTCACCCGCCTCGAGGAAGCCCTGCGGGAAGCCCCACGTGCCGGCGCGTGGCCCCGCCGTGCGGCGGACGAGGAGCACGCGGGCGGCGTCGCGTACGGCCGCCGGAAGGGCGTCCTTGTACGCGGGCGGCAGGCGGATGGGGTGGGGTCAATGACCGCATCACCAAGTCAAGGCACGCGACACGTGCCCAGTGGAGGGTGGTGGACTCGACCGCGACCGCGGCGACCGCGGCGCTCTCGGCCACGAGGACGCGCCGGTGGGCAGCGTCGTCGACAGGCCGCCGTGGGCAGAAAGAGCGGGACGGCCACCTGGGCACACCGCCCGGTGCACCCCACCCACCGCGACACCGGCCCGACACCCGGCGGCTAGCAAGGCGGCACAGCCGGCGGTGGGGAGCCACAACCCCAAGTGCGCTTGCTGCGCACCGCACCAGACCTGCTCGACAGAGCTGACCAGGACCATCTGCGTGGCAGGGGCCCAGCGGCTGGGCGCGCCCCGTTGCCACCCACAGCGTTGCACGCGCACAGCGCGCGGGTCTGCGGCCCGTCCCCACGGCACCACCACGCCGCCCCCCCCCCACCCCCATGGGGCCCCATTCGTGTCCTACGCGCCCCCCCCCTCTCGCCGGCGGCCCCACGCAGCCCCGCCGACAAACAGTAGTGGAGGAGGCAGGCCGCGTCCTCTGCCACGGCCGCCACCTTGCGGGGCGTCACGGTGGTGCCCCCACCGCCGTGGCCAAACACCCGCCCTGGCGGCACACCCGCCGCCGACACACCCCGCCGGCGGCGACGAGCGCCACCGCAAGCGCGCATCGGCTGGGGAACACGGATGCGCATGGGGAGGGAGGAAAAAAAGCGGATGGCGTCGGCCGCGCCGGGGAAACTGGGCGCGGGAGGGTGTGAACAAAAGTGAACTAGACGACGGGTGGGGGAAGAAGGAGGGAGCGTGGGACAGGGGGGGGGGGGGGGGGGGGGGGGGAAGGGGCGTTGGGCCCAGCCGGCCGCGACGTGTGGACAAGGCCAGCGCTAGCGACGGGACCACCGGCGGCGGGCAACCCCCGGGCGGCACGCGCACGGCCAGGCGGCGTCGGCGGGGCCGCCACGCAGCGGCGGGGGGGCGTGGCGGGCCGGCCGACCAGTCGACGCCACCGCCGGTGCCGACGCGGCGGGCCAACGCCGGCGCGGCCGGCCGCGGCACCGCGTCCAACCGGGGCTCGCGTCGGCGCGGGTCGGGCCGCCCGGGCCGCGGCCGCGGCGGCGGCGCCCCCCACCCACGCCGCCGCCGCCAAAAGCACCATGGCAACCACCGCACGCCGCCGTGGGCAGGCCACCGCGGTGCGCGCGGAGACACGCGGGGGGGGGGGGGGGGGGGGGGGGGGGGGGGCGGCAGGGGGGGGAGCCCGCCCCAACCGCCGCCGCCGCCGCCGCGTGCCCCGGCTCCCACCGGCAGCGGCCGTGCGGCCGACAGCCGGCGGGAGGGGGGGGGCCCGACACGCCGCCCGCGACGCGTCGGGCAGAGGCGCGGCTCGGCGCGGACGCGGCGAGGCGGACGCGCCCGTGGGGGCGGCCGCCGCGGTGGTACCGGCGGGCCGCCCGCCGCCCGCCGCTGGTGGCGGGCGCCGCGGGTGGCGGCGGCGGCAGCAGCGGCGGCGGCGGCGGCGGCGGCGGCGGCGGCGGCCAGGGCGGGCATGGCGGGGTGGGACGACGGCACGAGCGACGGGGCGGGCGCGGCGTCGCCGACGGGCACAGCACGCGCGGCGGGCGTCGTCACGGCCGGCGACGGCGGCGGGGCGCGATAGGGACGTCCCGCGCCGCAGCGTACGACCGCGACAGCACCAACGTTTCGGCGCCCAAGCGGCCCCCCCCCCGCCGCCGCCGACCCAAATCCCATCCACAATTCCACCGTCGACGACGCGCCCCCCCCCCCCGGCGGCCGCGGCGGGGGCCGACGCGGCGGTCGGCCGCACGCCCCTTGCCGTCCCCCCCCCCCCCCCCGCACCAACCCCCAACGGCCGGTCCGCGGGCAAAATTGGCGCCAAAAAAAAAACCGGGGTGCACCCCCCCTGCCCTTGGCGCCGCGCCGCCGCGCCGCCGCTCCCCCCCGCGCCTCGCGCCCGCGATCCGCGGCGGCCGCCGCGGCCGCCGCGGCGGCGCTCCCGCCGGCGCGCGGGGCATCCCCCCCCCCCCCCCCCCCCACCCGCGTGGCGGCTGGCGCCCCCCCCCCCCCCCCCTCGCAGTGGGGCTCTACCGCTCTTGACCCCACACCGCGGGACCCGCACGCCCGACCGCGACGCGCCCGTCGGCGGCGTTTTCCCGCCCCCCCCCCCCCCCCCCCGCCGCCGCCTCCGCCGCTGCCGCCCGCCGCGGCGGCGGCGGCGGCGGCGGCGGCAGCTGGCGGCGGCGGCGGCGGCAGCTGGCGGCGGCGGCAGCGGCCGGCACGCGCCGCCGCGATGCGGTCCCGCGACGGGTGGGGGAGCGCGGGAAAGGCGTGATGACGGGCGCGCGGGGGGGGGAGAGGGCGGATTGGGGGGGGGGGGATTGGGGGGGGGGGGATTGGGGGGGGGGTGGCATGGGGGGGGGTGGCCGCCGCCGCCGCCGCCGCTGCCGCCGCCGCTGCCGCCGCCGCTGCCGCCGCCGCCGCCCATGCCGGCGTCCCGCGCGCGCCGCGGTCGGAGCATTCCCCCCCCACCCCCCCCCCCACCGCCCCTCTTTTCCCGCGCGCGCGCCGCGGGGTGGGGGGGGGCGGCGGTGCCCGCCGCGCGGGCGCCCCCGCCGCCCGCCGCCGCCGCGGGCGGCTGGCGGGAGCGGCGGCGGCCGACGCACGGCGGCGGCGCGGCGGCGCGGCGGGCGGCGGCCGCGCCGCCGGGGGGGGCGCGGCCGGCCGGGTCGCCAGACGGGCCGCCGGCCGCTGCCGACCGCCGCGGCGGTCGTGGGGTGGCTGCCGCCGCCGCCGGCGGGGGGGGGAGGGCGGCGGGGGGAGTGGGGGGGGGGGGAGAGCCCGCCCGCCTATATCATGGCCGCCGCCGTTTTTTTTGGGGGGGGGGGGGGGACGCCACCCCCGCGCGCGCGCGCGCGCGCAGACGCCGGACCGGCCGCGACGGTGCGGCCGCCGCGGGTGCCGCCGCCCGCTCGCCGCTGCCCCCGCCCGTCCCCGCCCGCCCGCCGTCCGCGTGCGGCCGTGCCGGCCGTGCAGCCGCGCAGGGACGGCCGGCCGCCGCGCCGCGGGTGACGCCGGCGGCGCGTCTCCGTCCCTCCCCCCCCCGCCGCCCCCGCCCCCCCCCCCCCCCTTCCCGCTCCCTCGGCGGCCGCTCCCGCCGGCACCCTGCGCTCCCTCCTCCGCGCCATCCCCCTGCCCCGCTGCCGGCTTGTCACGGACGGGGCGACCGCGCGCGCGCGGCCCGCCGGGGTCTTGCCGCCCCCCCCCCACCGCGCCGTGCCCCTCCACCCCCGTCGACGGTGGCGACGACGGTGACGACGACGGCGACGACGACGGTGACGACGACGGCGGCGGCGGCGGTGGCGGTGGTGACGGCGGCGACGGTGGCGGCGGCAACGACGGCGTCGACGGCGGCGGCGGCGGCGGCGGCGGCGGCGGCGGCGGCGGCGGCGGCGGCGGCGGCCGTTGCCCCCGGCGGCGCGGCGATGAGCGCGACCAAGCGCGTCCGCGCGCTCGACGCCGCCGCCGTCCGCGTCGTCACTGCCGGCAGCGTCGGCGGCGGCGCCACCGCCGCCGACGGCGGCGGCGCCACCCGCACCGACGCCGCCGACGGCGCGGGCGGTGGCCTGCTGGTGGCGGCCGGCTGGTGTGGCGGCGGCGGCGGCGGCGACGGCGGCGGCGGCGACGGTCGGCCGGCACCAGCGGGCGGCGGGGGGGGGGGGTTGACCGAGCCGCTCCTCCGACGGCCGCCGCCGCCGCCGCCGCCGGCCGCCGCGGCGGTCACCCCCCGGTCGGTGGTGGACGTGACCGACGGGCCGGCCGACGGCGGGCGCGCACCCGCGGCGGCGCCGACGGCGGCGGCGGCGGCTGTCGCGGCGGCGGCGGCGGCGGGCGGTGCGGGGGCGGCGTCGCCACGGGCGGCGGCGGCGGCTGGCGGCGCGGCGCCCGCCGCCAAGCGCCGCAAGCTCCGCGCCGCCGACGCGGCGGCCGCGGCGGCGGCGGCGGCGGCGGGCGTGGCGGCCGTCGCCGCCGCCGCGGCGGGCGGCTCGCCGCCACGGGCGGTGCCGGCGGCGGCGGCGGCGGCAGCCGGCGCGGCGGGGGGAACCCCCCCCCGCCCCCCCCCCCAAACGGCGACCCCCCCCAGGGCATTGGCACCCCCCCCCCCCCCCTGCACCACCTGCCGCCCACCCCCCCCCCCCCGTCACGCCCGAGCCGCTCTGGACGCCCGACCCCGACCAGCCGCTGCACAACCTCCGCGCCATCGCCGCCGCCCTCGTGTGCCGCCTCCGCACCGTCCGCGTCGCCAACAGCCTGGCCATTGCCGACGGCATCGCGACGGCGGCGGCGGCGGCGGCGGCGGCGGCGGGCTCGGCCGCCGCCGCCACGGGGGGGGGGAGTACACCAAGCGCTCCGCCCGCCGGCGGGTGTACGACGCGATCAGCGTGCTCGCGGCGGTGGGGGTGCTCGCGCGGGGGGATGGCAAGACGCTCCGCTGGGCGGGGGATGACGCGGTGCCGTGCGTGGTCGCGCCGCCCCGGGGGGGGGGGTGGCCGCCCGATGCGGGGGGGGGGGGGGGGGTGCTGCCGCCGCCGCCGCCCCTGGGGTCGCCGCCGCCGCCGCCGCCGCCGGCGACGCGGCGGCGCTCGGGGCGGACCGCCCCGGCGCGGCGGCAGAGGTGCTGGCGCGGCTGCCGGCCGCCCTCCCCCCCGCTGCCGGCGGCGGTGGCGGTGGGGGTGGCGGCGGCGGCGGCGGCGGGCTGCCCTCGCGGCGGCCGGCGCGGCGGGACCGGGCGGTCGCGGCGGCGGCGGCGGCGGTCGCGGCCGCCCGGCGGCGGGTGGCGGCCAAGGCCGGCGTCGCGGCGCACCTGGCGGCCGCCCGCTCGCGGCTGGCGTGCCTCCTCGACCGCAACCGTGCCGTCGCGGCGGCCGCGACCGCCGCCGCCGCCGCCGCCGCCGACGCTGCCGCCGCCGACGCCGACGGCGCGGCGGGCGCCCAAGCCGCCACCACGGGCCGTGGCGCGCCCGCCGCCGCCGCGGCCGCCGCGGCACGGCGGCGGTCGACGGCGGCGGCGGCGGCGGCGGCGGCGGCGGCCGCCGCGGCGGGCCACGACCGGCGGCTGCCCTTTCCGCTGGTGCTCGTCCACGCCCCCCGCCGGGCGGCCGTATCGATTGGCGTGTCGGCGGGCGCGCCGCCGCCCGCGGCAGCGGCGGCGGCGCCGGCGGCGGCGCCGGCGACGACGGCGCCGGCCGCGGCGGCCGCGTCGGCAACGGTGACGCTCGGCTGCCCGTTTACGGTGCTCGCCGAGGTGGACCTCGTGCACCTGCTGCGGCTGCCGGCGGCGGGCGTCGCGGCTGCCGCCGCGGCCGCGGCGGCTGGGGGGGAGGGGGGAGGGGGCGCACCGACGCTGCCACCGCCGACGCGGCCGCCCCGGGGGGGGGGGCGCGGCGGCCGCCGCGGCCGCCGCGGCGGCAGTGACGGCGGCGGGGTGTCCCCTTGCAGCGGCGGCGGCGGCGGCAGCGTCGACGGCGGCAGCCGCGGCGGCGGCGGCGGCGGCGGCGGCGGCGGTGGCGGCGTGGAGGACGACGCGGACAGCGAGCGGACGCTGACCGACACGGACGGCGGCGGCGGCGGGTCGGCCGCCGCCGCCGCCGCGGCCGGCAGGAGAGACGCCCACTGGGGCGCCGTCGACGACGCCGCCGCCGCCGCCGACGCCGACGCCGACGCCGACGCGGACGCGGACGCGGACGCGGACGCGGACGTGGACGCGGACGCGGACCCGGCCGCGCGCGCCGCGTCGGCGGCGGCGTTTGCGACCGCGTCGGCGGCGGCAGCGTCGTTTTTGGTGTTTGACGATGACGAGCCGCCGCCGCCGCCACCGCGGGGGGACTGACGACGTGCGGGTGGGGGGGGCGGCCGGGCGGGTGGGGGGGGCGGCCGGGCGGGTGGGGGGGGGCGGAGGGAGCGGCGGGGCGAGAGGAGCGGGCGCGGGGGAAGGGGGGGATGTGTCGGCACCCGGTGGGGGGGGGGGGGGGAGGGGGGGGGGGGGAGCGGGCGGAGCGGCAGCGAGCACACGACAAAACGACGGGCGCGACATTGGACAGCCGCCGCACGGGGTGCGGCGGCCAGGCCGAGCAGCGCTGCTAGCCACAGCGGGCGGGACGTGCGCCGCGGCAAGGCGCGCCGGGGACACGGCCCGAGCGGGAGTCAACGCCGTATTGGGGGGGGACGGATGCGCGGCGGCCGGCCGGCCGACACAGGCGGCGTCCCCCCCACCCGCCCGCCCCCCCCGACCGAGGGCGGCGCCCGCCACGGCGGCGCGACAGGCAGCGCGGCGTCTGGGTGCACGCGGGCGTGCCACCCACGCGGCGCCACGCAGCTGCTCGCCTCCCCCCATCCGCGGCGCGCACCGCAGCCCCCCTCCGTCCCCACTGCACCCGTCCGCACCGCGGGCACCCCCCCCCCCTCACGGCACCCCCGGCCCCTGATAAGTGCGCCCGACGGCCACGTCCCCCCCCCCCAGCACCCGCGCCACCTCCCGGATGTCATCCCACATCAGCGCCTTGGCCCCCCCCACCGCCGCCGACGGGTTCCGCAGCAGGTACGACGGGTGGAAGGCCGGCAGCACCCACACGCCCGCCCCCCCCCCCCCCACTGCCTCCCACCGCACCCACACCCCCCGCACCTGCCCCAGCGGGCGTGGATCCCCCGTCACCGCCCGCGCGGCGACGCGGCCGAGGGCCATCACGACCGCCGGCGCGACGAGGCGCACCTCCTCCACCAGCCACGGGCGGTACCAGGCGACCTCGGCGGCGGTCGGGTCCCGGTTGCCCGGCGGCCGCCGCTTGACCACGTTGGTCACGTACACGTCCGCGGCGGGGTCGAGGCCGGCGGCGGACAGGATGGCGTCGAGGAGCCGCCCGCTGGGGCCGACAAAGGGCGCGCCCGCCGCGTCCTCGGCCGCGCCGGGCGCCTCGCCAATGATCATGAGGCGGGCCGTGGGCGGGCCCCGGCTGGGTACCACCCGCGTGCCCGTCGCGGCTAGCGGGTCGTCGGAGAGGGACAGCAGCGCCGCGGTGAACGCCGCGTGGTCGGCAAAGGCGTGGTGGGGGTAGGGGGGGGCGTCCGCCGCCGCCGCCGCCGCCGCCGCCGCCTTGGACGCCGCCGCCGCCGGTTCGGACACCGCCGGCTCGGCCGCTGCCGCCGACACCGGCTCGGCCAGTGTCGCCGCCGGCTCGGCCGCTGCCGCCGCCACCGGCTCTTCCAGTGTCGCCGCCGGCGCGGCCATTGCCGGCTCGGCCGCCGCGGTGGCCAGCGGCGGCGGCGGCGGTGGCGGCGGCGGCGGCGGTGGCGGCGGCGTGACGGCGGCGGCGCCGCCGGTCGGCCACTCCGACGATGCCGACGACGATGACGACGGCGGCGGCGGCGGCGGTGGCGGCGGCGGCGGCGACGGCGGCGACGGCGGCGGCGACGGCGGCGACGGCGGTGGCGGTGGCGCCTCCGCCGCCGCCGGCGACGGCGCGTGTGGCGGCGCGTCCCACGCCGCCGCCGCCGGCGGCGGCGCGTCCCAGCCCGACGGCGGCCCGCCCGCCGTGGCGGTGGGCGTGGCGCGCTCGCGTGGCGGCGGTGCCGACAGGCGCGGCGGCGGCGGTGGGGGTGGCGGCCGCCAGCGGGTGGCCACGGCGGCGGCGGTGGCGGCGGCGGCGGCGGCGGCGGCGGCGGCGGCGGCGGCGCGACGGCAGGGGCGGGGCGGCCGGCAGGGCGGCGCGAGCGGCACAAACGCCGCCGCCATGATTGGGGGAGGAAGGGGTTGGGAGGGGGGAATGGGAAAGACCGGGGGGGGGGGGGGGGGGGAGGGGAGGGAAAGGTGTGCGTGAGGGGGGGGGGTACAGGGTGGGAGGGGGGGGAGGAGGCGGGGGCGCTGCGGGGGCGTGGGGGGGGACGACGCCGACGGCCGCCGCGGTCACCGCGGCGTGCGGCGGGGGACGGCGGCGCCGCTGGAAGGCGATCCGCGGCGGCGGCACGGATCCGTAGGCGCCGGCCGGCGCGGCATCCCCCACACGAGACCCCACGGGAGCGACAGCAACGCGGACGCCCCCCCTGCACAGGTCTCGACCCGACGGGCACTCGCCGCTCACGGCGTAAGGAAGCGCGTCGGATCCGCCCACGTCCGTTGCCGTTGTCTAGCTAGTGTCTATTCTACCGACCGGATCATTTGAGCCTTTTAGGATCAAATGATCCCCTTTTCCAGGGCCTGTTTTCTCTTACTTCTCTTTGTCCCCTGCTCATTCTGACACAAGAAATGGACTCAGCGACGGCTGTTTACCCTTGGGAGAGCTTGAGTGCATCCCATTCAAAGGAGAACACCACAGAAGGCGGGCTTTTCCTCGCCTTTTCTTGGCGCCAAAGCGGCCGACGAGGCCCGTCTGGGAGCTCGGCATGCGGCCTCCGAGTCGCCCGCGCTGGGCACAAAGGAGCATAAAAAGGTGACCTGCTGCTCCTGCCTGCCGCCCACTCCCCCGTCGGCAGTTCCCCCCCCATCCGCCAGCCCACTGCACCATGAGACGGCGGAAAAAGAACAATGGACGGGCTGCAGCCAAGCCCGCCACCCCCCCCTTCCCTCCCCCCCGTCCACCCCCTCTCCTCGGACCCCGCCAATGCCCCCGGCAACTCCTCAAGCGCCGCCCTGCGCGGTGCTCCCGCCAGAGCGTGGTTTCAAAAGAACAAACGATGGTGGGATGGGGGGGGGGGAGCTGGCAGCCGTCGCTTAGTGTACAGGGACAGCGACCGTCGAGCGACAGCGCCAGGGAGGGTCGGCGGACATCGGGTGAGGCGCCGACCACCAGCCTGGGGGGAGGGTGGGACGAAGCGGATATGGACGGGCTTGATAGGGTGGGGCGGGGGAGGAACGGCAAGATAGTCGTGAGGGCGGGCTGGAAGGGTCGTAGCGGGAGAGAGGTGGGCGTCGGAGGAGTCGTACAGGTTGGGCGTGCCGTGGGGAGGCGGGGGGACGAGACGGGGAGGTCGACGGCCGCCGCGGAATCGGGGGAGTGCGGAGCAGCCCCAGGAATGGGGCCCCACGGGGTCAAAAACGCCGGTTTTCTTGAGGATCATTTGATCCTCAGGCGAGGATCATTTGATCCTTTTTTGCGGTAGAATAGACACTAGGCCACAGGGCGTCTATCCCATGATCCTGGGCGGTCCGCCCTGGCCCGGCGGCGGCCGCGTCGGCTGCGGCCTCCCTCGCCGCGCACAGACGCGGGGACGCCGTGCGCACCTCCCCGCGGCCGCCACCCCCGGTGCCGCCGTGGCCACCGCCGCACCGCCACGGCCCGGCGTGGAGGCCACCCGCGGGGTGCCGTCCACGTCGGCCGCGCCCGTGTGGGCAGGTGCGGGGTTGGTTTGCTTGCGCGGTGCGCCGCCGTCGGTGGGGGGGGGGGGCGCCGCCGCCGCCGCCGCCGCGCGGGCGCACCTCCCCCTCGGCGGTGGCCGCCGCGGTTCACGCACACTTGCCCGCTGTGTTGGCCACCGCACTGGCCGTACGGCGGTTGGGTTGGGGGGGGTTGTCAGCGCCCCGTGGTTGTGCGACCCGCGCCTGCGGGTCGTGCGCTACTCGGTGGGCGCCGCCGCCTGTTGGGTGTGCGAGCAGCCACCGTGTGGACAGAATGGCCAGCGGCCCAACAGGGTCGCTTTGGTCTCGCGCGACCTCCCTCGTGGAGACCAAGGTCAGCAACGCGAGGGGGGGCTGCCCGTCTGCCTCGGTCGCCCGCCCTGTCTTGCCACTCGCCCTTTTACCCTCTCTCACACAAACGGGCCGACCCCATCTCGCAGCACCCCACTCCTCCCCCCGATACGAGGCCAGGTCACCGCACAAAAACACAAAAAAAACAAACCGTCCCGCCCAAGCCCGTGACGAAGTCCCCACCACCGCTGCCGCCCTGCCACACGAGCAAAAGAGGTTGGGACGAGAACGCCCCTGCTGGACAGCCATCCAAAGAAGAAAAAAGGTGCGTGTGGGGGTGTCCACCCGCCCCCCCTCCTCCCCCCAACATCCCCCCAGCGCACGAACCCGGCTCCGACGCTCTAGTACCGCTCCCCATATTTGGGAAACGCGACCGCCGCGGCCGCCCGCGCGTCCGCCTCCACGTCGGCCCAGCCGAGCGCCGCAAGCAGCGCAAACCGCTCCACCGTCGTGGCCGCCAGCGCGCGGCCGCCCACCGTGGGTGGCGCCAGCCCGGCCAGCGCGCGCAGCGCGCTCGCCGGGCACCCGCGGAGGCGCTCGCGGGCGGCGACCAGCAGCGCCACGTCCGCGACCGTCGCGCCCGACACTGAGCCGTGCGCCTTGTCGCCCGCCACCCCACCGCTCGCGGCGGGGGCGCTCGAGGTGGGTGCCGAGCCCGCCGCGGGCGCAGACACGTCGGCCCAGGCGGCCAGGGCGGTAAATGCCTCCTCAAACGCCGCCACCTCCGTGGCCGCGCCGCTGGCAGCGGCAGCGTCGCCACCGTCACGCAGCAGCGGGGGAGCGACGGTGCTGCCAGTGGCGGACACCATTGCCGCCGTCGCGACCGCCGCCGTTGCACGAGCCTTGCGGAAAAGCGCCTCGATAAGGGTAGACCGGGTCGTGTCCTGCCGCTTCCGCTCCGCCACCGCCGCCTCGTCATCGGCGTTGACGCGGGTACCAAAGTGGGCCGCAAGGGCCGCCGCATCGACGGCTCCGACCACCCCGTCGGCGGCGGCGGTCACAGCCGCCCAGTCGGGCGCGCCACTACCTGTCACCGCCCCAGACGACGGGGGTGGCACAATGGCGTCAGCGCCAGCGTCGTCGTCTTTGCCTTCACCACCAGCAATGGGCGCCAAAGCCGCCGCGTCGGGAGACGACACGCCCAGCGCCGCTGCCGCCGCAGCCGCCACGCGCCGCTGGGCGACAGAGTCCACAAGCTGCAGTCGCATCAGCAGCACCGCCGTGTCATTGGCCTTTTCAGCCAGGTGAGCGTCGGCCAGCGCGGTGAAGCGCGCCAGGTGGGTAGGAGCGTCGGACAGGCTCGCCCCGTTTGCCTCCTTGACCACCTTCTTCATGACACCCACGCGAGCGTCAGACAGCTGCGATGTCACCCAACTAGACACGTCCTTGTCCTCTCCGGCGTCCTTGGCGTCAGCCGCTGCCGCCTCCTTGGGCGCGTCAGCCGCTGCCGCCTCCTTGGGCGCGTCAGCCCCTGCCGCCTCCTTGGGCGCGTCAGCCGCTGCCGCCTCCTTGGGCGCGTCAGCCGCTGCCGCCTCCTTGGGCGCGTCAGCCGCTGCCGTCTCCTTGGGCGCGTCTGCCGCTGCCGTCTCCTTGGGCGCGTCTGCCGCCGACGGCGTAGCAGGCTCCGGCGTCGACGGCTTGTCAGCAGTGGCAGTGGTGGCGGTCGCGGTGGCCTCGCTGGCCGCCTTGTCAGCGCCTTCGCCCACCTTGGCAGTGGTCGTGGACTTCGCGCCCGCGGGCCCACTCGATGCACGCTCCGTCTTGGGCGACTTCTCCCCCGACATGGTTGGAGACACGACCCACGTCAGCCCATACTTGGCCAGCCCTGACGAGCTCGTGCTCCCCCGCATCGCCCCATCGGGCGCCAACACCCGGTCCACGACCAGGTTGCCAACCAGCTTGTCACTCGTGGCCACCCACTTTGGTAGCGACCCCTTCTTGGGCGGTGCAAGCCAAAAGGCCAGCGCTGCGCCTGGCGCGAGCGTGGTCCGCCCTGAAGAGCTGATACCCAGCTTGCGGCCCACGCCCCCGTCTGCACCCGCCGCCAACGCGGCAGCGTGCGCTGAACCGTAGGGGTCAAGCGAGATCGGCGAGGAAAGCTTCATGCTCACCGTCGCGCACGTGTCGGTTAGGACCTCCAACAGCCCGACCCGCTCGTGCCGAACAAACGCGCGGATGGTGTACGTGCCCTTGACCGACAGAGACGAAAACGATGGGTAGATGTCGCTTGTGTGCACGAGTTTGCCGTTGGAGTCGTACACCATCACGTACGGGCCGCCCTCAACCTCGGCATTGTACACAGAGTAGTTGAGACCTGGGAAGACGACCGCCACATCCACCCCACTGTTGGCGCCGTTGCTATCAGACGCGGACAGGGACAGCGTATATTCCAGCTCCAGCTGGTAGATGCAGCGCGCGTCGGGCAGCAAGTCCCGGTCGCGCGGCAGCGCAGTGATGATTGCCAGCGTCGGCGGCAGCACACGGCTAGCGTGCGTTATCGACGCCTTGACACCCACGCCGGCCAAGACTGGGGGGGCCTCGGACGCCAATGACAGCCCCGCGGTGCCCCGCTCTGCCGCCTCGGCCGCCGCAGCGTACGCGGCCTCATCAGACGCGTCGACGGTCAGGCGGCGAGCAGAACCCCCTTGCGGCAGCTGGTTGGTCAGAACCACGCTCGGGGAGGCGACGGCACCAGCACCAACCGACAGCATCGACGGGTTGACCGACAGGCCCGAAAAGGTCACCTCGAGCCGCCGCACTGTGCACGCGCCGGCCGATGACCACAGCTGTGCAAGCGCCAGCTCCATCGTGACCCCCCCGCTGACGGGGATGACAACAGACCCCACCCCGTCAGGCGAGAGGGTGAACACGTGGCGCGGCCCGCCGGGAGAACTCCCGGGCACCAGCTGCACCGCGTGCAGCTGGACTGTGCGAGTGGAAACGACGCCGTCGGCAGCCGCCACGCCGGCAGGCCCCAGAAACTCGTCCGCAGTCCCCGCCACCAGCTCGACGCGCGCAAACGTAGCCGCCGCGGGCGGCAGCACAAACGTGCGCACAACACCGCCGGGCGTCAATGCCAAGTTCTCAACGACGAGGGAGCTGACACCGCCATCGCCGCCCGCCAGGAGCAGCGGCTTCACCACCGTCACGGGCACGCGGAAGAGCGGGCCGCGAGGCTCCGCCCAGTCCCCAGACTGGACCGTCGCCGTGGGCCGCGCCGCGCTCGCGCCCGCAGCCGGCGCCATGTAGCCCGCCACCTCACCATAGTGCATGCGCCCGGGTGCCAGGCCTGTGGGGTCCACCGCAATGGGGAATTGACGACCACCGCCATACAGGCGCACGCCAGAGGGCGCCGATATCCACGGCGCAGACGGAACAAGAGAGATGTCGAGCTCCAGATCGGACGACATCTCCGCCGCCGCCGCCGAACGGTCGGGCAGTGCGTCGTCGACCACGTCCAAGTGCACCAGCCACTTGGACACGGAGCGGCACTCATGGCCGCCAGCTCGCAGGTACACGCCCCGCCCACGGCCATACTCGCGTGACGAGCCCCTCGCGCGGATGATGGCGCGCTGAGAAGAATCCGTCACCGACACGGCAAACCGCCAGTCCTCCTCAACGCACTTTGCAAAGGCGTCGAGGTAGGCGATCGTCCGGGGCACGCTGATGCTGCCACGGCCGGCGCTAAAGGCCATCTCACTCGCCGTTTGCGCGTCGTCGCTGTTGCTACCCGCGCCAGCTGCAGCGGTCGTGGACGCTGCGGGTGCCTTGGCCGCCCGCCCCACCCCGTTACCGACGCCAGCGCCATTGCCATTGCCGGCGGCAGCCGCAGACGACGACGACGCGTCTGACATGGGCCGAGACGAGCCGGCTGCCGCCCCGAAAAATGCCGGACGTAACCCAGCCGCGGCCCCATTCTCAATCGCCCGTCGCAGCCGCGTCACCGACGTGCTCGGCCGCGCCGACAGCACCACCGCCGCCGCACCAGCCGCCGACGGGCAGGACATGGACGTGCCGTTCAGCAGCAGCTTCTTTCGCAGCATCCATGACGAGGAAGCCGCTACCGCCCCCCCCGGCGCAGAGATGGACACCCCAAGCGACCCGTCCGCGCACGGGCCACGCGAGGTAAACGTGTAGGGCACTCCCAGCGCAAGCTCATCGCCCTCCTCTTCGCCGGCCGCGTTGGGCGCCGCCGTCGTGGCGGTGGCGGCAGCAGCAGTCGGCGCCTTGCCATCAGCGGTTTCCGCCTTGACGCGAACCCCCGTGGTTGGGCCCGCCGCCCCTCCGCCCGTCAGCCCCGCCGTTAGCCCCGCCGTCAGCCCTTCTGGCGCCGGCGGGTAGCCATCGACACACAGGGCGCCCGGCGAGGGGTACACCAGCCCGTCTGGCAGGAGCGAGTAGGCCTGCGTCGCGAGCCCTGGCGTCACGTACGCACCCACCCCAATCACCGCGTCGGTCGTCCCCCCAGGGGCCCCAACGGTGGACAGCCCCGGCCCCGCGTTGCCCGCCGACGACAGGAAGAGGACGCCCGCCTCCCGCGCCAGCGCCGTCAGCAGCTGCACGACGCGGCCCGAGTTGGGCAGCGGCGTCGCCTCCCCATACGACATGTTGGCAACCTGCGCCACGACCTTGTGCTGCGCCGCGTGCGGCGGCGTGGACGGGTCCTCGAGTGATGCCGGGAGCAGGTGCGCGAGCGCGCGAACAAGGCCCTGGTGCGTCTCCATCCCGTCCATGCGGGAGTCCCCAATCTTGAGCGACACGATCTGCGCGCCCGGCGCGACGCCATTGCGCTCGGGCGCGTCCGGGTAGTGGCCCGCCACAATCCCCGCCACGTGGGTGCCGTGGTAGCCCGACTCGACCACCACCGACACCACCGCGCCATCGTCGTACACGTTGACGCCATAGTGCACGCGCTCGCGGTCACCAAACGAGCCGTACCGCTGGGCCACCCGGTAGTCTTCCAACACCGGGCACGCCGACAGGTCGCCCGCCTCGGACGTGTCCACCACCACCCGCCAGCGGGTGCCGTCCCAAAACGCGAGCACGTCATACACGGCGGCAGACGACGGCGCTTTTGCCTGCACGAGCAGCGCCTCGGCGGCGGCGAGCTCCTCCTTGAGCACCTTGTACGCCTTGGCCGCGGCGCCCCCGCCGGTGGGTGCCGTCACCGCCGCGTGCGCCGCCTTGCGCCGGCGGATGTCGGTGAGCTTGTCCCGGTGGGCGGCCTCCCACGCGACGCGCCGCTCCCCCGAGATGCGCGACGCGAGGCCGCTGGGGAAGAGCCGCGCCGCGGACGCGACGCCCAGCCGCCACTCGCCCGCGGCGGGGTGCGGGGCGGCCGCCGCGCCGTCGGCGGCGGCGGCGGCCGCCGCGGGCGCCGCGCCGCGGGCGGCGAGCGCGAGCAGCTCGTTGGTCAGCCGCAGCGTCCGGCCCGTGATGCCCGTCAGCGACCGGCCGTCGGCGGCGAGCACGCCCCGGCCAGAGAGCGCCACGTCCCCCGACGACGTGCAGTCCACAATGTCCACCACCTTGACCCGCCCGTCCGAGGTGCGGCGGAGGCCCGCCGCGCCGGGGTCCACCCCAGTGTCCAGCACCGCCACCGTCACACCGCGGCCGTCGTGGTCGGCATGGGCGGTCAGGTACTCGGATACGCCCGTCGCGTCCTTTGGCAGCAGCCTGCATGCAGACACGGGGGTTGCGCACGCACGGCCAGGAAAGAGGTGACCAACAAGGAGGGATACAAAACACCCAAAAAAAAAAACGGGTCAGACGCTCCTATCTGCCGCCGCAGAGTTCTCAACGCCCCCACCACCGTCTGCTCCTAGTGGGCTGCGCCCGACGCGTCCTCCCCCACCCCACCCCCCCCCCCCTCCCTCCCTCCCCCCATCCAGCTACGATCCCGTCCAACCACACGCACGGACCGCGCGCAACCCTCCCCCTCTCCCCTGCCCGCCCCCCACCATCCATACCCATTCGTCGGCAGCGGCAGCGGCTCGCGCGCCCCCCCCGCCGCGGCGGTGGCGACCATGGCGGCGGGCGGCGCGCCGCGGCGGCGGCACAGCCCCCCCCCCCCCCCCCCCCCCCCGCCACGGATCGGCCGACGCGTGGCCGCCGCGCCGCGGCCGCCGCCGCGCGGGCGGGCGGCACAAGCGCGCCGCCGCGGCCGCCGCCGAGCCGCGCCGCCGCGCCGCCGACAAACGCCGCCGCGGCGCGGGGCGAGGCGGCCGCGGCGGCGGCAGCGGCGGTCGCGGTCGCGGCGGCGGCGGCCGCCGTGGGGGCGGCCCCAGCAGCAGTGGGGGCGGCGGCAGCAGCAGTGGGGGCAGCCGCAGCAGCAGTGGGGGCAGCCGCAGCGGCGGTGGTGGTGGCGGCGGCGGCGGGGCGGCGGCGGGCGGGGGTGGCGGCGGCGGCAGCGGCGGCGGGGCGGCTCATTGTCTAGGCCGCGCACGGCGGGGGCGGGGGGGGGGGGGGGCGGGCCAAGTCACAGCGAGGCACGCCCCACGTTGTGCATAGGGGCGCGGGGGGGGGGGGGGGGTGCGGTGATGATCTGTCGGGCGAGTGCGCGGTGTTGCCGCCAGGACAGGCGCGCCGCGTGGAGGCGCCGCGTCGAGGCAGCAAGGTGGAAAAAACGGGGCACAAAAGGCGGGGCGGAGGCGCTCGACGGGCCAAAAGGCGGCGTGGGGAGGCCGGTTGCGCCCCTTTTGACAGCGCACTTTGAGAGCAACCGGCTGCTGGGGACGGGGTGTAGGGAATGTTGCCACGTACAGAGCCACGTGCGTGACGTTGGTCCAGTTGCACTCGCGCGGGTCTCGGCAACGCATTGGGGATCCGCGCTCCCCTCTGCTCTCCTGTTTCTCTTCCCCGCCGCTGGCTTGTGGCCGGCAGTGTCGTTCCTGACTGCCGCCGCTGCCGCCGCCACACAAACTACATACACCCGCCCCACAGTGACACCCACCGCCGCTGCGGGCCTGCCGCGCTACACACACTCCGCGGGCGGCTGTGCAAAGGAGAAGACCTCCATCGTGGACAGCTCGGGCCCCCCCCCCTGGCGCCCCGCCCCCGCCGCCGTGTACAGCACCCCGTTGCACACGGCGCCGGTCGTGGCGTGCCGACCACGCGTGCCCTGCACGCCCGCGCCCATGGGCGCGTCGACGGCGAGCATCGCGTCGGCGGCCACGTCGAGCACCTCGGTGCGCGGCCACACCGCGCCGCCGCCCTCGCCGCCCGCCACCACCACCCGCCCGCCGAGGGCGCCCACCACCGGCGCGCCGCGGCCAACCGCCAGCCGCGAGCGGAGGGTGCGCCAGCCGCCCGTCGCGAGCGTGTACACGTCAATCTCGGTGTGGGTGCCGCCAAACGGGTCGGCCGAGCCGCCGTCGCGGCCGCCGGCGAGGACCAACTCGCCCGCCACGGCCACCGCGGACACGTGGTCGCGCCGCCGCGGCAGCGGCGGCAGCGCCTCCCACCGGCCGTCGGGCCCGCCGCCCGACGGCGGGGTGAAGCGGGAGAGCGTCGTCTGGCTGGTGCTCCCGGCGCCGTGGCCGCCCACGTTGCCGCCGGCGACGTAGATGGCGCCGCCCACCGCGACGGCGGCGGCCGAGCCGCGGCGGTGGGCCGCCGGGATGGGCGACCGCCCCGTCGACCAGGTGTTGGTGGCGGGCGTGTAGACGAGCACCCGGTCGACGGTGCGCTCCCGTGGGAAGAAGCCCGTAAACGCCGACAGGATGTAGATGTGGTCGCCCAGCGACACGCACTGCATGTGGTGGATGCCGCCGGGGGTGTAGGGCGGCGCCGCGCGCCACGCCCACGCCCGCCGCCGCGGGTCGTAGCGGAGGGTGGCCTTGCCGGGCGCCCGCGGCGCGCGCCCGCCAATGAGATAAAAGGCGCCGCGGTGGGCGACAAAGCAGTTTTCGTGCCGCCGCTGGCCCGCCGGGAAGCTGGGCGCCGACGTCCAGGCGGGCGCCCAGGCGGGCGGTGCGGGCGACGATGGCGGTGGCTCGGCCACGGGCTTGGCCGTCGGCTGGGCCGTCGGCTTGGCCGTTGGGTTGGCCGTCGGCTTGGCCGGCGGCGCGGCCGGCGGCGTGGCCGGCGGCGCGGCCGGCGGCGCGGCCGGCGCACCAAGCCGGATGGTTCGGAGGACGTTGATGGACGGGTGGTTCTTGCCCGGC
The DNA here is from genome assembly GCA_008729055.1 of Pyropia haitanensis. Classification (NCBI taxonomy): domain Eukaryota; phylum Rhodophyta; class Bangiophyceae; order Bangiales; family Bangiaceae; genus Pyropia; species Pyropia haitanensis. The sequence goes on along the minus strand of SDUX01000006.1, from coordinate 1,784,694 downwards.
AGCCGCGCCAGCCGCACCCGCACGCCCGACGCGTCCACCGCCAGGCGCCTGGCCCACACCGTCGTCGCGCGGTTCTTCCGCCGCCCCGCCGCCACAAAGATATCGTACCCCCGCCGCAGCGGCCGGAGCGCGGCGGCGCCCGCGGCGGCGCGTCCCGAGATGAGGATGTCAAAGGCGCGCCGGCCGGGGGCGTCAAAGTAGAGCTCCGCAAAGCCCAGCATCACGTTGTAGGTGCCCGCCGCGGGGACGGGGAGCACAAACTCGACGTCGCCGCCCCAGCGGAACGCGCTCGACGCGTACACCGCGTCCATGCGGGTGTTGGCGATCCGCCGCCGCGGCTCGGGCGCGTAGGACCGGACGGGGGAGGCGGCGTAGGCGGCGGCGGGGCGCGTCCAGGACACCGCCCCGCCCGCGTCGTAGGTGGTGATGCTGGCGGCGGCGGCGGCGGTGGCCACCGCCGCCGCCGCCACCGCCGTCACGGCGGCGGCGGTGGCCGCCAGCAGCCGTCGAGGAGCCATAGGGTTGGGCCAAGAGTGGGGCACGCTGCGGCGGCGGACGACAAACTTTGGGATGGGGATAGCTAGCTGGGGGGGGGCGGGATCGACGAGGCACGCCCGCTGCGGCAACCTCGCCGGGGAGGCCGTCGTGAGACAGAGCAGAGGGAGGGGGTGTGCCCCGATTATGTTGGCGACGGCGCCCCCGCGGTGGGCGGCCAGCAGGGGGCCGGCGGCAGTCAGGCGGGCCTCGCGCTGCCTCACGCGCGGCACGGCGGGGGAGTACCGGGGGTGCTGGTGGAGCAGGGCAGAGCAAGCCGGCGGCGAAGACGGGGGGAGAGTGGGTGGTGACGTCCACCCCTCTGCCCGCGCGTCCGCCCCTGCTGGCGGCTGCGTCGCTTGCACGGCCGGCGTGGCCGCCGCGCGCACGCCGCAGCTGCGTCGCCTCACCAGCCGCGAGTGCCGCACAGCGCCGCGCGTGACAGCGCGTGTCGGCCGGCGTTCGAGCAGGAGGACGCGCGGGGGTGGCGAGAAAAACGGGCGGGCGTGGCGGGGGGGGGGGCACGGACCACACACGCCGACAGCGCAGCCATGGGCGTGACGCGCCCCCCCGGCACTGCGACGCCCATCGCCTCCCGGCAGACACGCCAGTGGCCGCCGCCGCCGGTCCCCGCCGCGCCCAACAGTGGAACCACCCACCGCGGCGCGGGGCACCCGCGCCCCGCGGGTGAACCGCGTACAGCGGGATACCCCCCCCTCCGTGAAGGGGGGTGGGGGAGACCAGGCCGGTCGGCCGGCCGCGTCCGTCGGGCACGCCCGGCTTGCAGCAACTGCGCGCAGCGGTGGCGGTGCGGGCGCTGTGACGGCGGGGGGGAGGGTGGATGCGGCGCGTGGTCGCCCGCGCGCGTGAGGGGGGGGGGCGGCGGCGGCGTGGCGGTGGTGTGGGTGAGGTGGCAGCGGCGGCGGCAGTGACAGCGGCGGTGGCTGGCAGCGGCCGCCGCCAGCGACGGTGGCGGCGGCGCGCCACGCGGGCGCGCGGCCGCGGTGGGGGCCGACGCGCGGCCGGGGGCGGGTCACCGCGCGTACGTAGGGCGCCGCTGACACGCGCGCGGCAGTCGTCGCGCGCCCGGTCCTCTTTCCCTACCCACGCGCCGGCGCGGGCAGCGGCGCGTCAGGCAACGGCCGCTGGCACAGGGCCCGTCATCGGAGGACGGACGATCTGGCGCGCTCTGCGCCGTCACTGTCAAACGGTGCCGTTTGGGGAGTGGCAAGACGATGCCTTTGGGAGCGCCGGCGGAGGGGAGGACCCGCGGCCGGTGGCAAATCTCGCCTCCACGCTCGTGTGGCCGTAGCAGTCCAGTTTTGTGACTGTCGTGAGGAGGCGTGCACTTCATACAACTCCGTCGGTGTAATTTCTGTCTGTTGCTTTACTTCGATGTTCACAGATACGACGCACTGCTTCGTTGCTTAACTTTGATGTTCACAGATGCGACACACTGAGGCTACGTCTTGACGGCCGAAGATCCCCATGTTCTTCTGCGCACTCTCGGACACGCCATCTGCACCCCAAACACAGCCGGAGAGAGCAACAGGAGCGCGCGTGGTTGACCTGGACCGGCGGCGGTGGCCGCAGGAAATTCAGGCAATGGCCCACCGTCGCCGTTAAGCGACTGAGCGGTGCGCCCTCGTCGTGGGCACTCGCAGCCTGCCGTCGCTGCAATGGTCTCCGCTCTGTGCCCTCTTGTGTCAATTTACCAACGTGAACGGGCTACTTGCCATCCCACACGAACACGTGGGTGCTTGGTCGTCAAGACGAACGAGGCGATGAGTGGTGCAAATACGGAATGAAGAACGTGTCACAGGAAACACAAACACTCTTCTGGTTGCCCTGAAGATACAGCCTGATTCCATTGAGGTGGCCAACGCGCTCGGCCGTCGTCTCCTCCGTCGTCGCGGCGATCCGTCGCGTCGGCCACTCGTCTTTTGCCCCACCGTCCTGCCGTTGTTGACAACCAGATCCCCTCTGTTGACCCGACCATCCCTCCCTCTTCTCTCTTCTTCACCATCCCCTGTGTCTTTCACCCTTCCGCTCCTTTCATCATGGCGCCCACGCACTCTCCTCCCTCCGTGGACGATCTCGCAGAGGCGATTGCCGACGCGGCCCGTGCGGGTGACCTCCCCGCCTTGTCGGCCGCCCTGGCCGCCGCCGCCGCGGCGGCCCCCCCCCCCCCCACCGCACCCGCCGGTGGCACCCCCCGCCCCTCCCCTCCCCCCCCCCTTTCCTGGCGGCGGCGCTCCGCCACGCCCCCCCCCCTCCGCCAACACCGCGCTGCACCTGGCGGCGGCCAATGGCCACGCGGCGGCGGTGACGGCGCTCCTCGCCGCCGGCGCGCCCGTTAACGTGGCCAACGGGGCGGGCAACACGGCGCTGCACTACGCGGCGCTCGTCGGCGCCGCGCCGGCGGTGGCGGCGCTGCTCGCCGGCGGCGCCGACGCGGTCGCGGAGAATGGGTGGGGGCGGACGCCGCTGGATGAGGCCCGGGGGGGGGGGCAAAAAAACGACGCGGTGGTGGCGGCGCTGTGGGCGCACGTGGGGGAGGGGGGGGGGGGGGGGGGGGGCGAGCGCGAGGAGGGGGGGAGGGGGGGGGCTGCCGCCGGGGGGGATGCCGACGCCACCGCCGCGGCGGGAGGGGCGCCGCCGCCCGGGGCGGGGATGGATTGACGCGCCTGCCCGCTGCGGCGGTGCTGGCTGGGTGAGGGGGTGTCTTGGCCGGGGGGGGGGGCGGAGGTCGGCCTGGGCACGCCTCGTGGAGCGGCGCGGGGCGGGGATACCGGGGCGGCGCGGCGTGGTCGACCCGGCGCGGCGGTAACTGGCGGTGGGGGCGGCAGACGCGGTGGCTGGCGGCGGCGGTGGCGGCAGCGGCGGCGGGCGTGGTGGCGGTGGCGGCAGCGGCGGCGGTTACTGGCGGTGGCGTGTAGTACTGCGCACCACGTACGGGCCCCCGTTGCCTGCGATGAGTGGCGTGTATGCGGCAGGCGGGGGCGAGGCAGTAGTGGTGGCAGCCGTTGCGGTTGCGGGTCGTGACAGGCGGGGCGGGCGGCGAGAGGGGGTCTATGCGCTGGCTGGCCGTTGGGTTGTCCTGCCGCGTCGGCGCGGCGGGGGGCGGCCGGCCGGCCAGTGCGGGTGCCGCGTGCGGCAGTGGTCGGGGGGCGCCAGCGACGGCGGCGGGTGGCCTCGTCGGGTCGCCCCCGCCGCCGCGGCGGCGGCGGCGGTGGGCGCGCCCCCCCCGCCCGCCCTTCGACGGGAGGGCGAGGGCGGATGCGGCGGCGCCGTCCCGTGGCGGCACGTGGACGCCGAGGGGCGGGGCGCGCCGGCGCGCGTGGGGCGGGCGCCCCCCCCCCCTCCGCCGCCGTCGCCGTCACCGTCACGGGCGACGGCGGCGGCGGCAGGCGGCGGGCGGCGGCGGTGTGAAGAAGTAGAAAACAGTCCACGCGCCACAGGCTGGATTCGCCTCTTCCCCCCGCTCTCCCTCGTCGACCGTGACGGCCGCGCACGCCCCCGACAGCCACCCCCCCCGTCCCGCTCACCACAGCCGCCGCCGCCGCGCGCCGCCCACCCGCTTCCCCACTGGGCGGTGCCCCCCGCCCCCACCCGCCGCGCGGCGGTGACGGCCGCCCCCAAAGTTGCGTCCAAGTCCACCAAAAATGGCCGCCACGGCCGGCCAAGTGCGCCACGGCTCGCCCCTGCGTCGGCCGCCCTTCCACGCCGCGCGCCAATCGCGCGGTGAGCGCGGACGGCACCCGCCGCCCACACGCCCCCACCGCCGCGGCGGGTGCCCACCCGCGTGTGTGCCGCTGCGGCAGCGGCCGCCCGTGGACCGACCGCCCGTCCGCCGCGCGCCGCGGCTGGCGGCCGCCTGCCTACTTTTTTTTTTTTTTTTTTTTTTTTTTTTTTTTTTTTTTTTGCCGAGCCCGGCCGTGGCCGTGCCCCCATCCCGCCCCGCGGTGGCTACACGGGAACGGGGCGGGCCGACGCGGCGGAGCGGTACCGCGGCGCCGCGGCGCGGGTCGCTGGCGTCGGTCCGGCACGGCGTCAGCGCCGGCCGCCGCTTCCGCCGCCGTGCGTGTCGGCTCGCCTGCGCCTTCCGCTGTTCTGTTCGGCGCGGCATCCTCCCTCCCCCCCCCCTTGCCCCCCCCTCCGCCCCGCTCGCCGTGACCATGTTGGCGGCTTGGCGGTCGGGGTGGCGCCCGCCGTCGGCGGCATGGCGTGGCGGGCGGGCGGCGGGCCGTCCCGTCCGTCGCCCCCCCCCCCCCCACGTGGGCGTGTCTTCCACCGCGGCGGCGGCGCAGCGGTCGGCGTCGACCCCCCCCCCCCCCCCCCCCCCCGCGGCGCCCGCGTCGGCCGTCTACGTGCACCCCACCTCCCGCGGCGCCGCGACCGCCCCCGTCCTCGTCGGCCTCCTCGGCGCGCTCGAGGGCGCCCACACCCACCTCGGCTTCTTCCGCCCCGTCGGGGGCCTATCCAAGCTCGCCTCCTCCCCCGCGCCGTCCGTCGCGGCCGCGGCCGCCGCGGCCGCCGCCGACGGCGCCGCCGACCCGCACGTGCGGCTGGTCGCCGCCGCGTGCCCCGCGGTGGTCACCCCGCCCGACCGGTCCGCGGCGGTCGGCGTGTCGCCGCAGGTGGCGATGGCGGGCCTCGCCGGCGGCGCCCGCGGGCCCGACGCGGAGCGGCTGCTCGACGCGGTCGCCGCCCGCTACGAGGCGTACCGGGCGGCGTCGCCGGCAGCGGCGCTGGTCGTGGCCGAAGGCGGCCACCTCCGGTCGGTGGCGCTCGCCGACGCGACCGCTTTTCACGCCGCCGCCGCCCGCTCCATGGGCGCGCCGATGCTCCTCGTCGCCGACGGCCGCTCTGGCGACGCGGACGAGATCGTGTCCATGGCCGCGGGGGCGGTGCGGCAGGTGCGGGGCGCGTCGGCCGAGGTGCTGTCCGTGTTGGTGAACCGGCTGCCGCCAGACGGGGGTCATGGCGGCGGCGGCGGCGGCGGCTTGGCCGACCGCCTCGCCGCCCAGTTTGCCGCGGCGGGCATCCCCTACGCGGGCGCCCTCCCGTACGACCGCACCCTCGGGTCGCTGCGGATGAATGAGGTGGCCGCCTGGCTCGGCGCCGACGTCCTGGGCGGCGCCACCCAGCTGGACGACTCGGCCGTCGACATGGAGGGCGTCTTTGTCGCGACGCTGCAACTGCCCGCGCTCCTCGCCACGCTCGCCAGCCAGCCGGGGGTGCTGCTGCGGCGGCGCCACGGGGCGGTCCTCCACGCGCTGCGGGCGGCGGTGCGGGCTGCGCCGGGGGGGGCGCTGCCGCACGCCGACGCGGCGGCGGTCATGCGGCGGGCAGACGCGACGCTCGACGACGCGGCGGTCGCGTCCATCCTGCGCTTCCTGTCCAGCGGCGGCAGCGGCGGCGGCGGTGCCGCTGCGGCCGCCGCGACGGCTGGGAATGGCCTGGTCGTCGCGGACGTGGAGGGGGAGCTCCGCCCCGGCGCGCTGCTCATCACCGCCGCTGACCGGCTGGACGTCCTCGCCGGCGCCCTACTGTCGGGGCTGGACGTGCGGGCGCAGGGGAGCGTGGCGGGGGTGTTGCTGACGGGGGCGGGCGACCGGCGGGCGGCTCGAGACCTGCTCGCCGCGATGGGCGATCCGACCGCCACGGCGGCGGCGGCGGCGGTGGAAGGGGGGGCGGGTGGCGCGGGCGGCGGCACTGACAAGGGCGCCGGTGGTGGCAGGGACGGCGGCTCTGCTGCGTTGCCTTCCCCCGTGCTGGCTGTCCCGCCCGTCCTCTCCGTTGCCGCCGACACCTTCAACGCCGTCCGCGCGCTCAGCTCCGTTCAGACCGACATCCTCCCGTCGAGTTCCCGCAAAGTGGAGCGCTCGCGGCTACTGTGGGAGTCCCACATTGACACCCCCTCGCTGGTCGAATCGCTGGCCACCCCCCGGGAGCGGGTGCTGACCCCGCGCATGTTCCAGCGCTCCTACTTTGCCGCCGCCACCGCGTCGGGCGCGCACGTGGTGCTGCCCGAGGGCACCGAGCCCCGCATCCTCCGCGCCGCCGCGGAGATCCTCCGCCGCGGGGTGCTGCGCTCGACCCCGTCGGGGGAGCCCGTAGCGGCCGACGCGGGCGGCGTTACGCTCCTCGGTGTGCCCAGTGAGGTGTACGCCGCCGCCGAGGCGGCGCGCGTCAACCTCGACGGCGCTGTGGTGGTGGACCCGACGGACGCGAACTCCCCGGCGTTCCGGCGCTACGCCGACCGGCTCGCCGAGCTGCGCGCGCACAAGGGCGTGACGGTGACCAAAGCGGTGGAGGCGCTGCGGTTCGACGTCAATCTGTATGGGACGCTGATGGTGGAGGCGGGAGACGCGTCGGGGATGGTGTCTGGCGCCGCGCATACGACCGCCGCTACCATTCGACCTGCGCTGCAGCTGATCAAGGCCGCCACCCCCGGCGGCGTCGTGTCGTCTGTCTTCCTTATGCTGCTCCCGTCGGGGGTGCTGGTGTATGGTGACTGTGCAATTGTTGCGGAGCCGACGGTGGCAGAGCTGGCAGACATTGCTGTGACATCGGCGGCGACGGCGGCGGCCTTTGGCCTCGACCCGCGAGTGGCGCTCATCACTTACGCGACCGGGGACTCGACTTCGGGGCCTGCGATTGACAAGGTCCGCGACGCCGTCGCCGCCGCCCGCGCCGCCGCGCCCAGCCTCCCGCTCATCGGGCCCGTGCAGTACGATGCGGCGGTAGACGCGGGAGTGGCGGCGACCAAAATCCGGCCCGCCGACGACCCCGACGGCGTTGGGGGGCGCGCCAACGTGCTGGTCTTCCCCTCTCTTGAGGTTGGTAACAGCATCTACAAGGCGGTGCAGCGGAGCTCGGGCGCCGTCGCCGTCGGGCCCATCCTGCAGGGTCTCCGCATCCCAGGGGCGGTGAATGACCTTAGTCGTGGCGCAAAGGAGGAGGACATTGTGAACACCATTGCCGTGACGGCGGTGGTGGCGGCGGCGGGTCGCAAAGCGGCGGGCACGGGGGGGGCGGCGGCGGCGGCGTCGACGGCGGCGGCGACGGCGACGGCGGTGGCGTAGGGTGGTGAGCCGACATTGGCTGTACCGGCGCCGCCGGTGGCGCCGGCCGTCCCTCCCACGACGTCGCCAAATGCCATTGCCAGGACTGTGATGCCTCCCTCCGCACCATGCTGCTCTACCGTGTGGAGCGCGTCTGGTACTGTTCAGTGCTGTTGTCAAACGGCCGTGGCGGCAGCAGCGTCCAACCGCCCGAGGTGCTGCGACAACGGCCGCGCGTGGGGGAAGGGTGGACGGGCCATGGCCGGGAGGAGGAATGTGGCGGCGATGTTCGGGGGTGACGTCCTCCTGGCCATCGGGTGGAGGGCCTCGACTGGGGGCGGCGTCACCCTGTTGCGCACGGCCAGGTGGGGGCGTGGTCGTCCAAAGTGGTGGTTTTTTCGCTTTGTGGCCTGTGGGGCGGTCGGCCGCCCGCTGCGTTTGCCAAAAGAAGAGCGGGAGCGCTGCGCGCCACGACGTGTCGCTCCCGTCACTGCGCAGTGGGGTCTAACCCGTGGCCCGTGCGAGGATCAAAAATCGGGCCTTGCGGGACGTGCACGCCGTGCAACGGGTCCGCGGAATCGCCGAATTTGACACCGTAGGGCGGTTTTTTTTTTTGCACTGGCTGCACAGGGCGCACAAAGCCCGTTTAAACGAGTCTGGCGTCGTTCCGGAGCGTGCTGTCTTTTCCTGGTCATGGTCGGCATACTGGTGCACCTCTACATGCTCGAGGATGTTCTCGCCACACCTGCAGCACGTTGTAGGACACAAGGACGCATTCGCAGTGCAAATGGTCGTCGACGCGCAGCCCGAGTGCGACGAGTGCGTCGAGCTGACATGCGCCGTGTGCATCCGGGCAGCCGACGAATTTGAGCCGACCGTGCAAGGCCGTGGGGATTGACGGCGAATGATGTCCTCGGTCCCCACTCGAAAATACTATGTCTCCATCTCCTGACAGAATATCATTGGCTAGGAGCCTTCGTAGGTGTGAATCCAACCCACTGACAGTGCCACACCTCGGGGCTTGTTGTGTGCTTCGCCGAAACTGCGGCGGGACGCCCACTAATTCCGAAGATTGCTTGCGCCGCGTGCGAGCAGTGCTCCCAGTGCATCAGGCGGTCGCACTCCGATTGCGCTCAGATTTTTGCACTCCCGGCGCAGTGCCTGCTAAACCGTCTCAAAAAATTCTTGCTTTTCCTTTGCTTGGGCCGGCCCGCAAGCAGTTGTCACCGTCTGTTTCGACAGTGTGAGCCCCGATTTTTCTCAGTTTTTTTGTTTTTCATTTACATGGGTGCCTTTCGGTCCATCGACGGAGTTCATCTCATACGGACAGAAGCGCATGGAGCTCAGCTGTCTGGCCATAGAAAATCACCGATGGCGACGGACCGAAACGCTTCACTGCAGGGCTCCATGCAATCCGCACCTTGGGACGTTTGCAATGACCGCAAGGTGGCTTGTGGTCGCCGCAAACCATCTTGCGGAGTCGTCTCTGCATGGGCCATTGCGGCGAAAATCTCCCGCACTCTGCGGGGCCCGGTGGTAAGAAAAGTGACGTCGAGGGAGACGCCTTGACGAGGCGCTTGACGACCCGGCTTGGGCGGATGGCGTAGCGCGAAGGGGTGGCACCCTCTTCCTCCCCCCCCCCCCTCCACTCCGCTCAACCGCTTCTCTGCCCGCAGGTAGCCCCCTTACCTTCACTCCCCCACGCCCGTCCGCTCTCCCCCCGTTCTCGTCCGAGGGGGTCGCAGTGATGACGGCTCTTTGGGGCGCTGCGGAGCGGCAGCCACTGCAGGCTGTGGTAACTGGTAACGGTGGCGCTGCGCGGGGATGGTGTCCGCCGTCAACTTCGCTTCAGCCGATAGTAGCTCCCTCTCCCGCCTCCCCCTTCCCTCAGCACGCCTCCGCTTCCCCCTCGCTCTCGACGGTAGGTATCGCCATGGAAGCGGCATCCACTGAGGCGTAGAAGCCGGACCCTGATTGCCTGCGGCAGGAGGTGGAAATACTCCGCCTTGAGGTGTGCGGCTCGACTGCGGTGCTGTTGCAGGTAAACGAGCAGCTACTGTCTCAGCGGAAGAGCGAGAACCCGGCGCTGGTCCAGGTAGCCAGGACGGCCCAGGGCTTCGAACACCTGTTCCGTCCTGGTCTCTGATTGGGTACGCTGCGACGGTCGTTGACCGTCGCGGCGTGGGAGATTTCCGCAAAGGGTCGCGCAAGAATGGCTGACTTGCGGAACAAGCAGACTCCACAGAAAAATCTTGCTTGTCCCGCAGACTGGCTTGCGTGAAAGCAAGATCCGACGCAAGCCCGCAAGGGGCACCGCAACCGAAAAAGCAGGTTTTTTTTGAGACGGTTTAGCAGGCACTGCGCGGGGGGTCGGAGTGCGCCCGAAACGGCCGTTTTGGGCGCACGCACTGCCGCCAGAGGTTCACGGGTCAGACCCCACTGCGCTGTCCATGACAGTCTACGACGCTACCCTTTGTGTCCTTAGAGCACATCCAACAATGCCAGGATGGTCGCGAATACGTACACGTGGCTCTCATATTTGCTGGATGGGGTTCGAACGCTCAGCAGTCAATACAAACGGCCACATGACGCCCCAACGGCAGGCCATATATGACGAATCTGATTCATATATTTTTGGTAAGTACTCTGCATATTCGGATCGCAGGATGGGGTTGGTCTCCCCTGCGCCCCATTTTGTGCGAGAATGGGGAGCGAGCGGGACCATCCCCATCCTGTTGGCGACCTGTGAAACGAAATCGGACCAATGGGGTGACTGAAACGTGGCTGTGGACGATCGCGGGCTCGCATCCCAGCTGCTTCTCTGATCCCGATTTGAAGCTACATTCGAGGAATGGGGTTGGGTCTTTGTTCTCCCACCGGCGTGAACCCATCCTTCCGCCTTTTCGGCTAGTCTGCGCCCCGTTCTATACAAGTCCTGCAAGACCGGTTGGGGCACGCCCCAACAGAAATGGGCATCCAACCAGAAGCGCGCACGTGTTCGCTGAAATGAATTATTTAACCGTTGGTCCCGACGTTGCTGGATGTGCTCTTACCCCGCTAAATCCCGCCCCCCCTCCCTTTTCTTCTCCGCTTTTAGGAATCAACCCGCTGCGGCCGCCGCCCTCGCGGGAACCGAGGGGGGAGGCCACCGGTATCGAGAGAGGCCGCCGCCGACGCAGAGGGCGCCTGCAGTCGGAACCGGGAAAGGCTGCCGTTAAAATGGAGTGAGGGCGCCGCCGCGGGTGGCTCCGCGCCAGTCGTCCGCCACAGAGGCGGCGGCGGCGGCGGCGACCGCAACAGTGCGGGACAGGCACGCAGAATGAAGAAACCGAGGCGTGACGCGCCCCCCCCCCCCCCTTCTGACAATAAATGACCGCCGCCGCCGCCCGCCCACCACGGTGGTACACCAAACCAAGACCACCCCCTCCGCCCCCCAATAAATGAGCGCGGGCGGCGGGGTGGCGCGTTGCACGCCACCACCGCCGACCCCCCTCACGGCACCCCCCCCACAGCTCACACATAGCGAACGCATGGAGCTCCCCACCCCCAAACAGGCGCCCATACTACGGCAGCAGGTGCACGACCACCTCATCCAAGTGCGCCGTCACCACCGTATCCAGCGTGTGCGCCACCAAAAACACCGCCGCCGCGCCCTCCGCCACCGCCGCGGCGGTATCCGCGGCCGCCGCGTCGTGGCGTGCCACGTCCAGCACGTACGCGTCGGTAACGCCGGGCGCACGGGCTGGAGCCCCGGCGGCGCCGCCGCGCCCACCGTCGGGGACCTGCTGCGGCTGCTCCCCCCCCCCCCCCCCTGACGCGGCGGCCTACCCCATAGAAATCAGCAAGCGGCTGCTGCCGACGCCCGCACCGCCGGCTGCACAAACACGTACAAAAAGGAGACGTAGATGGACAGCAGCGTCTGGACGACGAGGAAAGACGCGGTCACCGCCGGCCGGGTGAGCCCAAGCAGTAGCGACGCGCCGCCAATGACGAGGCCCGCCAGCGGTGATGGTCTTGGACCGCCGGGCGTCGGGGGGGGGGGGGGGGGGGGGGTGGGGAGGGAGGCGACGGAAGCAGGGCGGGGAGGGGGGGGGGGTTGGGGGGCGGGGGGGGGGCGGCCGGTGAGGTGGTCGTTGGCGAGGGGGGTAGGGTAGGGTGCGGGGGGGGGGGGGGGGGGGGGGGGGGGGGGTTTGGGTGGTGAACACGTGAAACGTGACTTCCCAATCATGTAAAGGGCATGATTGGCCAGCGAACAATGCGGAAACTGTCTTGAAAGGCGGTTGAATTGTGATGTGCTGACTGTAATGGAGTAATGTGCATGAGTACTGACGACCGCCTGGTACTGGCCGTGGGAGGCCTTTGCTGCGAGTAGCCACGTGGACTGATTGGCCAGCGGGTTGCAGTAATCACGCTGTCTTGGGCAGAGTACTACTTTATGTGTATGTTCTATAAGTGTCCTGATACGCAGAGTTTATTTGCGTTAAGTATGACCACACATAGTGGCGGTGCCACTCCTCGCACCGCCGACCTAGGTGGGTGGACGGGAGATGAGCGTCGCCGACCACACAAGCGATGCCCGCGGGCGCGGGGGCGGAGGGGGTTGGGGGGGGGGGGGGGGGGGGGACGGTGGTGGGTGGACGGGGAACAAGCGTCTCCCGCCGCACAATTATCGAGTGGTGTGCGCGGGCGGGGGGACGTTGGTGGTGGACGGGGGACGAGCGACTCCCGCCACAAAAATTGCGAGCGACGCTCGCGGGCGCGGCGGCGGAGGGGGTCGGGGGGGGGGGGGGGGGGGGGGGGGGGGGGGGGGGGGGGCGGGCCGGACCGCAAGGGATCAAACGCCCCCTAGTGGGATATGATGATAACAGCGGGTGGTGTTATCCAGTTATCAAACCCCCCTCACGACCTCTGGGGGGGGGTTGGATATCATGTTATCCGACCCCCTCCTAGAGGTCGTGAGGGGGGTTTGATAACAGGGGTGGTGTTATCCAGTTATCAAACCCCCCTCACGACCTCTGGGGGGGGGTTGGATAACATGTTATCCAACCCCCCCCAGAGGTCGTGAGGGGGGTTTGATAACAGGGGTGGTGTTATCCAGTTATCAAACCCCCCTCACGACCTCTGGGGGGGGGTTGGATAACATGTTATCCGACCCCCTCCTAGAGGTCGTGAGGGGGGTTTGATAACAGGGGTGGTGTTATCCAGTTATCAAACCCCCCTCACGACCTCTGGGGGGGGTTGGATAACATGTTATCCAACCCCCCCCAGAGGTCGTGAGGGGGGTTTGATAACAGGGGTGGTGTTATCCAGTTATCAAACCCCCCTCACGACCTCTGGGGGGGGGTTGGATAACATGTTATCCGACCACCTCCTTGAGGTCGTGAGGGGGGTTTGATAACTGGATAACACCCCCCGCTGTTATCAAATCCCACTGGGGGGCGTTTGATCCCATGTGACGCGGCCCCCCCCCCCCCCCCCCCCCCCCCCCCCCCCCCCCCCCCCCCCCCACCGCCCCCACTCCACGCAACCCCGCTCCCCCCCCCCCCCCAACCCCCACTCCCCCCACCCCCCGCCGTTCCCCACCTCCCCCCACCCCCCCCCCCCCACCCCACGCAACCCCCCCCCCCCCCCCCCCCCCCCCACCCCCACTCCCCCCACGCCTTGGGGGCGCCAGCCTAGCCCACTGACGGAAATTTGATAGAAGTCACGTTCTTGGCGCCTCTTCCCCTCGTACACGCCCCCAAAACCGGGGCGTGAGGGCGTTTCACGCCCGATCGGTCGACACTGCTGCGACGCCCGGCGGTGTTTGTAAGTCCACGCATTCGTTGCGAATCCACTGTAAGTAACATTGCGATTTGATCGGTGGCCCCCCTTCATATAGTCAATAAGTATTGTATTTAGTCCCTGCTGACACTAATGTCCTCGTCGATCACCCACCCGAGCAGGGATCACTTCCACCGACGTCACCCCAGCGTGGATCAGTGCCCCACGCCCTGCCCGTAGCCGAGACACTTGAGCGCATCTCACTCTGACCCTCCCCTGCTGCGTCCATGGCGACCCCAGCTGCACCACGCTCGCCTCTGGGTACCGCCCGCTTGGCGTTACCACCCTGGATGTGCCGTCGCGGGTCGGCTGTGTTGCTGCTTCCGGCTGTGCTTCTGGTCGGTGCTCTGCTGCACACGGTTGCCCCCAAGGTGCCCCACTTCCTCCCAGGACAGGGCGCGGCTTTGGTGGCGGTCGACGGCTTTAGTCTTGTTACCACCCGCGCCGCGGACGCCGCCGCGGAGGGCACGGCCGGCTATGACTGCGGCGCGCTGGGCCGCCGCGCCGAGCCCGCCTGGGTCAATCGCGAGGCGGCCGTGGCATCCATCCCCGAGTTTCTCTCCCTGTACGCTGGTCGGCAGGTCAAGGAAAACGCGGGCGGCATGCGGGCGGACCACTCGTTTGGGCTCTTCACCGTCGTCCGCGCGCTGCGGCCAAAGGTATTTATTGAGTCGGGCGTTTTCAAGGCCCACGCGTCGTGGCTAGTGTCGGCGGCGCTGCCCGGCACCAGGATTGTGAGCATTGACCCCAACCCCTCGTCGTGCGAGGCTGCACGGAGAGGCATTGCCGCCGCGGGCGGGGACCCCACTGAGCTGCTGACGTGCATGACGGGGAAAAAGTTTGTGGACTTTTCGGCCATCGATTGGGACAGCGTCTTGCCTGGGGAGGACGCGGCGGCGGCGCGGGACTCGACGCTGGTCCTCATTGATGATCACAACGCGGGGCCGAAGCGGCTGATGGAGGCGTCTCTACGCGGCTTCACGCACACCATCTTTGACGACAACTACAGCCCCACGATGAAGGGGGACATCTACTCAGTGAAGCAGGCATGTGCGCGCGGCGACGTGGCGCAGGCGACGTGGCCGGGCGGGATGTTGGACAACTTTGCCATGGTGCGGTCGAAGGGCATCCCGTGGTCACGCCACGTAGCGGTGGGCGACGCGATGGCCACTCTCATGGAGGAGTACTATGAGCTACCGCCCTTGGCCACCTTTAATCTATCCCGCCAGACGCGGGTGTCTGAGTCCGAGACGGCACCACCGCTCGTGTCGACTCTGGAGATGTGGCAGTCCACGGGGCTGTCGGGGCTGCCGCTGGAGGAGTACTCCACCCACACGCACATTGCGTACGTCAAGCTGCGGTGATGGGGGTGAAGGGCCTAGAAGTTTGGGCCCGACAGTCGGGGCGGTGTGGAGGCCGTAGGTGAGGACCATTGTGTGGTGGTACGGGGGGGGGTGGGGGAGAGGCTGACGTGGCGTCCCACGTCGGGGGCGACGTCCCCGGCCGTGTACGCAGCTGTGGCCGTTGACAGAACGGTGGTGCGGCGGAGTCACTGGTGCTCCACCCGTAACGGTGTCGAACGCATGCTCGCCGCGACCGGGAGGGGTGCACCCCTCCCGACCCGGAGATGGTCGTACGGCCGTGCGTTGTCTGTATCTATAGCAGTCCATACAGGAAACGCACTATTATTTTTCGAACATTTGACATCGGCGGTCTTCCCAGCGGCAGTGGCACATGCGCGTGCTGCGCACCAGCGTGGGATACAAGTAGTGCATCGGCGGGCCACCGTCAATTCAGACGCGGTAGGGGGTGTAGGGGGCGGCGAGACGCTTGCGCTGACGCTACCGAGCTTCTCGCCGGCGGCGCGGGACCCGCCGAAAGAATGGACCTAGGAGCATCTCCACCAATGCAGCCAAAAGCCAAAAGCCAACTACGCGCTGCCGTCCGACTTGCCCCACCAAGTTGTCCCCCCTAGCTGAGGCGCCCCGCCACCGTTGGGTGGCGCCCGACGGTGCCGACGGCGTCGTCGGTCGCTCCGCCCCAGTGGCGTCCTTCACTTTTGAGGAAGCACTCCACGCTCGCCGTTGGTCTTGGTCGCCAGTAGCAGGGCGTGCCGTGCGGCGCACCCCGCGACCGGGGTACGGCGGGGTGGCGGACAAACGGCAGCCCGCGGCGGCGGGACTCGGGCGGGTGGTCGACGACGTAGCAGGCCGTTTTTCACACTGCACACGGAACAGAACACGCAACACCAATCCAGCGCAACCACGAACAGCAGACATTCAACGCCACGCCGCCCCTACGGGCGGGTCACGTGCGCCCCGTTTCCGTGCATAGCCGCGGGTACCGCGCACAGGCCGACCAGTTGTGCACGCCGCGGCAGGGGAGCGGGCGGCGACGGCGGCGGCATGGTGGCGACAGCGGCGGCACGGCACGCCGCCGCCGCGACCGTCCTGGCCTCCGGCCACCCCGACATGCACGCCCGGCGGGGCGGCGTCCATGAGGAGGGGGCGGCGGGGGCGGCGTCCCCTCTCCCGCGCCAACAGCCAAACCCCACCGCCGCCGGCACCCCGTCCGCCTGGCCGCCGCGATCGCCGCTGCCGCCCGTCGGGGAATTGTGGCCCGCCGCAGCGGCCACTCTGCCCAGGCAACCGGCGCCCCCCCCCCTGTCCCTCCTCCGCATGCGGCGGAGCTGCGGCGCCCTCGCTGAGGAGGTCAACTTGCCGCTTGAAGGAGAGCGGTGGGCAGCAGTGGCGGCGGTGGTCGACAACAGTGGAAGAAAAAAATCACTGGTGTGATGTGGCGGATGGAGAGCTTGCCCTGCAGATCAGGTGGCGCGCGGTGGGGGGACGGGAGCCAGGGGAGGCTGACCATGAACGGTGAGCGAGGTGTCGCGAAAAAGTAGTTGTCTTCGGGGATCCTCTCCTGGCGAGGAAGTCGGAGCAGTCTCGAACTCGCGATTTCCAGCTTTCATGCTCCAGCGAGACATAAGGCTGGCGCCTTAACCGACTAGGCTACAGGAGAAAATTTTGGACGACAGGCTTGCCGATGTCGAACGCCTGCTACAATTTATTTTCGCACATTTCATCTCCCTTGCATTGATGCTCTTGCAGTCGCAGCTGCACTTGCAGTCACCACTTTGGCGACGGTGGGCGCCAAAGCGGCGACTGGGAGCGCACCCAGCCCACGTGGCGCCGCAGGGCGCGGGGGAGACCCGCCACCACTGCCGTCCCTGCCGCCACCACAACCGCCCGCCGCCGCCCTCGCGGCGGCGGTGGCGGCGGCGACTGTGACAGCGCAGTGCACCTTGCACCAGGATCCACCTCAAAGCCTCTTCAAGGCCTGATCCGGGCGGAAATCGGGCCCGGAGGCTTGAAGACCCCCTCCTGAAAGCACCGTAGGGCACGATTCCTTGAAGTGATCTTGATAAACCTTGATATGAACGTCTTTGCGGACGTGAACGAGGACGTGCGAGGTACCACAAGGTGCGCCAGAGACAGAGCTATACAGAGACGTGAGAAAGAGCCTGCACCGAGAAGAGTTTGGCGTTTTATCAAGGAAATTCAAGCAAAATTCAACCGATCGATTAAGGGGGTCGCGTCCTGCTCTCCGCTTGAAGAGGTCGTGATCGCGCCTCTCTTAACCCAAGTACGTCACTCGGCACGGTTTTCGACCGCTCGTGTGCCGAAGCAGTCCGGGTTTATGCCCTTGATTCTGGGCACTTGCGAAGCTCAACGGAGTTGATCTCGAGTGATACACCCTGTATCTCGCTTGTTTGATGAGTCTCTGTGGACTGCTTCCATCAAATGGACAGCGAAGTACGCGACCGTGCAGTCTCTGATGCTCCTTCCCCGACGTTGGATGGGTTCATTGATGCCGCAGCAGTCTGGCTACGGCATGCACTGCTGGCTCGGTCGGCGGAGTCACCTGAACCGGCACCAGCGTGCCGAGGACTGTGTCGCGTGCAGCTTCAGTGCACACTCGCCTACGTCTCTGCCCCCCCCCCCCCACCTCCCCCCCCCCCCCCCAACCTTCTCCTCACGGACACCTGAGCATCTGCTCCGTAAATTGTAGGCAACTGCTTCAGCTGCCACGCACTTGCCAGCACCAACGCCTACCCATGGCGCACCTCCTCCCCTGGCGCGACCGCGAATTTTCCGCTTCAACCCCCCCCCCCCCCCCCCCCTCGTCGTCCCGATGCCTTCCGGCCACGCCTCCTCCATTCCCAGACACCCCCTCCTGGCCGTCACGGACGCCCCTCATCGCTCACCTCCTCCCCTGGCGCGTCCTCCTCTTCCCGCACCCACCCCCCGCCAAACTTCCCGGTCCCCATGCCTGCATGCGGCGCCCCTTTCTCTCGCCAAACCCCCTCCCCCCCCCAATCTTTCACTCCGCCCTATGCGCGGGGAAGTGGAGGGCGTCAGCGGTGAGGGTGGCTTCCCAAAAACGGAAAGCGGTCGTTTGCCACCGGAATGAACGGGATGAGAAGTGCGGGGGGGCATACAGGACACGGGTGAATAGGCCGTGCGCGTGTGACGGACATCGTGTCGCTCGCTCTCTTGGCGATGCCCGAAGCACGTGGGACAGGCCAGGGTTGTGGCCGGGGCCGTGTCGCCTTGCTCGGTTCCGTCAGACGCCTCCAACCCGGGGGTTGGGACCTCTTGTCGGCCGCAATCGGGCAGAGGTTCTCGCGCCGATGGGGACTGACATGGAGAGTTAAGAAGAGTTGGAATGTACTGGGGCCCTCCTTAACGCACGCCTAGCTCGACCTTAGTATCGTACTTCTTTGTATTGGCTACGCCACTAAGTGTGAAGATCGGACCTTAACTTGGCCGTGTCGCGGTGCGCGCGGCGCTTTGAAGAGGTACCTCTTCAAGGAAATTCAAGGCTGCTTCAACGCCTTCCGGCTTGAAGAGGCTGTGAGGTGGATCCTGGTGCAAGGTGCACTGCGCAGCCTCCCCCCCTCCTCGCGGCGCCGCCGCCGCCGCAGCTGCCGCACCGGTGCGCCCTGTCGGCCCCCCCCCCCCCCCACTGCCCCGCCCCGCCTGCCTGCCCGCGTCGCGCAGGCGGCGTGGGGCGGGGTGCGCCCACCGCCGCCGGCCATCACCGACGCCACCGCCGCCTCAACCACCGGCCGCCACGCAAGCCGACCGACCGCCGGCACGGCTCCGACCCACAGACCCACCGCCGGCACGGCTCGGACCCACCGCCGCCGCCGGCACGGCTCCGATCCACCGCCGCCGCCGGCCCGGCTCGGCCGCCGCCGCCGGCACGGCTCCGACCCACCGAGCGTCTCGAGTCTTCACCGCTGGTTCGCTTGTCTTGGCCTTCGAATCACTGTCCCATGATTGCTTGCAGTGGTCCCAACAAGCACAGGCCAAGTACTGGCAGGGTCCTGCAATCGGCTGCGCGATGAAAAGTTTTGAATCCTGTGAAAATTAATAATGACGCCGTGTTAACTCATACTTACATGACAGAAACTTCCGTCTGTCTCCCTCTTGCAATTGTGGTGGTTGACAAAATATAGTAGTTTAAATCCCCAGTGAAATGCCGATATGGGTGATTGACGGCCGACCGGACGGCCGGCGGTCATCTCTAAGGGCGACCTGTGGGCCCCCCATCGGAAGGTGTTCGATTCGCCGCGCATCCACGATCAGTACGTACTGCGTGGGTGTCCACAAGCTGCGTCGGTGGAGCAGCATCCATCAAGTGAAGGGTGGGGACAAGCGACTAGAGCGCTCCGCCTTCTTTCGCTTCCCTGGCCACCCCCCCCCTCAGCCGTTTCTCTCTTTGCGTGCCTGAGCTGCGCTGCTGACGGCCCAACGTTGTGATTGTCAATGCCGCTGGTGATCGAGCGGACACCTGCGCGGCGCGGTCTCCATGCGGACGGTGCGGCGACCTTCTTGGCTGGTACATTTGAAGGGGCGGATTGCGGGAGCAGCCGCCCGATGGCTGAAGGCTTCCCCTGCGCGGTCTCCCTTCGCTGGGGTCGCTGTGGGCGGCTTATGGACGACCCACACAGGTTCCATGAGGGCCCTGCCACGCATGGGGGACCCACGTATGGCTACTGTGCCTACAGACGCGTACTACTCCAGGGAATGGGCACTGCCGATGGGGTTGTGTCGCACATCACCCCATGGCGGGGGTGCGCTCGGGCCGGCGCCCAACGCCCACACCTTATCACGGTGCGTACGTAGGTGTGCCGGACCGCATCGGGTCTGTCCCCGCCGCAACGTTGCGTGGCGTTGGTTGCGTCGTAGCTCACGTCTTGCGGCCGCCAAGGGGAAAAGACCCGCCGGGAGTCCTGCCTGGGCGTCTACGGGGGGGTGCTGAGCATGGAGCGCCCACACCGCGCGTCGTAGCAGCGTGTGGCTTGCAGCGGCGCATCGGCTCGGGGGTGGTGCCGAGCCCCACCGCGCGGCGGTGCACACGCGCACCGAGTGGGGCGGCGCGCTCCTGCCGTCCGCGACGCGGCTTGGATGGCCGCTACAAATAGGCACGCAGCGCTTGGCGGTGCCGACGCAGCGCGGACTCCGTCGGTGGCCAACAGCGCGACGGTAGCGCCAGCGGAGCTGGGGAGGGGTGGCTCCAGCTCCAGCGTGGTCGCGACGGCCATTGCGTGGGGCTCTGCCGCGGCGTTTCCCGCCCTCCCTGTCATTGCCCCGTCGCCCGCTGCTTCCCCCACCACCATGGCACCCCGCTACCGCACCGTTGGCGGCGCCGTGCTCCTCACCGCCGCCGCCGCGGCGTTGGCGGCCGCGCCCGCGGCGGCCGACGAGCTACTCGACCTGACGCCCGACCAGCTCGCCGACTCGGTGCTGAACGACATGAACCTGACGGCCGACCCCTGCACCGACGCGTACGAGTTTGCGTGCGGCGGCTGGCTGGCCAAGAACACCATCCCGCCGCACGAAAAGGGCTTTGGCCGCAGCTATCGGTCGGTCAAGAGCCGCGTCCGCGCCGCGCTCGACGCCATGTTCCGCGGCGAGATGGCGGACACCAAGCCGGGCATGCTCTACGCCGACTGCATCGCCGACCGCCCGGACGACCTCTCCACGCTCAGCCGCTTTGGCGCCGCCCTCCACCCGCTCCTCACCGCCGGCACATACAGCTCAGTGGTGACCGCCGTGGCCACGCTGCACAGCAACTATGGCGGGCGGCCGCTTGTGGACCCGGACGTCACCAACAACCGGATGGAGCTCGGCAAGATGACCGTGTGGATGGACCGGCCGTCGCTGGGCATGTCGTCGGCCGGCTTCAAGGGCCGGACGCCCGAGGACCAGGCGCTGCAGGCGGCGTACAAGACGTTCCTCAAGGCCATGATGGCTACCGCCGCCGACGCGGGGCTGCTCGGCACCAGCCCGGCCGCGGGGCTGGCCGGGTCTGGCTTTGCCACCGTCGACGAGGCGGCCGACGCGGTGTACGCGTTTGAGGAGCAGCTGCGCAAGTACAAGAGCATCGGGTACGAGGCGTGGAAGGCGTTGGACAACCCGCCGCGGTACATCTTTATGCCCCTCGCGACGACGCCCGACCTCGAGTTCCCCGCCGCGCTGATGAAGCTGCTCGGCGTGCGGCTGCCCGCGGACGGGCGGGTCATCTGCAAGTACCCCAAGTACCACGCGGCGCTCAACGACTGGCTCAAGGCGGAGGTGGTTGGCAACGTTGGGTCGGCCCGCGCCACGCTGCAGGCGTACCTCGCGATGAAGGCCACCCGCGCGTTTGCGTCGCGCGGGCTGACCGGCCCGACCGCGGCGGCCGCCTATGATGCGTACAAGATGGTCGTCAAGGGCACCGCCGCCGTGCCGCCGGTGCGGGACCTGTGCGTCCACCGCGTGGCGGACATGTTCCCCGCCGAGGTCGGCGCCCGGTTCACGCAAAAGTACTTTTCGCCGGCCAAAGCCAAGTTTGCCCGCGACATGGTGTCGGACATCCGCGCGTCGTACAAGGGCATGATCCACCGTGCTGACTGGATGGACGCGCCGACGCGGGCCGCGGCGCTGAAAAAGCTCGCCGCGATGGGCCAGGTCGTTGCCGACGTGACGCCCAACGCGGGCGACAACACGTCCACGGTGACGGTGACCAAGGGCAAGTACGCCGAGTCGTTCCTGTCCGCCGCCCTCCACGACTGGCGCATCCAGTGGCTGCGGCTGTCCCAGCCGCGGGCGGCCAAGGAGGTCAGCCTGCGGCCGTGGGAGACCAACGCGCGGTACAGCTCGGGGCGCAACGAGTTCACCATCCCCGCGGGCATCCTGCAGGTGCCCTTCTTCTCCCCCGCCGCGCCGCACGCGCTGACCTTTGGCGCCGTCGGCCGGACGATTGGCCACGAGATCACGCACGGCTTTGACAACCGCGGCCGCCGCTTTGACGGCGGCGGCCTCTACCAAAAGTGGTGGACGCCCGCGTCCGAGGCGGCGTTTGAGAAAAAGGCCCAGTGCTTTATCGACCTGTTCAACACGTACGTGCCGCCCGACCTGGCCGGCACGGGCCTCCACGTGGACGGGAAGCTGACGCTGCCCGAGAACCTTGCCGACGCGGGCGGCATCAAGGCGTCGTGGGAGGCCTTCCGCGCGCGCGTCGAGGCGCGGCGGGCGGGCCCGCGCAACGCCAAGCTCCACGCCCGCTTCAACGATGACCAGCTCTTCGCGGTCGGCTTTGCGCAGACCTGGTGCCGCAAGTACACCCTCCCCGCGCAGCGCGCGCGCCTCGCCGACGACGTGCACTCGCCGGGGCGGTTCCGCGCCGAGGGCACCCTCTCCCAGTTCCCGCCGTTTGCCGCGGCCTTCCAGTGCCGCCGCGGCGCGCGGTACAACCCGCCGACGCGGTGTTCGTTGTGGTGAAGGGCCGCAGCCGTGGGCCGGCGTGCGGGGGCGTGGAGTGGAGTTGGAGGGGGGGGGGGGGGGGGGGGAGGGGACGGCTCGCCCCGCGAGGGCGGCTTGCGGAAGAGGGAGACCGCGTGGGGAGGGCGCCGCGACTGTCGCCCGCGGCGCGCCGGCGGCTGTGTGCCTACGCAGCGCTTGCTCCCCCTTTTTTTTTTTTTTTCGACCCGCGGCCACACGACAGGGAGCAGGGCTGCGGGCGTCGGGTGGGGGGGGGGGAGGGCGGCGGTGGCGCCGCCGAGACGGCCCCCCCCCCCCCCCCCACGCCGCCGTCACGGACACGCGCGACCGCGCCACCCCCCCGGTGGCGCCGCCCCCCCACGGCGGCGGGCGGCGTCCCGCCCCCCCCCCCCCCAGCGCCGCCGCCGCCGGCGTGCCGCGCCGGGACGCGGCACGCCGGCGGCACGCGCGGGGCGGCGGCGGCGGGCGGCGGGCGGCGACGCCAACCTTCCCCCCCCCCCCCCCCCGCCGCGGCGGTGGCACGCGGGCGGGCATGCCCCCCTACCCCGCCGCGGTGCTTTGCAGCCGCCCAGATCCGACGGCGCCGCCCGTCGGCGGCGCGTGCAAAAAGCCCCATTGGCAGCCACGCCGCCCCCCCCCCCCCACCTCTCCCTTCCCCCCCCCCCCCCCACCCCCCCCCCCCACCCGACCCCTCCCCCCTCCCGCCCCCTCTGTCCCTCGCCAGCCCGTCGTGGCCGCTTTGGCGCCCGCGCCGCTCGGCGGGCCAGTTGCACGCCCGGCGTTTGCAGCGGCGGGGCGGCGGCCCCCCCCCCCCCCCCCCCCCGCCGCCGGCGGCCGACGGTCGGCCGCCGCTGCCCCGCTTTGCACGACGCGACGCGGCGGCGAACGGCGGCTGCCGCTGCCGATGGCCGCGCGGGGCGAGTCCCCCCTGGCCGCCCCACCGGCGCGCGTCCAGGCGACGGCCACGCGGGCGGCGGGCGGGTGCATCCGTTTTGTACGCCGGCGACCCCCCCCCCCCCCCCTGTCCCACGTCCCCCGCTCCTCCCCCGGGCAGCGGGACTACTTGAGGCCACCCCCGCCGACGGGCGAGACATCCTGCCGTCGTCCCGCGTGACACTGTGTACCCGCCCCGTCATTGTCGTCGGCCTCCCCGCTTCTCCTCCCCCCCCCCCCCCCACCCCCCGTCACTGACGTCCCCGCTCATTGCTCGCGCCACCCCCCCCGCCGCGCCCACCACTCGCCCGTCTCATCCCGCTCCCCGCCGTCCCCCCCCCCCCCCCCCCCACCGCCCTCCCCTCGTCTCCATCACCATGGCTGGGGCACCACCCCCCCCCCCCGCCGGCAGCGGCCGTCCCGGCCGGCCGTGCCGCGCCTAGCCCGCCTCGCCGCCATTGCCACCGCCGCCGCGGTGGCCACCCCCCCCGGCCGCCGCGTCACCGCGGCGGCCGCCACGACGGGCGTGCCCGTCGACGTGACCGCCGCGAATTTCGGGCCGCTCATCCGCGACGCGGCCGCCCCCGCGCTCGTTGGCTTTACCGCCCCCTGGTGCCGCTCCGCCGCGTGTGGCGCGCTGCGGTCCACGCTGGGTGCGGTCGCCGCGGCGGCGCCGGGCGTGACGGTCGGCCTCGTCGACGCGGGCGCGGAGCGGTCGCTCGGCGCGGCGTACGGGGTGCGCGCGTTCCCCGCGCTCAAGTGGTTCCCGGCGGGGCCGTCGGCGGCGGCGGAGGACGTGCCATCGTCGGTGGCGGCGGCCGGTGCGGCGGCGGCCGACGCGTGGGACGCCACCGCCTTGGGGGATTACGTGGAGCGGCGGTCGGCCGACGCGGCGGCGGCGGCGGCGCTGCCGCCGGCGGCGCTCCTCGACACGCTGCTCGGGGACGCGCGGGCGGGGGCGTGGCTGCTCGCCGAGCGGGTGCGCCTGCTGGCCGCGTCGACGGTGGGCGACGACGGCGACGGGGACGCGGCGGCGGCCAAGGGCCGCCTCGCGGTGGTGGACGCGCTCCTCACGGAGCGCGCGCGGCTGCTCGCCGACCACACCTACCTGTCGTCCGCGGCGGGCTTTGTGGGGAATGTCAAGGACGCGGCGGTGGCCAAGGCGGCGTCGCTCGCGGCGGCCGTCCGGGGGGCCGTCAGCGGCGCGCATCCAGACGCGGCCGCCGCGGCGGACGCGGCGCGCGGCGGTGCCGACGCGGCGTCGCGGGCGGTGGGGGACGCGGCCGACGGCCTGCGCGGGGCGACCGCCGACGCGGCCGACGCGGCGTCGCGCGCGGCGGCCGACGCGGCCGACGGCGTGCGGGGGGCGGCGGCCGACGCGGCCGACGCGGCGGGCGGCGCGGCGGACCGGCTGCGGGGCGCGGCGGGCGGCGCGGCTGACGCGGCGGCCGACGCGGCGTCGCGCGGCGCGCGGTCGGCGCGGGCGGCGACGGACCGTGCCGCCGCCGCGGCGGGCGGCGTGGCCGACACGGCCGCCGACGCGGCCGCCGACGCGGCCGACGCGGCGTACGCGCAGGGCGCGGCGGCGGCGGACACGGTGGCCGACGCGGCGGGCCGCGTCGCCGACGCGGCGTACGTGCGGGGCTCCCACGCGGCGGGCTTTGCGTCACGCGTGGCGGGGCGGGCGGGCGACCGCGCCGCCGCGGCGGCGGCGTACGCGCGGGATAGTGACGCGGCGGCGGCGGCGGCGGACGCGGCGGCGCGTGCCGAGGCGGCGGTGACGGCGGCGGGCGCGGCGGCGTCCGAGTCCCTCCGTGCCGCCGCGGTGACGGCGCGGGAGCGGTCGCTCGCGGCGGCCGAGGCGGCGTACGAGCGGGCGCTCGAGCTGGGCGCCGCCGCGTCGGAGCGGGCGGGCGCCGCGGGGGAGGTGGTGGCCGACGCGGCCGCCACCGCCGCGGCGGTGGCGACGGAGCACGGCGCCGCCGCGGCCGACGCGGTGGTGGACGCGGCGGGGGTGGCGGCGACCAAGGGCGCCGCCGCCGCGGATGTGGTGGTTGACGCGGCTGGCGCCGCGGCGGACGTGGCGGTTGAGCGGGGCGCCGCGGCGGGCGCCGCCGCGCGGGACGCGGCGGCGGCGGCGGCGGCGACGGCGGCGGCGGCGGGGGCGGAGCTGGGGGACGCCGCCGCCGCCCGGGCGGGCGCGGCGATGGACGCGGCCGCCGACGCGGCGGGCACGGCGCGGGTCAAGGCGGGCGAGGCGGCCGCGGCGGCGCGGGTCAAGGCGGGGGAGGCGGCCGCGGCGGCGGCGCGGGGGGCCGAGGCGGCCAAGAATGTGGCGGCCGACGCGGTGATTGACGCGGCAGAGGGGGCCAAGGCGGTCAACCTGGAAAAGGAGCTGTGAGGGGGGGGGGGGCTGGCCGCGGCGGGTGGTGGCGCGGCGGGAGCACGCACCCGCCTCTAGGCGGAGGGGCGGCACGCGGCGCTGGGCGCGGCAGCGCACGTGACGTTTTTATGTTGTTGGCAGACCCCGCGCGGCGGGGGGTGCTCTGTGTACAGAAGCGAGGGGGGGGGGTTTGGCGGGTGGGCGAGGTAGCATGAGGCGGCCGCGTGGGCCGTTGGCTGCTGCCGCAGCAGCAGAACGGGCGGGAAGCAACAAGAAAAAAAAAAAAAAAAAGAGAGCCGGTGAGCCTCGCCACCATGCAACTGAGAAATGGTACGAGGCCGGGAGGGTGCAAAAGAACCACCATGGCCGCGCCTCCCGAGCGTGCAAACCACTGACACCATGCAAAACGTCCCCGTCTCTGTCTGGGGTGGCGGCCGCGGCGTGCGGCGGCCGCGCCAACGCCGCGCCCCCCCCCCCCCCACCGCGTCCCCCCCCCCCCCCACCCCGTGGCCCCCCCTACGCGTCACCCCCCTCACACGACGGGCGTGCCCGGCGGCACCACCTCCCACTCCCCCTCATCCGCCACCTCCGCGGCGACCGCCGCGGCCAGCGCCGCCGCCGCCGCGCGCCGCGCGCGCGCCACCGCCGACGGCGCGACGGCCGCCGCGGCGGCCGCGGCGGGCGGCGCCGCCGCGGGCGGCGACCGCGGCGGCACCGCCGTCGGCGGGTAGTAAAAGGGCCACCCGGGTGGCAGCGGCGCCGCCGGGGCGGCCGCCGCCGCGGCCGGCGGCGGCCGGCGGCCTGGCGGCACGTCGCCGCCCGTCCACCACGCCACCGGCATGGCCGCCGCTGCCGCCGCGGCCGCCGCCGCCACGCCGCCGCCGCCGCCGCCGCCGCCGCCGCCGCCGCCGCCGCCGCCGCCGCCGCCGCCGCCGCCGCCGCCGTTGCGGACGGGGAGCTCGGCGCGCGCGGGGGTGCCCGCCGCCGTCAGCGCGTACCCCCACCCGGCCACCGACGGTGGGCTAGCCGCCACGGCCGCGGCGGCCGCCCCGCCGCCTCGCCAGCCGGCCTGCGGCGGCGGCGCCGCCGCGGCGGCCGCCGCCGGCCACGGCGGCGCGTCACGGCAGGCGCCGTCACCCGCCACGGCGGCGGGCGCGGCGGCGGCGGGCGCCGCCGCCGCCGCCGCCGCCGTCGCCGCCGCCGCCGCCGCGGCGGCTGGCGTGGCCGCGGCGGCCGGCACGGCGGCGGCGGCGGCGGCGCGGCCGCGGCAGCGGTTGCGCACGTGGTGCGTGCGGAGGCCCGAGTGCCAGAGGAAGCGCGTCGCGCAGGCGGGGCACGCCCACTTGAGCTCCCGCGTGTGCTTGCGCTTGTGGTTGTCCAGGTTGTACTGTGGGGGTGGTCGACGCCGCCGCGGGGGGAGGGGGGAGGGGAAGGGGGGGGGGGAGGGGGGGGGGGGCGGGGGCCAGCCGGCAGGGGAGCACGGGTGGGGCGTGAGCGTGGGCGCGCGACGAGTCACCGGGGGCGGGCTACGGGGCGCCACCGCTGGGCTGCCGACGCGGGCGTTCCGCTGGCAGGGACCGGCGCGGCAGGCGGTTGCGGTCCCTCCTCCCTCTGCACGCCCCTCTGCGGCGGTCACGCCGTGGTGACCTGCCGTCCCTCGGTGCGGGCCCCCCGTCCGACCCGCCGTACCTTTTTGGCGCACACCTGATTGCAGCCGGGGTGGTCACACCGCCATACGCGACGCCGCGGCGGCCGCGCCTGCCGCGGCGGCCGCGCCTGCCGCGGCGGCCCGCCGCCGCCGCCGCCGCCACCCGTCGCCGCCGCCGCCGCCGCCGCCGTCGCCGTCGTTGCCGTCATTGCCACCGTCGGCGCCGTCGTTGCTGCCAGCGCCGGCGGCACCGTCGGCGCGTCGGGCGCCGTCATGGCCACCGCCGCGTCGGCCGTGGCGTCACGCCAGCCGCCAAGGCGGGTGCCCGCCGCGTCGGCGGCGGCGGCGGCGGCGGCGGCGGCCGACAGCATCGGCGCGTCCATGGGGAAGGCCGCGGGCGCGGGCGCCATGCACACGGAGGGGACCATGGTGTGGGCTGGCTGGCGGGACTGGCGAGGGCGTGCCGCGGTTGGGGGGGGCAAAGGGGGGGGAGGGCGACACGGCAGGAGAGCGGCAGAGACTTGTGGGAGCGGCTGAGGGGGGCAGCGAGGGGGGATGGTCAACCAACCAACACGGGGGTGGGCGTGTGTGTGTGTTGGGGGGGGGGAAGGGGACGCCCACGAGCGTGCTTGCCGCCGTCAACCGATGGTATGGTGGGGAGGGGATAGGTGCTCGACCTGTCTGCGCCAGGCGGTGCTCGTCCTTTTCCTGCACCGGCGGTCTGCGCCGCCGCTCCCCCCCCTATATACCCCCTCCTCCGCGGTCGCAGGCGCTCGCGGCTGGCGCGTCTCCCTCCGTGCGGCGCCGCGCGCACGGCGACGCGCACAGCGCGGTCGGGCGGGAGCCGGCGGGCGGGCGGGCGGGCGGGCGGGCGGGCAGGCGGGCGGGCGGGGGGACTGGGGGCGAGCGCACCTCGCGCGCAGACCCGCGGCGGGTGCCGCCGCCACGCGCGCGGACGCGCAGGGGGGGGGAATTCGGGTGGCGCCCGCCGCCAGCGGGCCGTGCACCGGCCGGCGGGCGTCTCTGCCCACCGACGGGCGACGGGGGCGGGGCCCTAGCTAGCTCCCCCACCCCAAGCCACCGCCGCGGCGTCGTCGACGCTGCTGCGCCGGGCAGCCTGACACTGGGGGAGGGGGGAGGGGGGGGGATGGGCGGCGACCCGGGTTTTTCCAGGAAAAGGCCGGCCGCCTGTGACCAGGATGCGCTTGGGGAGTGTTGGGGGGACCCCCGCGTGGCGGGGTCCGTTTGGGCGTGCATCGCTGCGGGCGCGCGCAGCGATGCACCGCCAGCACCGCCCCGACGACCTCCATGGGGTGATGGGCTCGGGCATAGCGGGGGGGGTGGCGGGCGAGGGGGCAGGTGCGGAGCGAGGTGTGGCGGGGGCGGCTGTCGGGGGGTCGGGCACGAGGAGCGAGGTATGCTGGGAGCGCCGGCGGGCGCGCTTGCGCGGCACGTCGGGATTGGCCGCCGCCCCGCCGCGACGACAGCGTGCATTGTTGCAAGCGGCAAACGCCGCCCCTACGCCCGCGCCAGGGCGTGTCGGCGTGGACACGCCGATGATCGCCCGTGGCGGCGGCGTGCGCGCCGCCGCGCCGCCACGACAAAACCCCCAGCCGCCGCCCTCTGCGCACCGGGAGAGAGAGAGGGCGCGAGGGAATGGGGGGTGCGGGGCCCACCGCCGCTCCCGTCCCCCCCCTCACGTCCCCCTGGTTCCTCCCCCCCGCACACGCAACTCGACGAGCGGCGGGCCGTGTGCGCCGCATGCCGGCGGGTGCCGCGGCGGGACCGCCCGCGCGCGCGTGGCCTGGCGATGACAGTGCCGACAACGCTGTGCGCGCGTCGGGATTTGGGGGAGGCCGAGGCGGGGGTGCGCGGGGCCGAGGCGGGGCGCGCGGGCCTTACGGCCTCGGTGTCGGCGCCTACGGGCGCGGCGCGCACGCACTTCATCTGCCACGATATCCGGCTGTATGGAGGCGGCGACAGGGCCTGCTATGGACGGCCTCCATAAGCCAGCACCCAGTCATCGGGCGGGCCCCGTCGGGGGGGCAAAATATCGTTTGAAGGCACGGAGCGGGGGGGGGGGAGTGGCAGGACCGCCGCCGCTGGCTGCCGCCTCCCCGCGATCCCCCACCCGAGCTCCATCGACACTGGCGCCGTCGCCGCCGTACACGCCTCCGCCTTCCCCCCGCCCCCCCCCCCAACCAAACAAAACACCCTCCGCTCGAAACGTTCGTGGGGGGCGGGGGGGGAGCGCGAGAAAGAGCGTGGCAGCCGTTACGGCGGTGGGGCCTGGCGGGCGCCGACGGTGGCGGGGGGAGTGGGCCGTCAGGGGGGGAGTGGGGGGTTGTCGCCCGCCGTCGGGCGCACATCGACGGCGTCTGTGGGCGATCGATGGGGAAAGCGGGGGGGTGGTGGTCGGAGGCACTTGATGGTGGGTGGGGGGGGGGGAGGTGTGACAGGGTTGCGCAGCGGCGGTGGCCGCTGTATGAACAGGGAATTGACTGCGCGGGGAAGGGGGGAGCGGGTGGGGGGAGGGGGTGCGGAAAGCTACGAACAGATGCAGAGAGCGTGGCCGCCGGGTCGAGTGGTCTCTCCCACACTGCGGAGACCGCCACGCAGCCGACCGCGGGGGAGTGACAAACGGGACTGCGGACGATCGCCGCCGTTCCCGCGCGCGCGCGCGCGGGGGGCGGCGGGGTTCGCGCGCCGCCCGCTGCGCTGCGGCGGGGACCTTGGTACTGGCGGAGGGGGCCCCCCGGCGCGTCGGCCACGCGCTAGGCACGCGCCGGGGCGGGGGGGGGGGGGGGTGGGGGGGGGGTGCTGCAACCACAACGGCGAGCCGGCGATTGGTCCGTGGCCGTGAGTGTCATGGGGCGGGGGGACAAGGACGACAAGGACGACAAGCAGCAAGACGCGGCGGAGGTGGGGGAGGACGACCGCCGCCACGACGGGCACGTGGGCGTGCTTGCGCGAGCGCACCAAGCGTCGTCAGGGCTGTAAGTCTGCCAGACGCTGTCAGGCAGGCGAGGATGACACAGCGCTCGTCCGAGGTGTCCCCACCTTTGATGGTGGAGCTATTTTTAATCTCGACCAGAATTACGACTACTCTAAGTGATTGAATCATCAATTAATTGGTACTTCTTTCATGACGCCCCCGCCTCATGCAAAGTGCTCACGCCATTGGTGGGCTGTGTGTCTGTGGTGTGAACTGACAGCCCAGGCACGTTGACCACTGGGAGCGCCGCCCGCGGTCTCTGGGCGCCCGCCGTCTCCGACGCCGTCCGCCGCCCTCCCTCGGTGGCGTGTGGACACCTCCGTCCCTCCCCCCCTGCCACCGTCCGCCCCCGACACTCTGCCCCTCCGCGTCTCGACGTGCGCCGCATCCCCCCAATCCCTACCTCCCCACCATGGCGGCTCCCCGTCGGCGACTGCGGGCGGCTCTGCTCCTCGCCGCCGCCGCGGTCGCCACCGCGGCGGCGGCCGCCGGCCCTCACCGCGGTGGCCGGGGCGGCGCCGCGGCCGCCGCCGTCGGACCCCCGCCGCGGGCTGCCCCGGCGCGCGCCACGGCGGCGGCGATCTCCTCGTCTGTGCGCCGCGGCGGCGGTGACGTCAGAGGGCCCGATGGCGGTGGCGGCGGTGATGGCAGAGGGCACGGCGGCGGCGGCGGCGGTGAGGGTGGTGGGGGTGGCGGCGGTGGCGGCGGCGGCGGCAGCGACGGCGGTGGCGGTCGCCGCCGCACGTCCGCGGTAGATGCGACCTCCACACGGGCGGGCCGCCCACGGCGGCCGGTGAGGGCGGCGGAGGAGCCAACAGTGGCGGCGGGGGAGCCAACAGCGGGGGCGGGGGAGCCGACGCCGGTGGTAGCGGAGCCGACGCCGGTGGCGGCGGCGGGGGAGCCGACGCCGGTGGTGGCGGCGGGGGAGCCGACGCCGGTGGTAGCGGAGCCGACGCCGGTGGCGGCGGCGGGGGAGCCGACGCCGGCGGCGGGGGAGCCGACGCCGGCGGCGGGGGAGCCGACGCCGGCGGCGGGGGAGCCGACGCCGACGCCGGCGGTGGGGGAGCCGACGCCGGCGGTGGGGGAGCCGACGCCGGCGGTGGGGGAGCCGACGCCGACGCCTGCGGCGGAGGCGCCGACGCCCGCGGTGGCGGAGCCGACACCCCCCAGCGAGCCGACGCCCGCTGCGACAGCCGCCACGCCGGAGGTCACGCCCGCCGCGACGGCGGCCGCTGCTCCAGCCACCCCCCCTCCCGTGGCGGGCGCCCCCGCCGCCCCGTCGGCCGCCCCGCCGATGGCACCGGGTACGCCCGCCGCGGGCGGCGACGTGCCGCCGCCCGCGGCGGCCGACCCCACGGGCGGCGGCGGCGGCGGCGGTGCGCCGCCGCCGCCGCCGCTGCGCCACGCGGGCGGCCTCCGCCACCGGCTGGGCAGCGCACCGCACCTGGTCGGCACCGCGGTGGTGGCGGCCGCGCTGGTGGTGGTGGGCCTCTGCCTCGCCGCGCCGTCGCTGATCGCCCGCCTGCCCCGCCCGCTGGCGGCGGTGGTGGGCCGCGTGGGTGGCACCGGCGGCGGTGGCGGCGGCGGCGGCGGCTCCCCCCACCTCCGTGACGGTGCGTACGCAGCGGTGAGTGAGGGGGAGGAGGAGGGGGAGGCGGCCGAGGCGGCGCCGCTCGTTCGCGTGCCCGACCCGGGCGGGGCGGGGGGGGGGGGGTGCCCGCCGTTGGCGACGGGGGAAGCGGCGGCGGCGGCGGCGGGGGCGCGCCCTCGTCTGCGTGGGAGCTGTCGTGGGACGAGGAGGAGGATGAGGATGCGCCCGCCACGCAGTTGCCGGTTGGGGGGGGGGGGGGACGCCCGGCGGGGGGGAGGGGTGGGGGGGGGCGCTAGGATACCCCCTCCCAAGGCGACGCGGAAGGAGCGGGTGGACTAGCCCGCGGGGCGGACGGCGCTGGGATGCCCCATCCTCTGCTGCCCCTATATGTTATTGGGGTGGGGGGGGGGGGGCGTGGGGGACCGGGGCGGCAGGGGCACTCGGCGCGTCGTCGTCCCCCACCCAGCGCCGCCCCCTAACAGAACAGAGTCCGGCCTCTTTTTTCTTTTGTTTGTCTCCTGCTCAGGAGGCCTCGTGCGTGCGCCAGTGGTGATGAGCAGCGCGCGGGCAACGGGGCGGTCAACTCAGCATGGCCGGCCAGACGCCTGGCCGCCGTGGCCCATACGGGCGCGGAAAGCAGACGACCGGGTGGCCCCCATGCGGACGCTGCCCACAGGACAGGGAGAGGTGCAGGCGCGCACCTAAAGCTTTAGAGTATCTCGCAATGGTAAGAGGAGCGTCGCCGTGACAATGGTAGGTATCTTACACCCAGCGACCGTCCTCCCACGCAGTGTGAAAAGAAGCGAGGATGCAAGAGCGCGCCCCGGGCGCGACGCAAAAAGGGCACAAAAAGGAAGGAAAATCAAGAGGCGGGGGAAGAAAAAAAAAAAGCACGCCAAGCAGACTCACAAACCCATATCCCCGCCTCCCCCTCCCCAAACACAGCCTTAAACGCTGGCGCACCCTCACTCGTTGGTGGCCACATCGTTCTTGACGGGGAAGGACACGAGCTTGCCGTCCTCATTGACGAGCAGCGGCCGCTCGGCGAGGGTGACGGCAAACTCGCGAGACGCGGCGGCGGCGGCGGCGACCGCAGCGGAGCGGCTGCCGCTAAACAGCCCGCCCCCGCCGCCGACGCCCGACCGGCCCGACGACATGGCCACGGCGGCGGGGAGGCCCGAGCCGTCGCGCTCCCACTCGATCCACACCACCACCGCCGTCGTGTCGTCGACAACCACCTCGTTGCGCCGCCACCTACGGACCGCCTCCCGCACCAGCGCGTCGGCCGCCTCATCGGCGGCGGCGCGGGAGCGGCGGAAGCGGCCAACAAAGGTGGCCACCTCTTGGGAGCTCATAAACTCCCACACCCCGTCCGACGCGAGGACGAGGAAGCTGTCCGCACGGCAGAGGCGGATGTAGGACACTTCTGGGACGGGCTGCACGCCATACGGCGATAGCACCGTGTCGCCAATGGAGCGGGTCATGGCCAGGCCGGGGAGCCACTCGGTGGGCTTCCACACCCGCAGCGGGCCCACGTTTCGGCGCCACCGCGCCACGCGCCCGCCCGCCGACTTGACGCGCTTCCGCTCGTCGGCGCGCGACGGTTTTTGGTCCCACGTCGTGTCGACCGAGTGGAAGCGCTCGGCTGGGCCGGCAGGGCCGCCGTCGGCACCCGACGACGGCGGCAGCCGCCTCCCAATGATCGCCCGAGAGTCACCCGCACATGCAGAATAGAGGTCCGCCCCGTGGAGCCACACGACGACCGCGGTGGTGCCAGAGAAGACGTGGTCCACGGTCGACCCGTCCGCAGTGAGGGCGCGCTCGGTGCGGAGAAAGGCGGCCTTGAGCGTCTTGGCGCGAGCGCGGTGCACGTCGGCGCGGCGGCCCTCGGCACGCCGCGCAGTGCCGTGCGAGTGGGAGTACCCCTCGTGGATGGGACCCAGCGTCGTCAGCGCCAGCTCTGGGTCGTCCCCACCCCCCCGCCCAGGGGCGGTGAGGGAGTAGAGCTCCCGCGCCGCCCGCGGCACCGTGTCGCGCACAAAGTGGGAGACGCCGCGGCCCTCGGCGCCGTGGCCGTCAAAGACGCCCACCATGATCTGCCCGCCGTGGTCGCTAAACGGCCCGTGCGCGCAAAAGGCGTCCTGGTTCTCCTTGCGGACCTCCACCACCTCCCGGCGATTGCCGTCGCGGACGGGCTCCCAGCCCGCCTTGGAGCACGCGCCCAGGCTGATGGGCAACAGCAGCGCGGCGGGCTCGACCAGCCATACCCCCTCCAGGCCGTCACTCGCAATCTTGGCCGACCGCTCGTGCGGGGTCTGCGCCGCGAGTGGCAAGTCCCCGTCCACACTCAGGCGCCGGTTCTTGGCCGCCTCCACTTCCGCGACCGCTCTGTCCATGGACGCACCGCCCGCACCGCCGGCGGCGTTTCCATCGAGAGACAGGCGGCCGCCACCGCCGACGGGAGGGGGCGCCCGTCGCGAGGGGCGCCCGCTCTTGGCGTCGGCAGATGCCAGCGTCAGGTCGGACGCGGGGGGCCGCGGATGTGCCGCCGTCGCCGCCGCGGCCGCCGCCGCACCCGGCAATGCCGCCACCGCGTCGCCGCCGCGGCCATTGCCGCCGCCGCCGGTGCCGCCTCGCGCAGACCGGTCGGGCTTGGCAACCGCCCCGGCGGACGGCTCCCCCTTGCGGCCGCGACCCGGAAGCCCAAACAGGCCACCCGAGGGGTCCGCCTCCCCGCCGTTGCCGCCGCCCCGCTTTCCGCGGTTGCTCACAATCCCCGCCGTCGACGGCCGCCGCTCATCAAGAGAGTAGCGCACCCGCGGCGCCGCCGGCGCCGGCGTTGGCGCGGCCGGCCGAGGCGGCGGCCGCTGTGGTGGTGGCGCCACCGCTGCGGGCGGCGGAGCGGTGGCGCCCGGCGCGCCGCCACCCCCGCCGCCCGCTCCCGCCGGCGGGATGAGCATCTCGGCGGCGGCCATGGCAGCCGTCGTTGGGGGCGCCCACACGGGCGGCTCCGCGCCCGCGTCTGCGGTGGCGCCCTCTCCGGGCATGTCCCGCATGTCGCGCGACTGACCCCGGGAGTGGCGCTTGGAGCGCCGCCGCCGTGGCGCCGTGCCCTCTCGGCTGCCGGCCGCGTCGGCCGAGCCCGCCGCGGTCGCGGCCGACGGGGGGGTCCCCGGCGGCGCGCCGTCTGGTGCATGCCGCCCGCCAGTGCCGCCCGCCGCCCCACCGGCGTGGGCGTCTGCCGCCACGCCAGACACGGGCGCGCTGGGGTCGCGTTCCGCGGGCGGGTGCGCGGCCGCCCGCCGCGCGGCCGTCGCGCCCTCGACGCCGTTGCTCTCCGTCCGCCGCGTCGGGTGCCGCGACGACCGCGGGCCGCCGCGCCCCCCGTCGGCGCCGTGCCCCGACCGGCCCGCGTCGTCGCGGGACTGGCTGCGCGCGTGGCCGTGGCCGCGGCCGTGGCCGTGGCCGTGCTCGTGGCCCCGCCCGTGGCCGTGGCCGTGCCGCGGCCGCCGCTCCCCGTGCGGGGCTCCCCTCCCCGGCTCGGTCGCCGGCGCCGGCGCGTGCGATCGCGGTGGCGCGGGCGGCGGCGGCGGCTCCTGCGGCGGGTAGCCGCCGACGGGGCCCTCGGCGGTCCACGCCGCCCCTGCCGCCGGGTGGTGCCCGTTCATGGCCTGCGCGTGGGGGGCCGCCGCCGCGTGCCTGTGCCGCCCGGACCGCGCTTCCGAGCGGGGCTCCTCCTCCGCGTAGCCGCCGCCACCGCTGTTGGCGCCATACGGTTCATCCCCAGCGCCGCCGCCGTTGGTCTTTTTGGAAGACCGGAGCAGGCGCCGCATAAAGGTGCCCATGGCGCCCAACGGGCACCGCCCGCTGCCAAGGTGGACACGCCACCGGCGGGCCCACCACCGTGGATGGGGTCACGGTCGCACGTTAGCCGGCCTCGCGTTAGTGAGCCACACGCCCCTGCCCTTGGTCGACGCACCGCCGGGGCGGCCGCCGCCTCCCAGTGCGCACGTGGAGAGGAGATTCTTACTGGAGACAAGAGGAAGACCGACTGCCGCCACCGACGCCGCACGTGTCGGTTGGCCAACACACACGAACGAGAGCGGGAATAGATGAAGCCACGATGGGCACGGCTCGTGACTTCCAACCGCGTCACCAGGCAGAAGGGCGCAGGGTGGTCCCAGAGCGCTGGCGCCTCCCCCCCGCCTCCCCCCCTGCCCCCTGCCGAGTGAACTGGCGATCGGGGCAGGCTGCCAAGCACCCCGCTGCCAGGGCACAGTAACACAAAAAAAAACGGCGCCGACGGGTGCAGCCACCCACCAACAGTCGGACCGGGTAAACTGCCCCGCAACGTCGCGGCGGTACGTCAGCCGGCCGCCACGAGGGCGCCGTGCCGCTCACACCAGCACCGCGCGATGATGGGCCGCCGCGACGGGATGGGCGGCCGCGGGGCCGCGGCGGCCACAGGCACAACCCGCCGCCACGCGTCGTAGCCGCGTCGGCACCCCCCCTCCGCAGCCCCCCCCCCCCCCCCTCCTCACGCCCGCTCCCCCTCCCAAACAGCAGCCGACGACGGGTGCAACGAGGCCCGCCGAGGCAACGGGTGCGGGTGGAAAGCGCCCGTCTCGGCGGGCCGCGGGCCAAACCACGACACGCTAGGAAACGAAAGCAGCGGCACTGCATACACCAGCAGCGTGACTCGCTGACGTTGACACGCCGCCACCCACTCCCCCCCCCCCACGCCCGACCGGCAGAGTCTCAAAGACGAGGTGCGCCAACGAGCTCGCCGACGACGCCCACGACGGCCGCCGGCCTACCGGCCACGAGCGTCTCCCAATTGCGCTGCGCCACTCGAGAGCCCACCCCCCCCCCCCCCCCCCCCTCTACAGCTGCTCACGGTGCGCGTCGGCAACGCGGCGCAGCGCAGGGCGTGACCGTCGGAGGCACACCCCCCGCGGGGGGGGGTAGCGTGCAGCACGGCGGTGCGCCCCGCCAGTGGGGTGCCGCCGGCGTAGCTCACCCCGCGGGTGCCAAGACGCAAAACGCCAGGCAGCGGCCGCCGTCCAGCACCATTGTTGGCGTGCGCGTGTGGGTGTCCAGAGCGGGGCGGGCAGCGGCGACGGCGGCGGCGGTGTGCCCACACCCACACTCGCACCGGCCGGGAGGGGGTGGAGGACTCAGCGATGCGTGGCGTGGCACCGGCGGGGGGCTTTTCGCGCGCGCCGGCCCCCCCCGTCGCGGGCCCATGGGTGGTGGGGTCCCCGCCACACAGCTCCGGGGGGGGGCCACAGCGCACGGGTTGGCCCAGCCAGGGCCCGCGCCAGCGGCTGCGCACCCCCCTACGTGACGCGTGCGCACGCCCCGACGGCTGGTTGAGGAGGGGGGAGGATTGGGGAGTGGTCCGCCGGTGGGTCCGTCGCGGGCACAGCTCCACAGGCCTTCGGGAGGGGGCAGAAATTGGGTTGGGCGTCGGGGCACGTCTCCCCAAAAAAAAGATGCAGTCGGATGGGTACGGGCCTGACCCGAGGGCACAGCGCAGCCTCGGCCATTTCTTGCCAGCGTGAAGGCTTTTGAGTGTCTCCTCAATGTCCGGATTTGATCTTGTGGCCCACCAACCCTGCAGCGGCGCACGCTGCGCGAGGGGGTGCCCAGCTGTCGAGCCACCAGTCACTCTGAACTGCGGTGACGTGTCCACAAGCCTCCAGACACGATGGACACAATTTTCTTCGTCTTTTTTT
Organism: Pyropia haitanensis; assembly: GCA_008729055.1. NCBI lineage: Eukaryota > Rhodophyta > Bangiophyceae > Bangiales > Bangiaceae > Pyropia > Pyropia haitanensis. The sequence goes on along the minus strand of SDUX01000006.1, from coordinate 1,747,145 downwards.
TTCCATGCCCTGTCCTCTCCGCCTCGTCTACGGGCCCGCGGGACTTGGGTCTGGGCCTGCAGCAGCCAGTGGACGGGTGTCTCACAGTCCCGCAGTGCCCCGCTGGTCGCCGCCGCGGAGTCGGCTGTCCGGGGCCGCGGAGCGAAACGGCCGACCCGAGGCTGCATTACACGTCTGGGGGGGGCCTCACCCGCCGTGCGGTGAAGATTCCCATAGAAGGGCGCTGGGCGGCACTCTGTCGTGCCGACTGGCAGTCGCGCAAGATTTCGGGTACAGTACCACTGTGTACGCGCAAACAATGCAACGGAGAGGTCGACCTCTCTGTCGACCGAGTGAATCTCTCTGCATCAGCCATCAGAGTGATGAAGAGCTCCCCACGCCCAAGGGCAGACTACTGCCGCAGCTCAGGTTGCTACGAGCTCCCATGCTGGGGTGGGTGCCAGCGCGAAGCTCGGGTGGCCCGATGGCTTGCGTGCACGAGTCCCATACGCGCGAGATTTTAGGCCACAGGGAGCTGGTATGACGTTTGGATCTGTGTCTAGTCCAAGACGTCCACCACGTGCCGTGCGATACATACATGGCCATGAGCGCGACGCTTCTCTCCCACGTGCATATGGATGGGGTAGGACAGCAATAAGAACAAGCGTGAGGCCGGACATTTCTTTTGCATCCAACCAGCGCACTCAAGCACTGCCACCGCGGCCGCTGCCTTGATCCTCACCCCCCCTCCCCTCGCCCGCCTCCGCTTCCACGCGCGCCCCGCCTGCATCCGCGTCCCGGGGCTGGCCTGGCGCCCCCCGTCTACCGCCTCCGTCAGTCGCCCCCCGCGCCACGCTCGCAGGTGGAGGTACGTTGACCCGCCCCCTCGACCACCCCTTTCCCCCCGCCATGCTCCCGCCCGCAGGCGACCACGGCCTAGGCCGACGCCCACCACCGCCGCCACGGAAGCAGTGCCCGATGCTACAGCTTCTCCCCCCCTCCATCCCCTCCCCCCACCCCCCGCCAACTCCTCACCCCCCCCCCCCCACCACGCCCGCCAAGTCCCCCCTCCAGCTGCACGGGGCGACGCGCCTACGCCCGACTGGGCAGCGCTGCGTCGGCGCGGGGGGGACAGCCCGCCAAGACCTCAGGGCGTACGGAGCAGCGCGGTTGGCACTGTCCCACGGGGTGGCACGTGCGGCGCGGCGCCGGGTGCGCCCGAGGAAGCATAGGAACCAAAAGATGGAACAGCAAGCGAGGCGGCGGCGCCCGCCAAGTCAAATGATGTACTCGTGGTCATCGTCTCCCCCAACACTCTCCACCGCCTCCCGGACGGCCACCTCCTCGGCGCGCACCTTCTCCGCCTCCCCCCCCCCCGCCGACGCCAGCACCACGCTCTCCCGGTGGTCCATGCTCAGCGCCGGCATGCCGCGGCTGCCACCGGAAAACCGCAGCGTGCCCACCACCTTGGCGGGCACGCCCGACACGACCGCCCCCCCCGCCACGTCCTTGAGCACCACCGACCCCGCCGCAACGTGCGCGCCGACGCCCACCACCACATTCCCCAGCACCGACGCGCCCGCGCCAATGAGGACGCCGTCGCGGACTTTGGGGTGGCGGTCCCCGCCCGTCTTGCCTGTCCCGCCCAGCGTCACGTTGTGCAGCAGCGACACGTTGTTGCCAACGACGGCGGTCTCGCCCACCACAATCCCCGTCGCGTGGTCCATCATCACCCCGTGCCCGAGGACCGCCGCGGGGTGGATGTCCACCCCAAACCGCGCGCTCACCGCCGACTGGAGGTAGAGGGCGAGGGAGCCCCGCCCCCGCAGCCACAGCCAGTGCGCCAGCCGGTGGCAGGTGAGCGCGTGGAAGCCCTTGTAGTAGAGCACCACCACCACCGCGTGCGCCGACGCGGGGTCCCGCGTCATCACCGCGCTAATGTCGGCGCGGACGCCCACCCCAAACGTCTGGTCGTCCGCGGCGACCTCGCGGAACAGCTCCGCCCACTGGGTGGCCTGGAAGTAGGGCGCGTCGAGGCGGTTGGCCAGCACCGTTGCGAGCGACTCCTCCAGGCTGTCCGCCACGAGGACGGAGGCGTAGAGGGTGGACGCCAGCTGCGGCTCGTTGGCGGCGCCCACCGACGCCTCCCGGCGGATGAGGGACCACAGCGGGTCGGGCTCGTCGGGCAGCGACGCCATCAGGTCGTCGACGGTGACGCGGGGGCCAAAGCCAGGGCCCGTCACGGGCACGCCCATCCACGCTGTCGGGTGGGGGGGGGGCAGGGGGGGGGGCACCCCCACCGCCGGCCGCAGCGTCGACAGGGTGGTGGCGCCAAGGACGACGCCGCTGCCGCCACCCCCGCGGGCGCCGGGGGGGGCGGGGGGGGAGGCGCCGCCACCAGAGGGCGGCGCGGCGCTAGGGGCCGCCGGAGGCGGCGCGGGGGTGCTCCCCGCCGAAGCGGGGGGGGGCCCACCATTCGGGGGGGGGGGGGGGGGCGACGCCGCGCCACCCGCCATGGTGGCCCGCCACGGCCGCCTGGATGCCGGCCACGACCGCCCGGCCGCGGCGGGGCGGGGGACCGCCGCCAGCCGGCGCCCAAGAGGGGAGCCGCCGCCAAAGCGACGGCCGCGGCCGCTACCAAAGCCGCCGCCGCGGCCGCCGCCGCCGCCGCCGATGGTTCCGCCGCTGGTGCTGCCGTCGTTGGCCGCCAGCGGCGGGCAGGGAACGGCAAACGCCGCGCGCGGCGGCATGCCACAGACGGACGGGGGGCGGGGGCGTGAGCGGGGGGCGCCGCGGTAGCCACTGGCAGGCAGCGCTAGAGGGCGATGGCGGCGCCGCCGCCGCCGCCCGAGGGGGGGCTGGGATGGGCGGCCGGTCGAGGAGGACGGGAGGGGGGGATTGGTTGCGACGGGGGGGGAGGGGAGGGGGCGGGATGGAGAAGAGTCGACGAGGGAAGGGGGTAGGTTGCGGATAACGAGGCGGTGCCCCGCAGAGTGCGTTGGCGCGCCGCGAGCCGGGAGGCGCACCAGTGTGTGCGCGTGGATGCGTCATTCGGCACGGACAAGCGCATGGATGGAAGGGCCCATGACGAATCGACGATGTGGGGGCTACTTTTGAAGACGGGTCAGCGCGTTGCACGGATGGGCCCCGACCCCAAGCGCCATACGAGTCGCGGGTGACGCGGGGTGCGCGTGCCTCCCTGCGCTTGGCGACATCCTATAGCTATTCATGGCACCCGACGGTGGATGCTCGACAGCGAGACCCCACAGGCGTAGCCACCGCCCTTGTTTTTGTTCGCTGGCAGCCGCCCAAACAAAAAGACAAGAAAAACAAAAAGCAGACGGAACAAACAACAAAACCAAGCAAGAATAGCAGGCGTTGACGGGGGGGGGGAGCGGGGTCGGGAGGAGCCCCACAAACCGACAGACAGGCCCGAGGCCGCCACGGTCGCCGCCTCCCCCCCCGTCACGCTTGCGGCGGCTGTGGCGGCGGGTGAGGCAGTGCAGGAGCCCCCCCCCCTGCGGTGGCACCTGCGCCTGTGCCTGCGCTTGCGCTTGTGCCTGCGCTTGCGCCAGTGCCTGCGCCTGCGCCTGCGCCTGCGCTTGCGCCTGCGCCTGCGCCTGTGCTTGCGCCTGCGCCTGCGCTTGCGCCTGCGCTTGCGCCGCCGCCGACGGCGCGTCGCTCTTGCGCGACGACGTGACGAGCGCGCTGAGGAAGTTCTCAAGCTTGTCGATGGGCAGCACGACGGTGCTCTCCGCCCGCAGCTGCCGGGCGTACCCCTTCTTGGCCAGGTACGCGACGATGACGTCCCACTTGGGGAGGGGCGTAAAGTCGTTGCGCCGCCCGCTGTTGCCGTTGGGGTGCGCAAACCCCTGCGCGATCATCACGGACGTGGCGCGGCCCACGTCAATGACCGTCACCGCCCCGTTGCCCGACCGCGCGTCCACGTCCACCGCGTGGGTGGAGTGGGGGAGCGCCGGCCGGGGCGGCGGCGGCGGCGCGCCCGCCGACGCGGCCGCCGCGGCGGCGGCGGCCGACGCGGCCGACGCGGCGGCCATTGCGGCGGCCATCGCGGCAGAGCCCTGCGGGACGCCCGCAAAGACCGCCCGCACCCGCAGGGCCGTGACAAACCGGATGCGGCCGCCGGCGCCGTGGCGTACGGCCGCCTCGGCGGCCGCCGCCACCGGGCACGCCCGCTCCAGGAGCCCCGCGAGGACGCCGCCGACGCCCCCCCCCGACGCGTCGAGCGTCTCCTCTATGAGGGGGGACAGCTTCTCGAGCGTCGGGAGGGAGGGTGCAAACGAGACGGAGAAGCCGCCCGAGTTTCCCTTGGAGTAGACGTACTCGACCGTCGCTTGGTAGTCGTGCTGCTTGGTGCCCACCACCGCGCCCGTGGGGGGGGCCGCCGCGCCCGGCCGCGCCGCCCCCGCGGGCGCGCCGTTGGCCAACGGCGCCGCGTTGGGCGGCGGCCGCAGCCGCTTGGGCCCCACCCCAACGACGATCCGCACCGGCGACCGGCGGAGGACGGTGTAGTAGGGCGACGGAGGTACCCCCCGCGCGAGCGCCGCGGCCGTGCGCGCGCGGGTGAGGTCCCGGAAGAAGCTCCGCACCGACGACGCGTTGGGCGACGGGTACGTAAAGGTGAGCGTGGAGCCGACGCACGACACGCCCACCGGCCAGGGGCTGCCCAGCGGCTCCGTTGCGCCCGTGGTGGCACCGCCGGCAACGGCACCCGCCGAGGGTGCCGGCGACAGCACGGGTGGCGCGCCCACCCCCGTGGCCGTCGCGAGCCACCCCGACGGCGACAGTGGGGAGAGGGTCGAGTCAAAGATGGGGGGCAGCAGCTCCAGCCGCACCTGCCACGCCTCGCTGCCGCGGAGGAGGAGCTCCGCGCGGCGGACGGGCAGCGGCTCGCACTTGATCTTGAGCAGCGTCCGCGACGCCGTGTCCACGTCCAGGTCCGCGTCGTCCCCCGACGAGGAGGACGAGGACGGCGCCTGCGGCACGTGACGGGAGGACCCGTAGTGGGCCGCCGCCTCCCCGCCACTACTGACGCCGCCGCGGATGGTGCCGCCGGCAGTACCGCCGCCGCCGCCTCCGCCGCCGCCACTGCCCCCCGTTCCACTACCGCCGCCGCCGCCGCCACGGGTGCCCAGCGCAGCCGACGCGGACGCCGCCGCCGCCGCGGCCGACGCGGCTGCCGCGGCGGCCGCCGCAGCGGACGCCGCGTGCGTCGACACCGACACGGGCGACGGCAGCGCCGACGCGACATTCGCAGCGGCAAACGCACGGAGCAGCGAGTCCCGCCGTAGCCGCCGCTCGACCGCCTCCCGCGCAACCGCCCAGGCGGCGGCCGCGGCGGCGGAGCCCGAGTACCGGTCCACCTCGTCGGCGGCAACGAGCATGCCGACGTCAGCCCCGGCGGGGGGGACCCCATCGGTGACGGCGGTGGGGCTCCCCATCCCACCGCCGCTGCCCCAGCTACTAAACGCGGCCGTGGCGGCGGAGAGCTCGGCAAAGTAGGCCGTCTCCTGAATAAAAACCAGGCTGTCGCTCGTCGTCGCGTACGTGAGGCGCGGCCGCTTAACCACCGCTGACGCTGGCGCCACCGCCGCCACCGCCGGCGACGCCTTGGCCGCGTGCGCGTCCGCCCCGACCGCCGCCGCCCGCGGCGACCGCCGCACGTAGAGCGGCGCGCGTGGCGTCGGCGGTGGTGACGGCACGGGCGGCGGCGGCGGGGGCGCGAGCGTCAGGAAGCGCCGCGGGGCGCGGCGCTCAAGCGGTGCAAACGGCGGCACCAGCTGGCTCGCCGTCAGCTCCGCCGCGGCCGACGCCGCCACAGACGCGGTGCCGGGCGGCAGCGTGCGGGACACGCCGATATCCAGCGCGCACACCGCCCGCGCAGACGCCTCCAGCTGCAGCCGCCGATGAACGCCCGCCACGGCCGCGGCGACAGCAGTGTACTCGTCGGCGGCCGACGCAAAATGGCGCTCCCCCTGCCACACCCCCGCGTCGGCGGCGAGCGCGTTGGTGGACGCGCCCCCGCCGGACGCCGCCGCCGCCGCGCCCGACGCGCCGCCCGCCGACGCCACTGTCGACGGCGGGACGGCCAGCGCGGCCGCGCCAATGACGCGCAGGCGGATGCCCCCCGACCGGCACGACGGCCGCACCGTCAGGCCTGTGTGGGCGCCCCGCAGGCGGATGACCAGCGTCGCGCCAGACGGCGGCAGCGGCACGCTGTCCACCGTGCCGCCGCCGCCGCCGTCGCCGCCGCCACCGCCGCCGCCCACGCCGTCGGCCGGCTCGGGCGCGGGCCCCGCCGACACGAGCAGCTGCGCCGGCACCAGCGGCGTCCACGGGGAGCCCGGCCGCGCCACCAGCAGCGCGTCGGCGAGCGCGGCCAGCCGGGCGGCGGCGCGCGCGCGCATCGTCGACAGCAAGAGGGTCTCCACGTTGAGCCGCCGCGGGTGCAGCGTCATCGCCGCCCGCTTGTACGCGTGCCCCCCGGGCAGGGGCGGCTCGTGGACGATCGTCACCAGGCGGGCGGTGGCGGCATCCGCGGCGGTGGCCGCGCCGTCCGTGGCGGCCAGGCCAGCGAGGCCCAGGCCCGGCGCGGGCGGCGGCGCCGCGACAAACGCGCGCACGTCGGACGCGGCAACCGGGACGGCGGTGATGGTGATGCGGCCGGGCTCCCGGTGGGAGGGCCAGTAGTCCAGGGACACGGACGCGGGTGCGCCGGGGGGGGCGCCGGGGGGGATGCCCGCGCCCACCCGCAGCGCGCCGCCCGACCAGGCGCCCGCCGCGAGCGCCGCCGCCTGGCCCCGGATGTGCGCCATGAGCAGCGGCGCGACGACGCCGCCGGTCATGGCGTCGGCGAGCGCGGCCAGTGCCGCGCGGGCGCGGGCGGTGGAGACCGCCTGGGTGGGCGCCGGACCACCCCCGTCGCCGGCGGCGTCGGCCACCGCCGCGCCGGCCGCAGTCGGGGAAGTGCCGACGCCGCCGCCGGCCGCCGCCGCCGCGGGGACGCTGCCGCTGCTGCCGCCGGCTGCCGCTGGCGCGCCACCCCCCGGCGCCGGTGGTGGCGCCGCGTTGGCCGCCGCTGCGGTCGCGGCCCAACGCATGCGGTCATCCAGCAGCCGCCGCAGCACCGACTGCTGCTGCGGCGACAGCAGCGGGCGGGCGCGAGATCCTCCGCCCCCCCCCCCCCCCCGCGGCGGCGCGGGCTGCCGCGACCGCGCGTCTGACGGCGTCCGCGCGTACGCCGCGACCGGCGAGAAGGGCCCCGGCGCGTCGGCACAGCCGTCGACCAGCACGTCCACCGCGTGGACGCGGAAGAGCGACGCGGCCGGGTCCACCCCGTCCAGCGACAGCCGCACCGTCCACGCCTTGGGGAGGCCGACGGTCACCGTCGCGGCGACCGCGTCGGGGTCGCCCCCGCCGCCGCCGCTGCCGCCGTCGCTGCCGCCGCCAACGGCAGCGGCGCGGGCGGCGGCGGGGGGGGGAGCGGTGGCCGCGGCGGGGGCGGCGGCGGCGGCGGCGGCGGCGGCGGGCGGGATGGCCGGTCCCCCCACGCCGCCCCCGCCAGGCTGCCAGTCGAGCACGGCCAGCCCGCCGGGCAGCGGGCTGGCCGCGCGCAGCAGCGCGCGCGTCGCGCGGCCGACGCGGCCGAGGACGTAGCGCTTGCGCGCCGCGGGGGGCATCGCGTCAATGTCCTCCTCCACATTCTCCACGTCGGCCGTGCCCGCACCCGCGGCGGCGCCCGTCGGCGCCGCCGCCGCCGTCGCCGGCGTGACCCCGGGAACCACCGCCGCGGCCGCCGCCGCGGGGGCGGCCGTCCCCCCCGCAGCAGCGGGCGTGCCCCCCCCCGCCCCCCCCTCTGGCAGCCCGTCAGCCGCCGCGTCCACCGCCATGTCAATGCCGAGGACGCTGCCCACAATCGCCGGCAGCCGGTGGTACCGCCCCGTGCCGAGCACGTCGGCCGCGTCGGCAAGCGCCGGCGGCAGCGCCGGCGCCGCCGCCGCCGCGTGGTGCGCGCCCCACAGCGCCGACGCGGCCGCCTCGAGCGACCGCACGTGGCCGCCCGCGGCGGTGCCCGCGACCGCCGCCGCCGCCGTCGACGCGCCATAGTCCATGGACCAGCGGACGACGACGAGCAGGCGCACCAGCCGGTGGCGGGTGCGGAGGGCGTACTCCACGACCGCCTCTTTGCGCGCGTCACTCGTCTGTGCGGTGGGAACCACGGCAAACACACAAAAAGGGGAGCCAGGACCGGACCAAGACAGTGGACATCCAAAACGTCTCCCCCACAAAGAGTTAGTACACGACACTGTGCGGTGCGTCCAGCTCCCTTCCCCCCTCCCCCTCCCCCAACCGCCACGCCCCTACAATGCGTCAGGCGGCCCGGCACGCGCATGATCAGCGCCCCCCGTCCCCCTCCCTCCCCTCACCCCAAGCAAGTGCAGCCGCATCCATCCCCCCTCCCCCCCCCCCTCCCTCCCTCCCCCCCCCCCGCCCCCCTCCCCAGCACCCCCAACGCACCTTATCCGACAAGGAGTCGAGCAGCGCGTGGAGCTCCTTGTACGCCGCCTGCACCGCGTCGTGGACGAGCTTGGCCACCGGCACCGACGGCATGGCGGTGGCGCCGCCCACGATGGCGGCGCCCGCTTCGCCGGCGGCGCCACCCGCCGCCACCGTGGACGGCGCCGCCGCCGCCGATGCGGCAGCGGCGGGGGTGACGGGCGCCGCCATGGCGCCGCCGCCGCCGCGGCGGGCGCCCCCACCAGCGCGCCGCCGCGGTCACGGCCGCTACCTCAACGACGCCGCCGCCACGCTCACCTCCCCCCGCCCCCCCCCCCCACCCCCCCCCCCCCCGCCCGGCCAAAGATACCACCAAAACACCGCCGTCGCCCTACCCCCCGCCGCCGCCACCGCCGCCCGCCGCGTCGACGCGCTGCCGACGGCGGGGGGCGCCGCGGACCAGGCAACACCCGCCCGCCGCCGACGGGAGCGGGAGGCGCCGGCGCGGCGGGAACCAAGTAGACACACACCCCTCTCGCCGCTCCCCGCCGAAAAAAAAAAAAAAAAAAAAAGCCGGTACGACAGGTGCGCTCGCACCGTCGGCAGCGGCAATGGCGGGGGGAGGTAGCGGCGCGGCCGATGCGGCGCGGCCCGCGGTCCGAGCGTGTCGGTACAGGCGCGAGCAGCGCCGCCGCGGGCCGCGGTCCGCCTCGGCACGCGCCCGCCGCGTGCGTGCGAGGAGGCTGCCGAAAAGAGCGGGCAGCTGTAAAGGGCGCCCGCAGGCGTGGCTCTCCCCTTGGACTGTGGGGAGAGGCCAACAGGACCTGTCCAAGTGAGGAGAACTACATCGTATTCTTGTATGCTGTTTCGAATTGCAGTGCGCCGCCGTGCAGCCAGGCACGGTCACCCCACGTGGCATCAGGGTTGCAAGATTTCAGTGAAATTATGCTCGGATGCTTTGATTTCACTACAATTATTGCTCGTTTCAGTTTACAATTACAAAAACCATGAATGCTGCCACGTGTAGATGTTGCCCCCAGTTCGAAGCACCCAATTGAGAGCTTCAGCAGGTACAGATCTCGTTAAGATCTCGTTATATGCTTGACACGTTTGCCACGTAGTCTCCGCTTACCGAGATCTGGTAAGGAAAAAACCCTTATGAAGCCCCGCATAACTAAGTGGATCTCGGTACGGGGAGTACGACACGTGTTGTGCTGAGCAGCAATTGTCGGCTGCGAACGGCGCTGCGTCGCGCCCAGTCCAGCGACGCGTGGTAGATCGAAATGGCGAGATTCGACGAAACACAATCGGCTCACGCTGCCTCCTTCGCCAGTGTGCTCGCCCAACGCCTCCGCACCACGCCTGTCTCCCGCTGCAGGACCTGTCCTTCTTGGCGACGCAATGCATCCCTCGGCGGGCGACCGATCTGGGGCGGCTCCCCTCCGGCAGGGACGTGCTGTTCGCTCCACGTTTCGTGTCAACTACATCCACGCAACGTGGAGTTTTCCATAACGAGATCTGGTACCTGCTGAAGGTCCCGCAGCCTCAGTTGTGGTAAGAATATTATGATGCCACGTTACCGAGAAATTACCGAGATCTCTTACCAGATCCTTCCTGCTGAAGCTCTCTAATGTTGTGGAGACCAGGTAGTGGCAAGCACCGGCACGCGCGGCCGGAGAGAGGTCGTTCTCAAACGCGGCCAATGTCCAGAACAAGCTGCGCACGAAGCTGTCGTACACCACCCTCCACAAGCTGCTCTACTTTGCTTCAACTCGCGCGTGCTACCAGATCACGTGGACATGCCTGCCCGTGGCTCCTCGGAGCTCGGGTTGCACAATGTCGAGCTGGAGGAGGTCGCAGATGAGCCAGAGGACGTGGGTGACGAAGAGCGGGAGGGCAGTGGTGGGGAGGGAAGTGGAGAGGAAGACGTGTGGAACGATGAAAGTGCTGGGGAGTATTGCGAGCAGGACCTGCTGGTACGGGCCACTCGTATATCAACTCAGCAGTCTAATAAATAGCTGCCGGCGCAGCGCGCGTCAGGCGGATGCCGCGGCTGAGCAGCGCAGCGGCGGCGGCGGCCGCAGTCGTGGTTGAGGCTAGGGGGTCCTCCTCCCGCAGCTTGCCGCGTCTGCAGACGGACCCCATCTGCCACCGCACACGGCCGTACGTGCGCCCGTACGGCGCGCCAGGCTTCACTACAGTGCTGCCACATGCTGTCCTGCGATCGGGTGCCCGATCCAACCTCGGAGATCGAGACACGTGGCGATCTCGTTCATCATTATGGATAGGCCTCCCATGATTTCGATGATTTCAGTGAAATCATGGCTATAAGTATAGTACTATAATTATCACCCTCACAACCCTGCGTGGCATCGGCACACCGTGCCGAAGTTCGTTTGCAGATGATGGGGGACGACCTCGCCAACGGGGTGCGCTGACGCTCCATCGTCCCCGCCGTGCGACGCGGTACCGCACGCAGGGGCAGACCGCCGACCAGATGGGATGATGTGCAGGCGGCGGCGCGGTGGCGGCTCGCGCCGGCAGCGGCGGTGACTGCCGCCGCCGCCGCCGCCGCCGCCGTCGCCGCCGCAGCTGCCGCCGCCGCCGCCGCCGTCGTGCCACAGAGGTGACGGCCGACGTGACCGTCGCGTAGAGCCGTGGCGGTGCGGTCCTCACCATCGCCGCCGCCGTCTACGTCCCCGCCGCCGCCGACGTGCGCTCAAAAGTCGTGCCCAAGGTTGGCATCCCGGCCGACGGCGGCGGCGCGCCGCCGTTGTACATCGCGTCGGGGGTGGTGGGTGGGGCGCTCACCGCAGGGCGGGCGGCACTTGCCGAGCGCGGTGGCGTGCTGCTTGTGGTCACCGCGGGGAGCGTCGACGGGTTCGAGGTAGGCGGCGGCGGCGGCGGCGGCGGCGGCGGCGGTGGCGGGGACGAGGGCAACGGTGTTGCGTACGTCACCGCCATGGCCGTCCGCCGGCGTTGTCGCGGCTGCTCCGCGTCGCTGGAGCGGGTTGGCCTCGCGGCGCCGTTCCGCGGCGGCTTTGACACCACCGCCGTCGCCTACGCCGCCGACACGGCGTAGGTGGTGGCGCGGCTGGCGACGCGCGGCCGACGGCGCTGGCGGTCGTTGGGGAGGTGGCGGCGAGCGGGCGGGATTGATGCGGCGTAATTATGTCGCTTTCTTGTCTTGGGGGCCGTTTTGCGACGACCTCGCCCCGTCCGGAACGTATGCGCCGAAAATCGAACGTGTGGCTCGTCGTCGTCACGTGAACCCCAATCGGTGCCGGCCGGTGGGCGCACCAACCTCGGCAACGGCCGCCGCCCATCCACCATCGAATGAGGCATCCACCCCGCCCTACTGGGTGGGGCGCGCCGCGTGCGCGTACGTAGCTCCGTAGCGCGCGATCCGCCCCGGTGTCCCGCCATCCACCGGCGGCTGCCAGTGTGTAGGCCCCCGCCGCGTCGGGTCGCCCAGGCCAGGCGGCACCCCTACGTTGTCCGCCGTCGACGCGTCGGGGGGTGGTGGTGAGCCCGGTTCCCCGCGCGCTGTCGCGCCGCATCGGCCGCGACCGCCTCGCCGACGTCGTGTGCCACCGCATGGCCAAAGAGAGAGTGCGGTGCGCCCTCCTTTTCCCCCCTGCACAGCCGCAGCGGCTGCTGCGATCAATGCCGCCCGTTGTGTCTCGGTCGGCGCCGTTGCCTCGGCTCGTAGGCGCGGGCCGCTCCCTGACACCCCGCTTGGCACGCCCGCCGCGTCGTGGACGGGGGGACGGCCGTACGGCCCGCCACCGCCCCACGGCCACGGCTCCACCGCCCCACGGCCGCGGCTCCACCGCCCGTGGCCAGCCGACGTCACATCCATCCGTGGGGGAGTACGGCAGCTTTCCGCCGGCGTCACCCGCTCGCCACCGTCGTCGTCTGCGGCAGGCCGATCGGCCATCGGCGACGGCCGGTCGACGCGTGCGGCGGGTGTCTGCGCCCACCCGTCGATCGCTCCCCCTCTCCCCAGCCCACTCCCCGGAGCAGCGGCGCGTCCTGTCACCATGTCCGCCCGGCGACGCCCGCCGCCGGTGCTCGCCCTGCGTCGGTGGAAGGCGGTGGCGGCGGTGGCGGCGGCGGCGGCGACGGTGGGCGCGGCGGCCACCCTGTCGGCCCGCCCCGCCACCGCTGCCGCCGCGCCCGGCTGGACCGTCGTGCCCGTGCCCGCCCCCCCCCCCGGCCGCGAAGAGACGGCCTTTGCCGCCTGCGGCGGCGGCCGCTTCTGCCTCGTCGGCGGCCGCGGCCGCCACGCGGTGGCCATCTACGACACCGCCGCCGCGGCGTGGTCGACGGGCACGCCGCCCGCGACGGAGCTGCACCACTTCCAGGCCACCCTCGGCCCCGACGGGTGCGTGTGGGTGGCGGGCGCGTGGACGGGCGGCTACCCGCGGGAGGTGGCGGTGCCGGCCATCCACACCTACTGCGCCGCCGCGGCGGGGGGCGCCGGGTGGGGCGTCCGCCCTGGGGTGGTGATCCCGCGCCCGCGCGGCGCGGGGGGGGCCGCCTGGGTCGGCGGGCGCCTGCTGCTCGTCGGCGGCAATGTCGGGGGGCACGGCGCCCACGCGACGGCGGTCGGCTGGGTGGACGCGTACGACCCGGCGACGGGGGCGTGGGCGGCGCTGCCGGATATGCCCCACCCGCGGGACCACTTTGGCGTCGCCGTCGTCGGCGGCCGGCTCGTCGCGGCGGGGGGGCGGGACTCGGGGGTGGCGGCGTTTTTTAACGCCACCATCGCGGCGGTGGACGTACGTGAGGGGGGGCGCGGCGGCTGGGCAGAGGTGCCGGTAGGGGGGGGTGGAGGGGGGGAGGGGGGGGGGGCGGGAGGGGGAGGGAGGGCGGGGACGGGTGCGGGGCCTCTCGCGCGTCCGCGCCTCGGCAGTGACGTGGGACGAGGCTGGCGGCGGCCGCCACAGGGCCGTCGCGTGTGGAACAGGCTGAGTGCGTGCCGCCGTACTGACCGCCCGCCTGCCATCGTCCTTGGCCTCTCGGCCCCACCGGGCGGACCTGCCCCCCCTGGCGTGCGCGTATCCTCTCTCTCCCCAATGGCACCGTCCTGACCTCCTCCCCCCCCCCAGGTAATGGACCTGGCCACCCTCACGTGGCTCCCCCCCGGCACCGCGCAGGACCTGCCGTCCCCCCGTGCCGGCGCGGGTACCGCCCCCCTCGGCACCCGCGTCGTCCTATCGGGCGGCGAAGGCCACGGCGCCGCGTGGCGGACCGTCTCGGCGCTCGACATCACCACCGGCACGTGGACAGCGCTGCCGCCATTGACCGACGCCCGCCACGGCACGGGCCTCGTCTCGTGTGGCGGCGTCCTCACCACCGCCGCGGGGGCGGGCGCACAGGCGGGCGGCGTCTACCGCACAACCACCGAGGTGTACAGCGAGGTGGGCGGCGGGCCGCGCGCGTGTGCCGACGCGGACGTGCCGGGCGTGCCGCCGCCACTGGCGGGGGGTCTCCCGCCCGCCGCGCCCCAGCCGACCGCCACGCCGGCCGCGTCACCGACCGCGACGGCCGCGCCGGCAGACCCGCCGCCGACGCCGTCACCCGCGCCGGCGGTGCCGACCGCCGCGCCGCCGTCGGCACGCACTCGCCCGCCGCCGCCACCCGCGGACGGCGGCGGCGGCGGCGGCGGCGCGGGGACCCCGCCGACGACGCCCGCCGCGACCACCGGGGCCGCGTCGCCCGACGCGGCGGCGTCCGCCGCCGACGCGCCCGCCTGCTTCCCCGCCGCCGCGACGGTGACGACCGCCGGCGGGCGGGTGACGCGGCTGGCCGACCTCCGCCGCGGCCACCGCGTGCGCGTCGTCTCCGCGTCGACGGGCGCGGCGGCGTGGTCCCGCGTCGTCCTCTTTTCGCACGCCACCGGCGGGGGCGGCCGGGGGGGGGGGGGGCACCGCCGCCCCGCGCACCCGTTTGTGGAGCTGGCCGTTGCGCCCGCCGCGGCCGCCGCCGCCGCCGCCGCCGCCGCCGCCGCCGCCGCCGCCGAGGGGGGGTGCGCCCCGCCGGCCGCCGCCGCGCGGCCGTGCGCGGCGGCCGCGGCGTCGCGGCTGCGGCTGTCAGCGGGGCACCTGCTGCCCGTCGGCGGCGGGCGGCAGCTGCGGCCCGCCCGGTCCGTCGCGGTGGGGGATACGGTGTGGGTGCTGGCGGCGGCGGCGGCCAATGGCAGCACCGCCGCCGCCGCCGCCGCCACCACCACCACCACCACCACCACCACCACCGCCACCGCCGACGCCGCCGCGGCCGGCGCCATCGTGCCGGCCACGGTCACGGCGGTGGCGGCCGTGTCCGCGGCGGGCCTGTACAGCCCCCACACCGCCGCCGCGGGCGAGTGGCTGGTCGTGGACGGCGTCGTCGTGGCCGACACGACCGACGCGCTGCCGCCGGCGGTCGCGGCGGCGGGCCTGGCCATCGCCCGTGCCGTCGATGCGGTGGGGGGGGGGGACGTGACCCGGGGGGGGCTGGGGGGGGACGGAGGCTGGGGGGGGGTCGCGCGCCGCCTGCTCGTCGCGCTTGCGTCGGTCCGGGGGGGGTAGAGTCTGGGACAAGTAGAAGGGGGGGGGGGGGGGGGGGGGGGGAGGGGGGGTTGGGACGGGAAGGGCGGAACACGGGCAGGCGACGGGAGGTGTCGAGAGAACTGCGCCACCCGCCTCGGCACGCAGCGTGCCCTCAGCGCCGGCCGCCAGCAGGGGGAGGAAGGGCGCCCGTGCCGCTGCTGGACCCTTCCACCGCGGCTGCCAGCGAGCAGCCCGCGCGCCTCCCGCCCGCGGCCTCGGGTGCCGCCCACCGACGCGTCGCGCCACACTGGGCGGCAACGCCACGCAGCACTGCCGCCCTCCTCCCCCTCCCCTCCTCTCCCCTCCTCCAACCTGTACACGAGCCAACACTACCACAAACAGGCCGGCCGTCGCAGCCCCTCTCCAAACAAGAGACGCCCGCTACCCCTGCTCGGCGGCACCCCCCCCCCCCCACCCCCCCCCCTCCCCCCCCCTCCGCATCCTCCCCCCCCCCCCCCGCCGGTCCGCCCGCGCGGCGGCACGGCGCGCGCGGTTGCACCGGTCGCTGCAGGTGGTCACCTCATCCCAGCAGCGCTCCCACTTTTTCCGCCACGTAAACGGCCGCCCGCACGTGACGCACGCCTTGGCCGGCAGGTTCGCCTTGGCCACCCCACGGGGCATGGCGCCGCGCTTGCCGCTGCCGCTGCTGCTGGTGCTGGTGCTGTCGCTGGTGCGGTTGGTGGTGCTGTCTCGGTCGGGGGGGGGGGGGGGCGCCGCCGTGCCTCGGGGGGGGGGGGGGGGCGGAGCCGCCGTTGCCGCCGCTGCCGCCGCCGCCGCCGCCGCCGCCGCCGCCGCCGCAGCCGACGCGGTGGTGGGGCGGGGGGCGGAGGGAGAGGGGGAGGGGCGTGCCGCGGCCACCACCGCCACCACCGCCGCCACCGCCGCGGCCACCGCCGGGGAGGGCCACCGGGGACGGGCGCCAGCGGTAGAGGGCGGCGGAGAGGGGGCCGACAAACGCGGTGGGCGGCCGCATGGGGAGGGGGGTGGTGGGGGGGACAGTCCGCGCGCCGCGTCGTCGCGTGGGCAAGCGGGGGGAGAGGGGACGCCACGGGGGGGGGGGGACGCCGGGAGGGAGGGGGGGCGGGACGTGCCGTGGCTACCGCGCCGCCGCGGGTGCGTGTGGTGCTGGAAGCGGGCCCGCGTGGGACGCCGCCGGGAGCACGAGCGGCAGCGTGTCCGTTAGGGGTGTGCAATGTCACGATCTGTCATGAAATTTCATGGAAATGTCCGACCCCTCTCACTGTCGCCTTCCTACGCGATGTCGTGACAGGAAATTTCTTTCCGTTTCTTTCCGACACGTGGCTTGCACACGGGAATGGAGTATATATCCGCACCACGTGTCCACAACTCCGCACTGCCGCTCGCTCTCCTTCCTTGCGGAACGACTGCTCGTCGTCGCCATCACTGTCCCTGCTTCCGTCTTTGTCCGCCTCGGATACTGAGTCTCACCTCCCACACCACACCCCACCTCAACCAAACACCATGGTTCTTGATCGCCTACGCCCCCCGCGGAGCTAGCGGGCTGTTAACAACACCTGGGTGGGGCGGTGGCTGGGGCGACGGCGGGGGCGATACCCGCCGGGGCGGCGGCGGCGGCAGCGGCAGCGGCAGCGGCGGCAGCGGCGGCGGCGGCAACCCATATGCGGTGTCGGGTGGTGGCGGCGGTGGCGCCGGCGGTGGTTCCATTCGGCTGGGCGCGGCGCCCGCGGCGCCCGCGGCGGCGGCCACGTCGGCGAGCGCCTTCTACCCCCTTTCTTCCTCCTCCTCCTTTTCCCCCTCCTCCTCCTCTTACCCCCCGGTGGGCCGCACGTGGAGCGACAACCTTCGGTGGTGGGGGGACCCCCCCGCGGCGGCGGTGGGGGTCTCTTTCAGGGACCTTCCCGGCCGCTCCCTTCGTGGCCGCCGTGCAACCACGGCGCCCGCGTCGTGGCGGGCGGCCGCGTCCCGGTGCGGGCTGCCCGTCAGGGCGGGGGGGGTGCTGCGGCTGGGGAACGACCGCCGCGTGCCAGGGGGCGGGGGGGGGGGCGGGGGATTTTTTTTTTTTTTTTTGTAAGGAGGGGGGCAGTGGCGGTGAGGCGGTGACAAGGGAGCGGGTGCTGTGGAGCTGTTGTGCGTCAGACTGTGCTGAGCCAATCAGGGATGGAATTGGGAACGCTCCTGGCTCAGAAGTCCTTTTTGGCTTCAGGAAGGGACGTGCCTCTGTCGAGCGATGTCCCCCTCTTTCCGACAGCGGGCAGAGAAAGACAGCAGCAAATCTGTCCCGGGCCTTTCTGCACATCCCTAGTGTCCGTGCAGGCCAACAGACGAGCCGACACGATCGCCGTTGGCGGTTCCCCGCGGCCGCGGGACTGGAAAGCGCAACGAGCCACCGGTGCACGTTTTGTTTGGTTTTTTTTTGTATTCCAGGGGGGAGACCGCGCCGCGCCGCGCGGGACGGACTCGCGGCGCCGCGGGTGCCGCACGCGACGGAGACGCCCCCAACCGCGGGCGACGGCGGTCTCCCCCGCCGCCGCGCGACCGCCAGAGGCGCAGGGGGTTGCTTCTCAACCCCCCCCCCCCGCTGCGGTCGTGTTGCCGCAAGCGACCCCAGGTAGCCGTCGCCACCGTACTCCCCACCCCGCACCTCTGCCGTCGGGCGGCACTCCCCGCCCTCCCGTCCGCCGCGCTTCCCGTGCAGCCGAGCCCGCTCCTCTTCCCACCCGCCGCCGCCGCCGCGTTGCCAAACCCGCGTGCCGTCGCCTCCGCCGCCCCTCCCTGCCCCATGGGTACTGGACTGGTCCATGCCCCTGCGCCTTCCTCGCCGCCGTCGGGCGGCCGGCGCTGCGGGCGGCTGCCGCCTCCGCCGTCCTGCCCACGCGGCCACACGACGAGACCAAAAAAAAACCAAAAAAAAACCCCCCCTCCCACGGCGCCCACACCAAACCGCCCCGCCGCCTGCGGGTGCGCCTCCTCCGCCCCCCCCCCCCCCCCCCCCGCCCGCCGCCTACCACGGCCGCCACAGCCGCCGCCGCCGCCACCACCCCGGCGGTCCCCTTGGTGAGAAGGATGGCAGAGGGTCAACCGCCGCTGTTCGAGCGGGGGGGAAGGAGCGGCGGCGATACCAAAGGGGGTGGACGTGGGGGGAGGCGGGACGATGGTTGCCGGGGGGGGTGGGGGGGGGGGAGGGGACGACGGTTGTCGATGGGGGACGGCAGCGTCGGCGCCGTGCCGGATGGGGGAACGATTGACGCCGTTTGCAAGACCGCGTGGATCCGTGACGATGCGTGCCACGCCAATCCCGTCCGCACCGCGTTGCCATCCACTCGGGCACCCCAGTACCGTTTGCGCGGGAGCCCCCAGCGGTCACCCCCCCCCCACGCGCCACCACACCCCGCCCGGCGGCCACGCGCCGCCGCCGCCCGCCGCCGTCCCGCGTCCTTGTCCTCCGCGCCACGTCAGGCGCGCGTCCCGCCCGTCGCGGCGCGCGTCCAGCCGCGGCCGCCCGTCGCGGCTGCCGTCCGCCACCACCCACCGCGGCGCCCGCCGCGTGGCCAACGGCAGGGTGCCCGCCGCGGCCGCCAACGGCAGGGTGCCCGCCGCGGCCGCCGAGACCCGCCCCGGTCCGCCCTACGCCCGCGCCGCGGCCGCCGGGGCGGCCGCGTCGGCCTGCCCGCGCGGCGGCCGCCACGCCGGGGGGGGGGGGGGGGGGGGGGTTGGGGGCGGCCTGCCGCGGGCGTCCGCGTTGCGGCTGGGTCACGAACCCGACCGGGTGGCCGCCGGGTGGAGGTGCCCGCGCTGGCAGCGGCCGCTGCCAGCGCACCCGCCCGCGTGCGCCGCGCGGGGGCGCGCCGAATTCCACGTCTGCCATGCCGTTCCTGGTGCCGACGGGTGGGGGCACCCGCGACGGCGGTTGTGGTCGTCCCTGGGATGGGCGCCGGCGGCGTGCGGCCGCCGTTTGGCGGCTGGGACGCCGCGGCGCGCCCGCCGTGTGGGGTGACGCGTACGAGTAGCGGCGGTCGTTCTGGGTCGAGCCAGCCGCCCCCGGCAGGCATCCACGCACTGCTCTCTTGTCGTCACGTGGCGTTTCGTTGCTCCCCGTGTGTGCGGTCATTGCTCATGCCTACGTTCCATCCAGCTTGCTCGGCCGCTCGCGGTCACCTCGCCACCATGGCTCCCCTGCGCCGTTCCCTTGCTGCCAAGGTGGCCGTCGCGTCGGCCGCGGTGGTGCTGCCCGTGGCGGCCTCCGCCTCGGCCGGCGACACCGGCTCGTGGGCGGACTTTCCGGGCCACCAAGTGCTGTCCGCGCCCGGCGGCGTCCTCACCCTCCGCGACGGCCGACAGGTGCGCGCGCGCACCGTGGGCGTTGGCGGGTGCGCCACCCGCCGCGGCGTCGCGACGGGCACGGCGCACCCCGACGCGGCGCGCAACTACACAACGATGAGCAGGCGGGCGACCGCGCGCGTCGGCAGCGCGCGCGAGTGCGTGACGGGGGTGCCGACCGACGCGGGGGCCGCCCGCTACACCTCCTTCCAGGCGTTTGTGGTGGAGACCAACGGCTTTCGGTTCACCCCGTCGTTTGTGTTGGAGGACGTGGGCGCCCAGCCCGACGCGCGCCGCCTGTCGGAAGGGTGGCGGGAGACGATGACGTCCCTGGGGGCGGCGGGCGGAACGCTGGTGCACCCGCAGCTGTCGACCGCGGAGGACGCGCTCGTCGGCGTGCGGCGGTTTGGGATGCCGGCCGCATCGCTGGCAGAGGTGGGGCTGCCCGTCTCGTCGGGGCTGACTATTGACGGGGTGGCCTACCTGGCGGAAGAGCCAACGAGTAAGGACCCGTCTGGGCTGCACCTGTGCGACACGGACAAAGGATGACGAGTGGTTGCTGCTGCTGCAGTCAGCATG
Organism: Pyropia haitanensis; assembly: GCA_008729055.1. Lineage (NCBI taxonomy): Eukaryota > Rhodophyta > Bangiophyceae > Bangiales > Bangiaceae > Pyropia > Pyropia haitanensis. The sequence goes on along the minus strand of SDUX01000006.1, from coordinate 1,727,175 downwards.
GGCAGGTGCTTTCATAGTATGAGGCCAGCTGGTGGAGGGGCACGAGAACGAACATGGGCGCTTTCGTGGCTGGCGCTTATTTGAAGTTTATGATTGGGCGGTCTGCGGCCTACGATGGACTCATGATGTGATGACAGACTGTCCTTTCCTCAAGGACTACAACAGCCGGTGCAAGGCGTTTGTCAAGTTCACTGAGCCAGTCGACAAGCTGGTCATCATCTACGCTATCACGGTACGCGCGGTTGACTGAAAGAGCTCTCCGCGACTGGGCCTTCTACGGTCCGCGTGTCGTGTTGCTGTGGTCATTGCAGTCTGGTCAGCTGACCTCCGTATCACTCACACTCGTCGTGGTTTTGGGTGCTGGTAGTCTACGTGTGGCTCTTGGAGCATTGCTCCTGTGGTGTGTGTGTTTGCATTTCTTGTGGTGTGGCCATTGTCGACCCGCTTCCCCCCTCCCGCGTCGGCAGCAAGGGTCCCTGTCGGACCGTACTTCCAAGGCGTTCTTCTCTCAGCTGATGCTCACCTGCGGCTGCCAGTGCGCGTCCATCCGTCCGGCGCCTGGCGCGACCAAGGTGGTGCCCGTCGGCGATGGAAAGTGTGAGGTGGTGGAGGACACCTCTTCGCACCACCGGTGTGACTACATGGGCGGCCACTGGTGTGACACGGTAACGTCGGCGCGGTACGTCTTTACTGGAAAGGACCAGTCTTGCGGACGACAGCCGAGTGTCGTTCAGCGCCAGCTGTCGACCTACGAGCCGTCAAAGAGCTTTGGCCGCGTCCCCACGTAGGGAGCCTGGCGTGGACGCTGTCTATTGTCCTTGTACAAAGCTTGAACACCGGTGCAGTCATGGACGTGTTGCCCTTCGTGCGGGGCGCGTCCCCATCACCAGCCGCCAGCACGGCGGCAGCTGACCGGCCGCCGGCGTGGGCATCCAGCGGCCGCTGTCATCCCCCCCCCCCCCCCACCGCCGCGTCGCCCGACAGGCCCCGCTCGCCGCCGGCGACCGCGCCGGCGGTTTGGGCGACCCGCCCGTCCACCCCCCGCGCCCGCGACCGCGACGCCGGCCGAGCGTGCCGTGGATGCGCGCGCGCGGTGGGCTCGCCTTTCGCCGCCGCCCACACTCTGCCGGCACCGAGCGGGTGGGACCGCGCCGCCCGGCGCCTAGCGTGGGCTTTTCCCTCGCTGCATCGAGACAGGGAGGGCAGGGGTGGTGCCATCGAGGGTCTGAGCGGGGCGACGGTCAACAGCAGCGGGCGCTCCGTCTGGGGCCGCGCCAGGAAGGCTCGCAGGCCAACAACGCGCAACCGTGAAAAACCCACACAGAAAGAGAGTGGCGGGCAACGGAAAGACACGGCCACACCCCCGAGACCATAGACACAAGAGCATACCGCAAGAAGAGGGGGGCCACGCGCGCACGGGTCAGCGGCTGAGCGCGCGCTACGAGAAAACGGACTTGTGCACCCACTGGCCAACGCGCACATAGTCGGCGGCGCTGCCCGACAGCGAGTTGTACGCGTTGACGGCCTCGCCCATGCCGAGCGCCTGGACAGCCTGGTCCGTTGCCACGTCTTGCAGTGGGCAGGAGCGGGGGGGGAATGTTGGGGGGAAGAAACACCCACAGAAAAAGTATGGGCCACCCACAGGCTGGGCAATGAGGAGGAGCACTTCAATGCAATTCGTCCCGGTACTTGACGATGTCCCAGCATTGCAATACGCACTCGTTCGCTCCTCGATCGAACCGATCGTGTGGTTTCGCAGATGATGACAGGTCCCATCTGGGCGCCATAACGGGATCCTGCGGCTGGGGCGCCATGCTGTGAGTGGCTCCCGACCACACAGCCGTGTGCCGGCCTGGGCTGCGAATGCGAGATTCGGAGCTTGGTGCTGGGAGGCGCCAGCGTGCGCCGGAACAACGGCCGACGACCGCGGCCACAGGAGTGCTGCACATTTCCTGCCTACACCTGCCTTGAAGCGGCCCAATCCGACTGGCATTCTTCACTGACTGCCTCCTCTACATCCTCGCACTTCACCTCCCCGTGTACCTGTTACCTGCATCTCGGCCCTGTCGTCTGGTTGCACCTACGCATTCGTTTCGCCCCACCGTTCTCTCACTCTCTTCTCGCCCCTTGCTCCTACCCCCTCCTTCGCCGCCATGGTTGCCTTTGTCGCGGGCGTCGCGGCGCCTCTGCGGTCGACGCGGAGCGCCTTTGCCGGCTGCTCCCGGTCGGCGCCCGCCGCCCCTGCGGTGGCTGCCGCCACGCTGCGGATGGGGTCGGAGAAGGTTGGCGTGCCGTCCAAGGGCCAGGTCGTTGTCTCCCCCTCCATCCTCTCGGCGGACTTTGCCAAGCTGGGTGATGAGGTGGCGGCGATTGACAAGGCGGGTTGCGACTGGGTTCACGTGGACGTCATGGACGGGCGGTTTGTGCCCAACATTACGATTGGCCCGCTCGTCGTGGACGCCCTCCGGCCAGTGACGGACAAGGTGCTGGACGTGCACCTTATGATTGTGCAGCCCGAGCTGATCATCCCTGAATTTGTCAAGTCCGGCGCTGACATCATCTCGGTCCACGCTGAGGGCGAGTCAACCATCCACCTGCACCGGACTTTGAAGCTCATCCGGGACCTGGGCGCCTCGGCCGGCGTGGTGCTCAACCCGGCCACCCCCGTGTCGGTCCTCGAGTATGTCATTGAGCTGTGCGACCTTGTGCTGATCATGAGCGTCAACCCGGGCTTTGGCGGCCAGTCGTTCATTGAGAGCGCGACGGACAAGGTAGCGGAGGTGCGCGCCATGGCCGACCGGAAGGGCCTCAAGGACCTGTGGATTGAGGTTGATGGTGGCATTAAGGGCGACAACGCCTACAAGGTGGTGCAGGCGGGCGCCAACGCACTGGTCGCGGGCTCGGCGGTGTTCAACTCGCCCGACTATGCGCAGGCCATCAAGGACATCAAGGCTGCGCGGGCGCCGGCTGCCGTCTAGAGCGTATCTATGCCAAGAGTGGTCGGGGCAGCGGAGGCGGAGCCGCGCAGAACCGGCGTGGCAGGGCTGCCCTCTTGAGGAGGGCGGGGGGGTTGGCCGGTGCGGGCGGGGTGTGACTGGGGTGCCGTCGTTGATGGCTGTCGAGAGCGGGTGGTGGAACGGAGCTGCGCTGCAGCGGACGGAGCCATGAGCGCTATTTGGGCAGTGCCAGTCGTGGATGGAATCATGGCTGATGGACGACACCGCCCCACGTCTGGGATATAGAACGTGTTATTTCGACGGGGATGGGCGGTGGGTAGGCGCCGTCGTTTAGTGGTGGTCTTTGGGCGGAGCGCACGCGTGCGCTTGGGGTGGCATGGCGCCGAGCGTCTTGTGCCTCACGCACATGACAAGGCAGTGCGGGTGGCTGGCGAGGGATGTGTGTGGCGATGCTGTGCGCGTGACGGAAGGGTGGGAAGGGAGGATGTCAAGGAAAAGCATACAATGGTCAACATGCTACCGACTTTTTTTTCTTTCTTCGTTTCCCACCCAGGCTCAAGAGGCTGCGTGTGACACCGGGATGCAAGGAGGAAAGGCAGAAAAGCGCGCTACGAGTAGCTATGACAAGGTGGTAAGGTAACGGAGAGGAGGGCGGTTGGGGGGGTTCAGGAAATATATACAATAGGAGGTGAGCACACGTGTCTTCACAAAGCATGTCTCCTCCCGTTCCCCGTCGACATCACGCCGCACGTGCACAGACAGGCGCACACAGACACAGCACCTCTGGCCGCACCGCACGCGCGGGTCCCGCGGCACAGACAGTCACGACGCAAAGCGGCGCGTCCAGTCGCGGGCCGTCTCTTCAAACGTCTGCCTGTCCTGCAACCCCGTGCGGCCACGGCGGCGCCCCCCCCCCACCACCCACCGACCAACGCCCGGCGGGCCGCGGCGGCCGATAAGAGACCCCAGCGGAGGCGGCAGGGCGGCCATGCGCAGCGACGCCGCGGGAGCAGGCAACCAGGCGCAGAGCCGCACAGGCGCAACCAGCGGCAAGCCACACCCACCCAAGCGTCAGCGGGCCTGGCCAGGACTTCCCCCGCCGCGCGCCGCGCGGCTAGTCCCGCGCCCCCCTCCACACACCCCGCCCCTGTTCGTTTTCCTTGGTGGGCAGCACACCCGCCGCGCCCGGCGCCCCGCCACAGCCGCCAGTCCGCCAGCACCCTACCCTCCTCCCGCAGTCCCCCTGGGGACAGCCCCGGGTCCACACACCCAAGCGCAAACCACAGCCCCTTTCCACGGTGGTGGTGTCCCCCGCCGCCCATCCCCCCCCTCGCGTACCCCCCCGCAGGTCCTCCCCCTCGCGTCCCCCCCCTCACGTCCCCCCCTCGCGTCCCCCCCTCGCGTCCCCCCCCTCGCGTCCCCCCCACCTACCGTCAAGTACTGTTGGGCAACAGACCTCACGACCGGCTCGTGCGGCGCCGGCTCGGCGAGCAGCTCCCGGATGCCGCGCAGCACGTCCGCCACCGTCGTTGCCGCGGACCAGCCGTCGGCCGACAGGGCGCGGCTGGCGACCGCCCGCCCCGCCGCCAGGTTGGGGTGGTACACCCGCGTGCGGAGGACGACGGCGGGCGGGGAGAAGGGGTAGTTGCCCGGGAAGCGGAGGTCCAAGAAGAAGAGGCCCCGCGCGTAGGGAGAGCCGGCCGGGCCGGCCACCGTCGCGGTCCACGCGTAGAGGTCGGCGCCGTTGGGGCCCGCCATGAAGGGGGGGAGGACGCCGGGGGGGGACGCCGCCGCCGCGGCCGACAGCTCTTGAAGCTCTTTCTGGATGCTGGTGGGAGAGGAGGGGGGGAAGGAGGGGGGAGCCGCCACCAACGACAGAGGCGAGCGCAGGTAGACAGACAGAAGGGAAACGGCGGGGGACCGCACCGGTGCATCAGCAACGTGCTGCTGATGGGCTGGTCGCCACAAGGTGCCGCCCAAAACGGCCATGCAACCACCAAAAGCCGTTACCACAGGGTGCGACACGCTGTCGCCAACCTCGCCCGCCCGCCCCCCCCCCCCCCCAAAACCCGCGGCGGTGGGCCCCCTCGCGGCGCGCCGCGCCAACGTACCGGTTGGCCGAGCCCGACAGCGAGCCGGCGGTCCACTTGCCCGCCACCGCCGGGGAGGGGTCGAGGTTGGGGGTGGCGGCGGGGCCGCCCAGGCCGCCCCGGGAGCCCCGCATGGTTGACCAGCGACCCGCCGTCACCGGCCGCCGCGCAGGGGGCGGGTGAGGTAGAGACCCCGCCGCGCGCGTCGATGCGGCAACCGAGCGGGCGGCGGCCAAGACAACAGGCGAGGCGCAACCGCAACGGTGTGACCTACCGCCAAGTCAAACCGGGCGCAGTTGAGATTTCATGTACCAACGTTCCGTAAACTACACCACTGAATAGGACATACTCCGCGTGGATCAATGGATGGGCAAGTGAACAACGGAGTGAGTGCGTGCAACGCAGCGTCGTGATTGCACCGCGGTGCGTCGCACGCCGCTGCAACGTGTGGCGCCCACGGATGAGAGCCGCCCTCGCGCGGCCCGCGGATCGCGGCTCGCAGCCGAGCTCGCAGCCCGCCGCCCCGCCCGAAGCGTCGAGCCGCGGCACCAACCGCACACCGCCTCGCCGAGGTGTCAACCACGTCCCGGCGCTTGCACACGGAGCACAGCTCGACAAAGTAGCGGCACGTCGGGCGGTCGACGCCAAACCCGGCCTTGCAGTACAGGCCCGCCGCGTTGTCGCAAAAGTCGCCACAGTCGCAAAACTCCCCCGGCCCGACGGGGAAGCGGGTGGGGGGGGCGGGCGGCGGCGGCGGCGGCGGCGGCGGGGCTGGCGCCGGCGCGCAGGCGGGGCGGGCACCGGCTGCGGCGGCAGCGGCAGCGGCGGCGGCGGCGGCGGCGGCGGCGGCGGCGGCGGCGGCGGCGGCGGCGGAGCGGGCACCGGCACCGGGCAGGGGCGCCGCCCAGAGGAGCCGCTGCGCACGACCGCGTTTAGGCCAAAGCGGCCAAAGCGGAAGCGCCCGCCGCTGCTGCTGCCGCCGCAGCCGCCAGAGCCGCTGCGCATGACCGCGGCGGCCGGGAAGACGTGGACGGCGCTGCGGGCGGCCGCGGCGGTCTCGCCGACGGTGTCGGCGGCCGCCGCCGCCGCGGACAGCGGCGGCGGCGGCGGCGTGTCGGCGACCGCCGGGCGGGAGGTGCTCCTCGGCCCGAGCGGCTCGGTGACGGGCGACGGCGCCGTGGCGCTCGCCGCGACCGGCGTGGTCGCGCTGCAGGCCGCCGACGTGACCGCGTCGGCGACGACCACCGTCGCGTCGACGGGCGGCACGGTCCGCCTCACCTCCACCGGTGGCGGCGTGGACGTTGGCTCGGGCGCCGCCGTCCGCGGCGGCGGCGGCGTGGCCATCGCGGCGGCCGTGGAGGGGCGCCTCGGCCAGACGCCCCCCTCTTCCCCTTTTACCACGACCGTGGCGGGTGGCGTCAGCGGCGACGTTGCGGTGGGCGGTGGCGAACAGACGACGGTGGAGGAGGGGGTGGTGCTGACGTCGGGGGGGGCGCTGACGCTGGGGGGGGGGGGGGGGGGGGAGGTCCTCGTCAAGGGCCGCGCCCTCGTCACCGCCGCGGGTGCGCTGACGCTCGCCGGCGGCAAGTGTATCGTTGAGCCGGGCGCGACGACAGAGGGCAACCCGGTGACGGTGTGCTGAGTAGAAAAGGGCGGGGGGGGGGGGGGGGGGGGGAGGGTGCACCGTTGCGCGGGGGAGGGATCGGGGGGGAGCAGGACAGCGCAGCGGCCGGGACGCGGTGGGGGGCGTCGGGTCGGTCCGAGCTGGGAGCGCTGTGATTTGGGGTGGCCATCCCCATCCACCTGCGTGAGAGAAGCGGTGGGATGACGAGAGGAAGAATCAAAAATCACTGCACAGGCTGGCTGGGGGGTGGCACGGGTCAACTGGGGCGAGAGGAGGGGGAGGCCCCCCGTCCCGCTGGCCAGCCCCGCCTCATCAACGGACGGGAGAGCGGCGCTCCGCCGCCCGTCGCCCGCGGCTGGGCGGCGCTCCCCCGCCCCCCACCCCTGCCTCGACCGCGCCGCTCTGCGCCCACTCCCCCATCCCCCCCGGCGTCCACTCGCCCGCTACTCGCCACCACCCGCTCCTCCCACCGCGCCTCCACCCTCCCCCGCCACCCGCGGCCGTCCCGTCCCGTTCTTCTCCACCGCGATGGCCGGTGGTGGCCGCGGCGGCGGCGGCGGCGGCGGCGGCGGCCGCGCCCTCACCCCGCGGCTGTCGGCGGGGGGGGCCGCCGCCGCCGCCGCCGCCGCCGCCGCCGCCGCCGCCACCTCTGTGGCGTCTCCACCAGGAGACGCGGGTGGCAGCGGTGGCACCAGTGGCTGCGGTGGTGGCGGCGGCGGCGGCGGCGGCGGCGGCTCCCGGTGGCGGCCCAACAGCAGCCGTGGCGGCGGCGTCTGGGGCATGGTCGGCGGCGGCCTCGGCTCCCGGTCCGCCGCGGCCGCTCACCCCCCCCCGCCACCCCCCCCCCCCCCTCCCGTCGCTGCCGCCGCCGCGACCGCCGCGACCGCCCCCCCCCCGGGGCACCCCCCCCCCCCCCCCCACCGCCAGCACGCCCCCCACCGCCGCCGCCGACGAGACCGCCGCGGCGGCGGCGGCGCTCGCGGACCGCCTCGCCGCCCTCACCGCCGCCGCCGCGGCGGAAGCCACGCGCGTCACGCAGCGCCACGCGGCCGTTGCCGCCGCCGCCGCCGCCGTCACCGCCGCGGCGGAGCGGCAGCGCGGGCGTGCCGCCGCCGCCGCCGCCGCGGCGGCGGCCGACGCGGAGCGGCGGGCGGCGGTCGAGGCGCGGGCGGCGGCGCTGACGGCGGCGCTCGCGGCGACGCCGTCGGGGTCGGGGGTGCTGCTGGGGGGGCGCCTGCGCTGGGCCGCCGCGGCGGTGGGGCTGGAGTGGGTGGGGGGGGGGGGTGGTGGGGGGGGGGGACGCCGACGCCCCGCCCGACCCGCCCGCCGCGGACGACCGCAACGGCCACGGGCGTGGCCACGGTGGCGGCGGCGGCGGCGGGCGGCGGAGTGTGCCCGCCGCGGGTCGGCCCGCCGCCGCCGCCGCCGCCGCCGCCGCGGCCGCGACGGCCGACCCGTGGGCGGCGCCTCTGGCAGCAGCGGCGGGCGGCGACGGCGGCGACGGCGGGCCGTCGACGGCGGTGGCGGCGGCTGGCAACGGCGGCGTCGGCGGCGGCGGTGGCGGCGGTAGCGGCGGCCACCGGCGGTCCTTCCCCGACGCCCGCGGTGGCGCCGACGGCGCCGCCCCCCCCCCCCCCAGCGGTACGACGCCGCCGCCGCCCGCGTGCCGCGGCGGCGGGCGCCCCCCCCCCTCCCCCCTCCCCGGCGGCGGCGACGCGGCGGCGGGGTCCCCGCCCCCCCCCCGTACCCCCCCCAGCTGGGGCGGGGGGGGCGGCAGCTCCGGGCGGGGCCCGCGGCTGGCGCCGCTGTGCAGCTTCTCCGAGGTGCCGCGCAGCCCGGCGGGCGGCCGCCGGGACGGGCACGGGGGGGGTGCCGCCGTCGACGGCGGCGGCGGCGGCGGCGGTGGTGGTGGTGGCGGTCGTGGCGGCGGCGGCGGCGGCGGTCGCGGCGGTGGGGGGGGTGGGGGTGGCGACGGCGGTGGGGGTGGTGGGGGGGGGGGGGGGGGGGGCGGGGGGGGGGCGCCACCGACGGCGGGCTGTCGGCGCCAACGACGCCGCGGTGGGGGGCGCGGGCGGGGGGGGGGGCGCGCTCGAGCTCCTCCGACTCGTTTTGGGCCGAGCTGCACGACCTCCGCACGTCCGCCTTTTTGGCAACCGAGCGCGGCGGGGCGGGGGGGGGGGAGGGAGAGGGGGGGGCTGACTGCCCCGGGGGGGGGACGGCTCCCCGCCGGCCGCCGACCGGGTGAGTGGACGTGGTGGGGCGGCGGGGGCGCCGTCACCACCAAGGGAGCTTGGGGAGTGGCGGTGGGGGGGGACGGCCGGCGGGTTGCGCCGCCCGCCGCCACCACGGAGGTGCCGCCCCGCGGCGCGACGCGTGGTCCCCTGTGCCTTTGTTTACCCGCCCACGGCCCGACCGCGGGGGCCGTCCCCACCCCCGTCCGTGCCCCCCGCGCCGCCGCGCGCGGTCGGCAGCCAAAAACCAGGGGGACGGGCAATGGGGGAGCGACCGGGACACCCAAGCCCCCCTGCCACGCCCCGCCCGCCGCGGCCGCGGGGGATGGGGGGCGCTGGTCCCCACCACCCCGCGCTCTCCGAGCTATCACAGGCGGGCGGGGTGGAGGGGACGGCGGCGGCGGCGGCGGCGGCGGCGGTGGTGGTGGCGGCGGCGACGTGCCGCGGCAGACTGCAAGCGGGGGGGGTGGACGCCGCGCGCCCGCGGGCGCGCTGCGCACGCGCGCCCACCCGGCGTCCGACCTCCCCCCCCAACCCCGCGGGCCCACACCGCGCCGTGGCACTGGCCAACCTTTGCCCTCGCCACGTCCGCCTCGTCCGCCTCCTCAGGCCGACACACCCCCAGGACCGCCCCCTCCCCCCTCCCCCAGACACACAGGTACAGTACACGATCACCAAAACAGTACATGGCCCCTCCCCCTCCCCCTCCCGTTCCCGTCCGCGCACCCCCCCCAACTCCCAGTCCGCCCCGCCCCCCCCCCCCCCCTCCCCTATCCAGAAGCGTTACTTCATGCTGTCTAGCGCGGCGCGGGCGTAGCTCGTCTTCTTTACCATCCGCGGCCCGCGGCCGCCGACCATGCTCCCCCCCCCCCCGTCCGAGCCCGTCACCGCCGCCATGGCCGCGGCGAGGGAGCTGGCGCGCGCCGCCGCGCCCGCGGCGGCGGCGCCGCCGCCGCCGCTGCCCGTCGACGTCCGATCGCCGGCGCCCCCTCCCCCGCCTCCCCTGCCGCCAGCAGCGGCGGCGGCCGCGGCGGCGGTGCCGGCGCGCGCCTCGGCCGCGACGACGCCGTCGCCCTTTTGGGCGGTGAAGAGCGCGTGCAGGCGCTCGAGGCGCTCCGACAGGGTGCGGAGCTCGTCGTAGAGCGCCGCGGCGGTCGCCTCCTTGTCGGCAATCACGTCCTTGAGCTGCCGCACCTGCTCGCTGTCACCGGGCTGGGGGGTCGCGACGACCGAGCGCCCGCGGGGGGGGGTGCCGCTGCTGGCGGCAGCGGCGGCGGCGGCGGCAGCGGCGGACGCGGCGGCGGCGCTGCCGCCGCCGGGGCTGCCGCCGAGGCTGCCCGTCCGCGTCGGCCGCGACGCGGCGTCGGCGCTGCCGACGCGGTCGAGCGCCGCGATGGCTGCCCGCGTCGACGAGGGGCGCGACGCCATCGTGGGGATAGGGGGAACAATGAACAAGGCAGGGGGGGGGGGTGCGCAGGGGAGAGCACGGCCAGCAGAAGCAGAGAGGAGCAGGGAGAAGACGCACCACGACACCAGCCACGGCACGCGGCGCAGCAACGGTGCGTCTAGCCGAGCAGGGGGGGCGGGGGGGCGGGCGGCCAGGGGGTGACGAAAGGGGGCGCGCCGCGGCGGTGGCACCCCAACCCTCCGAGCGAGCCGCACAGGGAAGCGAGACCAGCGGGTGGTGGCGCGGGGGGAAGGGGACCACACCGCGCCCGGCGGTGGCGGCGGTGGCGGCGGCGGCGGCGGCGGCGGCGGCGGCAGCGGCAGCGGCAGAGGACCCCCACCCCGGCGGTCGTCCCGTCGGGCGGATGACGGACGCTGGCCGCAGACACTTGGGGGGGGCGTGGCGGGTGGCGCGGATGGGTGCGCGGGAGGGGGACCGAGACGCCCACCTGCAGCACGCACACATTCCGCAGCGCCGGTCCGACAGCCGTGACGCGTCTGCTGCCTGCGAAACTGACGTGAGAGCGGGGGGGCGTGTGTCGGCAGAAATGGCTCCGCTGTCGACCTTGGTGGATGAAAATGACGACAAAATGGGCGACAATGTGGAGTGCCACGTGGAAAGTGATTCCCACGTGGAGTCTCAGGTCGAGCCATCGACCGCCAAATCTATGCCTGCTCTGGGAATTATGTCATCTGGTCCAGCACCGTCGTCTTGGCGTGGCAGCCGTGCCTTCCGCGGCGCCCGTGTGCCCGCCGACGACCGTCCTTTCCCCCGCCCTTTTCTTTCTCCCAGTTTTCTTTTGGTGAGGAACGACACCTCTTCGGCGGGTCACCTCTTCGGCGGGGAATCTCACCCCCTGCCTGTGTCCTTGAAGCGCTCCCATCCGAGCTCGCGCCGTCGCTGCGGACGACCGCTGGCGTGCCTGCCCCGCTCTGACGGCCGACCTTTTCTTTCTTGCTCGTGCCCACCATCGCGCCCGACGCGCCGTGCTACGCGCTCGCGGCTTCCCCCCTCCTCCCTCCCCTTCGCTTCCGTCTCCCCTTCCTGCCCTGCCGGTCCACCTCGCCTCGGGGCTCTGCGCGGCCGCCACCTCTCCCGCCTGCCCTTCCCACCTCCCCCCGCTCCTGCACCATGACCCGCTGGGCGGTCTCCACCCACAAGCAGCACTGGCTCTTCACCCCCGCCGCCCTGGCCGCCGCGCGCGCCGACGCCAACGCGGTGGCGCTGACGCGCCTGGCGGCGGCGGCAGCAGCCCCCCCCCCCCCCCCGCCCTCCGCTGCCCCCGCCGACGAGGGCAGCCCCCCCCTCCCCCCCCCTCCCCCTCTCGGCGGCCGCTGCCCGCGCCGCTGACCGTCGCTGAGGAGGCCACCGTCCTGGCCTACCACCGCCGCCGCCTCCTCCGCGTCGCGGCCGACAGCCTGGGCCTCCCCGACGCGGTCACCGCGACGGCCGTGACCTTCTTCTGCCGCGCGTTTGCGCGCACGTCGGTGCTGTCGGCGTGCCCCGCCGCGGCGTCGCGGACCGCCCTGTATGCGGCGACCAAGGTGGAGGAGGTGCTCGTGCCGGCAGCGGAGATTGTCGCCCGCTTTGACGCCCTCGACGCCGCCCGCGATGCCGGCGGCGGTGGCGGCGGCGGCAGCAGCAGCAGCAGCCCGGGCGCCCTGTCGCCCGTGACTGAGGACGACGTGCTGACCGCGGAGCTGCGCTTCCTCTCCCGCCTGCGCTTCCACCTCGTCTGCTTCCACCCGTTCCGCCCGCTCGCCGCCGTGATTGACGGGATGACCGACCTCGCCGCCGAGCCGACCGACGCGGACGTGGCGGCCGCGGGGGGCGCGCTGCCGTCGGCCGCGGCGGTCAAGGTGCTGCTGCCGCTGCTCGCGTCGGCGGCGCGCAAGGTCCTCCGCCGCCGCTTTTACCAAACCGACCTGCTGCTGACCGTGCCGCCGGGCGTCGCCGCGCTCGCCGCGCTCGCCGTAGCGGCGGGGGAGGTGGCCGCCGCCGACACCGACGCGGTCACCGCCGCCGGCACTACCGCCGACGGTACCGCCGACGCCGCCGCCGCCGCCGCCGCCGCCTCGACCGCCGCCGCCACCGCCGCGGCGGCGGCGCAGTTCGCGCCGCTCCGCCCCCTCCTCCGCGCCTTCCTCGCCGCGCACGCGCCCGACGGCGCCGCCACGGCGGCCGCCGCGGCGGCGGCGGCCACCACCCTCGCGGGCATCCCGCCGCTGCCGCCGCCGCCCGCGCCGGTGGTGCCGCCGGCCGACGCGGCGGGCCTGGAGGGGCTCGAGCGGCGGCGGCGCGCGCTGGGCGCCGCCGCCGCCGCGGCCGCGCGGGCGGCGGCGGCCGCGGACGTGGCGGCCCGCAAGGCCAAGCAGGCGGAAAAGAACAGCGTGGTGGCGGAGCGCGCGCGGGCGCGGCAAAAGGCGTTGCTTGGCTGTTGAGCGGGGGTCGGGCGGATGGGGGATCGCTGAGAGGGTGTCGAACAGCAATTGCACCATACAGTCCAAGCCAAACTCGAACCCGTTTACCATGGACGGTCCCCGCGCCGCCCTCTGCCCCGTCCCACCCCTCCCCGCCTGCACCGCCGCTCGTCATTGACACCCGCCCTCACATCGCGGACGGCTTGGGTCCGCTCTGGGCCGGCCGCCACGGGCGCCACCGCAGCGAGCTGCTGACACAGCCCCACAGTCATGCCAGACCGACCTTCCCCCCACCACGCCCCCGTCCCCAGCCAACGTCGCGAGCCCCCCTCACCGCCCCTCCCCAGGCCCGTCATCAGCGTCCGCCGCGTAGACGGGGACGGCGTCGTGGCGCCACTGGTGCACCATGGATTTGCCATAGGCCGAAAAGGAGCGCACGTTCTCCGCCGCCTCCGGCGCCGCGTCGACGACGTAGGTGTAGCCGTTGCGGACAGCGTAGGCCTCGGCAGCCTCCCGCGACGGAAACCGGACGGAGAGCTGGGAGAGGGGGTCCGCGGTGCTGGTCCAGCCCTGGGAAAGGAAACAAGGGGAAGGGGGGATCATGAGGTCGTGGTCGTGGAGCAATAAGAAAACCAGCAGGAAACGGAAAAAAACGACACAACCGCCGTCAACGTCAATGCTCAGCCAGACTCGAAGCCGCCCACAACACCAAGAACAACGTTGGCCCCTGCATCATTTCCGACGGCGGTGGCTGCCGCCTGCATCCCCTGCCAAAGAAACACAGAGAGCTACGGGGCCAAGCAACCTCAACCCTGCACCACCCCCCCCTAGCCCACCACCCCCCCCCCCCCGTACGCACCATCAACGGGTTGGTCCACCGGTCCACATCGCCGAGCTTCTCCCACGCTGCCATCCACACGCGCGTCTTGGAGCCGCGCCCCTGCTGCGTCGCCGGGCGGGGCTGCTGAAAGATGCGCAGCCGCCGGCCCGCGTGCTCGACGGGCACCCCCGACAGGGCCGACAGCTCGGCGGGTGTCAGCGGCGCTGCCGCCGAGCCCGCCGCGGCGACGGGCGACCCGGACGAGGTGGACCCGGCCTCGGCGCCGCCGCTGAGGTCGTCGCGGGGGGGGGCCGCGGCGCCGCCCGACGGCACGGGCGCGGCGGGCGGCAGGGCGGTGGAGGTGGGCGCGTCGGCCGACAGGGCGCGGGCGCCGCGCGCGGCGGCGGGGAGCGCCCCGCCACGCCGTGGCAGGCCGGCGACAGCCGCGGCGGCGGCGGCGACCAGGGGGCGCCCGCCACCGGGCACCCGCAGCAGCTGTCGGCTGGCGAGCGCCGCGGCGGCGCCTGCCGCAGAGGCCGCCATGCGGAACGCCGGAGGAAAGAAACAAGAAGAAACGAACGCGGAAGGACAACAGAAGCAGGCTGACCTAAGAAGGAGGGGGGGAAGGGGGAGCCGGCGGTCGGTCACAGCGAGAGATGGTCGGGGCCACGCGATCGCGTCAATGGCGGGGAGGAGGGTGGGCGCAGCACGGTCGAGCGTGGCTCGAGCGCGAGCACTCCCTTGCCGGACTCACTCCTTGCCACATCGTTGTGGAATGAAGTGGGCATTTCGACCTTCTTTCTCGTGCACAAGAATTTGACATCCAGCTGGCGTGAGTCCGGAAAGCTGACAAAGATTGACCTGGGGGATTTGGAGCAGTTGCTCGCGCTGGGTGCGTTCAACTCGTGCAGCCACGCGACGCCTTGGTCGTGCGCAGGCGGTGTCCAGGAGCACGAGGGAGCTCGGCCGTCTCAATCATCGGCGTGATGCCGACGGCGTCCCCCCTCTCGTCGCGGCGGTGATCCCAGGGGCACTGCATGCTGGCGTGGGGAGGGGGGTTGCCTCCTTTATCGGCCCACAACACACCGCGGTGGGCGTACCAAGCGGTTGTGGCCGTCAATGTCGAGCGCTTGGTACGGCGCGTCTTGGGGACCGATCTCGTCGCTGGGTAGAGCGATCGATGGAGCGGACTGAGCACGTCGCCCCGCCGCTCAGCACAGGGCACGTGGGCGGCAGTGCGCTGCCGATAGGCGCGCCCACCCCGTCTTGGACAGCCGCCTGCCGTCGTGTCCGTTGGTTGGACGTGCCAGCGCCATCCCCCTGTTGTCGCGTGGGGGTTAGGCGTGCGCGAAACCCACCAGCGACGGAACGGGAAGGGGAGGGGAGGAACGAGACCGGCTTTCCTGGGCGCGTCGTGCCTCCCGTGAGATTCTCAAACAGAACATTCCGCTGTAGGACCCCCGCGGTGGATCGTGTTGGACCCCTTTCTGTTTGCTCTACAGCCGCCGGTCAGAGTGACGGCGAGCTACGCGGCTTTCTTGAAGTGTGTTCGTCGTGGTGCCGTCCGACGTGGGCACTTCGCTCATTGAATCTGGGCGGTGCAGGTCGGCCAACCCCGCCGTATATTCCCCCCTGGGTTCGACAAGCTCGACAAGCGGAGTCGCTCGACGACGTGGTAGACGACACCGCACCAGTACCGTCGTCGATATCTGTGCCCCCCCCCCCTCCCCCCCCTCCTCGCGTCCATCGCGGAGCGGCTGCTCCACGACCGCGACGGCCTATCACCTCCGACGACTCGGCGGGAACCGATCCCCATGGACAGGAGTGGCACCCTCCCTGTCTCGACCGGACGGGTGCGCAAAGAGCGACCGCCCCCCAGGGCGACGCAATTGGCGGCCACGCAGGGGGACGCGCTATCTCTCTTGGGTGCCGACCGGGCTGGCGCTCCTGCCGGTGCGGAGTGGAGGACATCCTCATCGCCGTCACCCCTATGCAATATCTTGCCTATTGATGTGGAGGGGGCGCCTGCGGCCCCACGTGCGGCGCCCCCGAGAGACCCACGGCTGTCGGAGATCAAGAAGGAACTCGAGTTGGCAGACGATGACGTTCGCCACGCCGGCGAAGAGCTCATCGCCAGGCTCAAGGTGAGCTTGGCGGCCGCCTTTTCGCGTCGCGTCGACTCTGCAGTCAGCATCCAAGGGTATCAGCGCGTCAAGGAAGAGCTGTCTGCTGACGCCGCTTCCTTCCTGCAGGAGTCGACCCGGCTGGTAAATATTAACGCAGAAATCAAGGCGGGGCGCGCCGCCCTGACCGCCCGAGCCAAGACGATGAGAGCGGACGAGGAGGCGCTCAAGCGGGGAATGGCCAGCCTGGAGGAACGGAAGCGGCGCTTTGATGCGTCTGCCGAGGACAGGGAGCACCGTGCCGACGAGGCAGCAACAAAGGCTGAGGACGCCAAGCCGGAGACGCTGTTCCGCCAACTCCTCAACCTGATACGCAAACGGTGAAGGCAATGACCGTCGGACTAAAGACGTCTGGTGTGTCCCAGACCAGTTGGGTTTGGCGGCGGCGAACACGGCGACGAGGAGAGGGAGACGTGCCGAGACATGGGATGGGCGCTGCTAGCCCCTATCTGGTTTGTCCTTTCACCCACCGCTGCACCTGCGCAGCGCACTTGCACGCAAGCGGTGTGCGGTGTGTGCTTGCATCTCCTATTGCTTCGTGTAATTGTCTCCCACCACATAGCCGTCAATACGAAGCGGGTCGAGAGATGGGGCTTGGGGGGGGAGGAGGGAGGTGATGGGATTACGGGAGGGGAGAGGGAAAGGCTGGCGCTCGGGTTGGGGGGGGCGGGGAGGAAACGCTGGGACAGGGGTTGAGGGGGTCGAGGGAAAGGCTGGCCAGGCAACAGGGTTATTGGCAGGGTCGGTTCCGATCTCGGCGGCCTCGGCACGGGAATCCGACCCGTTGGACGACATCCCACTCGCGCATCGCACGATGTCAGCACCACTCTGTACCAGCCACCGCCCCCGCCGCCGCGGCCGCGGCCGCCGCCGCCGCCGCACACCTCTGCTGCCACAGCTGCCGCCATGGCAGCCGCCGCCGCCGCCGCCGCGGCCGCCACCCGTCCCTGCTGCTGCCGCCGCCGTCGCCGCCGCCGCCGCCGCGGCGCCCACTCGCCTCTGCCGCCGCCACCGCCGCCGCCGCTGCCGCTGCTACCGCCGCCGCTCCCCCCTGCTGCCGTCGCCCCCGCCGCGGCCGCCGCTGCCACAGCCGACCTCGTACCGCCGCCAGAGTAGGGACGAGACCTTACACCGCGGAAGTATGATGATTGCTTTGGTCTCTTTGTGGCGACCCGTGCGTCATTGAGGGTTGGAAAATTCCTGTGGGCGGTCCGCCCTATCGTTGCGCACTGCGCACCCAATGTCATCCGTCTTCCCCCTCCCCGCAGCGGGGGTGCGCCCACCGCGGCCGAATGCCGCGCTACCACGCCAGACGCATCAAGGCGCGCCGATTGCGCCTCCCTCCTCGTCGTCGACGCCAAAAAAAAAACAGCCAACCACCACCACCAGGAGAAGCAAGAGAGTCGTGGTGCTGGGGCAGACGGGCGGCGGGCAAACGCGGTCAGGGAGGAGGATGAGGGCGGGGGAGAATGGGAGTGTGCTGGTGATGGCGGGAGAGGTCGACCCGACCGCAACGTCACCACCGGCGGTCCGCGGCGACGGCGGCCGCGGCGGCCAGTCTCGGCAGGAGGACGCGCGTCACTGTGGGTCATGCACCCTCCCCGCCGGCGTGCTCGGCGGCGTGGCGGCCCGCCCCCAACCCCCCCCTCCGCCGCGGACGGGGATCAAGTACGCCCCCGGCGGCGGGGGCGGCCTCCACCACCGCGACCGCGCCGATAGGGCGCGCGTCCCCCCGACACCTCGTCGTCCTCCCTCGCAGCCTGTGTTGGCCGGCCGGCCTCCTCTCGGGCGGCGATCGGAGGGGCGGCGGCGGCGGCGGCGGCAGCGGCGGCGGCGGCGGCAGTGGAAGCGACAGCGGCAGCGGTGAGACAGAGTAAAGAACACACAAGGACTTTGGAGGGACCTCATGGGGCCTAATTTGCAGAAACTCTCCAGTACCTACCTAACGCACAGCGGAAACACCGTGCTTCTGTGTACAATGATGGGGCAGGCTCCCGTCCCATGCACACACGAGGGCCCGATTTCATCCTACCAATAGAAGTCGAGGAGGGGACGATGCGTGGTGTAACTGATGGATGGGGGCGCGAGCTGTCGACCGCTCTGAGCCGCAGCCTGTATGTAGCGGCACACAGCGCTCGGGCTTGAAACAGCATCAGCCAGTAAAACCTCTGGGATACACAACTTACAGCTGTTTTTGATCGGTGTCAAGCTTTATGAAAGATTACTTCAAACCTGGGAAAGGGGGACGTCTTTTAGGAGTGTCCTCAGTTGGTCGGACTTATTTTGGACCGAGAGGGGACTGCTGAGGTCGCACTCGTGTGCTTTCAATTCGTCATGTACGTAAATACTGGTTCTGGTTGAGATGATGCGAGGAGAACACTCGCCGGTTGGGGGCGTCCGCCGGCGGCGGCGGCAGTCCGCCAACAGGTAACAATCTGGTGGCGTCTACCAGCGCCCACAGGCCGGCGGGGGGCCGCCGGCAAAAGGGGGTTGGGTGTCGGTATCGCTAGCGCCTGGCGTCGGGGGGCAGCCGCTGCCGGCGGGGGTTGGGGTTGGTGGCGCGCCGCGGCCGCCGCTGCCGGAGAGGCCGCCGCCGGCCGGATGGGGGGAGCTGACTGCCGCTGCAGAAGCTCGCGGCGGGGATAGAAATTAGTAGTGGTGGTCGCCAGCGGCCGCAGGCGGGGCAGCGGTTGCCGGCCGATGGAGGGCGGGCGCCCGTCCCGCTGGCGGCTGGTGGCGGTCGGCGGCGGCCAACAGAGAGTTAGGGGATGGCAACAGGCGGAAGTGGATGGGGGTGGGGGGGGGGATGCGATGCCGCGGAGAGCGTCCGCCTGCGTCGGCGGCGGCCGGAGGCGTGGGGAGGGGCTAGCGGCGGGAGCCAACGGCGGCAGACGAGGGAGCGGGCGCTAGCTGTGAAGTGGTGATCCTGGAGACAGGGGTTGGTTAAATGGGCTGATTGCGGCGTTGCGGGCTGGTAGAGGGCGGAGGGGGCTGCGAGCGGGGGGCCCTGGGTGCCGGGTGGGGGGTACCTGGCGGCAGAAGGTGCGACCCGCGGCCGGGGCGGGAGGCACCGTCGCCCGCCGGCCGTATCAGCGACCGCTGGGTTGGAGTGCGGCGATGCGCTCCACTATGTACCGGCCGAAGGGCAGAGTCGGCGGCTGCCTCTCCAGTCAGACGCGGAAGGGGCGGCAGCTGCAAGCAAGAAGGAATCAATAGAAGAGAAAGCTTGATAAGCCCAGCACAACAGCGAACTTATATACTTATATGACATATTGACTAGTGTTCTGAACATTTGAAAATGTATCGAAAATGTGGCAGCTCGTCAAGGTCTAATCAAATTTCATCTAAAGGGTCCTATTCAAAACTCAGAACGCGTGTGTGCATGGGACGGGAGCCGAGGGGCAGCGGTGTCTCCAGTATGTACGTACATACACAATGCCCACATCGCCACGCTTGCCTGTCGAGTGGCTGGTGCGCGACACAAAGAGGGTTCATCCCTGATGGAGGGCGGGCCGGGGCGCGACAAGCAAAGACTCGACGAGGACCAGCCCACCTCCCCTGTCCAGGGAGCAACGTGGCACACGTTCACGGATATTTTCGGGATCTTTCTGGGATATGACATGCGCAAATTCTCGAATACCAATCGCACGGCGGAAACAACGTGTTCTTGTACGATGATGAGGGGCAGCCGCGTCCCCAGTATGGACACGCACATATGTACGGACACACATATGGCCCACTTCACCGTGCTTGCCTGGCGACGCGGCGGTGGACAGCGCATAGACGTTCATCCCAGATGGAGTGGCGGGCCTCCGCATAGCTCATGATGAGGCGTGGATCAGCATCCGCTTCCCCAGCCACATACGGCCCATGCCTTCTTGCCAGCTGTGCGCCATGATGCGCTGTACATGGACTGCTCACATGCCAACGCATACGACGGTCGAGGGCCCTGCCGGGGGGGGGCCACGGACACGCCCCTCGCGCGCCGGACCCCAGCAACTAGCGCCGCTGCGGGTGGCCCGAGGCACCCCCACCACACACGCTTGCGTGACCAAGGCACGCGCAGACCCCTTGTGCCCTCTGTTCTGCTTGTGCTCCCCCTGTGTTTGGCTTCTTCATGGTGGTGTCACGGACCAAGGGTGGTTTGGTCGGGTAAAGCTCCCCCCCCGTGCCTGCCTCGCTACTCTCGCTCGCGTTTGGGCAGGTCTCCTTCCGCCCCCCCCCCTCGTCCACCTCCATGGCGGTCCCCCGAGCCGCTCCCTCCGGGGTTCCCCCCACGCCAACGGTGATCGTGGGCGGTGGCCCCGTTGGCCTCACCGTCGCCCTCCACCTGGTCGCCCGCGGTTGGAAGGATGTGACGGTGGTGGAGCGTGCCGAGGCGCTCGTTGCCACCGACCCCAACCGCACCTACGCCATGGGCATCAGCCACAAGGGGCAAGAAGTGCTGGAAGGTGTGTTGGCGGCGGCCACGCGCTATCTTTCAGATGGCGATGGCGCCCTCAACGGAAACGGCGGTGGCGGCGGTAGCGGAAGCGACGTTGTTGGAGATACAAACGGCCACCCGCCTGCGACGGCGGGTCCGTCCAAGTTGGCTGCTTTTGACGTGGCTACTGCGCTCCGCCGTCGCGCCCGCGTCTCCCCTCAGGGCTTGCGCTTCTGGACCTTTCGGCCCTGGGGGAAGGGCGTCCCTGTCGTCCGCACTCGCACGCCGCTCCCCGGCCGGCGACCAACGTGGCTTGTGCGTCGGCAGCGGCTGCAAGAGGTGCTGGTGGCGGCCGCAAAAGAGGCTGGCGTCACCATCCGCCTGGGAACCGCCGTGACGGGGGTTACGTTTGGGCGGCGAGACTCGGACGGTGCCACCGGGGGCACGGTGCCCTCCCTACCCATTGCTGTGACGCTGGCACCCGTGGGCAGCGCGGGGGGAGAAGCCGAGACGGTGCGTGCGGGGCTCCTTCTCGGCTGCGACGGCTGCTCATCGGTGGTTCGTGGCGCGCTAGCCGCGGCGGCGTCAGTTGCGGGGGTGGAGCCCGTGACCGAGGCTGCGGCTGGCGGGGACGGCGGGATGGGTGGTGGCATGGCGAGCGCAACAGCCGTGCACGACGGGCGCTGGGCCTTTTCCGCCGCTTGCCGGCCGCCGTTAGAGGGAGCAGGTGCCCCGCCGCCGGAGCCCACCCGGCCGGCGGCGTGCGTGGTGACGGGTGGTGTGCGCGTTGAAGCGCCCGGCGGCTTTGGGGCCACCAACTACCCGTATGGCACGCAGGGGTGGCTCTTCAAGGCTGTCCCGATGCCCATCGGGCACCCCGTGCTTGGGCACCTCGCTCCAGAGGGCGCACCGCCCCCGGCGGCTTCCCTTCCCGCCACCCCTGCCCCCGATTTGGTCTCTGTTGTTGGCGCTGGCATCGTCGGCGCCAGCGTCCGCCCGCGGGCGCGCCAGTTCACTCTCGTCGCGTTCCGCACCGGCGACGACGACGCGGGCGCGGTGCCCCTGTCGCTGGTGCTCGCCCCCCCTTGCCACGACCTGTGGGCGGTCAAGACGGGGCCAGAGCTGCTGCGCCTGTTTGACGAAAACTTTCCTCACGTGCCGGGAGGGGGGGCGTCCATGCTGAAGGACGAGGCGTCAGCGGCGGCGGTGGCCGCCGCCCCCGCCGGCACCCTGCCCCGCATGATTGTGCCGCACTCGCTGGTCGCGGCGGTGACGCCGGTGGCCGACGGGGACCGCGACAACGCCGCCGTCGTCGGCGGTGGCCTTGGCGTAGGGGGGGTCGTGCTGTTGGGGGACGCCGCCCACCCGGTGCCACCGGACCTGGGGCAGGGGGTCAACTCGGGGCTGACCGACGTGGACGCGCTGATTTCCGCCATTGACTGCCCCGCCCCGCCTGGGGGGGGGGGTGCGGCCGGCGGTGGTGAGCACGGCGGCTGCAACGGCAGCGGGCGGTCGGCGGGCCTCCCCGCCCTGCACGCCGCGCTCGCCACGTACGCGGCCGTCCGGTCGGCCGAGGCGTCCGCCCTGTGCGGGCTGTCGGCCCGGATGAACGGCTTCAAC
The DNA here is from genome assembly GCA_008729055.1 of Pyropia haitanensis. Lineage (NCBI taxonomy): Eukaryota > Rhodophyta > Bangiophyceae > Bangiales > Bangiaceae > Pyropia > Pyropia haitanensis. The sequence goes on along the minus strand of SDUX01000006.1, from coordinate 1,705,360 downwards.
TACACCAACGCCGCGCCGTGCGACGGGTTCCTCGGCTACGCGGTGGGGGTGGTGCGGATGGCGATGACGCTGGGCCGGCTCCGCCTCCACATGGCGGCGTGGAAGGTCAGCTGCGGCGTCATCCCGCCGCCGGCGTTTGTGGCGCTCGTCCGCGGCGACTCGTACGCGTCGGTGCTGGCCAAGTCGGTACAAATTGGGCGGCGGCTGCGGTGGGCGGGGGTGGCGGCCGGGGGGGTGGCGGCGGCGCTGCTGTGCCGGCGGCTGCTGGCGTGACGGGGCAGATGTGAGGGAGACAGGCGGTGGAGGTGGGGAGGGTGGGTGGCGACGGCGGCGCTTTTCCTTGCGGGACACGCTTGAGTAACCAATTACGCTTTGGAACGATTCATCAAGTCGTTCTTTGACACAGTCAATGGTGCTGTCTGAATTTTCTGTCACTGTCCGTGTCACATCACTTGGTGGTACTTCAGTCCTTGTGGTGTCGAAATACAGGTCTGTCGATGGCTGCCGAGATTCACAAGATTGACAGCATGTCAGCGGACGCGTCGCCGTTGCCGCTGCTGAAACGCCGGAGAGCAGTGGGCGCGCCCGTCGAAGGGCACCCTGCTTCACCTCCCCCCTTCCCGTTGCTCTCGCCCCACTGTTCCCGGGCGGCAGAGATCCCCTGCCCGACACCCCCGCCCCCCGTCACCAGGCGACAGGCGACGGCAAGGGGCGGCGCGGTGGGGCGTTGAGGTGGGTCCGCCTCCGAGCGGGCCGCGCAGTACACGAATCCTCCCGGGCGGGGGCGCCTGGCGGTACGAGTGACCGGCGAGCGCCGCCCCCCCCCCACGCCCCTCTGGCCGTGGTGGCTGCGACGGCCGCCTGTGTGTTTGCGAGCGGCCGCAGTGCGGCCCCTGGCGAACACACAGACGAGCCGTGGGCGGAGCGCTCCCTCCCACGCCTCCTCCCGGCGTGTGCCCCCCCCGCCGCCTTGCTCCACTCACCTCTGGCAGTGGCGGTGCGCCGGCGATGCGACTCGCGTGGGCGTGGGGCGGCTCGACGCGCGTTGGACCAACCCTCGCCGCACGCCAGCCACCGCCGCCGCGCGTCGTCCGCCGGCCGCGCGCGGCGGGGGCAAGCAAACCTCCCAGCGCAGACGCGCCCGCAACGCACACACCATCGCTGCCTGCCTGGCGTCCGTGCCACCCCCGGGTGGTGGGCCCGCACGCCCCCCGGCCCTTGTCAGGCGACGACAGATGGCCGGGAAACAAAGAAAAAGAGGCACGCCGCAACCACTGGCGACCAAGCGCGGTCCCTTCCCGTGGCCCCCCTCGAGCTTGTTCATGCCCACGCACCGGACGCTCGGGGCCCGCTCCGCGCACGGCAACCGACACGCACACGCATACACCACGCACACGCAGTTGCGGCGCGGGGGCGCACCAGCCGCCGGGCGCCGCGGCACCCCCCCCCCCCCCCCCCCTCCTTCTGAAAGAGGTTGGCAGGCGCAGCTGGCAGCCGTGAACCCTCAGCCCGCCGCAGCGTGACAGACTGGGAGGCGCGCGCGCACGCACCTCGTCCCCCTTTTTCCCTTGCCTGACGGGTGGGTGGGGGGGGGGGGGTGGGGGGATGAGAGGTGCGCTCCCCACTGGCGTGCCGCGTCCTTCCTTCGCACTGCCGGGAGGCGAGGCGTGGCGGCCGGCGCCTCCCGACAGTGGGCTGGCGAAGTGGCAGGCCACAGCGGCTGTGGCCGGCTGGCCGAGCGCGCGGGCGCGCGAGCGCACGCGAGGGAGCCGACGGGAGTGTGGGCGTGCCGGAGCTGCAGAGGCAGGGGGGGTGGGGGAGGCGTAGGGCAAGTCGCGACGGTATATATCTCTGGCCGCACACCCCCGACGGCGGCTGCGGTCTGCCACCGAGCCGCCGAGCTCACTCAAGCTCGACCAGCCTGAAAGGTCAAGAGCGCATTCCCTGCCGCCTCTGCTGCCGCGTGGATGTCACCGAGAGGGTAGCTTGGGGCCGTCGCCGTCGTTGGTAGTCCGTGGTCGACGGCAGCTCTCCAACTCTTCATCCCCCGCTCTCCTTCGCTTATCCCCTTCCCAATGGCGCTCCCCTCCCTGCGGGACCTCAACCCCTTTACGCGCTTCGCGTGCTACTGGGAGCGCCTGTTTGGCAACTTTGGCTGGCGCTTTGTGGCGCTCCTCTTCTCCGCCTATGGCGGCGTCAAGGGCGTCGTCAATATCCTCACCTACACCTCCTTCCTGCCCTACCTCCGCGACGCGGTGGGCGTCACCGACCCGGCGCAGTACCAGGCGTTCTTTACCGTCTCGCGGCTGCCGTGGGCGCTCAAGCCCCTCATCGGCGCGCTGTCCGACACGGTGCCGCTGTGGGGGTACCACAAGCGGCCGTACCTGATCGGCTCGGCCGTCACGGGGACCGCCGCGGCCGTCGCGCTCGCCGCGGCGCCGCTGCGTGGGATTCCGGGGGGCGGGGCCATCGCCGCGTCGCTGCTCTTTGTGTTGACCCTCGAGACCGCTACAGGTAAGGTCGGGACGAGGTGGGAAGGGAGCGCTAGGTGCAGGGGGGGCCGACAGGGGTGACGGCGTTCCGCGGCTCCCGTTGGCTGGACGTGACTGACCATCAGCCGAGGGGACGCTGGTCACGGTGTCGCCCGCTGCTCTGGTACGTGTGCCGCCCTGCGCGGCGCCCCTCCCTGCCAGTGGACCTCCTGGTCGAGGGCGCCTACACGCGGCTGATGATGGCCAAGCCCGCCACGGGCGGCGACCTCGTCTCGGCGGTGTGGGCGTTCATCATGGTCGGCGCACTCGGCGCGTCGGGCCTCGTCGGCGTCGTCTCCCGTGGCGACGCGGCGCTCTTTTGGTGGGTCGCCGCCCCCTTTGCCGCGCAGGTGCTCCTGCCGGTTGCCGCCGGCTGGGTGGGCGAGCCACGGGTGGGGCGGCGGGACCAGCGGCGCGGGCGGGCGCTCGTGCGGGGCCACCGGGAGGTGTTTGGGGTGGGCGCGCTCGTCGCGGGGGGGGCGCTCGGCTTGGCGGCGGCGTCGCTGTGGGCGCGCCCGCCGGTCGCTGCGGCGGTGTCCATCTCGACGAGCGTGGCGGTGTGTGGGGTGTCGCTGTGGGCGTTGCCGCCGGTGATGGGTACGTCCCGCTCGGTTTTGGGGGGGGGTGTGGTCTTGGTGGGACGCCACTGCTGGAGGGGGGAGGGGGGGGGGGCGGGGGCATGGCAAGGACGCGCGGCCATACGCGAGTGACTCTAGACAAGGAGCGTAGACCGGTCGCTGGGCAAAGGCGGGGGGGGACCGACCGCAGCGACGAGGCGGCAGTGGGGCGTGGGAGGAGGGCAGGGGGGGTCCGCACCGCACCCGCCGCGGCGCGCCACAGCCGTGCCGATGCTGACGCTCCCTCGGTCGTTCTGTGACACCCGCCATTGGCGGTCGCCGCCGCCGGTGGTGCGCCCGCGGCGCGGCGCGGCGCACGGCGGGTGTCCCCCCCCCACGCGCCGTTGCGGTGACGGCCGCAGCCAAAGCGCAAGTGTACATGTACGTTTTTTCTCCACCCCGGGGGGTTGGGCCGCGGCGGGGTGGCCGCCCGCGTCGGGGCGGGCGGCGGCCGACGCCCGCGACGGCGCGCGCGCGTGGCGGCGTGCTGACCGTGACCGCCGCGGGGGGGGCCTCCCCGTGCTCTGATTCTGGCTCGTCTGGATTTCCGTTTCCCCTCGTCTGGCGTTTCCCCCCCTCCCTCCCCCCCTCCTCCCCCCTCCCTCCCCCCCTCCTCCCCCCCCCGGTCAGGTTCCTCACGTCTGCGATGAACCTGCAGCTGCGGGGCGCGCTCGACGTCTTTTACACGGGCACCGCCGACTGCGTGCCTGGCGGCCCCGCGTTTGACCGCCCCTTCTTCCTCGCCTGGACGGCCATGATTGGCAGCGTCGCGGGCATTGTCGGCGCCGTGCTCTTCCAGGTGTGCCTGTCGCGCACGTGGTACCGCCGCGCGTTTTGGACCACGACGGTGCTGCAGGTGGCGGCCGCGACGGTGGATATCGTGATGGTGCTGCGGTGGAACCGGCGGGTGGGGATTAGCGACCGGCTGTTTTACATCCTGGGCGACAGCATGCTGCAGGAGGTGGTGCGTTGGCGAACCAGGGGGGGGGGGGGGGGCATGGGGGGGAGACAAAGGAGAGGGGATGGCGATGCATGGAAGGCCAAAGCGGGAGAGGGAGTGGAGGTGGGAGAAGGGGGAGCGAGTGGGGAGGGGCGTGGCTGGTGCCGCGGCAGTGGTCGTCCTACAGGCTGGCGCAGCCGCGTCTCGAGCGTTGGCGGACCGGCTCGCCCGCCGGGACGCCTGTCCCATCTCCCCTGCACGGATCGCTCACCGCCACGCGCTCCCGTCCTTGCCGCTGTGACCGTGGCCTGCCGCGGGCGCCCCCCCCCCCCCCCCCCCCCCTCGCTCCTCCCCCCCGCAACCGCCGGCAGGTCTTCATGCTCGACTGGATGCCCAGCGTGGTGCTCATCTCCAAGCTGTGCCCCCCCGGCGTGGAGGCCACCGCCTACGCCGTCCTCTCCGGCTTTGCCAACTATGGCCACGCGGTGTCGTCGAGCCTGGGCGCGCTCGCCATCCAGGTGGCGGGCATCACGACGCCGCCCGTCGGGCGGTGCGACTTTACCAACCTGCCCCTGCTCCTCGCCGTTGGCCACGTCGGCCTGCCCCTCCTGACCGTCCCGCTGACGTGGGTGCTCATCCCGCACGCGCGCATGACGGACACCCTCCTCGACGGCGGCGGCGGCGGCGGCGGCGGCGGCGGCGGCCGCGACGGCGACGGCGGTGTCGGGGATGACGCGTCGCGGGCGCGGCGGGCCAAGGATGCGACGGGGGGGGTGGACACGCTCGAGGATGATGAGGAGCGGGGGGGGTCGGGGGGGGACGAGGGCGTCGCCTCCTCGGAGGATGGGGGAGGGGGGGGGGGGTGCCCGTGCCGCCCGTGTGGACCCCGCCGCCGCCCGTGGCGGCCCGGCCGCCGCCGCCGCCCGCGACGGCTGACGCCGCGTCACCCTGAGCGTCGGCCTGTTTCTTTGCATTGACCGTTGCCGTGGTCTGTCGGTCGTGCTGCTCGCCCGTGTCCCTGCGCAGCGCTGCCGCGGGCGCGGCGGGAGCCCAGTCCCGCGGGCACCAGACGCGATGGAGATCAAGCCTCGGGTGCAACAAACAGAATGCACCTCCCCCCGTCGCAGATCCACCGTCTCGCCCGGATCTGCGCCGCGAGTGGTGGTGGCCGTCACGACACGTGTCGTGGCGGTCCTCGCCGCGCGCCGCGCGCGTCCGCGCGCCGCGCGCGTCCGCGCCACCGTCCCCAGCGTCAGACGCGTCGTCCCTACCGTGCTCGCCCCCCCCCCCCACGCCACCCCGCCCGCTCGCCGCCCCCCCATTGTCCTGCTGTGCTCTGCCTGTCACCGCTTCCTCGCTGCCCTTCAAACCCGTGGTCGTGTCTGCGGCGGCGCCTCCCCGCTGGTCGTCGGCATGGCGGCGTTCCTCGCCCCGCCGCCCCTGCGCGCCACGCCGGCGGCCGCGGCGCGGCGCGGGCGCCCCCTGGCGGCGGCGACGATGCGGGTCCCCCCCCCCACGCGCGGCACCCCCCCCCCCCCCAGCCGCGGGCACCCCGTCTTTCGCCGCCCTCCCCGTCCGCGGCGGCCGCCGCCGTCGCGGCCGCGGCGCTCGCGGCGCTGCTGGCGCTCCCCCTCCCCCCCCCCGCGGGCGCCAACATCCCCCCCACCTACCGGCTGCCGCCCGCCCCCCCCACCACCAACGCGCAGGTCATCCTCCTCGACGCGCTGCCACTGCCGACCCGCACCGCCGCGGCGGTCGCCGCCGTCGGCCGCCCGCTGGGCGGCGTCACCACCGCCTCGTCGGGCAACATCCGCTCCTCGGGCGGGGAGGTGCAGGCGGCGGGCGGCCTCAAGCCGCCCGACGCGATCGCCGCCGCCGCCCGGTCAGCGGCGGCGGCGCTGCCCGCGGCGGAGCGGGCGCTCCTCGCCGCCGTGGACGGCGACGCCAACGCCGCCGCCGCCGACCGCGTGCGGGCGGCGCTCGACACGGTCCGCGCGGGGGTGCGGTCGATGGAGGCGGCGGCGGCGGGGGGGCGGGGGCCCCGGCTGCGGCCGGCGGTGGTGGCGGCGCAGGAGGCGGCGCTCGCCGCGCTCGACGTGGCCGCCACGTCCGCCGCCGAGGCGCTCGGCGGCGGGCCGGGCGGGGTCGTCACCGCCCGTGCGGCGGCGGCGGCGGCGGAGGCGCCGGGCGTGACGCCCTTCCCGCGGCGGGCGTTGGTGGGGGTGGACGTGGCCCGGCGCGGGCGGATGGTGATTGAGGTGGACGGCCTCAACGCGCCGGCGAGTGCGGGCGCGTTCCTCGCGCGGGTGCGGGCGGGGGATTTCCGTGGCGCCCGGCTGGGCGTCGACGAGGTCGCCGTCGTCGCGGCGCTGACGGGCGGCACGGCGGTGCCGCTGGAGGTGGCGCTCGCGGGCGGCGACGGGGAGGTGGTGTATGGCGAGACGCTGGAAGAGGCGGGGCGCTACGCGGCGCGGCCGGTGCTCAACTTTAACGCGTACGGCGCGGTGGCGCTGGCGCGGCCGCCGACCGACACCAACGGCGGGAATGGGGGCGTGTTCCTCGTCAAGAGCGACCCGTCGGTGACGCCCGCGGGGCTCAACCTGCTCGACGGTGCTTTTTCGGTCGTTGGCTATGTGGTGGGGGGGGATGGGCGGGCGGTTATGGCCGAACTGGTCGGCGGTGACGTGATTGAACACGCCGAGGTGCTGGATGTGTACTGACCGGGGAGGGCAGCCACGGGGTGGAGGGGAGGTGGGGGGATCTGTCGAGGGGAACTGAGGGGGGTTGTTATGGAGGGCACGGGCGCGACGGTGCGTCGGTGGGATGGGGAGTCGACCGGGGAGCCGCGGGGAGCAAGGAGCCCCAGGCGTGGGCGCGCGGCAGCGGGGCGCGGGACTGGCAGCCTCTGTCCGCCGCCGCCGCGCACGCACAGCAAGGGGCGTACAGCTACAACAGACCCCAAGAGCCGTCTGCATGACCCACGGCCGCGGAGCAGTGCCCCCTGCCACGTTGGCGCCGCCCCGCCCGCACGGGCGGGCCCACCGCCGCCGCGCCGACACGGGCGCCACGCGCGGCTCCCGCCGCGCCGCCGCGGCTCCCCCCACGCGCCGCCGCCACACCTCCCCCCCGCCGCCACGGCCGCGACGATGCCGTTTCGTGGCGGCCGCTGCCGCCCCCCGCGGGTGCGCCGCCGCCCGTGCGCAGCCCCGTCCCCACTGCGTGCCGCCCCACGCCGCCGCGCCCCCCTCCCTCAGTCCGCCGCCAGGCGCGGCCGTGTCGGCGAGTCCGCCCCGCGCGGGCGAGCGCCCGCCCACCCGCGCCCCGCGGCGGCGGCCATCACGGCGGCGGCCGCCGCCGCCGCCGCGGCAGACAGCAGCCGCCGGGCGTCGGCGGCCGCCGCCACCGCGTGGGAGCGCCCCCGCGCACCGTCCGACGTGCACGGGCGGGACGGGCGGGAGGGGGGGCTGCCGGCGGACGCGATGGAACGCCGCGCCGCGGCGGCGGCGGCGGCGCGTCGGTCCACCACCTCATCTCCCGTCGGCCGCCGCGTCGCGGCGCCGCCCCCCTCCCCCCGCGGCCGTGGCGGGCGCGCGCGCCGTCGGCGCTCGGGCAGGGGGGGCGGTAGCGGTACAGCACGGGCCTCGCGGGGCGGCGCTTCCGGCCGGACCGTCGCGGCCTCCGCACCCCCCCGCGACGACGCCACGGGTGGCTGTCTGCGCAGACGGCAGGGGCGGGGGGGGCGTCTGGGAGACGGTGGCGGCGTCCGTGACGACCACCCCCCCCGCTCCCCCCCCACCCCCCCCTGCCCCTCACCCCCCCCCCCCCGGCACCTGCCCCTCCCCCCCCCCCGCCCCTCACCCCCCCCCCCCCGGCACCTGCCCCTCCCCCGTATCCTGGGGAGAAAAGACGGGCTGGGGGGGCGCCCGCGCGGGCGGCGGACGGGCAGGCGGCGCGGATTCGGCGGCGGACGGGCGGCGGCGGGTGCGGGCGAGGACGGGCAGTGCGCCCCTAGCTAGTGCCGCGTTGGGGCCGCGCGGTCCCCGACGCGGCGCGGGGGGTTCGACGGCCGGTGCGGAACACCACCCACGTGACCGGCTCGTCCCGGTGGCGGAAGCGTTGGTGGCGGAAGCGTTGGTGGCGGCTGCGCTTGGTGGCGGGTTTCGGCTGGTGGCGGGTGCGCTTGGCGGCGGGTTGTGGAGCGGTGCGGGAGCCATTGTTGGTGGAGACGGGGGGACTGTCGGTAGACGATGGGCGCACCCAGATCCGCCACCACCCCGCACCGACGGCCACACCCGCCACCCGCCACCACTCTACCCTCGCCGCGAGCGTCGACAGGGAGGATGGGAGATCGGGTGGCGGGCGCATCTGCGCGGCGCCCCGACCGAGGGGCGGCGGCGGCGGCCTTCCAGATGGAAGGCGTGTCCACACGCAGGCAGACGGCCAAGGCGGGACAAAAACTCCCCGTCGGCTTTTCCGCCCCTCTGTCCAGATCCCTGGGTGATCTCACCGCGGTGGCGGATCCCCTCCCAACACCCATCTGCCTGGCGGCGGCGGTTGTTGGCGGCGTTGGTTCAGCAGCGACGAGACAACCGCCACCCCAGCGGAGATGCACACCCCCCCCACGACCCTTTGTGGGGGGGGGGGTGGTCAGCCTCTCTGGCACGGCTGTCGCGGTGGTGGCGGTTCTCCCCCCCTCCCACCCGCACGCCCATCGTCTCCCTTTGCTCCAAAACCGCCGCCCCGCGGCCACACCTCGAACACCGTCCACGCCGCCCGCCGCCGGTCTGCACAACCGCCACCACCGTGGCGGCGTATGGGACCGGGTGTCTGCGCGCCCCAAATGCGCTCGCCCCTCCACCCTCAAAACCCCAACAGGCGTGATTGCGCTTGTGCGTGTGGGGACCACCGCGGGGCCGTGGGCCCGCCCCCCCGCCACCCCCCCGCCCCCCCCCCCCACCCCCCCCGCCAACTCGTCCTCTCCACGCGCGCGGTCGCTTGACGCCCGCCGCGGGGACCGACGCGGCGAGACGCCGCCAGGCGGACACGCCCCAACCAGCCTGGCCGCCGCCGCCGCCGCCGCCGCCGCCCGGGGCTGTTGCAAGTGTGTGTCCCGTCGCGGGTGTGGGGGTCGGTCTCCCCCAGCGGTGGGGGAGAGGGGGGGGAAGAGGGGGGGAAGGGCGGGGGGGGGGGGGGGGGGGGGGGGGGGGGCGGCGGCGGCACGGAAACCCCCGCCCTACACGCGCCCGCGGTCGCCGCGGCTATCTCCCGAGCGGGCGCGCCGGGGAGGTCCGCGGCCGCCCCCCCCCTGCGAGCGGGCACGTGTGCAACAGGCTGAAGGGAGGGGGGGGGGCGGGGGGGGGGAGGGGCGGCCGGGCGGCACGCGCGTGCGTCCCGACACCCGCGGCCAGCGCACTCCGCGCCCGCGCGGCCTGCCCACGCGCGCCCCCCCCCCCCCCCCCAAGGCCCGTACTGTACCCTGTGGGCTGCAAGGCTCGGCCGCACCCACCACCCGCCACCGCTGGGCACGGCGGCGCATCGCCCCCGACACTGCGGGAGGGGGTGCGCCGCGGCAGCAACGCAGACGATCCCGCCGCCCGCTGTCCAATCCGCCCTACACCCTACCGCACGCCACCATCCCCCCCCCCCCCCCCCCCACCCCCCCCCGCCCCGTGCGTGAACACAGCGTGCAATCCCACCGCCGCTGGCCGCTGGCACTGCCCGCAGCGACGCCGACGGTCACCAACCGACGCGCGCGCATCGCCGCCAGCACCCTGCGCGCGCGCCTGTGCGATCGGCCACGCCTGCCCCCGCCGCCGGCGTGAGTGTGGCGCTCCCCACTGTGTACCTCCCGGCTGCCACCGCCACCGCCCGGCACCTCTGCCACCACCGCCACCGCACCGCGCATCGTGACAACGACCCCCCTCCTCGTTCCCCCTTCCTCTTTTTTTTCCCCCCGAGCATCGCAACGCTACCTCGTTCTCCACTGCACGGTGCTTTGCGTCGACGGTCGCGGCGACCGCTTTGGTTCCTCGTACGACCCCCTCCGTCCGCCTTCCGGCCGGGCGCCCGCCACCATGGGCGGCGGACGAGCCATCCTAGACGAAATGATGCAGGCCATGGATACCGGCGGCGGCGGCCGCGGCGGCCCCGGCGCGCTGCTCCAGGCGCTGCTTGACAATGTGGAGGGCGGCTCGGGCGGCATTGACGACCACGAGCCGGGCGGCGCGCTCGAGTCGATGGACCTCGGCCTCGGCCTGGTCATGCCCGCCGACGGCGCCGACCGCGCCGCCGCCGACGCGCTCGCCGCCGACGCCGCCGCCGCGGCGGCGGGGCGGCTTGGCGGCGCCGACGTTGGCGGCGGCGGCGGCGTCGCGGCGGCGGCGGGTGCGCCCGGTGCCGCCACGTTGGCAGCCGCCGCCGACGGCGTGGCCGCGGCGGGGGCGGAGCCTGGCGACCACGATCGAGGCGCCGCCGCGGCGGGTGCGCCCGCCACGTCGGCCGCCGCGCTCGACGCCCGCTACCTGTCGCTGATGGGCGGCGCCGGCGACGCGCTGCCGGGGTGCTCGATGGACTTTGCCGCGATGGACTATGCGGGCTGGGCGGCGGCGACGCCAAGAGCGGCGGCCGACGGGTTTCCGGCCGCCAGTGGCGGCGGCCGCGGCACGGCGGACCGCCCGGCGGGGGGTGGGGGGGGGGGGGGGGGGGGAGCCGCCGCCCCAACGCCGCCGCTCTTCCTCATGGACGACCTCGGCGCGGGCGAGGCCGCCGCCACCGCCGCCGCCGCCGCCGCCGGCAGTCCCGTCTCGCGCGCCGCCGACGAGGCGGGCGCCGCCACCGGCGGCTGGGCCGCGGGCAGCGGCGGCTGGGCCGCGGCCAGCGGCGGCGGCGGCGACGGCAGCGGCGGCGGCGGCGACACGGCAAGCAGCACGAGCGCGAGCGTCGACGGCCTGTACGCGGCGGGGTCGGCGGGCCGCGCCGGCGACTCCTTCTCCTGCTCCCTCCTCGACGCGTCACCGTACGGCCCCGACGACCTGCCGGTCGCGGACGCGTCGTGCCGGAGCGGCACGCTCGTCGCGCTGCTGCCGGGGGGGGGGGCCAAGGTCGCGCCGCCGGGCGCGGCGGCGGCGGTGCGGGCGCGGCCGCTGGCGGGGCCGCTCGCCGCGGCGGTGGCGGGCTCGCTCGGCGGCGGCGCCACCACCGCCGCCGCCGCCGCCGCCGCCGCCGCCGCCGCCACCGCCGCCGCCGCGGGCGCGCTGCCCCCGTCGTCGCCCATCCTGTCGACGCTGGGCGGCTCGGCGGGCACGCCGACGCTCACCCGCCGGTCGCCCCGCGGCTTGTCGCCGTCGCCGTCGCCGGCGGCCGCCGCCGCCGCCGTCACCGCCGCGTCGACGGCGGCGGCGGCGGCGGCGGCGGCGGCGGCGGCGGCGGATGACGCGGCCGCCGCGACCGCGGCGGTCGCGGCGGCGGCGGTCGCGGCGACCGCCGCGGCGGGGCCGTCGCTGTCGCAAATGATGGCGCTGACCACCGAGGCGGCGCGCGCGTCGGTCGCGACCGCCGCGTCGGCCGCGTCGACCGCCTCGTCGGCGTCCGCGTCGGCGTCGGCGACCGCGTCGACGGGGCGGCGGGCGGCGGTAGCGGCGGCGGGCGGCGGCGGCGGCGGCGGCGGCGGCGGTGGCGGCGGCGGGCGGGGGGCGTGCCGCGGGCGGGCGGCGGGGGGCGGCGCGCGCAAGCGCGCGTCCCCTGCGGGGCGGGGAGGCGCGGGGGGGGTCCGCTCGTGTGGCCTCGGCGGCGCGGCGGCGGCGGCGCTCGCCGCGTCGGTGCCCTTCCCGTCGACGGCCAGACCGTCGGCGGCGGCGGTGGCGTCGGCCGCTTCCGCGGGGCTGCTCGTCCGGCCGCCGGCGGCTGCCGCCGCCGCGGCGCCCACCGCGTCGGCCGCGTCAGCGGCTGGCGCCACCACCACCGCCGCCGCCGCCGCCGCCGCCGCCGCGGCGGCAGCGTCATCCTCGGCGACCTGTGGCGGCGGCGGCGGTGGCGGCGGCGGCGGCGGCGGCGGCGGTGGCGGCGGGGCGCACCTCCCCCTCTCCCCCGCCGACGGCGCGGTGCGGTCGGCGGCGACGGCGACCGCCCGCGCGTCGGCGGCCGGGCGGCTGCGCGCCAAGCGGGCGCGCGCGCGCACGCACGCGGGCAACGCGGTGCGCTACTCGGTGCGGAAGCGGATCGCGGACGTGCGGCCGCGGGTGAATGGGCGGTTCGCGACCAAGAGCGAGCTCGCCAAGGCCAAGCTGGAAGGGGGGGGGGGGGGGGGGGGGGGGGGCGCCCGCGCCGACGCCGCGGCCGGCGTGCCGTCGCCGCCGCCGCCGCCGCCGCCGCCGACGCTGCCGCCGCCGCCGCCGCCGCCGCCCCACGGGGTGGTCGTTGCCAAGGTGGAGTGAGCGCCGCTGCGTGCGCCCGCCGTGCGGGCGGGCGCCCGCCCGCGCTCCGTCTCCCTTGTGCCGCGCGTGTGCCTGTATCGTCTGTCCTTGTGCGCTTTGCTGTTGGTGTGGGTCTGTATTTTTTTTTTTTTTTTTTTTATTCTTCTTCGCCTCGGGGGGTTGTCTGTCGGCTGTTCCTTTTCCTTCTTTTTTCTTCTTCTTCTTCTTCTTCTTCTTCGTTCCTTCCTCGTCTGTGTGTCGGGTGTGTGACCGCTTGCCGTTTCCGTATCCGCTCTGCTCACGCTGTTCGCCTTCTTCACCCAACCCGTGTCGGTGGCGCGCCGTGCAAGGTCAAGCGCGGGCGGAGCTCTTTACGCGCGCGGGTGGGGGGGGGGGATAGCGGGTACCGGCAGCCGCCGCCGCCGCCGCCGCCGCCGCCCGTTGCCGCCACGCCGCCGCCCAGCGCGGCCGGCACACCCCCCCCCCGGCCGGCCCAACACGCGCCGCCGCGCCGCCTCCCGCCGCCCCCCCCCCCCGGCCGGCCCGACACGCGCCGCCGCCGCTTCCCGCCCCCCCCCCCCGGCCGGCCCGACACGCGCCGCCGCCGCGTCCCGCCGCCGCCCCCCCCCCCCGGCCGGCCCGCCACGCGCCGCCGCCGCACCCCGGGCACGCCGCCCCCCCCCCCCTCGCCGCCGGCAGCCGCGGCGGCACGCCCCCCCCCCCCCACCCCCCCCCCAGCGTGCCCCCCCCCGAGGCGCCCCTCCCCCCCCCCTCCCCACCCACACGCCGCCGCCGCCGGCGTGGCCCGCGCGCCGACCCCCCCGCGGCGGCCGCCGCCAGCCACCCACCGCGGCGGCGCGGCCGCCGGCGCGCCACGCGCGCGGGCCGACGCACGCGGCGGGGCCATTCCCCCCCCCCCCCCCCCCCCCCCCCCCAACCGGCGGCGCACGCCGTCCGCCCCCCCCCCCCCCCCCTTCTACGGCATCGTCGCCGGCGGCCGCGGTGGCGGCGGTCCCCCCCTCAAACGGCAGCCGCTCGGCGGCAGCCGCCGCGGGTGGCCGCGGCGCCGCCGGCGGCGGCACCCGCCCCACCACCAGCCGCGGCGGCCGCACCCGCCGGCCGCGGCGACCGCCCGCGCCGCCCCTGCCGCGTGTGTCCACCGCCGCCGGCCGGGCACGCCGGCGGCGGGTTGCCAGACCGCCGGCCGGCGCGGCCGCTCCCCTCTCCCCGCCGCGGCCGCCTGGCGGTGCTCTCCCCCCCCAAACAACCCGGTGCGGCGCGCCGCCGTCGCGGCGGCGGGCCACCACGCCGCGGCGGCGGTGGCGGCCGCCACCACCGCCCACCACCGCCGGCGGCGCCCCACGCCAGCGGCCGCCACCTCTGGGGTGCCGCCCCCAGTCAACCGCCACCCGCGGCGGCGGCCGACGGCCGCGGCGGCCGCCCCCCGCCCCCCCGCTTCACGCCGGCCGCCCACCGCGGTCGTCCGCCGTGGGCAACGCGGCCGCCTCAGGCGGCGTCGCCGCCACCGCCGCGGCGGTACCCACCGGGCACGCCGCCGCCCGCGTCGCCATCCGCGGCAACGGCGGCGGCGGCGTCGGCGTCGGCGGCGGCGTCGGCGTCGGCAGCGGTGGCGGTGGTGGCGGCGGCGGCGGCGGCGCCCGCGTCTGTGGTGCGGCCAGCAGCGGCGGCGGCGTCGGCGTTGGCGGCGGCGTCGGCGTCGGCGGCGGCGGCGGCGTCGGCGTCGGCGGCGGTGGCGGTGGTGGCGGCGGCGGCGGCGGCGGCGGCACGGCGCGCGAGCACCACCTCCCGGCGGTACGCGTCGCGGGCAGCGTCGGCAACGACGCCGTCGCGGAGGCGGCGCAGCTCGGCCCGCTGCGCGGCGTGGACGTACGCAATGGTCGCGGCGGCGGCGGCGGCAACGCCGGCGGCGGCGGCAACGCCGGCCGACGGGCGACCCATCCGTCGGGGGGGGGGGGGGGGGGGGGGGGGCGCCGTGGGGAGGGGGGGGGGTGGTGGTTGGGGGGGTGGGGGGGGGGGTGGGCGGGGGGGGGGGGGGGGGGCGGGGGGGGGACGCGGCCGCCACCACGGTGGCGGCCCGGCGACGACCCGCCCGCGCGGTGGTCGACGCAGACAGCCGCGGCCGCCGGCGCTGTGGGGTCTGCCTCCTGACCCCCGCCGGATCGTGCAGGGGCCAAATTGGCCCATCCAGGCCTACACGCCGAGTGCATCGAAGGGCCACAAAGCAAGCCTTCCGCCCACTGCATGCCGCGTGCAAGGCGAGCTCGCCCAAGAATTGTGGCTGCACTTGTCAGCCAAGGGCCTGGAACGTACGTCGAAACGATCAGCAGGTACGTGGTTTCTGGGTGACATCCCGTCTCTGATTGGGAGAACGTCTTGCCTGCGGCAAAGTGTGCCCTGCGGCCGGGAGCTTCAGTCCATGTCATTTCGGAATGGGCACGACGCACGCCGTGATCTCCGCCATCGTGCACTCGCTGCACGCTGCACGCAGCGTGCAAAAAAGGCATGTTTTGCCGCCCAGAAGAGGTATCTCACGTCTCCGGTGAAATCGGCTTTGGCAAAGTAGTCCACGAGTCGGTCATACACGCCCTCAGCCAAAAGACGTGCTCCGGAGGTGGTGTCAGGACCCCGAGCACGCCGCGTGCGGTGCGTGCATTGAAAAAACGCCGCCCACGGGGTCAAGAGGGCCGATTTTGGACCCCTTCATGGTCGGACTGCACGCCGAGAACAGCCAAAACTTGATCCGCCCGCGGTCACGGGTTGGACCCCACAGCGCCGGCGGCGGCCGCACCGTCACCGCGGCGCCGCCGACCGCGGCGATCGACCAATGGGGTGCGCCTGCGCGGATCCGCCCCCCAGCAACCGTCCGCGCCTTCCCGCGGACGGCACCGGCGGCCGACGGCCGACGAGAGCGGCGGGCGCGCCCTCCCCTCCACCCCCCCTCCACCCGTCGGCGCCACTCGTCCGCGCCCACCCACGGCCCCCCCCCGCCCCCCCCCCCCCCCCGGCATCCCCGTCCCTCCCCCCCCCCCACCCCCCCCCTTCCCCACACGCCACCATGATCCGCCCCGCCGTCCTCTTCCTCTTCCAGTTTGCCGTGCTCGCCTCGCCCGGCCGCTTCATCCCGCTCGTCCTCGCCTCGTACGGCCTCGACGACGCGGCGGTCGGGGCGGTGCTCGCCGCGCCCAGCGTGGTGACCCTCTTTTCCGTCTTTGGGGGGGGGGTCCTCGCCGACACGCTGCCGGCGGGGCGGCTCGCCGTCCTTGCCGCGGCCAACGCGGTCAGCTGCGTGGCGTTCCAGGCGCTGCTCGGCGTGCGCGCCGTGCCGGCGGGGGGGTGGCGCCGCGTCGCCGTCGCCGCGTGTTATATGGTGTCGCGGGTGGCGCGGGTGCCAACGTTTCCGGTGCTCGACGCGTACGCGCTCGAGTTCCTGGCCGCCCAGGCGGGCGGGGACGCTCGCGACGGCGGCGGCGGTGGCGGCGGCGGTGGTGGTGGTGGTGGCGGCGGCGGTGGTGGTGGTAGTGGCGGCGGCGATGGCGGCGGCGGCGACGGCGGCGGCACCTGTGCCAATGGCGGCGGCGATGCGCCCCCCCCCCAGCTGCCGCCGCCGGTGCCACCGCGGCCGCACCGTCCGCGGCGGTGGAGCGCGCGCAGACGCGCTACGGCCGGGAGCGCCTGTGGGGCGCCGTCAGCTGGGGCGCCACCTCCGCCGCGCTGGGCGTGGCGCTCGACGCGGCGGGCTACGGCGTCGTCTTTGTGTTCAACGCGGTCGCGTGTGGGTGCCTGGGGGTGGCCCTGCTGGGCGGGCTGGGGGGGGAGGGGGGGGGGGGGTATGGTGGTCGTCTCTCGCCGCCCGCCTGCGGCGGCGGCTTGGGGAAGGGGGGGGGGGGGGGGGGGGGGTCGCCGCCGGCGGAGGAGGCGGCCGCGCTGGTCGGCGCGGAGATGGGGGAGGTGGGCGGCGGTGGCGGGCCGCCGCTGGTGGCCGCTGGTGCCGGCGCGGCGGCGGCCGCCAAGGGCGGCGGCCCGCCGCTGCCGGGCGCGCCGCCCCTGGTCGGCGGCGGCGGCGGCGGCGGCGGCGGCGGCGGCGGCGGCGGCGGCGCGGCGGCTGCCAAGGCGGACGCCGCCGGCGACGGCGGGACCCCCCCGCCACCCGCCGCTCCGCCGCCGCCGCCGCCGCCGCCGCCGCCGCCGCCCGGCCGCGACGACGTCGTCGCGTTTTGCCGGCTGCTCGTGGCGGACCCGCCGACGGTGGCGTTCTTCGCGGCCATCGCGGCGATCAACGCGGGCACGTCGCTGGTGGAGAACCTCGTCTTTCTCTTTTTTTCGCACGACCTTGGCGCCAGCCACTCGCTGTGTGGGCTAGCCGTTGTCATCACCGTACGTGCCCGCGCGGTGGGGGGGTTGGGGGGGGGGGGCGGGGGGGGGGGTGCGTGGAGCGGGGGAGTGCGGGGCGGGCGGACCGCGGTGGCACGGCCGTCGGGTGCGCGCGCGGCGGGCCCGCTTGGCGGGTTGTAGGCGGCGTCGGGTGGCGCATGCGAACCGGCTGGGGTGGGCGACTGACGGAGCGTCGCGGGGTGTGCGTCGCGGGGCGTGCCCCCGCGGCCAGCCGTGGAGCCCAGCTTGTACGTTGCCGCTGCCACCCGGCGGCTGCCGCTGCCCCCCCCCCACTCCCACCCCCCCCCCCCACAGGTAGTCTTTGAAATCCCGCTCTTTTACGTGTCCGACTGGCTGCTCGCCCGCTACAGCGGGCGCACCCTCCTCCTCGCCGGCACCTTTTGCTACGTCACCCGCGTCGTCGTGTACACGCTCGTCGGCGCCGCCCACCCGTGGTGGGTGCTCGCGGTGGAGCCCCTCCACGGCGTCACGTTTGCGCTCGTGCAGATGGCGGCGGTGCGGGAGGTGGCGCGGCGGGCGCCGCCGCGGCTCGCCGCGACGGCGCAGGGCGTGCTCGCCGTCGCGGCGAATGTGGGCACGATCGTGGGCACCGCGGGGGGGGGGGCCGCCATGCAACGGTGGGGGGCGGTCGCCGTGTACCGCGCCGCCGCGGCGGCCGTGACCGCCGCGGCGGCCGTGTACGCGGCGCTGACGTGCTGGTGGGAGGGGGGGGGGCCCGCCCGTCGCCCAGGGGGGGAGCCGCCGCCGCCGACGGAGCTGTCGACGGTCGGCGGCTGACCGGGTCTGGGGTCGGGGGTCGGCCGCCGCGGCCGGCCGGCCGGCCGGGCAGAGACGGGCGGCGCGCCCGGCGGCGCGCCGCGGCGACGCGGTCGCCCGCGCGCCGCCCCCTGTGGCCGACGGCTCCGCCGCGTCGCCGCCGCGGGCAGCGGCAGCGGCAGCGGCAGCGGCAGCGGCGGCGGCGGCGGCGGCGGCGGCGGCGGCGGCGGCGGCGGCGGCGGCGGCGGCGGCCACACCAGCCGACGCGGCAGCCAGCGGCGGCGGCGGCCGCCGGCCGTGCGCTCCCGGTGCGGCCGCCGCGGGGCGGCCGCCGCCCGCCGGCGCACCCCCCCCCCCGCCGTCCCGCCGCGGCGGGGGCGGCGGCAGCCGCCGCGCGCCGCGCGAGCGGCTGGGGACAGCCGGCCGCGGTTCGCCGCCCGAGTGGCGGGGGAGGGAGGGGGGGGGGGGGGGGGGTGGGGGGTGCTGGGGGGGGGGAGGGTGCCGCCGACGCTGCCCGCCCCAACAGTGGCCGCCGCGGCACCGCGCGGCGGGCGCCGCTGCGGCCGTGCGGCCGGCAGGGCGGGGGGGGGGGGGGGGGGGGGAGGTGGCGGCCGCCGGCGCGCCGCCACCGCCCGGCGTGCCACCGCGCTGCCGCCGGCCGCGGGGGGTGCGGCAGCAGCGGGCGGGGGCGGGCGGCGGGGGTGGGGCGGCGGGGGTGGCGCCGGCCGCGGCCGCGGCAGCGTCGGGGGATTGCCGCCGCCGCGGCGGCGCCTGGGGTGTGCCCGTCTGTGGTTGGTTTTTTTTTTTTTTTTTTTTTTTTTATGCACGAGAGCGGCCGCGCGCGTGCACCGGCGGCGCGACGGGGGGGGGGGGTCCGCCGCCCGCCCGCCCGCCCGCGCCACGCGCCACCCCCCCCCCCACCCCCCCGCCGCCGACAGCCAGACACTCGGCGGCGGCCGGCCGGCCGCGGCGGCCAGCCCCCCGCCGCCGCCGCCGCCGCCGCGCGCGGCGCGGCCGCCGCCGACGCCCCCATCCAGCCGCACGTCTGCGCGGCGCGGTGGCGCCCCCCCCCTCCCCCCCCCCCCCCCGCCCCCCCCCCCGCGCGTCCGCCTACTCGCCCGCCGCCGCGCGCGCCTTCTTGCGCTCCCGGCGGCTGCCCTTTGGCGTCGTCCCCTCCCCCCCCAGCGGGTGGCCGCCGCCGCCACCGCCGCCGCCGTCGCCACCGCCGCCGCCGCCGCCGCCGCCGCCGCCGCTGCCGCCGCCGCCACCGGCGCCCCCCCCCCCCCCCCCCCCCCCGGGGGGCGCCTTGCGCTTCGCGCCGCCCCCCCCCCGGCCGCCGCCTCCACCGCCGACCCGTCCAGGATGTCGGCAAACAGCCGCGCGCGCGTGTCGCGGGCGGCCTCGCGGCTCGTCCACGCCGCCGCCCGCCGCGCGTACTCGTCCACGCGGCACGCGCGGAGGGTGTGGCGGCCGGCGGCGCCGCCGCCGGCGCCGCGCAGCGCCGCCGCGTGTGGCGTCAGCGCCGCCGTCAGCCGCCGCCGCCGCGCCGCGTCGGCGGCGGCAAACGCCGCTTGGAGCACCCGCGACGCGGTCGGCGCGGCCGCCGCGGCGACGAGCAGGGGGGGGGGGTGTGCGCGGCGGCGGCGGCAGCGTCGGCGGTGGGGGGGGGGCGCCCGCAGCGGGGGTGGCGACCGCCGCCGCGCCCGCCGCCGCCGCCGCCGCCGGTCCGCCCTCGAGGAGCGTGTCGAGCAGCGCGGCGGCGACCTTGGCCGCCACCGCCGCCGCCGCCGCGCCCGCCGCGCCGTCGCGCCAGCCGAGGACCTGCTCCAGCAGCCGGCTCGTCCCGCCGTGGGCGGCGAGCGCGAGCAGCTCCGCGCCGCCCATGCCGCCGAGCGACTCGCGGGCGAGCTGGCCCGGCACCCCCTCCCAGGCGAGCACCACCCGCGCCGTCAGCGTGCCCGGCGTCGAGTAGGCGGGCGCCCGTGGCGGGCCGCCCAGCACCCGCCGGTCTGGGGAGAGGCCCCAGCCGGCGGCCGCCCACGCGGCAACGGCGGCGCGCCACCGGCCGAGGCGGGCGAGCGAGCCGGTGAGCAGCGCCGGGGTGAGGTGCTTGGCGTCGGCGCCCGTCGCGCCCACCGCCCGCGCGAGCGCCTTGGCGTACCGCCCCCGCACCGCGTCGTCGCCGTGCGCGGCGGCGGCGCGGCCGAGCGCGAGCACCACCCCCTCCCGGCCGCTCGCGGCGCCCGCCGCGGCGGCGAGCGCGTCCCCCTCCAGGCCGTCGAGGGCGGTCGCGACGGCGCCGCGGGAGCGCAGGCCCCGCGGCAGCAGCACCGCCAGCACGTAGTTGGCGGTCGGGTGGGCGGCGGCGGCGGCGAGGCGCGGGAGGAACGCGGCGAGGATGTCGCCAATGACGGTGCCGGGCGTGCCCGCGCCCGGCTGCCCGCAAAAGGCGAGGATGGCCGTCTCGACGAGCCGCGAGCCGGCCACGTCGGTGGCCAGGTCCCACGCGGCGGGGCAGCCGGCGCCGCCGAGAGCCGCCACCGCCAGCCGCTCCGCCACCGCCGCGTCCCAGCCGACGGTGGCGGCGAGGAGCGCCTGCAGCGCCGCGCCCGCGGCCGTGTCGGTGGCGAGCGCGCGCAGCGACGGGGCGTCCGCCGCGGCCGACGATGGCGGCGGCAGCTCGTCGACGAGCACCCGCGCCAGCCGGACGACGGCGGCCCCCGCGGCGGCGGGCATGGGCCACGCCGCGTCGGTGATGTAGCTGCTCGCCGCCGCGGCGGCGGTGAGCGGCGCGCCCGCGTCCACGTCGGCGGAGCGGGGCGGCTCGGCGGGCACGCCCGCCAGCCCCGTCACGGCCGCCCGGAACACGTGGGACCCCCGCGCGTCGGTGAGCAGCGCCACCACCGCCGCCGCCGACAGGCCGTCGAGCCAGCCGATCGCCGCGGCCAGCGCGGGGGACGCCGGCGCGTCGGCGCCCGCCGCGGCCGCGTCGGCGGCGATGCGGTCGAGGAGCCGCTGCGCGACGTGGCTGCCGCACCGGTGGGTGGCGAGGCCCGCCGCGCGGGCGCCGCCCGCCGCGAGGAGGGAGACCGCCAGCTCGTCGACCGCGTCGGGCGCGTCGGCCACGTCGAGGAGCTGTTCGAGGACGCGGCTGCCGACGCCGTCCCGCGCGGCGGCCTGGACGTGGCCAGACAGCTCACGGAGGGCGGCGCGGGCGACCAGGCTGGCCGCCGCGTCGGCGGCGGCCTCGTCGTCATCAACCCCCTCCTCCTCCGCCGCCTCCCCCTTGGCCGCGTCGGCGCCCGCGTCGTCGTCGGCGCCCGCAGCAGCCGCAGCAAACCCCGCCGCGGCCGCCGCGTCGGGCTGCCCCACCCGACCCGCATTGTCCTCGTCCACCTCCTCCCCCGGCGCGGGCGCCCGCGGCCCCCGCCCGCGCGCCCGCGCCTCGGCCGCCCGCCGCGCGGCGCGGGCGCGGCGCTCGTGGCGGGCGGCGGGGGTGGCGGCGGCGGCGCGGGCGGCGGCGAGGGTGGACAGCTCGGCGCTTACGTTGGTCACGTACAGCAGCAGCTCGGGGGGGAGCGACGCGGGGCCCGCCACGTCCGCGTCGGCCGCGTCCGGGGGGGGCGGCCGCCCGGCTTGCCGCCGCCGCCGCCGCCGCCGCCGCCGCCGCCGCCGCCGCCGCCGCTGCCGCCGCCGCCGCCGCCGCCGCGACCACCTCCACCGCCGCCGCCTCGGCCGCCTCGGCCGCCGCCGCCGCCGCCGCCGCCGCCGTCGCCGCCGCCGCCGCCACGACCGCCACGGTTGCCGCCACCGCCGCCGCCGCCGCGCTGGTTCCGCCGCGCCGCCTTCTTGGTCCGCGACATGGCGGCCGGTCGGGGAGGGCGACCAGCAAGCTGGGCGGAGCAGCACGTCACGCAAAAAAGAAAGAAAGAGAAGTAGGACACGCAGCAAAGGGCAGCGCCTCGCCGAGGCAGCGTCACTGCTGCGTGGGGAGGAGGCACCGGCGCTGCGGTGGGGGAGTCGTGCGCGGCCGTCGGCCGCCTGCGATGGCCACGCAGTCGCGCCCCTTGGCGCGGGACCGTCAAACGCGCGGATCACAGCACTCGTCGGCGGCCTCGCGAAACGGAAAAGCGCGTTCGCGAACACACCCTGGCCTTTGTCTGCTGCTCCAGCCTCGTAGGCGGGCTACTTTCACGGTGGAAAGTCTCATCGGGTTTTCAGAGCGCGCTGAGTCTGTGTTAACCGGGGTGGTAGCCTGCGCAGTGGGTGCTAAACCGTCTCAAAGAAAACCTGCTTTTCCGTTGCTTGGCCCGGCCCGCAAGCGGTTGTCAACGCCTGTTTTGACAGTGTGAGGCCTGCTTTTTTTCGATTTTTTTGTTTTTGACTTACATGGGTGCCTTTCGGACCTTCGACGGAGTGCATCTCATACAAAAAGAAGCGTCTGGAGCTGAGCTGTCTGGGCCTACAAAATCACCCGTGTCAATGGATCGAAACGCTTCACTGTAGGGCTCCATGCAATCCGCGTCTGGGAAGGTTGCCAACGACCGCAAGGTGGCTTGCGGGCCGCCGCAGAGTACCTTGCGGAAACGCCTATGCATGGGCCATTGCGGCGAAAATCTCCCGCACTCTGCAGTCCCCGGGAGTAAGAAAAGTGACGTGGAGGGAGACGCTTTGAGGACGCGCTTGACGACACGGCTAGGGTGGATGGCGTATGCTTGAGGGGTGGCTCTCTCTTCCCCCCCCCCCTTCACTCCACTTACCCGCTTCTCTGCTTGCTGGTGGCCCCCTCACCTTTACTCCCCCACGCCCGTCCGCTCCCCCCCCGTTCTCGTCCGCGGGTGCCGCAGTCATGACGGCTTTTTGAGGCACTGCGGAGCGGCAGCTACTGCAGGCTGTTGTGACTGGAAATTGTGGCGCGGCGCGGGGATAGTGCCCGCCGTCTACTTCGCTTCAGCCGATAGTAGCGCTCTCTCCCGCCTCCCTCTCCCCTCAGCTCTCCTGCGCTTCCCGCTCACTCTCGACGGTAGGTATCGCGATGGAAGCGGCATCCGCTGAGGCGTAGAAGCCGGCCTCTAGCTGTCTGCCGCAGGTGGTGGTGATACTCCGCCTTGAAGTGTGCGGCTCCACTGCGGTGCTGTTGCAGGTAAACGAGCAGCTGCTGTCTCAGCGGAAGAGCGAGTACTCGGCGCTGGTCCAGGTAGCCAAGACGGCCCAGGGCTTCGAACACCTGTTCCGTCCCGGCCTCTGATTGGATACTTTCCGACGGTTGTTGACAGTCGCAGCGTGGGAGATTTTCGCAAAGGGCCGCGCAAGAATGACAGACTTGCGGACGCAAGCAGACTCCGCACAAAAATCTTGCTTGTCCACGCAGACTGGCTTGCGGAAAAGCAAGATCCCACGCAAGCCCGCAAGGGGCCCCGCAACCGAAAAAGCAGGTTTTTTTTGAGACGGTTTAGCACCCACAGCGCTGTTTCTCTTGTGCACCGCACCCGCCGACGTACACAGCCTGTTCCCTCTCACCTCTCGAGGGGGCAGCACAGCACCGGCGGTTCGTCAAAGCCCCTCTCCGCGCCACCGAGACCGCCAATGGGTACAGAACGGTCGTCCCGACGCACCCATCCCACGACACGGCCGTTGCCACCGGCGCACGCCTGCGCCCGTCGGCGGGCGGTGACCGCGTGCGCGGTAGCGGTGGCGGGGGCGGGAGCGGTGGCGACGGCGGCGGCGGCGGCGGCCGCGGGGGTGCCCGCCGCCGACGCGGCCGGCGGCGGGCGGGGTGGCCCGCCAGCGGCGTCTGCCATCGGCGCCCTGTTGCCACCGCCGGCCACCGTCATCACTGCCACTGCCGCCCGCATGGACGCTTGACGTCGGCACCCAACCGTGAGCCGCCACCCCGCTGGCGTCTGATGGAAACGAGGTCCCGCACTTGCGGCAACTCAACCGCAGCCGCTGCTGTCCCCCACAGGCACCAGCCGCCGACCACCCAGTCCACCGGCGGGCGCCGACGCCGCTCCGCCCTCTCACCTTGCCGCCGCCGCCGCCGCTGGCCGCCGCCAGCCGCCGCCGTCGGCCGCCACCGCCCCGCCATAGCGCCAGCCGTCCGCGCGCTGCCAAGGACGACGGCAAGCGCCACCCCGCGCGCCACAGCAGCAAGCCGCCCGCCGGCAACGCCCGCGGCGAGCGCAAGCCCACCCGCCCCGCCTCCTCGTTCCCCTCTCGCGGCTGTCGCCGTGTCCCTCCTCTGCCACCCAGACGAGCGCCGCCCCGCCGCCGTCGTCACGTCGGCGGCTCGGTCACTCCCGTCGTCACCCGGTTGGCTGCGGCGGGCGCCCGCCGCGTGGCGCTGAAGTGTCGTCTCGCCGCGGTCGGTCGTCCATATTACACCACCGCGCGTCGTCTCTGGGTTTTGCAGGCCATCCGCTGTTGCCTCCGCACGTCCGCTGTAGGCAAGGCGCCCCCCCTGTAGCCGGCGCCCCTCCGATGTCGTGCTTCCACCGTCGGTGGCGACCGCGTCACCCCCCATCATCACTGCCGCTCCGACGTCGCTGCTGCCGCATGTTCGTCGTGGTGCCGCTTCATCCGCCGTTACTGCCAGCCCTCCGTCGTCGGCAGCGCCCCCGCGGTGGTTCCGGCCGCCCCCTCGCGGTGGTGGCGCCCACCCCCTCCTCGCCGCTGCCGTGCCGTGGTCAGGGCGCCGTCGCTTTCGTTGCGGTCTCGTGCTCGTCGTTGCACAACCCCCCCCTTAGCGGCTGTTTCTCCGAGGCGCGACTGTCCCGCCAG
This sequence comes from Pyropia haitanensis, assembly GCA_008729055.1. Taxonomy (NCBI): domain Eukaryota; phylum Rhodophyta; class Bangiophyceae; order Bangiales; family Bangiaceae; genus Pyropia; species Pyropia haitanensis. The sequence continues at coordinate 1,680,912 of SDUX01000006.1, read as the reverse complement.
CGCTGCTGCGGTTGACGTCGACATCGTCAAGCCGCACCACCCGCCAGGGTCGCCCTCCGCCCGTATGGGTCTCTCCTCCTCACCGCTGCAGCGCTCCACTCGCCCGCAAGCACCTGCCCCGTCGGTGAGGGGGCGGCGACGTTTGGGACATCCCCCAGAGGGATCATCTCCCCCCTCCCCCCTCTGCGATTGACGTCGCGCGCCTGGCGGGGGCGGCGGCGCGCGCGGGCGCCCCGCCAGAAATTGACCAAATGACTGTCACAAACCAAGAGTCGTTAATGTAAATCACTTTCTGCCAGCCTAGAGACAAGTCCCTCTTGGCAGGCAAAACGTGATCGCTTCGATGGATGCCGCACTTTCGACAGCTGTCGTGTTTTGGGCTCGTCAGACACGGCGGTCGGGAGACGGCCAGTCGCACGGTTGGTGTCGTCGACGTCGGGGGATCCGTCGCGTGCCCCCGTCGGGAGGGTGGACGTCGTGCTGGTCTGCTTTGGCGCTTCCGCCGCTGTACCCCGCAGCGTGCACCCTCTGCAGCGGCTCCCTCTTGCCGGTCACCATGGTATGCTTTGGTTCCTCGTTGCACGGCGGACCTCTGTTTCCCGTTTTGCGCACGTCTGCAGCAACTGCGATGCGCGGCTCACGTCTCGGTCATCATCGTCCGTCGTGGGCGTCACTCGTCGCATGGCAGCACTTTGGGTTGCGGGATGCTGGCTGTGCCAATGGTAGTGCTGTGCTGTGGCAGTCACGCGGCAGCAGCTTTCGTTCGTTTCGTGGCGCTTGGCTCGCAGGGATCGGTGGGTGGGTGGCCAAGTCTGGGACGGACGTCTCGGCGCACGTACTGACTGCGGATGCTTTAACGTGACCCCTCTTGTGTTCCCACCTCTCATCTCGTGCGTTTGCCGTTTGCAGGGTATCGATTTGGAGAAGGGCGGGCGCATCAAGAAGGTTGTGCGGACCGCGCCCAAGTCGGACAACCCGTACCTGCGGCTCCTGGTGAAGCTGTACCGCTTCCTGGCCCGGCGTACGAACTCGCGGTTCAACCAGGTGGTGCTGAAGCGGATGTTTATGTCGCGTACCAACAAGCCGCCTATCTCGCTCTCCCGGCTGACACGCCACTCCAAGACTGCCCCCGAAGGCACCACGATTGTGCTGGTGGGCAAAGTGCTCGATGATGAGCGCATGCTGGATGTGCCGAAGCTGTCTGTGTGTGCGCTGGAGTTTTCCAGTTCGGCCCGGGCCCGCATTGAGGCAGCAGGGGGTGAGGCGCTGACCTTTGATCAGCTGGCCCTCCGGTCGCCGACCGGCAGCAAGACGCTGCTGATCCGGGGCCCCAAGCACGTGCGCGAGGTGTATCGCCACTTTGTGGGTCACCAGGGCAAGCACGTCAAGCCCTATGTGCGGTCGAAGGGCCGCAACTTTGAGCGCGCGCGTGGTCGCCGGCACAGCTGTGGGTACAAGAAGAAGGGTGGCCACTAGGGCGGGGGTGGTGGTGGCATGCATTTGGGCGGTGCTCTTGTGGAAAGTGGTTGCTGGTGGCTGCGCTCACCCAGATTGCGTTTGACGCCCACGCTTCCTGCTACGAAAGGCACGGCGAGCAAATACTTAGAGCCTGTTTCCCGTCACACATGCGCCTACGGCTTGAGCTGTTGCTAGGCCGCTTGAAGTGTGCCGCGCCGCTCTGGCAGCTCCTTGGGGGAGCATCCTCCTGTGGCATCTCCTGTCTTGTGTCTTTGTCGAGGCGCTTACTGGTGCGAAGGGGGTTGACCTGTTCTTCATCATGTGTATGCACGGGCGCATTGCGGGAGGGCGTGGACCAAGGATGGTGCGTGGGTGGCCTGGAAGACTCCTGCTGCGATGGGCGGGAAGCCGGCGCATGAGTGGGGCTTTCCCAGAAGAGCGACGATGCTGCAAGCCGAAAAGTGCACCCATTGATGTGCAACCGGCGTACGTTTCACGGGCCTGGCTGTGGAACGCCAACGACTCGTGCATCACGGGTGGCGACAGATGTACAACGTCGCGTCGCGCAAGAAAAGTGCAAGCCAGGGCAGCGAAATGCATGGAGTAGCCCATCATGCAACACAGCGTGGCTGTTCTTTCTGCGCACCTGCCCCCACCACACGCACTAGAGGTTTGCCTAGTCGTCCTCGGTCCACCGGCCGTTGTCTTCGCTCTGGTCGCTGTCATCATCGTCGCCCGCCAATTGCCGCCCATATCCATCCACCGCCACCGCAGACGTGAGCGACGACTCCGTCGCGGCGTCCGCAGAGTCCATCCCATCCATGTCCACGGCCACGTCCTCAAACGGCTCCTCGTCGGCAATGTCCACCCGCTGCTCCAGCCGGTTGATACTTACCTTGGCCAGGGACACGACGGGGATCTCATAGCCTGACAGGAAGGCGCGGCCGGCATCGTCAGTTTTTTCAATCAAAACCGCGACGCCCACCACCGTCGCGCGGGCCATCCGTGCCAGCTTGAACAGCGCCTCGCAGGTGCTGCCGCCGGCCAAGAAGTCGTCGACGATGAGGATGCGGTCCGACGCGTTGAGATACTCGGTGGAGACGATAAGCTCCGACGTGGTGCCCTTGGTGTGGCTCCTGTACGAAGCCTGGTAGCTCTCAGAGATGGTCAGTGGCCGGGACTTGCGGGCAAACACGAGCGGCAGTGAGAGGGCACGTGCCAGTGCCAGTGACGGGATGAGGCCCGTCGCCTCGACGGTCAGAATCTTGGTCGGGTGCGTGTGCCGCATCCGCGCAGCGAGCTCCTCCCCGCATGTCATGGCTAGCTGCGCATCTACCTGGTGGTTGAGGAAGGAGGACACCTTGAGGATGCCGCCCGACAGCACCTTGCCCTCCCGCAGGATCCGCTCACGGAGGAGCATGGCGCCCACGTACCGCCGGCGGGGGGTGCGGGACTGCTCCCGAACGCTCTCGGATGCCTCAAAAGAGCTGAGCTCCAGTCGGAACCGCCGCATCAGACGGCGGTATAGCTCGTCAAACGCCGCGGACTGGGCAATCGACGCGTTCTTTGCCGACGCGTACTCGATGGCCACCGCCGCAACCCCGTGCGTAATGATCTCCGCCTCGCCGTCATAGTAGGCCACGGCCGAGCGGAAGCGCGTCATCCGGTTAACATCCGAGATGGGCTGTACCTTGGCAATCATGTCGTCCGCCTCCCCGTCAATGGCGCGAGTGTAGTAGCCAGTCTGGCGGCTCTTGGTCACCCGCCCGTCGAGCGACGGCGGCTCAATTGCAAAGTCCGACGCCTCGCTGATGCCCGGGAGGCCCGTCGCCATGTACACAGCACGCGCCTTGGCCGCCGCCAGGGTGGACAGCGTCGAGTCGGCGGCCCGCGCAAAGGCGCTTGCGTCGGGCGCGGCAAAGTCCTCAAAGTTGACGTGGATGAGTACCCCCAGCCGGGCGTACGCGTTCTTGAGCTCCGCGTACTTGCGGGGCCCCACCGCCGCTGCCCACGCGTCGGCAAACTCCTGCTGCTCCCCGACGGGCAGCGGGGGGAGGAGACCGGCCGCGCGGCGCTCCGAGTAGTCGATGAGCAGCTCCGACGCCAGCAGGGGGGGGCCCCCGTCGGGGTCGTCGCCGCCGCCGTCACCACGGGCCGCCGCCGCCACCTCTGCATCACTAAACCCACCGGTTGCCGCGTCGTCGGCCGCCCGGCTCCGCCGCGACGCCCGCCGCGGCTGCCCACCACCGCCGCCGTCGCTGGCGGCACAGCGGGCAGGGGACCGCGCCGGTGCCGCACGGCGGGGTGGGGGTGGCGGCGCAACGTTCGCGCCGCCCAGAAAGCGGCTACGAGCACCATGCCGCGACGGTAAGGTCGTCCCGACTAGCGACCGGCCGCTCCGCAGGGGGGGGCGGGCGGTCGCGGCGGCGCCCACGGCCGCCGCCAGCGACGACGTTGGGAGCCCGCCCTTCAGGCATGTTGTCGGGGGTGGGGCGCAAAAAGTGGTGCCCGCACCCGCAGGCGAATGGGAGGGTGAGTGCATCATAGGGGAGGGCGGCGGTCGGGAGCGGGCCACGTGAAGTGGCAGCGTGCAAACTGCTCGGCGAGGGGTTCACATGGTGAGGGCGGCAGCGAAGGATGCGGCGCTGTGGATCGACCGGTGCACTCCACGGTCTCGGCTCTGTCTCTGCGAGAGATCATGCTCTCAATTGGACTGCCTTCTTACGTGTGTTCAAATCAGTAGCCCCCCTCAGTACCGGGAGCCCACGGGATGCGCTCGCCCTTGCCTGCAGTGTCGGGCGTGGTACTCTCGTAGCTACGGCGCAAGCGCTCACCCTCTTCCTTGCAACCCCCCTCTTCCATACCCCCTCCTGCGCAGTGCTACCAAACCCGTGGACCCCTGGAGAACAAAATTTGGCCGGAATCGGGCGTGCGCGGGCGTGCAGCGGCGTGCAAACCCCCCTCTACGGTATCGCAGAGGCCGATTTTTCCAACACCTGCCCTATAGCGCCGCTCAGTCGTCCGTGCACGGGCTCCGGTGCACTTTTTTTCCACCCATACATGGAGGGCGTACTGGAGCTCGTGATGGACCTCGACCATATCACCGGAGGGCGTGCACGTCGTTCCCCGCCGAACGACAAATCGCAGTGCACGCGGACGCCTGTAACTCGTGCCGCCGATGCACAAGTTATTCTGGAGTCATGCAGGCGATGCACGAGTTCCGCACGCGGCCCAGCCGAGGATCGTGCAACGCGTGCGTAAGTCGGTCACATTTAACCCGGAATGATGCACGGTTTCGCGACAATGCGTCGCCATGTGAGCAGGCCTTCCAGAAACTACTGGGTACACCCGACCAGAGAGCCCTTCATTCCGTGCTGTTTGTCCGACATGATGGACTGACTCGATCTTAAGACCATCAGATGGCCCACACAGGAAGCCCATTGCACGGCGGTTGCCCAATCAGCAAGGACGTTACGGCCTCACACAGTCATACCCTCCCATTTCCAAAATCTGTTGTGACCTCATACCAAAACGCAAGTCGACTCAACAAGTGAAGGCACTCCCCTCCACCCGCACCACACGCACACCTCGTGTAGCAAACTGACTGGGCGCGGAAGTCACCGGCACCTGCGTTGCCGTTGCAGCCGACCCACCAATGAAGGCCCAACTCCCGCGACCCGTCTCTGTCTGAGCGACCGCCCGACACCGCCCGTGCTCTTTACACGACCACGACCCTACCGCGACAAGAAGGCATCGAGTCGCAAGCATCTCCCCCATCAACAATCTCCCCACAAGGCGGCAGTTTTGTAGATGACGCAGACCCACCCCCTCGGCGCCCCTCCCCTGCCCCCGGCGGCTTTCTGCTGTCAATGGCTACGTGACGGCCAGCGTCTCCCTCGCGAGTACCTGTCGCGCCCGACGGCGGAGTGACAGCACCTGGCCGCCGGTGCCGCCTCCTCCGACGTCTTTTCGACGAAGTGACGCCGCCGCCGCCCTCCCCCGTGACGACGGCACGGCAGCTGCCGGCGACCAGTGCCGCCCCACAGGTCTCTTCTTCACGGCGGGGTCGACCCCCCTGCCGTCCCCTGCGACGACGGCGCGGCAGCTGCCGGCGGCCGGTGCCGCCCCCACCGGTCCCCCCTTCGTGGCGGGGTGGGCGCCCCCGCCGCACCCCCTTCTTCACGGCGGGGTCGACCCCCCTGCCGTCCCCTGCGACGACGGCGCGGCAGCTGCCGGCGGCCGGTGCCGCCCCCACCGGTCCCCCCTTCGTGGCGGGGTGGGCGCCCCCGCCGCACCCCCGACGGCGGAGCGGCAGCTACCAGCGGCTGGTATGTGGCACCCATTTTTGACGAATGTGAGCGTACAATGAAGTGTATATCTCTGGCGAAGCTGGTGCTGTCGGAGACCTTGGCAATAAATGCAACTCAAGTGCAGCGGGGTCGCAGTATAGCTTCAGAAGACTTGGGCTGTGGCTGGCCCAAGTCGCAGTGTGCCTTTCGAGGGCTTGGCCCGCACTAGACCGAAAATGCTCAGGCAATACCGAGTTGAGGCACGCCGCTGCACGAGGAGGAGCAGCCTCCTGCACGCCCCCTCACGTCGGCGGCACGCGGCGCTCACGAAGGCTGACACGCCTCGCGTGCCGCACATGCACAACTTCGGGCCGGAGTCGTGCTGATTTCACGTCCCGCACGCTCGCCAGGGGTCCACGGGTTTGGTAGCACTGCGCTGTTGCCCCCCTCTTTCTGTTCCCTCTCCCTTCTGTTATCCCTCCCTTCTGTTCCCCTCCCTTTCTGTTCCCCCCTGATTCTGGTCCCCCCTGATTCTGGTCCCCCCTGATTCTGGTCCCCTCCCTCTCTGTTCCCCCCGTTTTGTTTCCCTCCCACCTCTTCCACCCAGTCTCCTGTTTCCCTCCACATGTTCCATCCCCCTCCTTTTCTCCCCCACGTCTTCCACTTCCCCTTCTGTCTACCCGCACCTCTTCCACCCCCCCCCCCCCCACAGTCTCTCTCCCCCACCCCGTTATTCCCCCCCCCTCTTCCCCTGCCAGTTTGTCCTTCCTCTCTGTCTCGCGCGCATCGCCCCTCGCCTCCCCCCCGCCCTGACTCTCACGCCACCGTCACGCGATGTCCCGCCGCCCGCATCGCCCACCCGCCCGCACACGGGCGCTCCCCCCCGAAGCGCTCCCCCTCCACCGCCACACTCGTGGGGAGGTGATGGCAACCGCTGCCGCCCTGGCCGTCGTGCTCTGCCTACTCTCCCTGGTTCTCCTTGCGGAGCGCCTTGGCGCGGCGACGGGTGGGGGTGGGGGGGAAGTGGGGGGGCAGGGCGTGCCGCCGCCGTGGGAAGGGAGGCTCGCCACGGGTGGTGGGGCCGGTGCCGGCAGCCCCTACGCCGCCCGCGGAGGCGACGCGGCCTTGCGTCAGCTGCTGGCGGTGGTGGCGGGCCCGTCCCCCCGGGCGGCCAGTGCTGACGGCGCCGCCGCCGGTACGGCCGCCGGTGCCGCCGCCGGCCGTCGGCTGGTGGTGGTGGCGGTGGCGGACGCGGCGGTGGCGGACTTGGCGCTCAACGCCGCGTGTGGGGTGGCGGCCGCGGCGGGCCGGCGTCTGCTCCTGTTTGCAGCCGACGAGGGCGTCTACGCGGCCGCCGCGGCGGCGGGGGTGGCGGTTTTTCTGCGCGAGGGGGCGGGGGGGGGCACGGAGGCGGCTGCGGCGGTGCCGCCGCCGCCCGTGGCTGTTCGCACCGGCGGCGGCGACGCGGGCCCGGGCGCGGCGCTTGCACCCGCGGCAGCAGTGGCAGCAGCATCAGCGGTAGGGGCGTCGGTGGCTGCTGCCAACGCGGGCGACGGGGCGCTCCCCCTCCCCCCCCTCGCAACCGGGGAGGGCGCCCTCTTTGGCACTCCCGCCTTTGTGGCGCTGTCCGTCCGCAAGTCGGCCGCCGCGGCGGCCGTCCTCGCCGCCGGCTACGACGTTGTCCTCACCGACGTGGACGTTGGGTGGGTCGGCGACGCGGCGGCGGCGCTGGGCGCGGCCGCCGCCGCCGCGGGCGGCGCAGCAGTGGCGATCACGTCGGACGCGCGGGCGGGGCAGGCGCCAAACTGGGTGGTCAACTCGGGGCTCTACTTTGCCGCGAGCAGCTCCCCGCTGCCGCCCCGCAAACGTGACGGCGGCGGCGGCAGCAGCGACAGCGGCGTTGACGGCGCTGGCGACGACGGCGCGGCGGTGGCGCTGCCGGGGAGCGGGGCGGGCGGCGTGGAGCGGCTGCTCCGGGCGGTCGCCCTCTACGCCCGCCGCCAGCGGCGGTCGGAACAAAAGGCGTGGAACGCGGTGGCGTGTGGCGCATTCAAGGGCACCCGCGGCGGGCCTGGCCGCCGGCTGGGCACCACCGGCTGCGCCTACCGCGGCGTGCGGGTGGCCGTCGTCGGCACGGAGGCGTTTCCCAACGGCGCTGACGCCGAGCTGTGGGCGGCGGGCGCGGCGGCGGCGGCCGGCGGCGGGGCGCCACCGCGGCGGGACCCCCGGTGGGCGCCCGTCGTGGCCGCGCACGCCAACTACGTGGTTGGCCGGCGGGCCAAGGTGCGGCGGCTGGCGGCGGCGGGACTGTGGCACCTTGGGGGGGGGGGGGACTGGCGCTCCGCCGCGGCAGCGTGTATCCGGCGGCTGTGAGCAGGGGCCGGGGGGTGGCAGAGGGAGGGGGGCGTGAGGCAGGACCACCGCGGCTGTGGCCAGCGTCACACCGTTGCCCCTCCCCACTCGACACCCCCTTCCCCCCCCCCCTTTGCCATCCCCTCCGACATCAGCCCTTTCTTCGACACTTGCGACACGGGCGTGAGGGCCTGCGCGGCGCCACTGCTGTGCCCGCTCCCTCCACCTTCTCGACGGCGGCTGCTCGTAGCGGGCGCCCACGGACTTCCGGTTGGGTGGGGGTGGGGGGTCGCAGGTGGCAGCGTCAGGTGGCGGTGTCGCCTATCGACCACCACCGCCTCGGCCGCCGCCGCGTGACTCCTCGGTGGGCAAGGGGGGAAGGGGGTGGCGTCGGGAGAGTCTGCGCGCTGTTCCTTGCGGCCACCACCGCCCCCGCTCGCCGCGGGTGCGACGGCAGTGTGCGGGGGCGGGGGATAGGCGGTGGCATCGCCGCCACCGTTGCCGCCCGGTGCCGCCGCCGCCGCCTCCTACCTGGGAGGGCTACGCCGTCCCCCGTCTCCGTGGGCGCCCCCCACTGATCGGCGGCCACCCCCCTGATGTGTCTGCCCCCCCGGCGTGCCCACGCCCGTGGCGTGGCGGGGGCGCCCAGCGGACGTGTGGGTGACAGCAGTCGAAGGAAACAGGTGCCCGCTGTGCCCCCGCCCGCGCTCGTCACGCGAGGAGCCCCCGCCGCGGCAGCTGGGGCTGCGCGTCGCCCGCGGCGGCGTGTGGCTGGCGGCTCGCCCCGCCCCCCCACGCTGGCCATCACGTCAGCGGCCCGGACGGTGGTCCCCCCGGCCGCGGCACGCGTGTGTGCCAGCCACGCGCTGCCCTTTTCTCCCGCCCACCACCTGTCGTCTTGCACCGACGCCGAACCTCTTCCCGCCTGACACTCCCCTTTCTCTCCTGCGCCATGCCCACAAAGCCGTCGTTCAGCGCGCTGCCGATGCTAGCTGTTTGCCGGACAGGTGGCCCGCGTCAGCGGTGATGTCCACGCTGGCGTGTGGTCTTCAGACCGATTCCCACAACGCGCTATTGAGGCTCGTTGGGGGCGCGGGGGAGAAGGGGTAGCCCACAGTCTCTCTCACCCGGGGTCGAGCTCCTTGCGCCCAAACAGCGTCCCATGCCATGCACGGTTGGATCGTGCCGCTGAGCTCAAGATTGCTGCCAGCTGTGGTTGGTGGCTGGCCCTGTGAGCGCTCTGAGCACGGCCGTACGCGCGTCAGGCACGCCAGGCCGGTGCGGGAAGTAGTGCCACCAGTCGACTGTAGGCATTGTGGCTATCCACCTCTGCCGGTGGTGCACTCGTACCACCCGTTCAGGATCAAGCATGACCTTGGTCCAGAGAGGCAATACGTCTGGACAGAGTGGTCACATGGACACTTTTCCATGGTGACCGTGTCATCCTCGTCGTCCCCTTGCTGCGTCTCGCCGTCGATCAAGATAAAAGACCACAATGACGAGCAACGACAAAGGAAAAAGACGAAAAATAGACCAATACGTAGAATACAAGTGCCCACAAACCTACTTGGAGGCCACACCTTGTGCTTGCGCGGGGAACAGCCATCCCTCACCGGGTGGACCGGGTCCCTGCGACTCTGCATCGGAGAAAAACATACGGTTTGCGATATGTACGACGCGCCGCGCTGGCGCCGCCCGCGGCGTGGGCACCCCACTCCACCGCCGCTGCCCCTCGCTCAGGCGTCCCGGCCGGCCGACCGCGGGCGCCCCCCCCACTCCGCCGCCGCCGGCGTCACCGGCCGCCGCGTTGCGACCGGCGGCGCCGTCGCCTCGGGCCGCCGCGTCTCCACCGGCGGCGCCGCCGACCGCCACGTCGCGATCGGCCGTCGCGCCACGGCTGGCCGCCGCGTCGCGGCGGGCTGCGCCGTCGCCGCGGGCGGCGGCCGCGGCGTCGCCGACGCGGTCGGCGCCGCGAGCGGTCGGCGCGGCCCAACCGGCGGGCCCGTCACGATCGTCACGAGGGGGCTGCTCGGCACGGGCCACGGCGCGACCGGCGCCGCCGGCCGCCGCGTCGTGACCGGCGGCAGCACGGGTGGCCGCGTCGTGGCGGGCGTCAGCCGCGGCGCCGCCCCTCCTCCGACCGCCCACCCGTCGGCAGTGACAGGCGTTGCCGGCGCCACTGTCTCTGTCACGGCCGTCGACGTGCCTGTCGGCGGGGCGGTCGTCGGGATGCGGCTGCCGCCGAGCGCAATGTCCACAACGCCGCCATTCGCGCCCGGCGGCGCCGTCACCGCGTCGACGGCCGCGTCGTCGAGCGCCACCTCGGCGCGCTCAATCTCCCCCGCTGACCGCCCGTTGGCGGCCAGGTAGTCGGCGAGCAGCCGGTTGCGGGGCGCCCGCCCGTGGCGCACCGCCGCGTCGGTGTCCAACGGGCTGAGGCGGCCGCGCCCGTGGCCGCGCCCCCGCCCCCGCCCCCGCCCCCGCCCGCGCGCCGACCGCCCCCGTGGCGCCGGCGGCGGCCGCGGCGGCCGCGCGTACGCGACACACGGCAGGCCAAACGTGTCGCCGGCGGTGCGGTCAAACGGGGTGAGCACGTCCGACGGGCGGACGCGGATGCCCTGCTGGGTGCCGCCAAACTCGTTGCGCGTCGCCGGGTAGGCGTGCTGCCGCGCCATCCAGTACCGGTCGACGGCGGCGTGGAGGCTGAAGAAGACCGGGTCCGCCGCGGCGCGGCTCATGTAGTACATGTCGCCCACGTTGGGCCCCACCCCCGAGATGTCGGGCCGCCGCAGCAGCGCCGCGCCAATGCCAATGTGCGCGGCCGCGTGGGAGAGCTCCAACGCGGCGGTAAAGTCGGCGTACGTGGACGAGTGGCGGCTGGCGCCGCCCGACGAGACGAGCGCGGCGAGCACGTCGGGCGTGTCAAAGGCAATGTCGCCCATGCCGCCCGCCTCGTTGGCGTTGAAGCCCCGCATGACGCAGTGGGGGGACGGCACGGGGGAGGTGAGGTTGTAAAAGGGGCCCGACGGGATGCAGCCGCCCGCCTCGGCACCGCCGAGGAGGTCGTCTCCCCAGATGGGGGAGCGGTGCGGCGCGTCCGCGTCGAGCGGCCAGTCCCCTGTGGCAAAAAGGGATGGGGGGGGGGAGAGAGGCGGGAGGCGCACCCAACAGGAAAAAAACGGGCGTGTGTGGCAGTCGACGAGGCGGCGGCGGTTCATGCTGGCTGGTCAGTGTCGCGTCCCTCGCCCGGCAGGGGCGGTCAAACCAGCCGCCCCCCTCCCACGCTCTCACGACCACCGGCACACGGCGGCGGCGGCCGCGCCGCCAAGTCCCTCCCAGAGCAGCCCCCACGTACAGTACGGCACCGTCACGTTGGGGTGGATCACGCGGAGGGCCTCCTCAAACTCGAGCACAAACAGGCGGTGCCACGGGAGGAAGCGGGCCCCCCCGTGGGCGGCCACCCGGTGGGCCTCGTGCAGCCGCACAAAGTCCGCGTAGCCGCCCGAGCGGACCAGCTCCCGGACGGTGGTGGTGTACGCCCACCGCTCCGACGCGGTGAGCGTGCGCGCCTCCTTGCGCACCCGCACGTTGGTCGGGATGCACCGGTCGTAGCCGCGGCCCGCGTAGTAGCCACGGCGGGCGGCGCCGGCGGCGGTGGCGGCTGCCTGCCGCGCCGTCGTGCCGGCCGCTGCCGCCGCCGCCGTCGTCGCCGCCGCCGCCACGTCCGTCCCCCCCGCCGTGGCCGCCACCACCATCACCAGCACCAGCACCAGCGCCGCCGCTGCTGCCGCCGCTGCCGCTGGTGCACGGACGAGCCGCCACGGCTGCCCAGCCGCGGGCCACGGCGGGCAGGGCCGCCGCCCTGCGGGGTGGCCCCCCCCCATTCTCGATGCGGGCGGGGAATCGGAGCTGCTGGGGTGGTGGCGTCGGGGGGGGTGGCGTCGGCGGTTGGGGGGGGAATGCCAGACGCCCCGCAGCGCCGCGCGCGCGCGCGCGCGACCGCGCGCGCGCGCCCTGCCGCCAAAGACACCCGCCGGCCGCCAACGCCCGCGGCGGTGGGGACCGGCGGCGACAAGGGCACCGCCGCCCCGCCGCCACACCCAGCCGACACACGCGCGCGCGGCAACGGCGGCAGCAGCGGCAGCGTCGGGCGGTCGACGCGGCGGCGGCGGCGGCAGCGGCGGGCGGGGGCGTGGGGGCGTGGGTCGGCGACGCGGGGGGGGGGGGGGGGGGGGGGGGGGTGGGTGTTGCGCCGCGCTCAAGTACGGGACGCACGCGCGGGCACACTGGCCGCCGCTCGGCGGCGGCGGTCGTGGCAGCGGCGGAGGAGGGGGGGTTGGGGGGGGGGAGCGGAGGGGGGGGGGGTGCCTCACTGGCGGCCGCGGCGGTGACCACGGAGCGTGGCCGCCTCGTCTTTTGTGCCGTGGGGGGGATGGGGAGGGCGGGACGAGTTGGGGGGGGGGAGCGCCGCCGCCGCCGCCACCGCCGCCGCCGGTGGTGGGGGGTGGAGCCACGGACGAGGCGGCGACGGCGGCGGCGGTGGTGGCGGCGGCGCGCGACGACGGCGAGTGCGTCAGCCTGGCGGGGAGGGGTTTGGGTGGGGGTCGCCGCGGCGGCCGCGGCGGAGCCGCGCCCGCCCCACCGTCACGCGATGCCCGCCGCGTCTGGCACGCCACCCCCACGCCCCCGCCGCCCGTGGACCGTAGTGTCTGGGGATAGCCGCAGCGGCGGCGGCCGCCGCGGCCGGCCGCCGCGGCGGCTGCCGTAGCGGCCCCCCCCCCCCGACGGCACGGGCGCGGGGCGGCGGATGAGGAACGGGCGGGCGCCCCCTGGGTGCCGCCCGCCGCCCGACACACCCGCCGCCGCGGGTCGGCACCCGCCGCGGCGGCGCCGCCGCCGCCGCGCGCGCCGCGCGCCGCCGCGGCGGGGCGGCGGCGGCGGCGGCGTCCCCCCCCCCCCCACCCCCCACCCCCCCCCCCGCCCGTCTCGCCGCACCCCCGTGCGGCCGCCGCGGCGGCCGCCGCCGCCGCCGCCGCCACACCCCCACCTCGCCGGCGGCACGACGCGCGGCGGCCGCCGCCGCCGCCGCCACGCGGCGGCGCCGCCGCCCGCGGGGGGCGGGCTCATCGCGGCGCGTCGGCGGCGCCACCCCCCCCGCGCCCCGACGGGGCGGTGGCGCGCCCGTTTCCCCCGCGCTGTGAAAGGAAGAGCGTGCCGGGGAAAGAGGGGGGGGGGGAGGGGGGGGGGGGGGGCACACTGGCTGTGGTGGGTGGATCCCTGGGGGGTGGGGGGGGGGGGGGCCACGCGCCGCCGCGTGCCCGCCGTGCGGGCCGCGTCGGTTGGGGGGGGGGGGGGGGGGGGACCATGCGCACCGCCGGCGCCGCGGCGGCCCGCGACGGCCGCCGCGGCAGCCGGCCGACGCGGCAGACGCGCCGCCCCGCGCGGCAGCGTCGGCCGCGGCAGGCGGGGCGGGGGGCGGGGGGGGGAGGGGGGATGGCGCGTCGCGGCTCCCGCGGCGGCGTCTCTCCCCCCCCCCACCCCGGTGGGGGAAGAGGGGACCCGGCCCGCCCGTCGGCGGCGGTCGCCCAGGGGCATCCCCCCCCCACCCATGGATGGGCGACGCCGCGTCGGCCGGCGGGGCCATGGCGGTGGGGGGGGGGGGGGGGGGTGGCCGAGGGGGGGGGGAACCGACGCAGCCGCCGCCGCTGGCCGGTGCGGGCCGGCGGCGGCGCACCCCCCCGCCCCCCGTCTGTGCGGCGCGTGCAGGGGCGCACGCCCGCCGCGGCGGCGGCGCGCCGGCAGACGCGGCCGACCGCCGGCGGGCCGGCGGTGCTCACGGGTGGCGCGCGGCCGTTGCCGGCACAGCGTCTGCGTGGGCGCGCCCCGCCGCGGCGGGCGGTGCGCCGCAGCCGGCCTTTTTTTTTTTTTTGTTGGTGTGGGCTTTATCGTTGCCGGCGTCGCTGCGGGGCTGGACGGGGAGGCGGCGCGCGGCGTCGCACGGGTGCAACCGCAGTGGTGGGGGAGCGCGGGGGGGAAGGACCGCCACGGCCTAGCTAGGCGCCCTCCCCACTCCACGCGCGCCGGCGCGGCGGTGGCGGGGCGGGCGTGGCCACCGACGGCGCCCCCCCCCCCCCCCCCCCCGGCCGCCGCCGCGGCACGGTCGCCGCCACCGCCGCCGCGGCACGGGCGGGTGGTCGCCACCGCCGCGGCGGCCGTCGCGGCCGCACCGCCGCGGCGGCGGCGGCGGCCCGCCGCGGGCGCCGCCCCAAACGTCCATTGATTGCCGAGCCGCTGCCGACTTTTTTTTTCTTTCCAAATGGGGGGGAGGGGGGGGGGGCGGGGGGGGGGGGGGGGGGGGGGCGTGCGCGTTGGCCAGCGCAGGGGGGGGGGGGGTGGGGGGGGGGGGAGGGGGGGAAGAAGCGGCACCACCATCCACGCCAGTCGCCCTCACACTTTGGTGGGCACAAACACGCATGCAATGCAGACGGGGGGAGGGAGGGGGGGGGGGGGGGGGGAAAGGGCCGCGGTGGCGCGCGCCACCGCGGCGGGGCGGCGCGGCGCTCGGGTCGCGGCACGGGCGGCGCCGCCGCCGCGGCGGCGGCGGCGGCGGCGGCGGCCGCCGCCGCGGCGCTCACGCCGCGCGCGCAAACCGGCCGTTGCGGCGGTGCCGCCGCGTCGCCACCCCGCGCGGCGCGACGCCCAGCGGCGGCCGCGGCGGCCGCGCCGCCGCCGCTGCCGCTGCGGGGGGGGCCGCCGCCGCTGAGGCCGCCGCCGCTGGTGCCGCCGCCGCCGCCGCCGCCGCCGCCGCGACGGTGGGCCGTCCCGTCCCTGCCGGCGGCGGCGGCGGCGGCGGTGGCCCGTCCGCCCACCCGCCCCCCGCTGCCGGCAGACGGCCCAAAGCGGGCGTGGCGACACCCGCCGCCGCGGCGGCCACGGCGGCCGCGCCCGACGCCACGGTCGCGGTGGTGGCGGCGGCGGCGGCGGCAGCGGCGGCGGCGGCGGCGGCGGCGGCGGCCGTGGCGCCCCGCCGCGGCCGTGCCGCCGACAGCAGGGCGACGGCGGTGATCGACACGGCGCGGCGGATGGTGTGGGCGGGCAGGCGGGACGGCAGCCAGTCGACCGGCGGCGGCGGCAGGGAGCCACCGCCAAGGAGGAGCGGCGGCGCGGCCGCCGTCGGGGGGGGGGGAGGGGGCGCCCACGTCGGCACCACCGTCGCCGCGTCGGCGGCCGACGCGATCGCCGCCGCGTCGGCCACGGTGGGCGTCACGGCGGCGACCGCCTGGGGGGGGGGGGGACCGACGCCGCCGTCCGAAAGGGTGGCGGCGGCAGCAGCTGCACCGCCCGCCGCGCCGGCCGCCGCGGCGTTGCCCGCCGGCGGCCGCGCGTCGGCGGGGCGGCCGCCGGCGGGGCGGCCGCCGCCGCCGCCGCCGCCGCGGCGGCGGCGGTGGGCGCGTCGGGCACGAGCGGCAGCGCGGGGGTGGCGGCGGCAGCGGCAGCGGCCGCGGCGGCGGCGGCGGCGGCGGCCACCCCCCCCGCCGGCGGGAGGGGCTCCCACCCGCCGCCGCCGGCCCGGGTCGGGGCGGGCACCGACGGGGCGGCGGCCGCCGCCGCCGACGCGCTCCCCGCCGTCGGCAGCGTGTCGGGCACAAACGGGAAGGCGGGCGGCGTCGTGGCGTCGGTGGTGGCTGGCAGCGCGGCGGTGCCGCCGCGGTCCGTGGCGGCCGCCACCCCGGTGGGGACGGCCGCCCACGCGTCGCCGACGCCGGGCCAGTCGTCGCTGCCCGTCACGGCCGACGTGCCCGACAGGCCGCCGAGCGTCGCCCACGGGTCGGCGGCGTCGCCGCTGCCGTCGGCGACGGCGGCCGCGCCGCCGCCCAGCGGGGGTGCCCACAGGTCCTCCACCCCCGACGCGGTGCCGCCGTCGGTCATGGACGGCGCCGCCGACAGCGTCGGCACGGCGCCATCGTCCCCATTGTCGAGCGCGGGCGGCGCCCACGGCGGCGGCGGCGCCGCCGCCGCCGCCGCCTCGCCGGCCGACGCGATGGCGCCGGCGAGGACCCCGCCGGCGCCGTCGTCGGCGGTCGGCCATAGCGGGACCGCCCGGCCGGCGTTGGGGGTCTTGGCCAAGGCGCCAGCCGCGGCGGTGACGTCGGGCACCGCGTCCTGGTCGGGCTCCGCCGCACACCACAGGCCGAGGGCGGCGCTGTCGCCCGGCGCGGCGTCCTTCCACACCGTCGAGCTCAGCGGGCCGTCGCCAAACAGGTCCCAGGGGAGGCCGGACAGGTCGCCCGAAAAACCGGGCGCAGCTGGCCAGTCGGACATGGTAGCGCGGCCGAGTGGGAGCGGTGGAAGGAGGGGGGGGGGGGTGGGGGGAGGGGAGGGGAGGGGACCGAAGGGGACAAGAACAGGGTATGGCGGCGATGGTGCGAGGACCAGAGAGGAGCACAGGAGACAGTTAGTGGCGAGGGTGGGGGGGGGTTTGTGCTCGAGCTAGGCCGCCGGGCACGTCAAAAAAAGTTGGAGCGTCCGTGGCGGGCGCTTGTATCCCAGGGCGGTCATGAACCAGTGCCCGCCACACGTGCAGGGGCTGCGGGTGCACGTGCGGGGCGGGTGCGGCTGGGTGGATTTTTTACGAGGGGGGGGAGGCACCTCCCCACCTCTCAGGGGCCCCCGCTCGCCGGCCCAGCGGACGCCGCTGCCGCGGCGAGCCGACGCGCGGCGGCTCTGGATTGACCAGTGGCGCCGATGGGTTGCGTTTCGCCGCCGTCGTCGGCTGGTGGCGGTTGAGGGCCCTGGCTGGCGATCCCCCACGCGCGGTGTGTGGCTGTGAAGCGTCGTGCCTGGCGCGGCAGCGGCGAGCCCCGACCGTAACGCGACGGCGCGCGCACAGCCCCACAATAACAAAACCAGGAGCCACCCGCTGCCGCTTGTTGTGGCGTGTCACGCCCGCGCTTTTGCACGCTTCGGCCACGCAAGCGGACGAGACAGCTGTGACCAGACAAACTGCGCTTCATCGAATTGAATTGTGAGTGCCACGATCAATTACATGCAAGTGCCCTTACGGCAGGACGCAAGAGATTTCAAGAACACCACGACAGGTAGACGACACACCGACGGCCGCACCAGGATCAATCGCGGACAAAGGCCCAGCTCTGTGAGGATGACGGGCTGCTGCGCAGCACGGACAAAACTCTGTACCTTGGGGAATCGGCCGATTTGACCTGTTCTGGTTTGTTTGACTCTTCCACGAGTGTCTGCAACTTGTCCCTCAGCGCCCCAGAACGCTGTTTCTCGTGTTCCTGTGGCACACGCCCAGAGCAGATGGGCTCATCCCTGAAAAGGGAAGCTGCGGCGAGTCCCCGTTTTTGGTATCAAGCATGAGAACCACCTCGTCGAGGTATGTACGAACGTCTTTTTTATCGCCGGCTGTTCCGTGGTCATCGACCACCACCCGGCAGTATTGGACTCTGCACCAGATCACGTGTTGCATGAATCCGAGCAGTCTATTCCCATGCGTGCCGCCGTGCACCCGATTTCGTGCAATCGTGCAGCACACGTATGACTCTCTGCTCAGGTTCTGAAAGGAGTGCTCTCTTCCAAGCGGTAGCTCCCCACGTGCGGTGCGTGCTCAGAGGCACGCGTGTGTAGGCTTCAGCAGCGCAGCCGATCACTTCCCCTTGTGCTGCAGTCGTTCTATGCACAGGCAGTGCACAGAACGTGCTTGATCGGTGCAGGCTTCATCCCATAGTGCACGTGCTCCGGGTGCGGTCCTCGGGAGGATCTGCACCGGCTTGGATGCCCGCGTAGCCATTTTCAAGCGGAAAGATGTCGCGCGCAGTGCCCGGTTTTTCCGGCTCCGTGCCGGCCCCACACGGCCGTGCAACGGGTTGTGGCACGCCCAAACACGAATGGGGGCGCCCGCAAGCTACCCGGTCGAGGCGCCACTGCGCCAGACGGGAGCGGCCGCCCCGCCCGCAAGGTCACCGGGGCCGCCTTTGCCCACGGAGCGGGTGGAGGCGTCGCTGCGTTGCGCCGGCGTTGCGGACGGTTGGTAGGTCAAGACGTGGGGCCGACACACGCGCGCGGGACAGTTGCCGCCCTGGAAGGTCCACCGCTGCTGGGTAGTCCACGTCCTGTAGCCCCCGCGCGTTGTGCTCGACGGGGACAAAGGCGGCCAAGGGGCAGTCTGCCGTGGTTGCCGTCGCCCACGGTGGGGGCGGCCGCCAGCGTGCGCAGCGACCACGGCAGGCACACACGTCCCATTCAACGGAAAAAAGAGTCCCGTGCGTTTCCGCAAATGCGGATTCAGTTGCAAATCCATAGTGAGCCATTTTTAACCTTGCTTCCACCGGGAGCCAAGGCCCCATCGACGAACCCACCGCCGTCCCGCGTCGCCGCACACGTGCCACGGGTGGCGCGTGGGTCCGCCGCCCCTCGTGAGCCGGCCGCGGCCGACAGCGTGCGTGGGCAGCCCACGACGAGATCCCGCGCCGCCGTCCCCCCCCCCCCCCCCCCCCCTCTACCCCTCGCACGCCGCACACGCCACCCCCCGTCGCCCACCGCTCGTGTCTCGGCGGCAGCCCGCCGGCGGCGGCCACGCCCCCCCCCCCCCAACGGTGCGTCCCCTTTTTTTGGGGCCCGCCGACGGCGCCGCCGACGCTGCCGCCCGCGGCCGCGCCGCTCCGTTCCCCGGCCATGTAGCTAGACCGGCAGCCGCGGCGCAGCCGTCGGTGCTCCCCCGCACACCCGCCCAACCCTCCACGCACCGACGCCCACTCCCGAGATCCCCACCGTCCGTCGACCCCCGGCCGCAGACACCGTGGCTACCCAATCGCCGCCCCCCCCCCCCCCCCCCCCCCCCACCCCCCCTCCCTCCCCCCCGGCAGCGGCCGCTCCACGCCGCCGCGTGTCGCCGCCGCCCACCCACGGCCGCGCGCGAGCATCGGCTTACCGTGCCGGGGCGGTCGCACCCCCCCCCCCCCCCCTTTCCTCGTCGAGTCGACGGCCCCCATCGGGCCACGCGCAGCGGGCGGCCGTGCCGCCGTCCGCGGCGTGGCCGCGGCGGCGGCCACGGCAAGCCGGGGGGTTGGGGGTGGGTGGACGGCCGCGGGGGGGGGGGGGGGGAGGGGTGGGAGACGGCCGGCAGTGGCGGGCGGCCCATGCGCAAAAACGCGCGCGCGGGCGGGCGGGGCGGCCCACGGCGGCGGCGGCGGCCGCCACGAGGACCGCCCGCGGTTGGCGGCGGCGAGCCGCGGCGGCGGCGGGGGCGGCCCCACGCGGGCGCCCGCCGCCGCGGCGGCGGCGGCGGCGGCCGCGGCAATGGCGGCAGCGGCGGCGGCGGCGGCGGCGGCGGCGGCCGCGGCCGCGGCCGCGGCAGCCGTGACGGCAGTGGCCGCCGGGTCGGCTCTGCGCCATCGACACGCCACCCGCGGTCGACGCGACCCACCGCTGGCGCGCGCAGCGGGTGGCATCCCCCCGCTGGGCACCCCCCCCCCCCCCCCCCCCCACGCCCTCTGGCCGGCGGCGCCCCCCCCCCCCCCCCCATTCGCCGCCCCCCACCTCTGCCCATCATCATCCCCCGACGGGCGCCTTGGCACACCCCTCGCGTCGGCCGCCGACCGCGCGCGGCGGCGGCGGCGGCGGCCGCCACGGCGGGGTGGCGGGCGGGCGGGGTGGGCGGGTGGGGGTGGGACGACCGGGGGGGGGCGGGGGGGTGTGCGCGCGCGCCGGCCTGTTGGGGGGGGGGGTGACGCGGCGTGGCGGGCGGCCACGCCACGCGGTACCACGGCGGGCGGGATGGACGGTCGCGGCGGCGGGGGGGGGGGGGGGCGGCGGCCGTTTACCGCGTGGCCGACCTGCCGCGCGTGAGGGGGGGGGGGGGGGGGAAAGACACGCGCGGGGGGGGGGGTGGCTGGGGGTGGCCCGCCGGTGACGGCGGCGTGCGTGCGTCATGCGGCAGCCTCGAGGGCGCGAGTGGGGGGGTGGGGGGGGGGGGAGGGGGGGACCGGCGCGGATGCCCGCCGCCGCCGCCGCTGCCGAGATATGTCGGCCGCCCGCCCCCGTGTGGCCGCCGTCACCGCCCCGCGCGGCCGGACCAGACGGGGACGGGTGTGGGGGGGGCGGGGGGGATGCGCGCGGGTGCACCGCCGCCCGCGTGCGCCGACGCCGCTGCCGCCGCCGCCACACGGCCGCGCGGCCGACTTGACTGCCCGTCCGCCGCCGGCGGCGTGCGCGCGCCGGCCCGCCGCGGCGGGCCGGCNCCCCCCCCCCTCTCGCGCGCGCCCCCCCCCCCCCCTGTCTCCCTCTCGCCCCGCTGCCCACGCACGGCGTCAGCAATGCGCGCCGCGGGGGCGGCGCCACACGCGACGCGGGGCGGGCGGTCCCCGCCGCCGCCGTGCGCGGGCCACCCGCCGCGGGCGGCGCGGGGGGGGGGGGGGGGGGCGCCCGCCGAGCTGCCGCCGCCGCCGCCGCGGCGCCGCGGCGCGCGCGCGTGCAGGCCGCTCCCCCCCCCCCGCCCCGCCCGCGCCCGCGTCCGCGTCCGCGTCCGCGTCCGTGTCCGCGGCGGCAGCGGCGGCGGCCGCGGCGGTGGTGGTGGTGGTGGCCGTGGCCGTGACCGGGCCGGCCGCCGCGGCCGCCGCGGCAGACGCGGCGTCGCCCGCGCCGCCGCCACGGCAGGCACGCCATGCCGCCGGCGGCGGCAAGGTGCCGCCGCGCCGCCGCGAGGGGGGGGGGGGCGGCGGCTGCCGCGACGGCGGCGGCGGCGGCGGCGGCGGCGGCGGGGGGCGGTGGCGTCCCCCCCTGCACACCCCCCCTCACGCCCGCCGCCGAGCCGCGGCGGCGACCGCCGCCCGCACGGCGCGGCGCCGCCGCCGCCGCGGCCGCCGCAAAAAAAAACGCAGCCGCGGCGGCGGCGCACGGCACGGCGGGGCGCGGGGCGCGGCGGCGGCGCCGCGGCCGCGGCGGCGGGTCGTGCCATGGGGGTGGGGCGCCGCCGCCGACGCGCCCGCCGCGGTGCGGCGGCGGGGTGCCGGCGCGGGTGCCCGCGGGGGGGGTCAGCCCGCCGCCCGACGCGGCGCCGCGCCGCCGGCGGCGTGCCGCGGGCGGCGCGGCCGCGGCGGCCGCGCGTCGGCGCGGCGTTGCCGGCGGTGGGGTGGAGGGCGGCTGCACGCGGGGTGTGGCGGCCACGGCGTGGCGACGCGGCGGGGGTGGCGGCGGCGGGGTGGGGAGGGGTGGGGGGTGGGGTGCGGTGGGGTGGGGTCGGGTGGGGTGGGCTGGGGTGCAGAGGAGGGGGGGGGGGGAGGGGGGGGGGGGACGGGTGCCGCCGCTGCTCGCCACCCCACCCCACCCCACCCCGCGCCGCCCCGCGCCGCCCCGCGCCGGCCGCCGCCGCCGCGGTGGGGGCGGCGCGGGGCGGGGGCGTCCCCCCCCCCCCCCCCCCCGCCCCTCCTCCTCCTCCTCTCCACCTCCCCGCCCGGTGGGGTGGCCCCACATAAGGGCGGCCGCCGCGGCGGCGGCCGGCGGCGCGGCGGGCGGCGTCGGCCACTGCCGCCGCGGCGACCACGTTCCCGCCGCCGCCGACGCCAGCGGGACGGCCCACGCGCTGCGGCCGCGGCGGCCGCGTCGCCCACTCCCCACCGCCCCCCCCCCCCCCCCCGCGCGCCGCGGCCGCCGGCCGGTGGTGCCGCCGCGGTCCGCGGCGGCCGGCTGGGCGGGGCCGCCCCCCCCCCCCCCCCCCCCCCCCCCCCCCCCACCCACTCCGTCATCCCCCTCCTCTTCCTCCTCCTCCTCCTCCTCCTCTTCCCCTCCCTCCTTCTTCCCCACCCTCTCGCTCTCCCGGCTGGCCGCCCTCGCGCTGCGGCGGGACGGACGCGGCCGACGCGTCGGCGGGCGCCCACCCGCCCACCACCCCGCCCCCCCCACCGACCGCCGTCTGGGCGCGGCGGCCCAGGCGCGCGGCTGCTTGTGTTGGGCCCGCCCGCCCGCCCGCGTCCGCGCCGTTTGCCGGCCGGCCGAGGGGCCCGGTCCCCACCCCCCCCCCCCCCCCCCCCCCCCCCCCCCCCCCCCCCCCCCCCCCCCCGCCGCTCCTCGGTGCCGGCGGCGCCACCGCGCCGTCCCGACGGCCGGCACAGCCGTTCCCACCGGCCGGCGGCGAGACCACCCACAAACCCGCCGTCCCGGCCGACGCCGCCGCCGCCGCCGCCGACCGCCGTTGCCGCCCGGCCGGCAGCCGCGCGTCTGGGGGAGCGGCGGTGGGGGTGTCGGCGGCGGGGCGGGGCGGGGGGGGGGTGGGGGGGGGCAGGGCGCAGCGTCCGGCGGCAGGCGCCCACACGCGCCCCCCCCCCCCCCCCCCCCCACCCCCCCCCCCCCACGGTGCCGTCCGCCGTTGCGCCCTCCTCCTCCGCCGCCGCTCGCGGCCGCCTGGTTGTCGCCACCCCCGACGCACGCGCGGCGGCGGCGGCGGCGGCCGGTGCGGCGGCGCGCGGCGGTGGGCGGCCATGTTTCCCGGCGGCGGCCCCGACGCGGACTTTTTGCCGTTTGGCGGCTATGGCAGCGACGACATGGACGCGACGCCGCCGCTGGGCGCCGCCGCCGCCA
Organism: Pyropia haitanensis; assembly: GCA_008729055.1. Taxonomy (NCBI): domain Eukaryota; phylum Rhodophyta; class Bangiophyceae; order Bangiales; family Bangiaceae; genus Pyropia; species Pyropia haitanensis. Next base: position 1,658,218 of record SDUX01000006.1, on the reverse strand, counting down.
CGGACGGGGTGGCGCGGCTGGGGGGTGGCCCGCCGGGTGGTGCGGCGCCACCGCCCACCCCGCTGGGTGGCGTCGGCGCTGACGCCACCGCCAATGACGGCGGCGGCGGCGGCGGCGGCGGTGGAGGCGGCGGCGGCGGCGGCGGCGCGTCGGCGGCGGTGGTGGGCACGCCCGCTTCGGCGGCGGGGACCGCGACGCCCGTCTCGGGGCGGGACTGCCCCGGCGGTGACGACGAGGACGACGCGGACTCGACGGCGGCGGAGCTGGCGCTGTACCGTGCCGTGCTGGGCGACGCGGACGGGGACCTGCCGCGGGGTGCCGCGGCGGGCACGCCATCGTCTGACGCGACCGACGGCGGCGGTGGTGACGAGGCGGACCCGTTTACGCTGCCGGCGCCGCTGTCGCCGTTTGGGCAGCTGCCGCCGCCGCGGGCGGCGGCCGCCACCGCCGGCGGTGGTGGCGGCGGCTGTGGCGGCGGCGGCGGTGGCGGTGGTGGCGGCGGCGGCGGCGGCGGCGGCGGCGGCGGAGACGGTGTGCCCCGTACAGCCGGTGGGGGCGGTGGTCATGGCGGCGGCGGTGCGGGGGGTGGTGGTGGTGGTGGTGGTGGCGGCGGCGGCGGCGACGCGGCCGCCCTCCACCCCGCGATGCTCGAGTTTTTCCGCACCTCGGCCGAGGGCCGCGTCGCCGTCGCGTCGGCGGCGGCGTTTATGAGCCGCCGCAACGAGGTGGCGGCGGCCAAGGACGCGGCGGCCGCGGCCGGCACGGCGGCGCCACCCGCCGCCGACGGGGCGGGCCCACCGGCGGCGGCCGTCGGGGGTGCGGCCGCCGCCGCCGCCGCCGCCGCCGCCACCGCCGCCGCCGGTGGCGGTGGCGGTGGCGGGAGTGGGGGTGGCGGCGGGGCGCTCCCCGCGCCGGCCGTGCCGTTTACGTGGCGCGACTCGTACGCGGCGGTGCTGCTGCCGACGGGGGTGGTGGCGGCCAAGGCGGACGCGCCGGCGCCGAGCACCGCCGACCTCGCCGCCGTGGACAACCTGCTCGCCGACGCGCTCGCCGCGGCGAGCGGTGGCGGCGGCGGCGGCGGTGGCGGTGGTGGCGGCGCCGCGCCGCCGCCCAGCGGTGGTGGGTGTGGCGACGGGGCGGCGGTCCGGAGCGGGGGCGGCGGCGGCGGCGGCGGCGGCGGCGGCGGCGGCGGCGGCGGCGGGGGTGGCGGCGGTAGCGGCGGTGGCGGCCGCCGCCCTGCCGGGCCGGTCGTCTCGCCCGTCTCGGTAACGGACGGCCGTGGCGGTGACGGCGGTGGCGACCGGCGGCCGGTAGCGGTGACGCCGTCACCGGCAGTGGGCGGCACGCCGCAGGCGGCGATGACACCCGCGGCGCCCGCCTGGCGGGGCCCCGTCAAGCGCCCGTCGCCGCGGCCGCCCGGCGGGCGCGCCGGCGCTGGCGGCGGCCGCAAGGCCCCGCGCCTCGAGCAGCACGCCGGCAGCCGCCGGCCGGCACGGCCCACGCACGGCAGGGCGTCACCGGCGGAGCAGCCGCGGCGGCCGGCGTCGGCAGCAGCAGCAGCAGCGGCGGCGGCGGCGGCGGCGGCGGGGGCGGCGGCGGCGGCGTCGGCGGCGGGCGCTGCGCACGGGGCGGCGTCGGCAGCGGCGGCGGCGGCGACGGCGGTGGGCCACCAGCCGCTGGCGGGGCGGGCGACGCCACCAGCCGGCCGGCCGTCGGCACGGCTGCCGCCCACCGCGGTGTATGAGCACGGCCACCCGGGGCGCCGCGGCGGCGGCGCGGGCGCCGCCACCGCGCACCTGTCGATGGAGCTGCTGACGCCCGACCGGCCCGGCGCGCATGCCCAGGCGGCCGCGGCGGCCGGTGGTGGCCCGTACGCCGCGGTGGCGTGCCGGCCCGGTGCCGCCGGTGGCGCGCCGGCCTATGGCTTTGGTGGCGGCGGCGGCGGCAGCGGCGGCGGCGGCGGCGGCGGCGGCGGCGGCGGCGGCTATGGCGGTCGCGGTGGCTTTGTGGGTGGCGGTAGTGGCGGTGGAGGCGGCGGCGGGACGCCCGTCCTGGCCCAGCGGGCGGCCGACATGTCGTCGTTGCCCCTCTTTTCGCAGGCGCTGCCCAAACACAGCCTCCACCGAACGCTCGACGGGGGTGGCGGCGCCGGCGGCGTCGAGTGGTCTGCCCGCCTGTCGGCGGTGCTGCCGCAGGGCGGCGCCGGCGGGGGCGTGCACGTGCTGGCAGCGCAGCACCAGCAGCAGCAGTACCACCAGCAACCACAGCAGAGCCACCCGCAGCCACAGCAGCCGCACCACCTCCAACAGCAGCAGGTGGCGGCACAGGCAGCGCATGCCCATCAGATGCAGCAGCAGCAGCAGCAGCAGCACCCGCAGCAGGGCGCGCGCCTGGGTGGCCACCCTGGCTTGTATGGGTACGGGCAGCAGCACCCACAGCATCAGCCGCAGCGGCACCCACCGCAGCTGCAGCAGCAGCAACAGCATCACCCACAGCATCCTGCGGGCGCGTACGGCCTGAGCCGGACCACCAAGCCGGTGCCGTCGCTGGACCTTAGCGGCGTGCCCCTGAGCGGCGGCATTGGAGGCGGCGGCGGCGCGGCGGGCGCGCTCGGCGGGTACCCCCTTCACCTGGGCGGCGGTGGGCCGGGCGCGTCGTACGGGTGCCTCAGCCCCGCGTCGCGGGCGTCGGACGAGCCGCTGCTGCCCCTGTCGGCCCTGTCGGCGGACCTCGGCGTCGGCGTCGGCGGCGGCGGTGGCGGCGTGTGCACGCCCGGCGGTGGCGGCGGCGGCGCCGCCGCGGCGAGCCACGCCACCCTCCCCGACAGTACCGCCGCGGCGATTGACCGCTCCCTCGTCGACGCGCGCGACAACAACGTGCTGTCGGGCGACGGCGCGCGGCGGCAGTTCTTTTCGTGCAAGCACTGCGCGCTGGTGTGTCCGCTAAAGTCCAAGCTCAACTACCACATGATGGTCGTCCACGGCGTTGGCTCGCCCGGCACCAAGGGGGAGGTCGCCGCGTGCGGCAACTGTGACTCGGCCTTTTCGTCCAAGAGTGACCTCCGCAAGCACTTCCGGTCGGTGCACGAGAAGGAGCGGCGGTACTCGTGTGACTCGTGCGAGTCGGCCTTTTTTTTCCGGAAGGGTACGTTTCGGGTCGGCGGCCTCGGGGAGCGAAGCGCGAGCGCGGGTGGCTCGCGTGGCAGCGGATCAGCTGCCGCCAGACGGGGGCAAGAGTGCAAGGGGCGCTCGCGCCCCTCTTCGGCGGTGGATGCGGGTATGTGAGCCGCGACTGACAATCCCAGCCGGTGTGCCTTTGCCGCTGTGTTCTGGTCCTTCCCCGCTGTGTCCGTGTGTTTCTCTGCACGCTTGCCACCCCACTCTCATTCTTTCCTCTAGATTTGCGCAAGCACTCGGAGATTGTCCACGAGAAGCGCCGCCCTTTTGCCTGTGGCGAGTGCGGGTGGCGGGCCGGCAAGAAGGAGCACCTCAAGCGGCACGTGCGGCTCATCCACGAGCGCCGCCGCCCGTTCATGTGCACCGTCTGTTCCGTGTCGTTTGGGACGAAACAAAACTACCAGGAGCACACCAAGACGCTCGCCCACCGGCGGACCATGATGGCAGGGGGGGAGCCCGCGGGCATGGGCTACACCTCCCCGGCGGGGCTCGTCGTCGCCGCCGTGGGCGGCGGCGGCGCTGCCTCGGGCGGCGTCGACGGCTTTGGTGCTGGTGGCGATGGTGGCGCCGGTGGATTACCGAGCGTCGGGGGTGGTGGTGGCGGCGGCGGCGGCGGCGGCGGCGGCGGCGGCGGCGGCGGCGGCGGTGGGATGGGCGGTGGTGGCGGCTGGGCGCTTGGCCTGAGCGCGCCGGCCGGGTCGACGCTGGTGGCGGCGCCGACGACGGCGGCGCTCGGCGCGGACCTCGGCTGGGCGCCGTTTGTGTCGAGCTAGCGCTCGCTAGCTAGAGCTGCCGCCTGCTGGCGGCATCGGTCCAAGGCGGGTGGGGGGAGGTGGACGCAAAAGTAGGGGGGGGCGCCGCCGCCACCGGTCGCTCCTCACTCTCGTTAATTTATGTGTGGGCCGCGACCCTTTCTCTTTTCTTTTGTCTCTTTTGTCGTGGTCGTCCGCCTGCGACTCTTTGTGTCCGTTTCTATTTTCGTGGGGGTGTGTGCCATCTTGGCCCCATCCGCTTGTTTTTGTACTATTTATTTTGTGTGTGTGTGTGTGCGTGTGTGTATGTGTGTGCTAAACGGCGTTGCAAGCACGTTCCCTTTCATGTGCCTCCGTTCGTGGTGCGTTTCCGGCGGCGGGCTGGCCGGGGACGAGGGACCCGGAGCTGCGGCGCGGCTATGGGATCCGAAATCCGGGCGTGGAGGAAGTGATGATCGGGGTGGGGGGGGGTAGCTGCCGGTAGGTGGGGGGGTGCTCGCGGGAGGGGTACGGCGGTTGGTGCAAACGCGGGACGGCCAGGGGAAGACGGTGGGGGGGAAGAGGGACAGCCGGATGGACCCAGCGGGCCGATGCCCCGCAATGCCCGTGTGCGATTTTTCCGGAGAGGAGAAGGCGGCCGCACCCGCCTGCAGGGGCGGCCCCGCCGCGGCCCCGCCCTGCATGGTACACTATCCAAAGGGCCGCCACTGCCCACGGTGACAGCGAGCGGCCGCCGCCCCAACCGCGTGCGCCGCCGCCGGCCGCGTGCCCGCGGCGGCGGGCGCCGCTCGGCTGCCCTTGCCCGCTCCCGCAGTTGTCCGGAGAGCGTGCGCACGCCCGTACCCTTTGCTAGGCCGCGACGGTCGCCTGCCATGCGGCTGCCCGCTGGACACCGCCCCGCGCGCCTCGCGGATCGCCCACGGGCGCCGCGGTGCCACCCGACCGCCACGCGCAGCTTCGCAGCGGAGACGTTCAAGGAGCGCGCCGTCGGGGCCGCCCACCGCTGCGCGAGAGACGCCCCGCACACAGCGGCCGCGGGACGGCCTTGGAAGCCGGGACGCAGCGGACACAGCGGTGCCCCGCGGGCGGCGGCGCCCGACACGGGCTGTCTGGGCCGCCCCCGCCGCCACCAGCGTCAGCAGCGTCGCCAGCGCCAGCGCCACAGCCGCCGTCACCGCCGCTGCCGCTCGGTGGCGCGCGCGCCGGCCGCGGCAGCGCGCCCATGAGGGCGGCCCGCTCGGGAGCAAGGTTGGCGGTCGCCGGCGAGCGAGCAAAGGCCCAAAAACGCACCACGGATGGGCTCGGTCGTCGCGCGGCGACCGCACGGCGGCGCAGTGCCTGCTAAACCTTTTCCGTCTCAACATCTTTCTTCTCCGTTGCTTGGCCCGGCCCGCAAGCGGATATCTCTGCGGAGCCCGGGGAAAAGGAAAGTGACGTGGAGGGAGAAGCTTTGACGAGGCGCTTGACGACCCGGCTTGGGCGGATGGCGTAGCGCGAAGGGGTGCCACCCTGTCCCCCCGCCCCCTTCAGTCCGCTCACCCGCTTCTCTACCCGCAGGTGGCCTCCTCACCTTCACTCCCCGCCACTCGTCCGCTGGGGGGGGGGGGGGGCGGGTGGCGGCTGTTTGGGTGGCGGGGGTCGGTTCAGTGGCGGCGGTAGGGACGGTGTATTTACCAGGGCGCGGGGGGGGCGGCGGCGGTTGTGTCTTCCGGGGGGGTGGGAGTATTGGTGGCCGCATTTGAGACGGCATACGGTTGCGGGGAAGGCGAGCGGTGGGCACTTCTCGGGTGGGGGTTTGCGGTGTGGACGGTGTCGATTGGGGCAGGGGGACGCGGGCCGCAGGTGGTGGCCTTGACTGCTTCCGGGGGCGGAAAGTGGGAGAGGCGGACGTCCATGCCACTATGGCGCCGTGACGGTGCAGGGGGAATAGGGGCACCAGGCCCGCCGGGGGTGGACCTGAAATTGGGAGGGGGAGGGGCTCGAGATGATCCTCGACGAGGCCGCCGCCACCGCGAGCTGCCGTTGTGCGGAGAAGAGGGCCGTAAGCGGCGGCCGCCGCGGCGACGGTGGCGGCGGTGGCGCGGTTGCCGCCAATCGGTGATGGGGCTGTGCCCATGATACAGTTGGTGGAGGCGGCGGCAACTGCGGCGGCACGCGCCGGACTGGTCTGCGGGGCGCTGACGCCCCCGCGCCAGACGGTGATCGTGGGTCGGGGTGGCGCGGATGCTTGCGGATTCGGAGCTGCAGCTGGCAGGGATGGTCACGGATCGGGTGCGGATGGGGGAGCAACGACGCTTCTGCTGGCGCGCTGGCGGTGTAGCTGCTGGCGTAGATGCGGCGTAGTTGCTGGCGGGGGGGGGGGTGCGGTTCTGGATGGGGGGTCGGCGGCCGCTGCCGGCGTCGTGGCGTGGCCGCTGCACAGGCGTGTTGACTGTTTAGGGACGAGGAGGCCTCCCTAAGTTCTGTGTCATCGCTAGGCGTCGGCCCTCTCCCGCAGTGCGGGCCTGGGCGGCCACCCCTGTCGCGCTACTCTCCGGCCTGGTCGGCCTCCTCTCTGCCGCCACCGACGGTGACGCGTCACGAGCGCGTCGGACAGCGGCCGCCGCTGCCGCCGCAGCCGCCGCCGCCGCTGCCGCCGCCGCCGCCGCAGCCGCCGCCGCCGCCGCCATCGCCGCATCCGGTGGCGGTGGCCGCGGCGCCGCAGCAACGGCCCGCCGCCGCCGCCGTCGTCGCTACCGCCGCGTCATCTCGTGCACGGCGCGCGGCGGCGGGCGGTTCCTCCGACGGCCGTGCCGGCGGGGGCAGCCCGGCCCGTTATGGGGGAGCTCCCACGCCAGAGGGGACGGGGGTTGGCTGGTCCACCCGCTACCGCCGCCTCGGCGGCGGGGCGATGCAGGCGGCGCGTGCAGGGGCCACAGAGACTCGGGAAGAAAGAGGGTAAGCGCGGGCAAGAACAGTTACGCACCGGCACGGAGGGGGGCGACGCGGGGACGCCCTCCGCCCGTGGCCAACCCCAGCAGGAGTCGCGCAAAGTGGTCTACCGGCCACGCGGGGAGCCGCCGCGACGGGGAAGCGCCCGCCTGCACCTCCTCACCCGGGACGAGGCCGCCGCTTGCCCGGGCCGGGGCGGGCACCCGACGGCGGCGGGCACGCCGCGGGGAAGCACCGAGCGCACCGCTGCCGGGGGAGGCGCTGCCCCGCGTGCCCCCCCTGCTTGCCCCAACCGCACGCACATTGGGGCCGCCCCGACGGTGGTGCTCCTCATCCCATGCATACGCACGCAGGGCCCGCCAAGCCGCTCTGCGTCAGTCCTGACGCTCAGACACGGCCGGCGGCGCCTCCCCCCCCTACATACTCACCTCCTTCCCCTCCCACGGGCACCCTATTGCGCATATGCTCTTGCCGGGTCTCCCTCTTACCGCCCCACAACATCAACCCAGCCCCCGCCTCCATGCAGCGTGCCCCCACCCCCTCCCCCCGGTCCTCCCCTCGACACCCCCCCCGCAGGACCCCTCTCCCGCCTCGCCCCCCTCCCCCTGCCTGGTCCTTCCCCCCCCCCCAAGCGCGGTCCACCTCACAAGTCAGCGAGGCCCAGCCCAAACTCTGGGTCATCCTCCATGGGCGGTGGCGGCGCGGCCGCCCGCACCACGTCCGCGGCGGCCACATCGACAGGCGTCGCGACGCCAAAGATGTCCAGCGTCACCCGCACGGTCGCGGCGGCGGGGTTCACCAGCGTGATGACCCCCTCCGCGCCCGCGTGGGCGCCCGTCTCAATCCGCACCGTGTCGCCCGCCTGGAGGCCCGCATCGGCCGCAGGCGCCGCACCGTCGGCGGCGGCATCGCTGGCACCGACACCGGCGGCGGCGGCTGCAGCGCCGGCGCCGCTGGCGGCGGCGGGCGAAGAGCCGGCGGCGGCGGCCGCCAGGGCGGTGGCCGCCGGGTCGGCCGGGGCGTAGCCCATGGCGGCGGCGACGCCGCCGCCCGGCGGGGGTGGCATCGCCAGCTTGGCGGCCGCCAGCTTGGCGTTAATCTCGGCAATCGCGTCGGCCGAGATGGCATCGGGCGGCCGCATCGGGTCCTTCTTTTTCTTCTCCCGGTTGGGGTCGCCCATAAAGCCCTGCACGTGCGTCACCGACCGGACGTCCTGGTAGCTCTGCCGGTCCATCGCCATGCACACGAGCATGTAGCCGGGGAAGAGGCGCTCCTCTCGCGTCACCTGCTTGCCCGACTTGGTCAGCGCCTGCACCGCCACCGCCGGGACGAGCACGTGGCGGAGCTGCTTGGCCAGCCGCGGCACCGCCACACACATATTTTGCAGCGCTATCCGCACCGAATTTTCCGTGCCGGGCTTGACCTGCAGCGAGTACCACCGGTGCTCCGCGGCGGTCTCGAGGAACATGTCCTTTTCGACCACAAAGCCCAGCTCGTCGCCGCCGTCGCCGTCGGGGGGCGCGCTGCCGTCCGCCGAGGGGGTGCCTGCGGTGGGCGCCAGCAGCGTGGGGGCCTTCTTTTTCCTGCCCCGCTTGGCCTTGGGCGCCACCTCCGCCGCCGCCGCCGCGTCGTCCACCGCACCCGCGCCGGCGTCCGTGCCGGCGGCCGCCGCGACCGACGCCGCGCCCGCGTCCTCCGCCGCCATCACACCCGGCAGCACTGCCGCGTCTGCCCCCGGCGGCCCGCCGCCGGCGGTCGCCCCCCCCGCACCGTCGGCCAGAGCATCGCCGTCGGCGGCCGCACTGTCGTCGGCCGGCGCCGCGCCGCCGGCGCTGTCGCCGGTGCGGCCAAACGAGCGCACGGGCATCGGCACGGGGGCGCGGGGGATCTCGACCTCCTCGACCTCGGCGGCTTCCTGCTCCTTGGCCTTCTCCGCGCCCTCGACGGCAGAGAAGAAGGACGCCTCCAGGCGGTCCCAGTCGCGGTCGAGGGCGCCCTCCAGGCCGGTCAACAGGGACGCGTCAAACGCGCCTTCCAGGTTCTCCAGCGCCCCTTCCGCGTCGCCGGCCGCAGCAGGGGTCGCCGGCGGAGGGGCGGCGGACGGCACGTCCACGCTCCCCCCCGCCGCCGCGCCGTCGGCGCCGCCCGCCGCCGACGCGGTCGGGTCGTCCCGCTTCCCGCCAGCATCCCCAGCGGCATCCCCGGCGTCGGATGTTCGTGCCAAGGATACCACGCGCGGTGGCGGCCCGCGACCGGCGGCGGGGCGGGGGGCGCCACGGGCGGCGGTGGCAGCGGCAGCGGCGGGGTGGCCGCGGCGCCCCGCGGCGGTCGCCACGCACACCCGGGGGGCGGGGGTGGAGGCGGCCACCACCGGCAGCCTCGCCGCAACTGCCGGCACAAAAGCGGGGGCCATTGTGGGAAACAGGGCAGAGAGGGTGGGGAAAATGGGAAGAGGGGGGGGGAAGGAACCGAGGGCGGAGTTCGGTTGGGACGCAGCTCTGACGGAGACGACGGCGTTGGGCGGGAGTGATCTGACGCGCCCGGTGCCACGTGCTCGATGGCCAACAACGCAGTACATAGGGTTTGTTTGTCCTCATCAACTTGCGCAATGTCCCCGGGTAAATAGAATACTTGATCTGAAGGTATGTCAGTATGAAGGTGTCGAGAGTGTCCAAGTGTCAGGGATGTCGGTGGCAAGCTGACGTCCGAAGGGTGACCCGCTGGCCGCGGCACGCCGCCGCGGGTCCGCCGCGACGCGTCGGCTGCCGCGTCCGATGCCCGCCGGGCAGCCAGGAGAATTGGTTGACCCCTCGCGCGGGCGTCGCCAGCTCGACGGATACGCGGGCGGCGGCCGCCACTCCGACAGCCCGTTGGGCAGACGGGCTCTCAGACGGGCTCTCACACAGCGCGGGCGAGAGGCCAGGCCACTCGGACGACGTGACTGGGAGCGCTCACCCCTGTTGGACTTTTTGCATGGGCGGCCGCTGTCAACGCTCCCCAACAGCCACAGCTCCCCGTGCGGCTGCGGAGGGGGCGTGCGCACGCACACAGCCGTCGTCGTCCCTCATTTTTCTGCGTTTGACGCGGGGGGGCCGTTTACACGGAGCGGGGAGGCCAAGCGGCACCAGATCAGACACGCGGGGTGCGCCGGCTGCTGCCGCCCGCGCCAGCCGCCGACAGCCGCCCCACTTTGCCGGCGGTTGTTGCGGGCGGGGGGCGAGGAGGGGGGAGTAAAGGCAATCAAACAAATGCTCCCCCGGGGGGCGTCCCGCCGAGAGCCCCCTGCGTTTCCCCCCCCTGCTGCACTCGGGGGTAGCGGCTACCCCCCCCGCTCCTATCCGTATGGCACCCCTCTTCCGCGCCGGCCAGGTCGCCCACAGACAGGTTCCTGCGCGGCACCCAGGCCGCCCGCCGCGGTCGCCGCGTATAAAACCGCAGCGGCGGTCGCCGGCGGACACGCGCGGTCGTGCGCGCCGCCACCCCACCGCCGCCACCCAAGGTGCTGGCTGTGTCCCCCGGCTGCCGGCTGCACCCCGTCCAGCGGGCTACCGCGCCGCGCACCCCGCACGGTGCGCCGGCCCCTCCCGCCGCGCCGCCCGCCCACCCCCCTCATCCCCCCCCCCAGCCGCCGACGGGATCGGCACGATGAGGCGCCCCGCACGGACGGCCGCGGCCGCGGTGGGCGTTGCGCTGACGGCCGCCGTCGCCCTCGCGCTCGGCGGCGCCGCGCCCGCCGCCGCCCAACCCGACGGCCTGGTTGCCAACCTGGGCGGCGAGTACACCCGCACCGCCGGCGCGCCCGCGGCGTGCCCGCCGACGGTCGTCCACTCGGCGAGCCGGGCGGGCCTGCAGTCCGGCGTCTACTACATTGACCACGCCAACATCACAGCGAACGGCACTGCGTGCGCGGTCGGCGGCCGGGCGACGCTGTTTGAGCCGGCGCTGCTGGCCAACGCGTCGGCCATCACCGACCTGGAAGCGTCCGCGCGCAATGACGCGGTGGCGCTGCTCACCGCGCCCGTCGCGGCGGCCATCATGGGCGCACTGCGTGCCGCGGGGGGGAACGAGTGGCTCGGGGGGTACGAGGAGCAGGAGCGGGTGTGTGGGGGCTACCGCTGGCCCGCCGCGATTACGTTTCTCCTCTACTCTGACGGCGTGACCGCCGCCGAGGCCGGCTTTTCCACCGACGAGGGCGGGATGGTCGTCATCCTGCCGGGCAACGCCACGTGCGTCTACGCAATCGACGACGCGGACCGGGAGGGCGTGCCGCAGCTGCCGGCCGTGGGCACGACGGCCGCCCCGGAGGAGCCGGCCGAGACGGGTGAGCCCGACGGGAAGGGCCCGCTGCCGACGCCGTCGCCGTCGGCGGCGCCGACGCCGACGGCGCCGGCGGCGCCCGACAATGACGGCGCCGCGTGCTTCCCGGCGGACGCGGCCGTTGACACGCCGCACGGGCCGGTGCGCGTCGACGCGCTGGCGGTGGGCGACGAGGTCGCCGCGCCGGGCGGCCGCACCACCACCGTCTTCCTCTTTACGCACGCAAGCCCGCCCGACGCGGCGCGGCCGCACGTGTACGTTGAACTGTCCGCCGCCGACGGGCGCACCCTGACCGTCACGCCCTCCCACTACGTGTACGTCGGGGGCGGGCGTCGCGTGCCGGCGGGCACCGTCGCCGTTGGCGACACGCTCGACGATAACACGGCCGGCCGGTGCGTGCCCGTGGTGGGGGTGCGGCGGGTGCTGGCCCCGCGGGGTCTGTACAACCCACAGACGCTGGACGGGGACCTGGTCGTCAGCGGCTTCCGCGTGTCGACCTACACCACCGCCATTGAGCCTGCCACCGCGCACGGGCTCCTCGCGCCCGTTCGAGGGATGTGGCGGCTGGCAGCAGGGCTGGCGGGGCTGGTGAGCGCATGAGGCGTGAGTGGCTGACCGCGGTGGACAGGGTTCGACAGCGCTTCAGCGTGAGCAGGTGACTGCAGAGCGGATGACCGCGGAATGGGGTGTCTTCTTTGCTTCATTCGTTCTCGTGTCTTGTCCTGCTCTGCTGCCCCACAGTCAAAGCGGGCATCGAATGAAATGTGCAGTCACGACGCCCATGGGTCTCTTGCGTGCCGCCGCTGCCGTCGAGCAGCACCTGTACCGGGTCGTACCCACAACGCGACGAAGACGAAGGACCACGTATCCCGGTGCCGATCCACGCAGGACGCGTGCGCAACAGCTGGCTGCGTCACCTAGCTACCACAGGCCACCACGATCACGGCAAGCATCAAGCAGCAAGGAGAGCAAACATCGAACATTGGCGAGGTGGTTAGCCATTTGCTATCGGCCGGACCATGAGAGCGTTGCCATAACGTTTGAGACCGCAGCGCAGTTGCCTGCCTGCCATCGACGAGTGTATCAGTACCACTTGCCTAGGAACTGGTCATGAAGACCGGGTCGTCAGTGCTGCCCGTCATGCGGGAGCTCCATGTTAGCGTGATTTTCATTCATGCAATCACTCTCGACGGAGCGGTCGTTCACCCGCCAGTCGCATCCACAAGAACAGGTCCCGTCCGTACCTGATCCAATGCCGAACAGGTCAAGCCAGGCCAACCGCCGCAAGACGCATGGCGCTCCGCACGACAGGGAGCGCCTGTAACAGTCAATGAAGGACACGGCCAACAGGAGGAACACGAAACACGACAGGTGGTATCAGAGCAGCGGATGCACAAGTTAGCTTCCGCGACAATAAAAAGGGGAATTCGAGGCAACCACCCCGACCGCCCACCCGCACAGCCCGTACGCGACGACATACGCCACGCCCCAGACAGCATGCGGCAGCATCAGGTAATACATGTACAGAGCGTCCTGCCCGACACAAAACAGTAACTGCCGGTGTTCCGATAGAGCTATTTGTCATCCTCGCTGGTGCATAGCCATCAGGCGGGGGAGGGAGGAGGGGGGACCATCGCGAACACAGGTCGTCACGTACATACCTCCCTTGCTGCCAAAGGGGGCCACCTAGCGCAAGCGGGGAGCGTGCCGCGCCGTGACCACAACCGGCGCAGGGCAGGGCGCCATGGCCCACGCAGCGACCGTTCGGCATCTGCGCGCACATGCGGACCACCACCAGCTAGGAGATGACAGAAGGGAGGAGGAATGGTCACATGCATCAGACAGCGAGGAAAAGGCGCAACAGAGGGCACACGCTTCAGTGTCGATCCAGCACAGAGGGATCCGGGCGGACGAAACAAAAAAAAGGACAAAAGGCAACGCGTGCCGCCTTACGCCCCACACCCCCCCTGCCCCATCCCCCCCTGTCAGGGGGCCAGGGCGCGGGGGCGTTGTAGGCAAAGCCAGTCACGTGGACGCGCCAAAGAGTGCTCAGTCTTAGGTTGGTGAGAGGGTATTAGCCTCAATGGTCGTCCTGGCCCTTGGTGAGAGCGTACGCCAAGGTTGATGCTTGATTAGAGCATGTCGTCACGGCACTCGTCGGAGCGCGCACGGGCACGATAGCGAGGAAAGGGCGGGACAAAGGAGTGGGCCTTCACCCGACACTCAGCACAGGTCATCACATACCTCTTGGGCAGGTGCGGGGGGCGACGCAACAATAGAGGCTGGTCAGCCAGGGGGTGACAGGCCTCAGGGGGGAGGGGAAGGGCGCCTTCGGATCCCAATAACGGCAGCAGGTGGGTGGTGGGCACGGCCAACAAATGTCAATGGCGGCGCGCCGTCTTCATGTTGGTAGAGGCCACCGCACACGTGGCGGCACGTGCGTCCCGCGCTACAAGCGCTCCACCAACCGGAGAGACATCGTGGTGCAGGTCATGGGAACACAGTGACGCAGTCCGCCACGACGAAGACCGCGTGTTTGGGAACATCAAAGTGCTGCGGCGGGTGACGGCGATGGCGACGGCGACGACGACGCCGCGGATCGCAGCGTGGGATCGAGCGCCCCAATTGATCAGGCGATTGGGATCAAGTCGGCGGTCTGCGCATGGACGACCGTTCCGATCGACTGATCCCCTCCGCTAGTCTGTCGGCGACTGTGTAAGCAGCCGCAGGCGCACCTTCCGCGGCGCCTCGCTACAGGTGGGGGGGCTCGGCTCCCGGCGCTTCCACGGTTGTCCCCCCCGCGGGTGGATCTCTCCACTGCCCCCGGCGCGCGGCACAGCCGCGGCGTCAGTCTGGCTGTCACGAGATGCCCCACACCCTTGCCAGCGCCGCTGCTGTTAGACATTCGATTCGATTTGCTTTGACTCGCACATACTGGGGCGGTATCCGTCACCATGTATCAGTATCTCCCTAGGCAAGAAAGGGTGCTTGCCCGGCGCCCCGCGCCCAGAGGGTCGCTCAAAACCCCCCTCTCAACCGGCCTTGGCCATGCCGACTGGGCGGCAACCTTCACGCACACGCATAATATTATTCACAGTTGCCGAGCTCCGCCCCGCGGCCCGGTCGGGTACGACAGCGACGCCACCACCACCGCAAAACTGTCACCGCCACCGCCGCGGCGCATATACCTCCGCCCCCACAGCCATCGTCTCCGCTACCGCCACCCCCGCCACCGTTGCCACCACCGCCACCACCGCCACCGCCGCCACCGCCGCCACCGCCGCCACCGCCGCCGCCGCCGCCTACCGCCCGCTGCCGCTGTCACCGTCGCCTGCTACCGCCCGCCGCTGCTGTCGCCGCCGCCACGGGCCGCGGCGGCGGCGCGGGCACCCACCCGCGCACGCCTCGGTGGTCCCCCGGGGGAAACGCCGGCGGCCCCGAGCCGGGGTGGGGGCTGTCGTGACCGCCCCACCCGTCGGCGCCCTGCTTCGCCATGGGCGCGTGACGCCCCGCGGCAGCCAGCCGGGCCGCGCCTCCCAGTGACGCGGCCCGCCCCGCCAGGTTGTCCGCTTGCCCGCCCGCCCGCCCCCCCGCCCGCCCGCCCGCCCGACCGCCTGCTGAGACGCCTGACCGCCCGCGGACGGGCCTGGCCGCCCGCCTGCCAGCCGTCCGCCCGACCCGCCTGGCCACTCTGTCCTCTGTGTCCCGTCGGGCCAGCAGCCAGTACCACCGAGCCGGTGGGGTGGTCATCACCCCTCCCCGCGTACCCCCCCTTGGCAAGGACGGCGGCCGCCGTCCCCGTCTCGATTGGCGACGCAGTGGCGTAGCGGGGGGGGGGGAAGGGGGCCCGCGGGGGGTGCAGGGCATGAAAAAAGGGAAGGGGGGCGGGAATTGAGGCCGGCGTCAAGGAGGAGGGGGACCTCGGCGGGCCACAGCGTCGGCGGGGGAGCGCGCCGGCGGTGCCGCCGCGCGTGCCCCCCCCCCCCCCGCCCACGCGCGCCGTTCGTCACCGCCGTCACGGGGTCGAGGGGTCTGCCCGTAGATGGCGGGTGACCCGGAAAGACGTTGGCCGGGGCGTGCAGTCATGCGTCTTGGCCGCAGGCGAGGTGTGCTGCACCTTCCCCCCCCGCGCTACCAGGCTGTCCGCCGTTGGTGTAGACATGGTAGTAGGCCCTTCGGCGGTATCCCCCCCGCGCGTGGCCGCGGCGTGTTCCCCGTGGCGTACGGTGGTGGGATGGGAGGGGGGGAGCGTGTGCAAAGTGACCCGCGCGCTTCTACGCCAACACAATGAGACGGGCTAGAGTGGAGGGCGAACGGGAGCCGACCTGGGCTGGGGTGTAGAAGGGGATAGCGCGCCAGTGCGGGAGGGGAGGGAAAGTGGTGGGCCTGTCGAACCGCATGCTGCAACAGCAAAGGACTCTGCGGTTGTGATGCTGGCAACAGCGGTTCCCACCAGCGCTGTGTGGCGGTGTCCCTGTCTGCACGTCTGCGGGGGGTATCCAACGTACTTCATCGGCGAGGGGAACGGGGGCAGGCGTGTAGCGTCCATAACAAAAGCGAGCCCCAGTACACCCATCACGGGCAGATGTCGGCAGCCACGGGAGTCGAGCGGTGGCGGCGTGGCGCGTCAAAGAAGAGCGCCATCCCCCATCCCCCCACGGATGCATTCGGGTCCACTTTTTGTGAGACACACAATAGCCCGCTCACTCCACCCGAACAGTCGTCTGCCACCATCACCATTACTACACACCCCCACACCGCCGCGGCGGCCAAGCCCAGTAGGCTGTGGTCGCGCGGGGCTGTCCCGCCGCCCGTCCAACCCCGGTTGCTGCTGTACATGCCCGCGGCCCTCTCCTTCCTTCCCCCTCCACCAAATCAGTTTCAAGTCAGTCACGCGCGCCCGCCACCGCGCTCCTCATCTGTTCAGCACGTCCCCTCGGCCGCGGCCGCCACCGGCGGCGGCTCGAGCGCCCAGTAGCGCGACACCACCCGCCCCACCACCGCCTCGTACTCGCGGCGCGTCACAACTAGCCGCCAGCCCAGAGTGTCGAGCAACACCCGCTCGCAGCGGGCAAGCTCGGCCACCCCCCCAAACCCGCCCACCCGCGCAAAGTGCGCAAGCGGGTAGGTGCGCTCGTCGACCACCTTGGCCGCCACCACCACCGCCGTCGTTACCAGCCGGTGCACGTTGAGCGGGTGCAGGCCCAGCCGCCCGTCGGCCGCCGCCGCGCGGTCCAGCAGCGCGACCGCGGCAATGGCCACGCCGGCGCTCGCGCGCGCGTGCGTGAGCACGTGTCCAATGTACGCGGCGGTGCCGACCGAGGGGGGGGTGACGGAGAAAAAGACGGAAATGTCCTCAGCGTACGTGGGCAGGTCCAGGGGGGGCGGGGGGGGAGGAGGGGGGGGGGGGTCCCCACCCCGGCCCACGACACGGGAGACATGGACGCGGGCGACATGGACACGGCCGACGACGGGGTGGCGGCGCGGGGAGCCCCAGCGCGACCACCCCCGGGGGGCGTCGTCCACGACGCCGAGGGCGTACGCCTACGCCGTGAGGCCCACCGCGGCGTGACGGGCGCACCGCCGTTGCCGCCGCCGTCGGCACCTCCGCCCGACGACGCCCCCCCCCACTCGACATCCTCGTCCGACTCAACCGGCGAGATGACCCCGCCGCCGCCGCCAACCCGCGATGCGGCCGCGTCCGCCGTCGCGGCGAGGACCGCCGACACGACCGCGCCCGTCTCGTCCTCGCGGAGCGTGCGGCGGCGGCGGCGGACCGACGCAGGCGCGGCCGCGGTCCGGCCGCTCGGGCGCGGCGCCGCGTCGCCCACCTCCGCGCCCGAGGCGGTGGCGTCGGCGTGTGCGTGGCGGGGCACGCCGCGGGTGCGGCGCGTTGTGGTGGCGCCAACCTCGCCTTCTTCGGGGGACGTTGACGGTGTGCACATGGACGCGCCGTCGGCGACGTCCGTGTCGGCCAGCCCATCCGCAGCGGCCGTGTACGGCACAAGGGGTGGCCGCCCGCGGCCACCCAACAGGGGCGGCCGCGCGGTTGCACCACCGCCGACGCCGATGCCGCCGCCGTCTGCGGCGCGGCGCTTGCGCTCCCGCCCCACCCGCCGCGGCGCGGCGACGGCGGCCGCCGCGTCCACCTCCACAACGGCGTCACCGGCGGGCACCACCATTCCAGCCATCGGCACCCCACCGCCGGCGGCACCCCGCCGCCGGCGGCCGACCGCAGCGGGCGGCTCCCCCGCGTCCATGCGCGACACGGGGGGCGGCGCGGGCGGCAACGCGGCAGCCCCATCCACACCACCCGCCGCCGCCATGGCCGCGGCCGCCGCCGACGAGCGGCGGCTAGCAGCACCGGCGCGGCCGCCGCCGCCACCGCCATTACACCCGCCACCGCCACCACCACTGGCGCCGCTGCTGCCGCTGCCGGTACCGGTTCCGGTACTGCCGCCACCCCCACCTCCCCCAAACGCCGCCCACGGCTTGAGCCACGAGCACGCGCTCGCCATGGCCGCCATGAAGCCGCGGGAATGCCCAAGGGCGCCGCGGCGGGGGAGTGCGCCCGTCGGCGCCCGCTTGTAAACCGCCGCCCGTGGCGGCCGTTGGCGCCGCCGTCAAGGGCAGGGGCTGCGAGGAAGGTCCACCACGGGGGGGCCGCCGCTTAGGGAGCCGCCAAAGGAAGATAGAGGGAAAGATCAGAGGGCGGGAGAAAGGTGGAAGGAACAAAGGAGGAAGGGGCTCGCCCCCGCCGGCGGCGCGCCGGCCACGACGGCGGGAACGGGCGGGGGGAAGGGCGGGGGCGGGTTGGGTGAGGCGCGTGGGGAAGGAGCGCGTGCACGGCGGAACGTGGCGAAAACGGTGCTCGCAGGCGGGGTCGGCGACGGGGAGGAGCAGTGGCGGGTCGTCCGTGGGTCCACCCCTGCGACCATGCCGCGGTCTGTCTGCCCTCCTCAAGAGCGCGACAGCCGGCGACGGCAGTGCACCGCCCCAAGCGGAGGGGGGACGACGTTCGGGGGCACCTGAGGGGCGGCGGATCACGCGTTCCAGAGGGGGGGCGGGGGGGGCGGGTGCCTGCACGCGCGCCCTCCCCCCCCTGCAGCAGCCACGGCGGGCGGCTGGAGACGGCAGCAGCGCAGACCGCGGTGGCAGGGGCAGCTGCGTGGGTGGGTGTGGCACTCCACCCCGTGGCCATTGTCGCTGCAGCGGCGGTCACGGAGGTCGCCGCCGCCACGCGCGCGCGGGCGCGCGCGCGGCTTCGGGCGGGCGGCGGCGGCCACGGCCGTCCCCCCTCCGGCCATGGACTTGCAGCAGGGCGGCGTCGCCCGTCAGCCCCCATCCCAAATGGCGTTTCCAGGGTGGGCGGGCGGGCGGGCGGGCGGGCGGGCGGGTGGTCGGCGCGGCGGCTGGCAGGCGCTCCGTGCCACGTGCCGGTGATTGATGCCCCGGTGAGGCAGGGTGGGGTCGGGGAGACGGGGAGGGGGGGGGGCGCCAGGGGGTACGGCACACAGGCGGGCGGCGCGAGCAGCGTCGGCCGGTCGGGCGCGCCGGGCGGCGGCGGGGGAGGCGTGGCGCTCTGGACGGAGCGGCGAGGGGCGGCAGGCGCGCAGGGCCGACGGGCCGACGTGCTGTCACTCCCGTCATGGTAGCGGGGGGGGGGGGGGTCGGGCCGTGGCGGTCGCCGGAGACCAGCTGACCGGCGGGTGCGCCTGGCTGCCGGCGCCCCACCCTGGCAGTAGAGCTGCCGTTGGGGGGGTGGGCGGCCAGCCAGCCAGGTGGATGGGCAGCGGGGCGGGGCACGGCGGCGTGGGGGGGGGCGGCGCTGGTCGGTCGGGTGCGTGGGTTGGCTGCTTGCGTACCCCCTCTGGCCAATACTCGGAAATGCCCGCGGCGCAAGGCAGGGGGGGGGGGGGGGGGAGGACAGGTACACCGCCGCTGCGTGAAGACCCGACGGGGCCCTCACCCCCCCGACCCCTGCGACGGCGCCAGAGGGGGTGGTGGCGGGTGCGACGGTCGGGGGCTCTGGGGCGCCGGGCGCCCCGCCTTTTTGGCCCACGGATCTGGGTCGCTCCTGGTGGTGGCACTCGAGAGCGAGCCCGTCCTTCCCCCCCCTCGGCCCTCCAATCCACCCATGCACCTGCCCCCCTCGGCCCTCCAATCCACCTGTGCACCTGCCTGCCGCTACTACCAGGACGGCCAAGTTCATCCAGGCTTCCTGGGAGGGTCGTCCGATACAACCCCGACAGCCCTATCAACCTCACCCGTCAGACAAGGGGCGACGCGCGGGGCGGGCGGCCGGGCGGGCAATTGGGGAACAGCGGCTGTCACCGCCCCCCTCCCCCCGCTCCCCATGCACCCATTCGCGGCGTGACGCGCGTCCCGCACCCGTCCGTTGGACCCACGCACCTAGTGGGTCTGATTCCGATGGGGGGCTCGTGCCACCGCGGCGCGCGGCACCGCCGCGCCGTCTGGCACCTACTGGCAGAAGTGGTGGCGAGTTGGGCGTGGGGAGGGGGGGGGAGGGGGGAAGACAGGCACGGGGGCGGCGGGAAGCACCGTGGAGAGGAGGGGTAGGCGGGCCTGGATCTCGGGGTGGCCACGGCACCCCAGCGGGAGAGCTGTGCGCTCCCCTCCGCCGGCCGGATGCTCGCTGAAGCAGCCCCCGTCGCCGCGGCGGCCGCCGCCGCCGGTGCCACCGCGGCACGTCTGTCGCCGTGTGCGGCTGCGACTCGATGCCGCTTGGGTAGTTGTCGTCGACCGTCGGGTCAGTGTCATACCCCAACAGTTGGTCTCTCCACGGGACGCGTTGACAGCCTACACCGCGGGGAGGGGGAGGGGGGGGGCGGTTGTGCGGGCTCGGGAGTTTTGCAGCTTCGTCTTGCCATGGCACGCACGTGCGCACGTGCCTCACAGCCTCGCGGGCCTTGCCCGCCTCGCGGGCCTTCCATCCCCCCTCACACCCCTCCCCGACTCGAGGTGGTGGCGGCGCTTCGCTATCAGCCAATCACAGTCCAAGACAGAGTACAATAACTAAAATCAGAGTACGATAGGCAAAAATTAAACGATACAGAGGCACAGGAGGATCCGTTGTGACGCCACGGCGCACGCGTGACGTGGCGCGCTGAGCGGCGCGAGGAATACGCGCGAACGGCGGGCGACAGCGGATATAACGGCGGAGGAAATTTCTGTCACGGCGCCTGGTCGATCTTGGCGACAGGCGGTGGGGTTTGAATGCGGGCAAGTCCCGCGCTGTGGGTGCCACTGTGCGTCCTATAGCGAGCGGATGTTGCGGGGACGTGCAGGTGTGGGATCCATTGGGCCAGACGGCGATTTCAGACACAAAAACACACAATATAAGTGGCTTGAACATGCGATGAGCGGGGGTCACATTTTCTCGCATCCTCGGATTACACCAGAAATGCAAGAAATCCGTGGTCCCGCTTTCGCAGGCACTGCGCTGCGAGGGCAGCGACGCAGTCGCCACAGCTGCGGTCCTCAGCCGTGCCGCTCGGCCGTGTTGTGCCGAGAAGCGAGCGTCTGCACGGCCGTGGGGGTCTGTCAGCCACCCCTCCTAGCGCCCCCTGCTCAGCAACTCACCCCACTGGCCACAAGCTTCTGGCCGGCGGTCACAAAGATCGACAGGCAAGAGGAAAGGCCTCGCACGATCGCCTGGACGCAGCGGGGCTCCCTCTGAACAGGTGGTCTGGGCTGCGGCGTCGCGTAGGTACCCGTGGGTGTACGTCCCTGGAGGGGGCGGGCCTGCCAGCCAGGCGCCGCGGACGGCAGGCAGTCTTCTGGCCACGCCTGGGAGGCTGTCGGGACAGTGCCAGGCTCGCAGCGCAGCTGGCAGCGAGCCCTGGCCGCTGCCAGCATGCATTTTGAGTGCGTGGGTGGGGGGGGCACGTGGATTGCACGTCGTCTGCCGGCTCTCAGGCGAAGCTCTGTATGAGCATTGTTGGAGCCAGGTGAAGCGTTCCCAGTGCTGTTCTGAGCAACAACGCTCACGTATGTAGCGTAACAGAAATCTCAGAGGCCTGTGAGGGCGTCGTGACAGATTGAATAGAGTAGAAAGTACGACCGACAAGGCCGTATCATTTGTTGTCTGCCAATATGCACCGCGTGGGCGTAGGCAGCCAGCCAGTCGGATAGATCTGAGTATTTAGTAGTGTTGACGGCGGCCGCCGGCCCGCGCGTGACGTCCGCCGCGGCCGTGGTCGAGAGGGGGGGCGGATCCGCCACAGCCGAGAGCGACGGGAGGCTGAGGCCCGGCGGGTGCGGAGGGGGAGGGTGGCACTGCGTAACGAGGGCGGAGAGCGGGGGAGGCGGGGTTTGCCAGAGCCGGCGCGCGCCGGCCGCGCGGTGGGCCCCCCCGGCGGCCGCCCGCGCTCACGGGCGCGCGGGACACGCGCCGCCACAATGCAAGGCGGGCGGCGGCGGCGGCCGCGGTAGGGGGGCACGCCGCGGCAGCCGCCCGCCGGGGTGCTGGCAGGGGCGAGGGCGGCGCTCGCGCGCCCAGAGCGGCAGCAAGAAAAAATAACTAAGGCTGCTAGCGCCGCCCGCCGCGGCGCGTCACGCGCCGCCGCGCGCGGCGTCCGGTCGCCCCGCCGCGGGCGGCGGCGGCGGCGTTCG
This sequence comes from Pyropia haitanensis, assembly GCA_008729055.1. Taxonomy (NCBI): domain Eukaryota; phylum Rhodophyta; class Bangiophyceae; order Bangiales; family Bangiaceae; genus Pyropia; species Pyropia haitanensis. The sequence continues at coordinate 1,636,407 of SDUX01000006.1, read as the reverse complement.
CGGCGGGCTCCCCCCCCCCCCCCCCCCCCCCGAGGAGCCCGACGACTCGGAGTGGAGCTCGAGGGCGTAGGCGGTGCCGAGCACCCCCCCCCCCCCCCCCCCCCCCCCCCCCAACCCAGCCGCTCAACCCCCCCCCCCCCCCCCCCACGCCGCCGCCGCCACCGCCGCCGCCGCCGCCGTCGTCGCCGGGGGCCGGCGCGTAGGCGACGGCCGCCCCCCCCCCTCGGCGGGCGCGGCCGACCCGCCGCCGCGGCAACAGAGCCACAGGTGGAGGCCCAGGCCGGCGGCCAGCCAAGCCGCCACCGCCGCCGCCGCGGCGCCACCCAGCCGCACCAGTAGCACGACGGTGAAGACGACGGCGGCGGCGGGGACGGCGGGGACGGCGGGGACGAGGAAGACGTCGGGAGGGGGGGGGGGGGCGCCGGGGAGGGGGCGCCACCGGACAGTCGTTGCGAGCGCCACCGCGGGCGCCGCCACGACCGCCGCGGCCGCGGCGGTCGCGGCGATGGAATGCCGAGGGGGGGGAGCGGTGGGCGGCAGGGGGGTGGGGGCGGCACCGGCGGCCGCCGCGCTGGTCGCCGCCCCTGCCGCGGCGGGGGAGGCGCCGGCCGCCGCGTCGGCCGCCGCGGCGTCCACCTCGGCTCTGACGGCAGCCGCAGCAGAGGCCCCGCCGCGGAACAGCCGCACCGCCGGGGACGGCGCCGGTGACGCGGCCACCGCCGCTGCCGCGGCGGCGCCGTCGGTGGCGCCAGACGCGGTGGCACCGGCGCCCGCCACGGCGGCGGTGGCGGCAGCGGCGGCGGTAGCGGCGGTGGCCGCGGCGGTGGCCGCCGCGGTGGCCGCCGCGGTGGCAGCCGCGGCGGCGTCGTCTCCCCCCCCCCACCCGCCCCCCATGGGCCACCACACCGTCACCGCGGCGGTGGCAACGGCCAGCGCCAGCACCAGCCCCCGCACGCGACCGTCGGTCGGCGCCGGGCCGTACGCCGTGGCGGGCCGGTCCGACGCGGGCGCCCCCCCCCACCCCCCCCCTCCCCCGCCCTCTCCGGCGGCGCCCTCCCGTCCCGCGTCCCCCCCCCCCGCCGCCACCCGCGCGCGCGTGACGAGCAGCGCCGCGTTGGTCGCGAGGAACGCGAGCAGCGTCGCCGCCGACACCGCGTCGGTGAGCCCCGTCGTGCCGACGGCGGCCGCGAGCGCGGCGACCACCACCCCGCACCCGACCGTCGTCGGCCGCCGCCGCGACAGCGCGGCGGGCAGGAGGCCGTCGGCGGCCATGGCGGCGAGCACCCGCGGCTGCGCGGCAAAGCCCATCAGCGCGGTATTTTGCATGCCGAGCGCCGTCGCGACCGCGACGGCGGCGCCCAGCCGTGGGGCGTCGACGTAGCGGAAGGCGGCCGCAAAGGGGGCGGTCCGGTCGAGCGCGCCGTACGGTACCATGCCGACGAGCACCGCCGAGGAGGCGGCATAGAGGACGCTCACAATGGCCAGGCTGCCGAGGATGGCGCGCGGCACGTCCCGCGCGGGCGCGGCGGCCTCGTCGGCAAACGAGGCCACCTCGTCAAAGCCAATGTACGCAAAGAAGCACACCGCCGCGCCGCTGAGCGCGCCCGAAAAGCCGTACGGCAGAAACGGCGTGTAGTTGGCGGCGTCCACGTGCGGCACGCCCGCCGCGACGACCGCGACGACCACGCCCGCGTACAGCAGCGCGGACGCGTTGACCAGCCACGCCGCCTCCTTCATCCCCCCCACCGTCACCGCGACAATGGCGGCGATGAGGGCAGCGGCGAGCGGGGACACCCCCCCCCCCCCCCCCCCCACCAGCCACGCCGGCAGCGGCAGCACGGTCGCCACGTAGGCGGCCCAGGCGCGGGCGACCGCGGCGGACGCGACGCCAAACTCAATGCTCAGCGCCCAGCCGACGAGGAAGGCGGGCGTCGCGCCGAGCGTGGCGGCGGCAAACGTGTAGGCCCCCCCCGCCGGCCGCCCCGCCGCCACCGTCCGCGACGCCATCTCGGCGTACGAGAGGCCCGTCGCGACGCACGCCGCCGCGGCGGCGGCAAACGACAGCACGACGGCGGGGCCCGCCACGTCGCGCGCGGCCACGCCGGCGAGCACAAAGATGCCCGCGCCGAGCGTGCCGCCCACCCCAATCATGGTCAGGTCAAACAGCGTCAGCAGCTGCGGGCCGCGGGGGGGGGGGGCGCCGGTGGGGGGGTGGCGGGGGGGGAGGGAGAGCCCGAGCGGGGGGGCGCCCACGACGAGCGGGGGGGCGACGGCGGCGGGGAGCGGCGGCCGACGCCGCCGCCGCCACCCCCGCCGTCGCCGCCGCCGCCGCCGCCACCGCCGCCGCCGCCGCCGCCGCCGCCGCCGCCGCCGACGGGCGGCCGGGGGGGCGTCGCCCAGCCACTGGCGCGCGCCGACGCGGTGGCCACCGCCGGCCAGGGCGGCGGCGGCGGCGCCGCGCCCGCGGCGGGCCCGTCGGCGGGCAGCAGCGGCTGCCGGTCGCCGCCGGCCGCGCCGCCGCCGCCGCCGCCGCCGCCGCCGCCATCGGCGGCGGCCGCCCCCACCCGCACCGCTGCGCGCGACGGCGGCGCGCCGTCGCCTGCCGCCATGCCGCCGCCCGCCGCCCGCCGCCCGCCGCCCGCCGCCCGCCGCCGCCGCCGCCGCCGCCGCCCGCCGCCGCCGCCCGCCGCCGCCACCGCCGCGGGGCGGCCGCGCGTCCCGGGTCGCCACCGCAGCACGAGGCGGAGGGGCGGGCGAGCCGTCTGGTGATGAGCACCAGAACGGCCGCGGGAGGTAGTATTCCAAAGAAAACGACCCACAACGGATCCGTCGTGTAGGTGGGCTACTAATCCGTTGTGGGTCGCTCTGAGGGGTGTTGGGGGGGGGAGGGGGGTGCGTCTGGGGGGGTTCTGGGGGGGGGGGGGGGGGGGGGATTTACGGGGCAGAAATGGGGGGGGGATTTACTGGGCGCCCGCTTGGGGGGGATACTTATAGCGCGTTTCCACGGGGGCTCGGGGGGCCCATGGGGGGCTCATGAAATGTTACGTGCCCAGCGTGAGCAGGGTGGCCCTCACGCCGTCCCTGCGAGTCGACCTGGGGGGGGGCTCGTGTTTGTCTAGGGGAGCATGCGAACGTTACACCTCCAGACCTCATCACAGCTGAACAGCTGCCAGATGTGGCGCCCAATATGTGTTGCTCTGTTTCTGACGAAGAGGCCCAGGGACACGTGACGACTGTGGCGGTGGCCACTGTCCTCTGCAAAAGCAGAGGGGGTAGGGGGGGGGGAGGCAGGAATCCGCATCTATCCTCAACCTGTGAAATTTCACATGGTGGGGGTGGGGGAGGGGGGGGGGGGGATGGGGTGGCCTCTCAGGCTCCCACGTGGTTCCGTGGGACCCGCCACGTTGTCGCTCTGCGGCGGCGATATTTGCGAGCGCACCATGGACGGGCTACTTGGCATGCAGCTGTCCTCCAGGGATACGGTGTGCATCCAGACTCTGAGTTGCGGGCTGCACACATGCGGCTGCCCGTCTTGGTGTGGCACGGGGGTACATACGAACGGCGGGGCAGCTGCGTCGGGCCGCGGTGGCTGGGGGACAGCTTTGGCGTGCCATCCCGCCTGGGGGGGGGGTTGCTCCCTGCGGACGCGGCGCGACATTGCGCCGCGGGGGGGTGCACGGCGCCCAACGGCCGGGGATGGGGCGCCGCGCGGGCGGGGGGAGGCGCGCCGCACAGGAGAGGATGATGCTCAGGGCAAGTTCGTTAGTGCTGTGGCCGCTCGCCATACTCCTCCCCCCGCTACCCTCCGCCCCCCCCCCCTGGCTAACCCCCCCCCCCCCACCCCCCGCCCTAAACTGCCTCTTCTCCGCTCGCGCGGAGCCATGCATCCCCCCCAGATGGGGAGGCACTCCCCACGACCCCCCCCTGCCAGGCGCCAGCCCGGCCGCCGCCACCCCCAACGCACTCTCCACTCTTCGCAGCCGGCTGCCGCCCACGCCGCGCCCGGCCAACCCCGCCACCCCCGGCGCCAACGCAGACTGCTCCCTCTTCCCTCGGCTGCACCAGGTGCAACCGGCCCGCCGCCGACTGTCGTCTGCCGCCGCCAGCTGTCCCCATGGCCCCCACAGCCGCCGCCTGCATCCGCACTCCCCCCGCCGTCGCTCCATGCCGCCCCCGCCGGCTGCCGGCTGTCCCGGCCAGCTGCCCCCGCCGTCGCGGCGGCCGCCGCCGCCCACTGTCGCTGCTGCCCCCGCTGCCGCCGCCGCCCCCTCCCGCCGCTGCCCCCGTGGCGGCAGCGGCCGTCGCCGCCCGCCACCGCAGCGCCCGCGGCCGCGGCCGCCGTAGTCATTGCGGCGGCCGCGACGGCCGCCGCCACCGTTTTCTACCGCCGCTGCCTCCGCCACGGCGACGGCTGCCGCCGCCCGTCACGGCTGCCCCTCCCTGCCGACGCTACCATCGTGGCAGAGGCGGCGGCGGCCGCCGCCGCCCTCCACCGCCACTGCCCCCGTCGGTCAGGGGGGCCTGGCGCCCCTGCCGCGCTCTGCAGCTTCCCCCCCGGACGCCGCCGCGGCCGGCGGCCGCCGCCGCCGTGGTCAGCCGCCGCCTCTGACGCTGGTTGTGGCGGCCCGGCGCTGCCGCTGCGGGCTGCCGTCCTCCCCCCCCCGGCCTCCGCCGCGGCCGACTGCCACCGCCACCGCGGGCTGCCCTCTCTTTCCGTGGCCTCTGCCGCGGCTGGCTGCCGCCGCCGGTTGGGGCGGCCGGCTGCGGCCGTCGCGTGCTACCGCACCCCCCTCATGCCGTTGCGGACTGCCGTCCCCCCCCCCCGTCTGCGCCGCGGCCGGCTGCCGCCGGCGCCACGGGCTGCCGCCCCCCTCCGTCACCTCGCGGCGAAGGGTTGGACGACAGGGCCAGACGACGATGGTGGGGGGGAAGGGGGAGTGAACGGCAAGAGGTGACCAGCAACCCAGGTTGAACGAGGAGGTATTTGTGAGTAAAATGTGCAATAGCGATTATTCAACTGAGAACAATACGTATATCCGCGACTTGGCTCACATCTCGTTGCATATCTAGGGAACAAAATGCGCCATTCGTCTCATGTGATAGGCTGTCACACGATCTCAGCCGTGCAACCTGAGGAGTGCATCCCGAATTCATCATTGCTGGACAGACGATTACAATACTTGACTTGGCGAGTAACCTGGTCAGCGACTCGCGCGACTGCTGGGACACAAGCGGCTGAAGTGCCGGCGTCCGACGCCGCCCTCCACCCCGCCCTGTCGCCCGCTTCACCATTCCCCGGCCACCCAGCAGGCCGGGTGGATACACAAGCCTTTTTTACTTGTTCTATTCAGTTTTGAGTGCGCGCCTACAGGCGTCTGCTAGAGCAGAACCCCCAACGACCCCATAGACAGACACAATGCGTGCACCATCCCTCCTGGGCTCCGCAGCTCAGGGGCGCCTGTGACGGTGAAAACACGGCTCGCTATGACATTTTAATCATCCCTGATGCTCTGTGCTCCAGAAGAACGCAACCGTTTGTGCAGACAGCGCGAGAAAGAGCCCCCAGTCTGCTTTATTTTCCTCAGTTGCCAAGTATAGGCCGGGGTACACAGTGCATGAGAGCCCCACGGCGGGAAGAGATAGTCGATTCTGGGTAATATGATCATTATGAATCTATTGGTGCTCACATCCAGCGTCGTGCACCCGTACAGCCGACAGGAACAGCCACAGACTGGGTGGGTGAAGCGTTATAATCGACTCCTCCGAGCGATTGTGACCGTTATGGGTCTGCTTTTTTTAGTGAACCCTGAATCCAAAGGTACCTGGTGGCTATGGTGCCGTAATAATGCAAAGAAAGCACACTGGAGCCCGCACATTGGCGACTAACTGACTGCAGATGGGGTGGTGGGCACTGTGACGCAGCTGGACGCGCCCACAGTGATGATAAGTGTGAAAAAAGCAGTGAAGGTAACTGGCTACACTGTCTAGATCTGACAGATGTAGGTTTTAGTGCATGAGAGCACTGTGGGGCATTGGACGGCCAGTCGAGGCGACCTGCCCAGAATGGCCACTTTGGGGGTCTGTATGACCCACTTCCCGACGTTTGCGAAAGCTTCTGAGCACATGACCGTGCTCAGTGACATCGATTTAGTCGATTGAGCATGCTTCAGAAAAGTTGGTGAAGTGGTCCCTGACTCGTGTTGCACGTGGTGAAGTGCCCTGTGCACACTTCGGTGCAATGCATCACACACCGCTACACCGCGTTTCAGAAAGTGAAGCAAACATTTCTCAAGCTGTTCCCATCAGACTAAGTCGATGACGCTGAGCACGAGCATGTGCTCAGAAAGTGTCGCAAACGTCGGGAAGCGGGTCATATGGGCCCCTAAAGTGTCCATTCTGGACACGTAGTCGCGACAGGCCGTCCAACGCCCCACAGTGCTCTCATCCTTCAAAAACTACATCTATCAGATCTAGAAAGTGTATTCAGCTACCTCCACAGCTGTTCGCACTCTCAACGGCGCTGTGGGCGCATCCAGCTGCGCCACAGTGCATACCACCGTATCAGCAGTCAGTCAGTCACCAATGAGTGAACCGCAGAGTGCTTTCTTTGCATTTTTACGGCACGATGGCGTACAGGTACGTCTGCCCTCAGCGTTCACTAAAAAAAGCAAACCCATTATGCTCACAATCGCTCGGAGCGGGTGCCTATTGCGCTTCTGCCACCCCGCCTCTCGACAGTCCTGTCGGCCGTACGGGTGCACGACGCCGGATGTGTGCACCAATAGATTCAGCGTGATCCTATTACCCAGATATGACTACCTCTTCCCACAGTGGGGCTCTCATCCACTCTATATCCAGGCCCATACTGCACAGCGGATGACAAAGAAGCTGACGGGAGGCACTTTCTTGCACTGTCTGAACAAACGATTGCGTTCTGCAGGATTACAAATGTCAAAATGTCCAAAGAGCCATAGCGAACAGTCTTTCACCGTCACAGACGCCGCTGAGCTACGGAACCCAGGGGGAATGGTGAGGACATGGCGCCCCTCCATGTGGTCGTTCGGGGCTGTGCTCTCCCAGATGTCGGCAGACCCGCACTCAAGACTGGATAGAGCAAGTAAATAAGGCTTGTGTATCCACCTGGCCTGCTACGTGGCCAGAAAATGGTGAAGCGGGCGACCAGGCGGGGTGGAAGGAGGCGTCGGGCGCCGGCGCTTCAGCAGTTGAGAGTACCACTGTTGGAAGAACACCCATCCTGGTCAACGACTTGCAACTGGCAACTCCCATGTCCAGCAAGAGTAAGTGTAGTATTGATTGTTCCAGATTCGCAGTTCAAATCGTGTGACAGCCTATCAGAACAGACGTACGTGACACTTGATTCGCCAAATAGGCCTAGAGATGTGTGTCAAGTCTGAAGTGTGTGTACTTTTGTTTTCACATCGAACAATCGCGGTGTGTAAGTTTTTCAAAATCCCTCTGCGTTTAAGCAGCGTGGCTGGTCACCCCTGCCCCCGCAAGGCAGCGGCCGCTGCCGCCACGGGGGCAGCGGCGGCAGGGGGCGGCGGCAGCCATTGCCGCCGCGGCGAGGGCGGGGGCGGCGGCGCCAGCCGCCACTACGGCGGCGGGGGCCGCGGCAGCGGCGATGGCGAGCGGTGGCGGCAGAGGCAGCTGACAAAGAAAGCACGCGATTGACGGCAACAGGCAGGCGGCGGCAGCCCGCTGGCGACGGCAGCCCACTGGCGGCGGCCGGCAGCAACGGCGGCGGCGCCAGCGGCAGCCGGGCGGCAGCAACCCGGTGGGGGCGGCGGCGGTGGGGGCGGCGGCCAGGGGGGCAGCCCGGGCGGCAGGCGGCCGGCGGCCGGCAGCAACGGCGGCGGCGGCAGCGGCAGCCGGGGCGGCAGCAGCCCGCAGCGGCGGGGGCGGAGGTCGCGGCGGCGGCGGCGGGCGGCCGCGGGAGCGGCGGCGGCGGTGGTGGCGGCCGTGGCGGCGGGAGGCGGCGGCGGCGGCGGCCGCGGCGGCGGCGGCGGCCGCCCGCCGCGGCGGCCACAGCCCCCGGCCGCGGCAGCCGCGGCGGCCACGGCGGCGGCGGTGGCGGGCGGCGGCGGGGGCGGCGAGGGCCGCGGCTGAGGCGGCGGCGGCGGTGGCGGCGGGCGGCCGCGGCCGCCCGCCGCGGCAGCCGCGGCGGCGGCTGCGGCGGCGGGGGCAGCGGGCGGCGGGCTGCCGCGGGGGCTGCGGCGGCGGTGGCGGCGGCGGTGGCGGCGGGCGGCGGCGGCGGCGGCTGCGGGCGGCGGGCGGCGGGCGGCGGGCGGCCGCGGGGGCGGCGGGGGCGGTGGTGGGCGGCGGCGGGGGCGGCGAGGGCCGCGGCGGGGGCGGCGGCGGCGTGGGCGGCGGGCGGCGGGCGGCGAGGGCGGCGGGCGGCGGGCGGCCGCGGGGGCGGCGGGGGCGGTGGTGGGCGGCGGCGGGGGCGGCGAGGGCCGCGGCGGGGGCGGCGGCGGCGAGGGCGGCGGGCGGCGGGCGGCGGGCTGCCGCGGGGGCTGCGGCGGCGGTGGCGGCGGCGGCGGCGGCGGCGGGCGGCGGGTGGCGGGCGGCCGCGGTAGTCGCGGCGGCCACGGCGGCGGCGGTGGCGGCGGGCGGCCGCGGCCGCCCGCCGCGGCAGCCGCGGCGGCCGCGGCGGCGTCGGTGGCGGGTGGCGGCGGGGGCGGCGAGCGCCGCGGCGGGAGCAGCGGCGGCGAGGGCGGCGGGCGGCGGGCGGCGGGCGGCCGCGGGGGCTGCGGCGGCGGTGGCGGCGGCCATGGCGGCGCGCGGCGGCGGCGACGGCGGCGGGCGGCGGGCGGCGGGCGGCCGCGGTAGCCGCGGCGGCCACGGCGGCGGCGGTGGCGGTGGGCGGCCGCGGCCGCCCGCCGCGGCAGCCCCGGCGGCGGCGGCGGCGGCGGCGGCGGCCGGCGGCGGGGGGCGGGAGGCCGCGGGGGCGGCGGCGGCGGTGGCGGCGGCCGTTGCGGCGGGTGGCGGCGGCGTCGGCGGCGAGGGCGGCGGGCGGCCGCGGCCGCCCGCTGTGGCAGCCGCGGCGGCGGCTGCGGCGGCGGGGGCGGCGGGCGGCGGGCGGTGGGCGGCCGCGGGGGCGGCGGGGGCGGTGGCGACGGCGATGGCGGCGCGTGGCGGCGGCGAGGGCGGCGGGCGGCGGGCGGCGGGTGGCCGCGGCAGCCGCGGCGGCCACGGCGGCGGCGGTTGCGGGCGGCTGCGGCCGCCCGCCGCGGCAGCCGCGTCGGTTGCGGCGGCGGCGGTGGCGGGCGGCGGCGGCGGCGGCGGCGGGCGACGGGCGGCGGGCGGCGGGCGGCGGGCGGCGGGCGGCGGGCGGCCGCGGGGGCGGCGGCGGCAGCCGCGGCGGCGGTGGCGGCGGCGGTGGCGGCGGGAGGCCGCGGCCGCTCGCCGCGGCAGCCGTGGCGGCGGCGGCGTTGGCGGCGGCGGCGGCGGCGGCGGGCGGCGGCGGGCGGCGGCGGCGGGCGGCGGGGGGCGGGCGGCCGGCGGCTGCCGGCGGGGGTGGTGGCGGGTACGCCACCAGGCGCGCGGGCGGCGGGGCCCCCACCAGGCAGCGGCAGCGCGCGCTGGTGCGACGCTGCGGCATCCACCCTGTCACACCTCCCTCATCACATGTCCGTGTGAAGCGCCGCATGTGTGACAAGCGCGTGCACATCCGCAATTTTGGGTACAACATCGCAGATGTGTGATGCACCAGCGGGGGGGAGCGTAACGAGCTCCAGCGTTACAGGGGGAGCTCCCCCCGTCGGTTGCTCCCAGTACTGGACAAATGCACTCCGCTATGGAGTTGGAACCAGGGATGTACTCGTTTCTGTAGAGATCGAGGTGGATCTGGGGAGCTGGAGGAGATCGTCGGCACCCCTCCAAGCACGCTGGAATGGGCTGTCGGGAATGTATTGGGTGTAACTAGTTTCCAAGTAGACCCCCTCTCACAGTGTGGGGGACAGCACCCACAACGGTTTAGTAGCCCACCTACACGACGGATCCGTTGTGGGTCCAGATTCTTTGACGTACTACATGGGCCGCGGTGCCACGGCTCTGCCATCCGTGTGCGAGAGGGATAGTGAACTTACTCCCAGTTGTGAGGTGTAAGTGGATGTATTTCGTGAACAAAACGAACGACGCAGCGTGCTGCCTTGCGCCATTGTTCCCGTTGAATAGGAAAGATAGGCAGACCCAGTACTGCTGCTACGAGCCCTCCTTCATACCCGCCGTGTGCTTTGTAATTTTGTACATGCGCACTCAAAGGGAGGTATTCGAGCATTATCACTTGTGACCGGGCTCAATGGTTGGGCGCACGAGTTGCATCATCACACCGCCTCGACTGGGTAAAGAAACAAGTGGGAACACAGGAACAATCAAACTCGCGGCGTTAAGGCATCATGTTCCTCAGGGCAATGTGATCCGAGAACTCAGTTCCTTCCATTTCGCCGCCACGCACAAGGGGAAGGGTGGCGGGGTACAACCGGCGGTGGGAGTCGGGACTCGACAGCAGACCGTCGGCCCCACACCACCTCATCTGCCAGAGCGGAAGCTTGGCCTGCGACGCGGCCTCCATGTCGCCCACCCTCCAGCCTTGCGCTCACCATGACAACTACAGTTCCCTCCACCCCGGAGTGCAGAAAGAACCCGCCCTCCTGCATGCCAGCTCCCGCTCGCGCCACCCGTTCTCCATATACACAGGAGACGGGCAGCTGGAGGGGGTCCCTGTGAGAGGCCAGCCAATTCCGTGGTCGTATCGAAATTCAGCGCTTCGCTCCTTTTTCTTCCTCTCGTACGTCACCCGCCCGACGAGGGGTAGCACTTTGAGGCGTTTGGCAAAATAGTGGCACGCATATTTTTTGTTGTTGAAAAATTCCAATTAGCTTCATCGGCCAATCAGGTTCACAGGAAAACAGGGCAAAACACTGGTGGTGGACCTGGAGCTCATTTGATTGAGAAAGGAAGAGCTCATCTCGGACATCTCGAGAGCTCGTCTCGTGCCTTTTCGAACAGTAAAGTGACCTCCGACGGTCGCTCTGGCCCGGCCGGGCTCCTAACTACTGCACAAAGCAAGCAATGAGGGTAAGGTGCAAGGCAGCGGGCTTGACCTCTCTGATCACACGCGTCATTGCGCCCTCCTCAACGCCCCCACCTCGCCCTCCCGACGCCTCCCCCTCTGCCGCCTTGATGGCCCCTCCGACCCCGCCCCCCCCCCCCTTCATCGTATTGGACGGTGCCGTCGGCACCCTCCTGGCGGCCACGGCGCCCGCCGCGTGCGGCGACGGCGGCGGCTGGTCACCCGCGCTGCTGACCACCCCCGCAGGCACCGCCGCGGTCGCCGCCGTCCACGCCGCCTACGTGGCGGCCGGCACGGATGTGCTCACCGCCGCGACGTACCAGGTGAGCACCGCCGCCGAGCTGGCAGAGGGCGTCCGCCTGGCCCGTGCCGCCGCCGAGGACGCGGCCGCTGCCGCCGCCGTTGCCGCCGCCGCTGCCGCCGCCGCCGCCGAGGATGCTGACGCGGCCGCCCCCAGCGCCGGTGACGACTCTGCCGCCACCGAAGCGACTGCCGCCGACGACGACGGCAATGCCGACGCCGAAGTTGGCATCGCAGGCGCCGCCACTGCCGCCGCCGCCGCCGCCGCCGCCGACGGCAGCGACGAGGACGCCACTGCAGCTGCCGCCGCCGCCTCTGACAACGACGGCGACAAGGATGCCACGACCCCTGCCGCTGCCGACGCTGAGGAAGACGACGCCGACGACAACGCTGACGACCACCCTGCCGCCGCCGCCGCCACCGGCGACGCTGTCACGGGCACCACCGCCGATGACGCCGCCGGTAACACCGCCGCCGCCGACGCCGACGACGACAACAACAAAGACGTCACCAACGCCAGTGATGACGACGACGCCACTGGGGCCAGGGCCGCAACCGCGGCCGCCGGGCGGCGACGCTGTCTGGCGGCGCTGCTTGGCCCAGCCTGGTCCGCCGCCCGCCGCCCCGCCCGCCCCGCCGTCGCCGCCTCGCTCGGCCCGTACGGCGCGGTGACGGCGGGCGAATCCGAGTACGCCGCCGCCTACGCGTCGTTGCCGCCGCCGGGCCCCGCCCTCGTCGCCGCTCTCGTTGCCGCCCATACCCCGCGGGCGGCGGCGGTGGCGGCTGCCGCCGCCGCCGCCGCGGACGTGGTGCTGTGGGAAACGCTGCCGGTGGCGGCGGAGGGGGTGGCGGTGGCGCGTGCCATGGCTGCCGCCGCGCCAGAGATGCGCTACGCCATCTCCTTTGTGTGTGCGCCCGCGGCGACGGCGACAACGGCGGTGGCAGTGGCCGACGCAGACGCGGCCGCCACGACGGGGGCGACGACGGCGACGGCCAACGTGGCCGCGGCCGCCACCACGCGGGCGACGACGGCGGACGCCGACACGGACGCCCCCGCCACAGGAGGGGCGGCGACGGCGGCGGCCGATGCGGACACGCCTGCCACCACGGCAGGGGCCAACGCGGATGCGCCCGCCGCCGCCACGGGGGCGGCGACGGCGGACGCCAACGAGGACGCCCCCGCCACAGGAGGGGCGGCGATGGCGGCCGCCGCCGGAGACGTCCCCGCGACAGTGGCAGCCGACGCGGATGCGCCCGCCGCCACGGGGGCGGCAACGGCGGCAGTGGACGCGGACGCGCCTGCCGCCGCGGAGGCGGCCGAGGATGCCCCCGGCACAGGAGAGGCGGCGACGGCGGCCGCCGCCAGAGATGTCCCCGCGGCAGCGGCAGCCGACGCGGATGCGCCCGCCGCCACCGGTGCGGCGACAGCGGCACCCGACGCGGACGCGCCTGCCACCGCGGCCGCGGCCAACGCGGGCGCGCCTGCCACCGCCGGCGCGGCGACAGCGTCACCCGACGCGGACGCGCCTGCCACCGCGGCGGCGGCCACGGCAGCGGTGGCGTCGGCGGGGGTAATCGAGGCGGCGGGGGAGGTGCCGCCGGCCGCCCCCCGCGTAGTGCGGCTACCCGACGGCACGCCGCTCGCCACGGCGGTGGCGGCGGCGGTAATCGCCGCCGCAACGGCGGGCGGCGGCGGGGCGCTGCTCGGCGTGGGCGCCAACTGTGGCGCGCCCGCAGACGCGGCCGCCGCGGTGACGGCGGTGCGGACGGGCGTCGCCGCCGCGGCAGCGGCGGTAGCGGCGGCCGAGTCGGCGGCGGCCGCCGGCGCCGCCAGTGACGGCAGCGTCGGCGGCGGCTGGTGGCGCCCGCCGGCGGTGCTCCTCCGTCCTCACGCGGGGGAGGTGTTCGCGGCGGGGGAGTACGCGTGGCCGGCGGGCGTGCCGGTGTCGCCCGCGGACTGGGCGGCCGCCGCCGCGGCCGCGGGCGCCGACGCGGTGGGCGGGTGCTGCCGCACGGGGCCGCCGCACGTGGCGGCGCTGCGAGCGCTGGCTGACAGCCGTGGGGGGGAGGTGGGGGGGGGGGAGGGGGGGGCCCCCTCGCCGTGACGCGCCCCAGCGGCCCACCAGGGTGAAGTCCGCGGGCAGGGGAGGAAAAGACAGAAAGGGAATGATAGACGGGTCGAGGGGCGGAGGGGCCCGCTGAAGGGCGAGGTGGGCACGCGCGCTCCCCCCCCCCCTCTTACGCCTCGGTCGAGCCAACGTCGTTCCACGCCCCCCCCGCCCCTCCCACCCACACTTTCCCGCCCCCCACCAAGGGGGGCGGGGAGGCGGCCCACCCCCCCTCCCACCCGTCGAGGACGCTGGGCGCCTCTCCCCGCGCGCCGCCCAGGGTAGCAGCTGCTGTGGCGGCGGCGGCGGCTGCCGCTGCCGCTCGCTCCCGCAGCTCCGCGAGCCGCACGTACACGAGGATGTAGGGGGTGCTGCGGCTCTCCCCGAGGAACAGCTGGCGCACCAGCACCGGCCACGCCACCGACCGCACTTCCGAATCGTCGTAGCAGTACCAGGGGGCGGACGCCACCCCCGCGGCCGCCGAAACAAAGGCATAGTAGTGGCCCGATGCGGCGCCGGCACCCTCGTGCACGATAATCCCGCTGAGGGCGTAGGCGTCGTCCGCCCAAGTGTCATTATCAGGAGCGTCTTCCCCATCATTGGGGTCGGCGAGCGGGTTGGGGGCGTCGGCAGCATCAGCGGCAGCCGCAGTGGCAGATGGCTCGGACCCAGGAGCACCTCCCGCTCCTCCTGTCCCCTGACCACCACTTCCCCCGGATGGTGCCGCTGTCGACCCCCGGTCCGCCTTTCTGCACCACCGCCGAAGCCGAAGGGTGCGGGGGCACGCCATGACCACTGGGTTTTTGCCATGCCCCCCCCCGAGGTCGCCTCGTACTGGAAGAGCTTGAGGTGGACGGTCAATACGGGCGGCAGCGGCGTGGCGAGCTGCCACCACCGCTCCGCCTCAGTGTACGTGTGGCACTCGTCGCACGCATACTTGTCGGCGCCGCCCAGCGTCTCGCGGTCTGTCTGCGCGCCGAACGCCCAATTGAGCGACCGCTTCGCACGGACGGGGAGGGAGACGTCCCGAAACGTCTCGGCCTTGACAGACACCGCCTCGCACGTCATGCAGCGGGTCGATGTGACAGCGGCGCCGCCAAAGAGGGTGTCCACCACCGTTTGGGTACGCGCACGCTTGGGGCGAGGCGCCGAAGACGGGGAGGATGACCCCACCCGGGATAATGACGCCGCGTCCGCATCGCCGCCACCGCCACCGTGGGCGGTGCCATTGGCCGCAGCGGCGGCGATCGCAGGCGCGCCCGCCCCCTCTGGCGGCGCCTTCCCCTCTAGGCGTGGCGGCAGCAGCCGCAGCGCCGCGTCGACCCGCTCCAACAAAAAGTGGAGAAACTCGTGGGCGTCTTGCTGGCCGAGGGCATCAAACCCGCGGGTGCGGGAGCGGTCCCGCAGCAGCCGCACCAGCTCCCCCGGGGTGACCCCGCGGCGCCCGCCCGGCACCGCCACGTCGCCGCCGCGGCCAGCCCACGCGGCCGTCGCCACCGACGCCGCGGTGGCCGTCATGTGACAAAACAGGCGGCGGAGGGCGGTCATCAGCTCCACCGCGTACGCGTCAGACGCGGAGAGCGGCGCCGCCGCGACGGCCGCGCCGGCCGCGCCGTCCCGCGGCCACAGCAGCGCCGACGCGGCGGCCGTCGGCGGTCGCCGTGGGGGCTCCCACGCCTCCACCGCCTCCCGCAGAGGCCGCAAGTGGTAGAGCACCTGCAAGACCGCATTCATGTAGCAGGTGTTGCCCAAGTTAACCAGCCCAGGGGCGGCTGCGCCGGGCGGGCCGCCGGGCAGGCCACCCACCGAGACGGGGGCGGTGGCGGGAGCGGCGCCGGAGGGCCAGGCGGCGCCCACAGGTGGGCCAACCTGGGGCGCCTTCTCCAAAGCCCGCCACACCGCCACCTCCTTGGCTGACGCTGCAGCGGTGGCCGACGCGGCAGCGTCAGCCGCGGCGGCCGCGGCGGCCGCGGCAGCCACCGCAGCCGCCACCGCCGCGGCCCCAGGGAGGGACGGTGGCCCCCCATCGCCCGGCGCGGCGGCACCGGCGGCACCGGCGCCACGACGGCGGTCGCCCATCCTACTGCCTCCATCGTCACCGCCGCCGCCGTCGTCGTCACCGCAGCCGTCGTCACCGCCGCTGACGCCGCCGCCGTCGCCGCCGCCGCCGCCGTCGTCACCGCCGCTGACGCCGCCGCCGCCGCCGCCGCCGCCGCTGCCGCCGCCACCACCACCACCGGCCGCGGCCACCGAAGCGGGGGCTGGCGGGGACGGGCTCGCCGCCGCCGCCGCTGCCGCCGCCGCTGCCGCCACTGGCGCCACTGCTGGCGCCGTCGCCGCCGGCGCGGCCGCCCCCTCTGACGCCCACGCCCACCCGCCCGACGCGGCGGCCCGCGAACGCGTCACGTACGCGTCAATGGGCCCCGCCGACGCGGCGGCCGGGCGCTTGCGCTTGGAGGACAAGAGGGAGGGGGCCATGCCGGCGTACCCCTCCACGCCGGGTGCCACGACGGCGTGGGCGGGGGGGGGGGGCGCCACCGCGGCCGGGTGACCCGAGCAGGGGTGCAAAAGGGCGGGGGGAGGGGCGGCGCGGGGGGGGAGCGACGCCAAGGGGCGGGGAGAGGGGAGGGAGCGGCGGGCAACAGGGGAGGAGAAGGAAGAGGGGGGTGGGGAGCGTGGTGGGGGGGGGGGGGGGTACCGCGCGGGACGCGACCAGGGTCCGCGCCGACCACGGTGGTGGCCACGGTGGCGGAACGTCGCGGCCGCGACGGCCGCGACAGTGGTGGCTACGGCGACGACCACCCCTCCACCTCCCCGCCCCCCCCCCCCGCCCCTCTCTCGTGCACGCGGCCCACACACCAAAAACGCAACGGCGCGCACACGCGGGAGGGGGCGGACCCGCCGCGCGCGCGTGGCCACCGCGGTCGCGCCGCGGCGCCGCGGGCGCCGGCGCCGGCGCCGGCGGGTGGAGCGGGCGCGCGCGTGGCGCGCGGCGCGTGGCGGCAGCGCCCGCGGGGGGACGGGCAGGCGGGGGGCGGGGGGGGGGGGGGGGGAGCGGTGGTCGGCGGGGCGAGGGCCGCGGGCGGCACGTGGACGGAGCCGTCTCCGTTGCGCTGCGCCGCGGCGGCGGGAGACGACCCCCACCAGCACGACAATAACACGTGGCATCCAGCTTGGAATGAACTACCTCATCCAGGATTCTCCCGACACTTGTGCGCGCAGAGAGCAGACTTGCCCGACATGAGTTCACCAATAAAAATACGTATCGATCCGACTGGAGAAGAGTATTCATGATCACAGTACAGCAATCATTTTCCGTCTCCTCGTTTGATAACTGGATAGTACCCCCCGCTGTTATCAAACCCCCCTCACGACCTCCTTCTGTTTCCTTCTTCCCCCCTCTTCTCCTTGGCCTTGTCGGTGCCGGCGCCGCTGCCCCGACACCCGCCCGCCTTTCACTCTGCCCGCCTGCCCGCGCGCTTTTCTTCCCACCCTTCCTCCCGTCAGCCTGTCTGTCCGCCCGGACTGCCGCCCATGGCGCCGCCCCATCTCAACCGCCCCTACCGTGCCATCGCCGACCGCTCCTCGCCGCTGTCTTGGACGCGCAGGGGCACAAAAAGGGAGTGCGGCGGGGGGAAAGTAGGGGCGGGCTAGGGACTGAGACCAGCCTCTTCCCCGTTGGGGTCTTGTCGCGAGCGCGCTGCACCCCTTGGCTGAGTCGGCAACAAGGGACACCCGCGCGCGACGCGCCCCCCCCTCCTGTGTCACCTTCCACGTCGAGCGCCAACAAAAAAGGACGGGCATTCGCCCGAGCCCTTGCGGAGCACAGCAGCCCCCAAATCCCCAACGCGGATTCCGTCGACGGCACGACCCTGACAAGGAGGGAGAGGTAGGTAGCTCTTCGACGGTCCCCATCGAACGCTTTGTCCACCTCTACTACGACGCTCCAGGTGAGTGCGATCAGCTGTACGAGAGGTGCGATCGTCTGGCCAAGAGCGGGAGTGCCTGCGATCCACCGTGCTACCCTCCGTGAACAAACAAGCAGTACGAACATTGGAACGTGTCGCAAAATTATGAAATAAAGATCACGTGGGCAAGAGCGAGAGCGCAACAAAGAAGTCATTGGCTGGATCACACAGTTTCTGCACCTGCCATTGGCTGAGACGCTAGTGATATGCACTACACAGTCCACTTTCTCAATGCCATGTATGGCGAGGGGTCCATCATGGCATCCTGTTGATGGCCTGCTCTCTGTGGATCCCTGCCACGTGCCATCGTACATAGCTCGGTCTTCGACCGACTACCATTGAGGAGAAGAGGGTCGGCCGCCACACCGTACGCTGTGTCCCACGTGTAGGGGAGACCCCAGCCATGCTGTCCACTCCTCAGCAGGGGGTGGGGTGGGCGCTTCTGTCGTTGTCCCAGCGCCCTCGACTGCTGGCCACGTGGTCGCGGAATGCTCTTGTTTCGACTACGTCGAAGAAGGGGGGGGGTGGGCCCGGGAGGCGAGCTAGCGGGGCCAGGCAGCAAGTGGCTACGACTGGTGAGTGGGTACAAAAGACACCCCACGGAACTCAAGCGGTCAAGCGTGCTGGCTCGAGGCACCTTCCTCGCTCTCTAGTCCCCAAGCCTCAACTCCACTGAGCAGTCCGTGTCTGTAGTGCCCCTCCTTCCCCTTCGTGCATTTCTTTGATCGTGCTTTCGCCCTTGCGCGGTCCCCCATCCCAAAACCCACGCCTCCTCGCACACACAGGTACCATGGCCAAGACGATGGAGCTCGGCTACTGGGGCTTCCGCGGCCTCGCCAGCCCGCTGCGGCTGGCGCTGGAGTACGCGGGCGTCGACTACACGGACCGCCGCTTTGGCTCTACGGAGGAGTGGCACGCCTACCGTGACGGCGCGCTGGCGGCGATGGAGGTGCTGGCCTTCCCGTCGCTCCCCTACCTCATCGTCGACGAAAAGACGGGGGTGTCCCAGTCGCGCGTCATCCTCCGCTACATTGCCGACCGCCACGGCTTTGGCGGCAAGGCCGACGCCGAACGCACCGCCGCCGCCATGGTGCAAGAGGAAGCGGCCGACCTGATTGAAGCGTACGTTAAGGTGGCGCTTGCAGACAGCACGGAGGCGGCGCGCAAGGAGCAAGTCGCTGGAGCGATCCACACGCATCTGGGGCGGCTGGAGGCGTTCCTTAGCGACAAGGAGTGGATCGCGGGGGGAACGGCTCTCACCTACGCGGACTTGGTCATGTACGACACCCTCGAGTGGATGTGGTTTCTCGACGCCAAGCTGGAGGCTGCCTACCCCAAGCTCCGCGCGCTGCACACGCGGGTGGGCGATCTCCCGGCTGTGGCGGCGTACGTCAAGCGTACCGACGGGGACAAGCCGTACATCTCGCGGCCATTTACCCCGTGCAAGCTGGGTTAGACAGCGGCAGAGGGATCGGGGGTGGGGGGGGGGTGGGGGAGGAACGTTGCGCGCTGATGAGAGCCGCAGCGCAGTTCGATGCATGTGCTTGCACATACAATCCATCTGAACATAAAAGTGCACCTGTTTTGGCCAATGCTCTGATCAGTAAGTCCCGTTGCGTTGTCGACCGCTTGTAGGTGGCCAACAATTGCTTGCTGTCTGGTAGGGGTACCAGGTGCAGGAAACCGCAGGGCCAAAATGCGCTCGGTGAGATGAGGCTGCTTGGCAGGCAGACCGCCGTCGTGCAGCAGCCCAGAAGTGCTGTCACCACACAATCGCTTGCCAGCTAACCGCGAGGTCGGCACCGACAGTGGGGTGGGTGGGGCAGAGTGACCAACACTGGAACAGCCGCGTCCCGCTTTCACGAGCACACAAGCGCCACGTGTGTTTGTTTCTCCGGTGGACGTACGGTGCGTCCCCGCCCCGTTTTGACCCGGTGTAAGGCCGAGCCCATTTCGACGACCCGGTGCAGTACTGTATGTACGACATCCAGTTTTCTGCTCTGCACGAATGCGAATCAGTATATAATTATAGGACGAGAATGATGGATGATCATCCGCTCACTGGTTGGTCCACATCGCCTGCCATTATTGCATGGCACCATGTCCCGCGATCGACAAGCAGTACAGTGCAGTCTGTAGTGGTGTCAGGTGACCACCGATCCAAATTGCACACTTGACACCCACAACAATGTTCCGGACAGTCGTACACTGAAACCGTGTACGGTCAGGGATGGTCATGGCGTCGTGTTGCGTCAGCCCCCCCCGCCACGGATACATCCGCACGGCGACGCCCCGCGCGGGGCCCCCCCGCTCCGTGATGGAACACGGCCGCGCCGCGCGGCGATGGAACCGGCCCGGCGACCGCGGCCATCGCCGCACGCGCGGGCGGCTGCCCGCGCCCCCTCCGCCCTTGGCCTGCAATGCAAGGGCGGGGGACAGGGCGGGGGGTGTACGGGGGGGGTGGGCCGACGCTGCCGTTGCGTCCACCCCCCCCCGCGCCCCCTCCACACGCTCGATCGCCCGCCCGCGGATGGAACCCCCCGGCGGCGATGGCTGCCCCGCACGGCGGACGCGGGCGCGAGAAACACGCCACGCGACGGCGGTGGGGGGGGGTGGCGGCATCCGTGCCGCAGCGTCGCCTGGCCCCCGCCCGTACCACCCGACCGCCCGCCGTCGATGGAACCGGCCGGCAGCGATGGCCCCCCCCACCGCGCGATGGACGCGGGCGAGAGAAACGTGCCACGCGGTATGCCGGGGGGGGGGGGACGGTGCGCGGGGCGGAGTGCTGCCACTGAGTGCGGCACACTCGTGACTACAGCGGCCGCAGTTGGGGGGGACGGCAGGCGGCGGGTGCCTCGCCCCTCCCTCCCGCGCTGGGCTGCCGCTCGTCCGCTACGCGCGGGTGCCGCGGTGGCCGAGCCGCCCGCCACGGGCGGCTACAAGAACGCCGCCGCCGGCCCGGTGGGGACGGCGCCCGAGCCGACCAGAGCCCCACACACCACACCCACGATACCGACGCGCCCCCCGCTCCCCCCACCGCCGCCGCCCACCACCAGTCCCCCATTCTCAACAGCCCTCCCGTCTCGTCAGCGCCTCCACCCCTACCGCCACCAAGGCCAAGACGATGGAGCTCGGCTACTGGGGCTTCCGCGGCCTCGCCAGCCCGCTGCGGCTGGCGCTGGAGTACGCGGGCGTCGACTACACGGACCGCCGCTTTGGCTCTACGGAGGAGTGGCACGCCTACCGCGACGGCGCGCTGGCGGCGATGGAGGTGCTGGCCTTCCCGTCGCTCCCCTACCTCATCGTCGACGAAAAGACGGGGGTGTCCCAGTCGCGCGTCATCCTCCGCTACATTGCCGACCGCCACGGCTTTGGCGGCAAGGCCGACGCCGAGCGCACCGCCGCGGCAATGGTGCAGGAGGAGGCGTCGGACCTGAGCGGCGCGTACCTCAAGGTCGCCCTCGCCAAGGACAAGGCCGCGGCGCGCAAGGAGCAGCTGGCGGGGCCCATCCCCACCCACCTGGGGCGGCTGGAGGCGTTCCTTAGCGACAAGGAGTGGATCGCGGGGGGGGCGACGCTGACGTACGCGGACCTGGCCGTGTACGACATCCTCGAGTGGATGTGGTCGCTCGACGCGGAGCTCGAGGCGGCCTACCCCAAGCTCCGCGCGCTGCACACGCGGGTGGGCGCCCTCCCGGCGGTCGCGGCGTACGTCAAGCGTACGGACGGGGACAAGCCGTACATCTCGCGGCCGTTTACGCCGTTCTCGACGGAGTAGACAGGCGGCTTGGCCGCCCCTCCATCGTCCACCTACGACGGCGGGAGAGCGGGGGGGAGGAGGGAGGGCGGAAGGGGGAGGGAGTGGTAGACAGGGAGAGACCGACGTAGGCGGAGCGTGGGGGCCGCGGCACGCGAATGAGAACCTTGTGTACAGAGAACGAGTTGCCCCCTGATAGCCGCCGGTGCGCCGTGACGCTGCCGCAGCCGGGCGTGCCGCGGCGGCAACCAGCAGCCATCCAGGCCCGCCCCACTGGCGCGGACGGCAATGGCGGGGGAGGACCCCGCCGTCGCGCGCGCCGGCAGCAGCCGACCGCCCCGACCGGCGGCAGCGCGGGCCGCTGCCTCGACAGCACGTGCGCCGACGCCCGTCTCTCGGCTGCAGCGCCCGTCGTCGCGCGGCGGCTACAAGAACTTGACCCCCTGCGGTGCGCACACTCCTCCCCCGTCCCCACCACCACCACCACCGCCACCACTCGCACCGGCATCGCCGCACGCGAGGAAAGCAAAACAGACGGGAGGCTGGTCAGTGGCGCCCACACTGGTGCCGGTGCGGGACGGCAGAGGGGGGCGGCGACCCCGCCACCGCCGCCCGCCCCTCGCGTGCACGTCGACGGCCCGCCCGCGACGGCACACGCTGACGCGGAACGCCCCGGCGTAAGGCCAACGCTCAGACACCCCCACCCTCCTCGACCCCCCCCGCCCTTCCTCTGCCCTCCCAACCCCGTCGCCAACCCCCTTGCGGCGCACGCCCCCCTGCCAACGACCGCCCCCACAACGGACTCTGCTGGCCATCGCTGCAGCCAAGGCCGCCCCCCCTGCCACCCCCGCCCGCCGCCCCGCCCCCCTCTCCCCTCCGCAGGGCCAAGCGCGACAACGAACCAGATCATCAGACGCGTCGGACGAAAAGAGGGCGCACTTGCCTGCCGCCTGGAGGGCGGCGAGCGCGTCGCACGCCAGCTGCACGTCCAAGTCGTAGAACTCTGAGCAAACAAGGGGGGAGGGGGGAAGGGCAAGGGACCGCCAAGAGCAAACGGAGCAGACAGAGGAGGAGGGGAGGAGGTGAACACGAGGCCCCCACGAGTGGGGCCGTCACAGCCAGGCACGACGCGAGCGCCCCGCTCACCCAGACGCGGCCACGCACGCACACATGGCAGCGGCGGTGAGTCGGTGCCCCCCACGGCGGCGCCCGCGCGTGACGCGTGGACGCGCTCAGGCGCCCGGCCACGCTTCACGGCAACCCACAAGCTGGTCCATAGCGGCCACCCCAACAGCCCCCTCCCCACCTCCCCCTGCCGCCGCCCGGGGGCACGTGCGCGCCCGCCGGTCCGCGGCAGTGCCGCCCAGCGCGGCCGCTCGCGCTCCCCCAGCCCGGCCGCCCGCTCACCCAGTCCGTTCGCCCTCGCCGCACTCTCCCCCCTTCGACTACACCACCACCACACACGCCACACACCCCGCCCCCACGCACCCCCCCCTCCCCCCCCCAACGCACCTTGCCCCCGCGCGTCCTCCCCCAGCCGCACCTCGTACAGCGTCAGGACGGTGCCATTCCGGGCGGTCGCCTCCACCCACGAGTAGATGAGGTCGCCCCACGCGGCGGGCGACCGCCAATAGACGAGCACCCGCCCCTTGCCACCACCACCGCCGCTGCCGCTGCCGCCGCTGCCGCCGCTGCCACCTTCCCACCTGCCGCCCCCGCGGGAGACGAGGGCCGAGAGGAAAAAGTGGGCGTCCTTGGGCGACAGCCGCCGGCTGTGGGACGGCCGCGGACGGGAGCAGGGGGAGACGGGCGGTTGGGATGCCCCAAGGGGCAGCAAAAGGGCAGGCAAGTGAGGCGGAGCGCAGCGGGGCGGGACGGGTCGTAGCAGGAAGATGGCCACCCCCCCGCCCGCCGGCGGCGCGCCCACGCCCGCGCGCGGCGCGAGCGCGGCGGCGAGTCGCGCGGGAAGGGGCGGTGGCGCGGGCCAAGCCGCCACGACGCGAGGCGGGGGGTGCGGCACGGGCGGGGGGTAACAGCAGGCAGCGGCGGTGGGCAGCGCGCGTGTCAGTGGGGGGTCTGGCCTGGCCGGCGGTGCAAGGCGGAGGGGGGGGGGGGGGCGGCGGCGGCTGACGCCAGCGGCGGTGGGGGGCGGCGGCCGCCGCGGCGGCCGGCGGCGGCGGCGGCGGCGGCGGCAGCGGCAGCGGCGGCGGCGGCGGCAGCGGCGGCTACCCGGGGGTGCCCACGGCGAGCACACCGCCAACGGCGACGCGGGGTAGGGGCGCCCCGTCGGCGCGGCAGCGGCGCAGCGCCCCCCCCCCCCCCCCGGCGACCCCATGCGGCCGCGCCCCCACCGCGCGCGCGCGCGGCCGCCGCGGCGGCAACGACGCCCGCAGCGCCTCTCTCACCCGCGCCCACCACCGCCGGCCGCCCCCAACCCCCTCGCCTCGTCTCCCAACCAGTGCCCCCCCTCCCCCCCCCCTCCCCCCACCCCCCCCCACCACCGCCTCCATCATCTCTCGCCATATACCGCAACAACGCCGACAACAACAAAAACAACAAGAACCCAACAAAGACACGTACTCGACGGCGTCGTTGCGGAATAGCTGCCCGTGGCCATTGGCGTCGAGCCAAAACAGCCGGTGGTGGCGGCAGTAGTCGAGGATGCACGACACCCACAGCTCCACCTGCCGCGCCCGCGTCGTGGCCGTCGGCTGCACCGTGTAGGCGGGCGGGAAGGCGTGGAAGGGGGGGAAGACAAACGGCGCCGCCGCCGCCGCGCCGGCGGGGGGGGGGGCGCGCCCGCCGAGCCGCCCCCGCCACCGCCACCGGTCGGGCGGGACGACATGACGGCAACAACGGGGGGCGGGGGGGGTGGCGGATGGGGTAGGCTGGGGGGGGGGGGGGTGGCGGCGGGAGGCAGGTCGGTGGGCGTCGCAGAGGGACGGAGGGGAGCGTCCGCGGGTCGCGCGGACGCAGCCGCTCGCGGCGCCCGCGGCGACGGGGCCCACCCCGCCGCGTCGACCCAGCCGTGCACGCTCCACGTGGCATGAGCGGCAACACCACCCTCGCACATCCAGAAGCTGACGGCCGCGGGCGTCGGGGAAAGTCCAAGCCAAATGCTTGGTGAGATGACCCCCAGATCGGGGCGGCCACCTCCCGCGCTGCGCGGTCAAACCCGTGATCCCGACGAGAGCAGATTTGGGCCTCGTTGAGCGAGTGCGAATCCGCGCGGGGTTGTGCGAATCGCCCCGTGAGCCCCCACGGACCGCCTTTTTTTTGTACACCGCCGCACACGCGCGTGGAGGTCAATTTGCACAGTGTGCGAAGCGCTTTTTTTGCTCATACTGATGGAGGTGGTGGACGACGACCTGGTCGTCGAAGACGTGGTCACCGGACACAGTGCGGCTCCACATTGGGAGCTATTAGGCGCAAACACTGCACGGTTTCGTGCAGTTTGTGCAGTGGAGTCTTGCAAACAGTGCAAGTTTAGCACTGCCAGCCGCGATTGTCCCACGTCGGCACACAGCCGCGAGACGGGACTTGGGAGGACGGACCCCCACTTGGGGCTCTCGCAGCGGTATTTGAGTGCGGCCGATGCGACCTCAGTCCAACTGTCCACAGCCCCCGGCCTCCAGATCGCGCCCCCGCCAACAACAGCAGGTGACTTGAACGAAGTCATGACGAAAGTTATTTCACAATTCCACGGTGAGGGCCGAGGCGTCCGACCGCTGTCGGGTGCTAGACTGCACGGTTTCGCACAAACCGCAATCATTGGAGTGCTAAAACTGCACTCCCTGCGCGGCTGCGTGCGACAAAGCACTCGCCCCACGGCCTCTCTGAGGCCCTTCACCCGCCACGGCGGGGTCACGGGTTTGAAAGCGCAGCGCCGAGATGGGCCGCCGTCACCGCCCGCGCCCGTCACCGCCCGCGCGGCGCGGCGTGGAAGGTTGGCCACGCGGCCGCCGGCCGACCCGCCGCCCTGTGCCGCCCGCGTGCCCGGCCGCGCGGCGGCCGCCCGCGGCCGGGGGCATTGCCGCGCCGGCGAGCACGTCGGGTGCGCCCGCCGGCCGCGACGGCTGTGCCCCCGTTGGCGACCTTGTCCCCACCCCCCGCCCGGTGCGGTGGTGACCGCGCAGGCCAGCCCTCCCTCCTCCCGCGGTTGGTGAGCGGCGTCGACCGCCGTCCCCCCCCCCCTCCCCATCTCTGCCTTTTCTCTCTCACCGCCGCACCTGACTGGCAACCCGACTCGTCTTTGCCTTTTGCGCTGACGCAAGCCCCTCCCGACGCTTGGTGCTTCCATTTGCAACAAGCCACATCCGACCCCCGCTCTGTTCCTCACGGACCCCGCCACCCCCCCCCCCCCCCCCCCCGCCCCCGCCCCTCCCCGCCTGCCCGCCATGGCCCCCCCCCCTCCCCCGAAATCGTCACCCACGCGGGCGCCGTCGCGGGCGCCGCCCTCACCGCCGTCGTTGTCGCGTTTGCCGCCTACTCCCGCCGCCGCCCACAGCTGTGCACCGCGTGCGCGGGCGAGGGGGGCTTCCCCTGTTTTGTGTGCGACGGCAGCGGGGAGCAGCCGGCGGCGCCGGGGGGGGGGCTCGGCCGCCCGCGGACGCCGCCCAAGTGCAAGGGCTGCCTCGGCCGCGGCAAGATGCTGTGCCGTGGCTGCGGCGGGACGGGGTATGTCAAGGACTTTGTGGGCTGAGCGGGGGGGTTGGGGGGTGGGGGAGGAGGGGAAGGGGGTAGGTGGGCGGGTAGGAGGCGGGGGGGAAGCGTGGGGGAAGAAGGGGGGGAGGGGGGTGGGGGGTGGAAACTGGGCGGACAAGGCTTTGTGGCGGCGACCGGGGCGGCGGCGTCGCTGCCGGGCGCGGGCGGTGTGCACTGGGGGGTGGGGCAGTGAGCGGAGCATCATGGGGGGGATGGGAGGGTTTGGCCGTTCGCGGCGGCGGGTGGCACTCACGCCCGGCGGCGGCGCCGGGGCGTCAAGAGGGCGGATGCATCCCGTTGCTTGTTGTTTGCGTCGCCCGCAAGGCTTGGTCGTCAGCCAGGGGAGGCGGTGCCCGCCGTGGGGGCGGCCGGCGAGAGGTGCCACGGCTGGCGGCCACCGTGCGTGGCGGGCGTGACATGGGCGAACGCGGCCCGCGCGCCGCGGGGCCGGCAGGGAGGGTCGGCCACTGCGCTTGCCTTCCCCCACATGACCACCCCCGACCGCCACAGCCGCCGCTGTGCTGGGCGGGCGGGGGCGCCGCGCGTCGCCGGATGGCGGCGGTGGTGGCGGCGGCGGCCGGCGGCGGCGGCCGGGGGTGATGGTGGCGGTGGCGGTGGTGGCGGTGGCGGTGGCGGTGGCGGTGGCGGTGGCGGTGGCGAGCGGTGGGTGGCGACGTCCGCGGCACCTGGGCAACGGCACCGTCGGCGGCAGCTGTGGTCTGGGCGGCGGCGGCGATTGCGCGCTGCCGCGCCCGCACCGCGCGCCGCCGCACGGAGCTGCGCCGGTCACCCACCC
This sequence comes from Pyropia haitanensis, assembly GCA_008729055.1. Classification (NCBI taxonomy): domain Eukaryota; phylum Rhodophyta; class Bangiophyceae; order Bangiales; family Bangiaceae; genus Pyropia; species Pyropia haitanensis. Next base: position 1,609,679 of record SDUX01000006.1, on the reverse strand, counting down.
CCGCTGGGTGGCCATCCGTGTGGGCCCCGCCGGTGGCGCCACAGCCGACCCGGCATGGGACGCGTGCATCAGAGGGATGGAAATAGGCAGCGCCGCTGATGGCAGCGCCTGTTTGTAAGACTCAGCCCGCCACGTCCTCCACGCCCTGCACAGCCCGTCTGCTCACCCCACCATTCGCCCGCAGCGCTGTTCCTCCGCTGCCAGCCGCCCTTGCCCATTCCCCCCCCGCACAACCCCCCCACACCGCCGTTACTACCTCGCCCCCCCTCCAAACAGCTTGCCACTCACCCCCGCGAGGGCGGCCATCCCGCCCGCTGCGCCCCCCGCCGCCCCCCCTCCTCCGTTCTTCTTCCGCAGCTGCCCGATGAGGGACTGCTTGTCCTCCTCTAGCAGCGCGAGCGCCAGCTTAGCGTCCCGCAGCTGCGTCACCACATCCCCGTACGCGGGCTCCCGCGCGAGGACCGCCTTGAGGTCCGCCACCTCCGCACCCACCGCGGCGGCTTCCGCCTCGGCCGCCTCCGCGCGGCCCGCGGCGCTGCGGAGGCGGCGGACCTCCTCCTCTGCTGCCTCGGCCAAGGCGGTCGCGTCGTCGGCGCGGCGGGTCAGCCGCGCATTGTCCCGGCGGAGGCGGTCCAGCTCGGCGAGGAGGTCCGCGTCGGGAGCCGCGGCGGGCCCGGCGGGGGGGGCGTTTTTCCGCCGCCGGAGCGAGCCCAGGCCCGACCGGGTGCTGCCGCTCCGGTCAGGCGCCTCGTCCCGCGAGGCGGCCGCGATGGCAGACGGCGCCGCCGCGTAGTCGCGCGATCCTGACGGCGACGCGGACCGCGATGACCGTCCGGGCGCGGCACCTGCGGCAGCGTAGCCGCCGCCGCTCGGGGCGGTGTGCCCGCCGCTCGGCGGGCGCACCGGTGGCGGCGGCGGCGCCGTCACGTCCGCCTCGGTGCGGCCGACGTCGGACAGCGACCGAAAGCTGCCGCCTTCATCATCAATCTCCAGGTCTGTCAGGTCGTCCTGGTCGCTGCCCGCACCTGCCCCCCCCCACCGCCGCCGCCGCCGCCGCCGCCGCCGCCGCCACCCCCACTAAAGCTGGTAATGCCGCTGGCCTCAGAGCCCGCCATGCTCCCCGCGCCCCCCTTGGACTTGCCCATCCCCAGAAACGTGCTTGTAATCGTAGCGATCAGCGTCGACCCGTTGGACAGCTCCGCCGCCACCCGCCGCGACTGGGACGGCACGCCCGCGTACTCGGCCATGTTGAGCCGAATCTTGCCGACCACCTTTGAGTCCGCGCCGCCACCCCCGGCGACGCGCACCGCAAACTTGTACACCTTGTCGCCATAGCCGCTGCCCTTTTTGAACAGCGTAATGTCCTGCGACAGCCGCTCGCCATTAAACGTAGCCGTCCGTGACGTGCGGTCGACGCGGACGACGGGGGTGGCGAGTTCCGCCTTGGCCGACCGCTCCCATGAGAGCACCACGTCAGTCACGCCCGCCAGCCGGTCAACCGTCTCGGGGAGAAGGTCAAAACGAAACTTGGCGGCGGCTTTGCCGACATTCCGTACCGACCGGGCCTTGCCGAGGAGCACCTTGGAAGAGGACTTGCGTAGGCCGTTTGGGGGGGGCGCGCCAGAAGCGGACCGGGCGTTGGACATGGTGGCCACCGGGGGAGACAAGGGAAGAAACGAAAAGAAGGGTTTGGGGGTTGTTGACAGGGTATGGGAGGGGGGGAGGGGGGGATGGAAGAGATGCCGGGTCTCGGGTAGAGAAGGTGGTCCGCACCACGGGGTTGAGGTCTGGCAACCAAGGACCCAAGGGGAAAGAAACAAAAAGAGCCCGGGGGGGGGGGAGAGGAAATGGAAGATGAGGAGAGGCTACGAAACGGGAGACCACGAGCGGCGGCGACACACAACGGCAGGTGCGGCGGCCGGCAGGGGCGGCAGCCGCCGCAGCAAACAGCAATGGCCACTGCGACGAGCGGCCGGCCCCGCCCGTCCGCGTCGGCCGGCTAGTGGCCCAGTCGCGAGGCGACCGACCGCGAGGCGACAGCGAGGTGCCGATGACGTCGAGGGGACGGACGAGGGGGGGAGGGGGGGCGATGAGCCAACGCCACCGGCCGCGTCAGACGGCGGCGGGCGCGTGCGGCGCGTACGGCGAGCGCCGGTGCGAGCGCGCAGGCGGGAGCGCCGCGTGGGAGCGGGGGCGGCCGACACCCACAGCCCGCGCGGGCGCGACCCATGGGGCGGCGGTGGGCGCCCCCTCCGTGGCACACGCCGCATGCTGCGTGCATGGCTGGCGCCTCGGGGCGCGCCCACAGCGGTGCGCGGCCGCCGCATGGGGTGCGGATTGGGCCGGCCCGCCGCTGTAAGGATTGTCGGTGGCAGCACGCCGCCAGCAAGGGGCCCCGCATGCGCGCCTGCGCTGTCCTCGGGCGGGCTCTCCCCCGTCCCTACGCGCTGGCCGCGGCCGCGCGCGCACCTACACCGCCACGGCGCGGCGGCCCCGCCACGGCGACGGTCGACCCGCCGTGGTCGTGAGCGCGGGGCGATGGGGGCACCCACGCGCCGCGGCCGCGCTCCGTGGCCGCGCCGACCGGCGGCAGGCGGTCGCGGCGGTCGCAGCGGTGCGGCGGCGCCGCTGCGACGGCGGCCGCTGCAAGCGGCGCCCGCCGCCGCTGCCGTCGCGGCTGCTGCCGCTGTAGCGCCGCCGCTGCCGCCGCCGTCGGCACACGATGTAGCTGCCGTGTATTGACGCCCAAATCGAAGCGCCGGCACCGTCCCGCCCGACTCCGTCTACAAGAAGGGGGGGGGGAGGAGGCGGCGACCTTTGGCGGCAGGCCCGCCGCCCGCAGCACACGCGCGGCTTTGCGGCACCGACGCCGGCGGGAGACGCGCGCAAGTTGTGCGTCCAGCGAGATGATGACGGCGGGAGTGGTGGGGAGAGGAGCTGCAGATGTGGCCGACTGCTTGCCAAGTCCCCTCGTGGGGGAGATGGGAGGGGGCAAGCAGGGGCGCGGGGGGAGGGCACTACACCGCCGCTGCGGGCCTCCCCTGCCATACGCAGCATCGTGGGGGTTCATTGTTCCCGCAGAGAAGGGGATGGGGAAGCGCGCTGGGCGGCGACCGCGTGCGTGGGGTCTGTTCTTGACAAGGGGAGAGGGGGGGGGAATGAGAAACGGCCGACACCATGGCGCGGGGTCATCCCAGATGTCCGCAATCACGTCCATATCGCCAGCGGCTGCGACCGGCAACGGTGGCCACACCGCACGCGGCGGCGCCACTGCGCAGCCGCAGCCGTTGGGGCGCGCGCGCGCGTACGCGGTAGCGCCGGTGGCCACCGGTTTGTGGGTCGAGCACATCGTCCTGGCGGAAACACAGCGGCCGACGGGGGCGCGGCCAACGGCGGTCGTGGCCATCGGCCGAGGAAGCTGCGTCGGGCGGCGCGGCAGCGGCCATGGCGGCCGCGCAGCGCGTCCCGGGAGTGCGCCATGTCGCATCCACCTTGCCCAGCTGGCCTCGAGCTATCGGCCAGACGAAGGGAGGCGCGGGCCACCCGCGTCGGCCGTAGCTCAGGCGCCACCGCTCGCGGGCATGTCGGCCGGGAACGCGGATGGGGACGCGGGCCTCCCGCGTCGGCCATTCCGTCACATAGCTGGGGCACTCGCCGGCGCTCGCCAGCGTCTCGGCCGTGCGGGAGGGGATGCGGGCGACCGCACGAAGAGGACGATCGTGTGACAGTACAGGTTGTTCTCATATCGACTCAGATGATCGTCTGTGCGAGCGGCCCCATCCGATCGTGCACGACCTCTTTTATCTGAGCCGCGAGAGCCATAATTTTCTCCTTTTCAGCTTTGATGCTGCTCTTCTAGCCGTTGTACTGCGACCCTATTGGCTCAAGAGCATCTTTGATGATAAAGAAAACAAAAAGAGACGCTGGATTCTGCATCGAGCCTCGCCTCTTTTGGCACCCTCGAGACGGCCACCCGGTGCTTGCAAAGCCCATCTTAAAATCCCCCCGCCGGCGCCGACCGCCGCCCGCACCGTCCACCACTGTCCGTCGGGACACCGACGAAGTCAGGTGCGGCGCGTGAGCCGCGCGCCCTGCCTTTTCCCCCGCCGCCGCCGCCGCCGCCGCCACCGCCGCCGCCGCCGCCGCCGCCACCGCCGCCGCCGCCGCCACCGCCGCCGCCGCCACCGCCGCCGCCGCCGCCACCGCCGCCGCTGCCGCCGCCGCCGCTGCCGCCGCCGCCGCCGCTGCCGCCGCCGCCGCCGCCGCTGTCGCGGCCGCCGCTGCCGCAGCCGCCGCTGTCGCGGCCGCCGCTGTCGCAGCCACCGCTGTCGCGGCCGCCGCTGTCGCCGCCGCCACGGCACGCTCGTCGCGGTCGTCTTCGCAACCGGCGCTGGTGCGCCGGCGTCCGCTCGCGAATTCCTGCCTGCCCCCATCGTCGCGTGTGCGGATTCGGGTGTGAGACGCCTGGGCCTGGCCCGGAGCTATCGCTCCCGGCGGCCGAGCTGCGGCTGCCGTTGCCGCGGCAGCCGCCGCCGTGCACCCGCAGGGGGTGTTCCTCGCAAACGTGTACGACTTGAGCGACGGCTGCCCGTCGCTCCGCCTGTGTCGTTTTGCGCCCTTGTCCCTCTGCTGCCCTGCCACTCTACGGTGCTCCTGGTACATGCTCCCGCCCCCCCTCCTTCTTCCTTGCTGCTGCTTCCGTTGCGTCTGCTCGCGTTTCCCTCCGGGTTCCCCACACCATGGCCGGGAGCACGAGTGTGGAGGCGCTTCGGACCGAGGCCGAGGCTCTACGGCAACGCGCCAACGCGGCCTACCGGGAGCAGAACATCAACTCTGCCGAGGCTCTTTACTCAGAGGCGCTGGACAAGCTGCGGCTAGCGGCACCGCCGCGGCCAAAGCCCAAGTCCTCCACGTCAACGGCAGCCGGGACGACGGGCGATAAGGCCGTCGGCAAGACGTCACCGCCCGCCGCTGGCGAGGCGTCCCCGTCAGGGGCTACAAAAGGGGGCACCACGAATGGGGGCGGGGCTCCACCGGCGCCCGGCGCCGTTTCGGCTGTCGGGGCAGACGCGGCGCCCGGCGACGCGGCCGCTGCTGGGGATGATGACGACAACGATGATGCCGCGTCGACGGCGTCGTCTGTCAGCGAAACGCACATGCCCTCGGATGACGAGTCGGTGCCCCCCCCCGTGGCCATTGCCGAAATGGTCAATGAGCACACGGGCAACGGCTCGTTTGGGGAGCTGGTGAATGGCCACACGGACCAGACCGAGGACGCCGAAGCTACCGCTGCCGCCGCGGCGTTGTCCAAAGTGTCGGTTAAGGAGGTGCAGTCGGCAATGGCTGTACTCCTATCCAACCGCGCCCTCATGCGGCTGCGGCTGGAGCAGTACGGAGCGGCCGAGACGGACGCCACCGAGGCCATTGGCTGGGACCCCCGGTACGTGAAGGCCTATTATCGACGGGCGTCGGCGTCGTTTGCGCTCGGCCACTACCGGCCGGCGCTGAAGGACCTCAAGCTGGTCACCCGCCTAGTGCCCAATGACAAAGACGCGGCGGCCAAGCTCAAGGAGTGCAGCCGCCGCGCCAAGGAGGCGGCCTTCTCGGCAGCGATTGACTCGACCGCGCCGGCGACGCGGCCCCTCTCCGAGACGTATGACATCAACGACCTTGTTGTGGACGAGTCCTATGACGGGCCCAAGCTGGGCGCCGATGGGGTCGTCGACGAGGCGTTTCTGTCTGCGCTCCTCGCGCGCTTCAGGTCACAAAAGCACCTCGCTGCGCGCTACGCCGCACAGATCATCCTGGCTGCCCGGCGGCTGCTCGTGGCCCTGCCCAACGTTGTGACACTCCGTGTCGACGGCAGCCGGCCAATGGTGACGGTCTGTGGCGATACCCACGGTCAGTACTATGACCTGCTTCACATCTTTGAACGCAACGGCTTGCCGTCCGCCACCAACCCGTACCTGTTCAACGGAGACTTTGTTGACCGGGGGAGCTTCAGCGTGGAGGTCATCATGACGCTCTTGGCGTACAAGGTCGCGTGCCCAGAATCCATGCACTTGACGCGCGGCAACCACGAGACGCTGTCGATGAATTCGGTACGTGGGGCGGAAGGGGAGGGCCCGTGGGCATTGCTCTTGGGTGGGCCGGATGGATGAGGCGGTGCATGGCTGAGTGCTCTGGCGCGTGGCTTGCCCTTTCTGGTGGGCGGACTGACGCTGCTGTTGCTGCCTGCGCGCTGGGTCATGTACCAGGCCTGATTGGTCCTTGTGGGGGTGTGGCTGGCCGGGAGTGTCGCGCGCTTTAGCTTTCCGTGTTGCAGTTGTGTTGGGTTGGTGCTTCCGTGTTGGGCTGTGTCTCTAGTTGAGTTTTGAAGCAGGTGACTAACCGGTGTGTCCTTTTTGGTTTGGTTGCACGTTTTGCTCGTGTCATCTTGTGTTCCTTTCTTGTCATTTCCGCGTCTCCTCTTCTCTGTTCATGTGGCGCAGGTGTACGGCTTTCAAGGAGAAGTCAAGGCGAAGTACAACGACACTCTCTTCAAGCTCTTCTCCGAGTGTTTTCGGGCCATGCCGCTCGCGTACGTCCTTGACGGGACAGCCGTCGAGTCGGGTCGCCGCGCACTTGTCCTCCACGGTGGCCTCTTCTCCAAGGACGGCGTCACGCTGGCGGACCTTCAAGCGCTGGACCGGGACCGGGAGCCGGACTCTGGCCTCATGGCGGAGATGCTCTGGTCCGACCCCCAGAAAGAGGACGGCTGGGGGCCGTCGAAGCGCGGTATTGGCGTCTCGTTTGGCCCTGACGTTACCTGTCGCTTCCTTGACGCCAACAACCTGGCTCTGGTCGTTCGCTCCCATGAGATGAAAGAGGAGGGCTACGAGGTCGAGGCCAACGGGCGGCTGATCACCATCTTCTCTGCGCCCAACTATTGTGACGTGCAAGGAAACAAGGGGGCGTTCATCACGTTCAAGTCGGAGATGGTGCCCGAGTTTACCCAGTTTGTGGCGGTCCCTCACCCGAACGTGCGGCCGATGGCATATGCAAGAGACGCTGCCATGATGGGTCTGCTCTGAGTGGCAAGGCTCGGCGCCTTTTGGGAGGGGGGATGGGAGCAGACTGCGTGTGGCGACCCTTCTGCGCCCGTGCGTCTCATTTCTTTTTTTTGTTTGGCTGTTGTCTGTCTTTGCGTGCTTTGTTTCACGCGATGCGGTAAGGTTCCTTCTCTCATCCGCGTGCGCGCATGGGCCATACGCAAGCTCCATAACATTGGGAGGCGTCTCTACCCTCGAGAACCCCATCTCTGCTCCGCGTCGCCCTGCGTGCTTTGCCCGCCACGACCGCTGGGATCCATGGTGCACAGCCTGACCGCTGGTCCTTCAGCATTCGCTGGTACCCTGTACACAGCCCGTGCATGCCGCGCCCACCTCCCCAGATGAACAATGACTGCTTGACCACGGGTCGTCGGCGTCCCGACCGTACCTCTCGCCGTCGTCTCCCCCCCTCCACCCAATGAGCGCAGCGCCGTCGCGGCGTGTGACTCCCCGGCTCCCCCCCCCCCCCCTGCCACCCCGCTCTGGCCGCGGCGGTTAGCTCGCTGCCGCCTCAGTGACGCCCGCGGCCTCCTCCTCCAGGCGGTGGCGCACAAATCCGACGACGAGCCGAATGAGGTCCGCCTCCCACGCCGCCAGCACCGCCGGCGGGGACGACACCTGGTCCCCTTCGAGCCGGTTGAGCAGCGCCACGCACGCCATGGCCGCGGGGATGCCGTGGCGGTGGGTAAACGCGGCAAACTCGAGGCCCTCCATCTGCGCGAGAAAAAACAAAAGACCACGCGACATAAACGCACGAGCAAGACACGAGGGCGGCAGGTTAGTAGTGCTATGGAACGCAGCGCGGAGGAAAGCACGCTTGCCTCGGCGAGTGGCCGCCCAGCGGTACACCCGCACGCCCAGCTCCCGTCCGCTGCCAGCCGCGCCCACTTGTGCCGAAGCACCCCCACACGTTGGGATCGAAACGCGCCGCCTAAACCGTCCACCGCGTTGCACCCCCCCCCCTCCCCCCCCCCATCTGGGCGCGCGCATCACAGCGGGCATGCACGGGGCGTACCTCAAAGTTGCGCACGCCCGCGTCGTAGGCTGCGCGGAGCCACGCCGCCCGGCGGGCGTCGTCGAACTCACACGACGCGCCGTCCATGCGGCCTTGCTCCTCGTAAAAGCCATCGAGAGTGGCGGTCGTGCCGACCACGACGCGGCCGCCCGCGTCGGCCGCGGTGGGCACCTCGTCGGCCCCGCCACTACCCCCACGGCCCCAGTCCACTGTCCGCGCGTAGGTGGCCAGTGTGGCGACGACGCGCTCGTCCAACACCGCCGGCTCTGCGCGGCGCACGCCCAGCACCGTCGACACCGCCTCCCCGCGCAGCTGCCCGTCAACGACGCGGGCGGTCAGCACGAGCGTGCCCGCCGGCACGCCAATCCCGCCGCACGTGCCAACGCGGTAGTAGGTAACGGGTGGTAGGTCTCCCGTGCCGCCGCCGACACCCCCGCGGCCGTTGACAGTGTCCCTGCTAGCCTGGCCATTGCCAGCCCGTGCGTACCGAAACAGCTTGGTCAGCTCGTGGAGCACCACGCTCACCGACGGGCGGCCAATGCCGTGGGACGCCACCACCACCCGCCCGCCCGCGGTGCGCCACAGCGCGTACCGGTCGGTGCGGGTCAGGTCCAGCGGCGCCTCGCCGGCGGTGGCATCCGCAAACGCCTCGGCCAGCGCGCACGCGCGCGACGCCGACCCGCACAGCACCGCGTGGGTGACGCGGCCAAACAGGGCCACCGCGTCGTCCGTGCCGGGGGGGGAGGGCGCCCGCCGCCGGCCGACCGCGCCACCCGCAGGCCCAGGTGGAAGAGCACGTCCACGTCCGCGGTGTCGCCGCCGGTGGGGGCGCCCGCGGGGTGGGGGGGGTCGCCCGCCGCGGGGGGAGAGGGGGGGCGTGCCTTGACCGGGGGGGGGGAGCCTTGGACCATGGCGGGCAGCAACACTCGTGGCCGGGGGGGGGGGGGGAAAGTGGCAGCGCTGTCGGGTGGAGACTTCAGAGGGTGGGCGGGAGGCGGAAGGCCCGCAGGGTGGACCCAAGAGAGCCCCACGGAAGGAGAGACCGGTGGTGCTGGAGCAAGGGGCGCGTCGTGCAGGTTGCGTTGGACCAAGGGGGTGGGGGCGGAAGCGGGTGGCGGCTGTCACAGTGCGCCGCCGGTGGGTAGGGACAGGCCAGCAGGTGTGCTGGCCGGACGGCAACGCCCGCGAGGCACAAAGGGTTCCCGAGTGGGCTGGAATGGGCAGATACTCGAGCAGCCGCGGCAGCGCCGCGGTCGCTGTAGACTGCAACTGCCGCAAAGGGCCGCGCACACCAGCGCGCCACGTCAGCATCCATACGGGAACGCACGGCGCGGACGGGAACGCACCGCGCGGACGGGAGAAGGCTGGACACGCGGGGGTCGGCCACGCACAACAAGGCGGTAGCGGCGCGCACACCCGCGAGCTCGGCCCCGCCGCCGAATAGATGGCCACTGCCGCCTTGGTTCGTGCGGAGGGTGAGGTTTGTGCTTCCAGATGGCATCTGTCATCTCTTCTGCAGACGCACTGTCGGCCAGCGGAACGATTTAATACAACTCCTGACGAATCGACAACGACTTCGTCAACACAAATCCAGTCGACGAAGGCCCTCACGCCCGGGCCGGCCATGCTCGCCCGCACTCGTGTTTCCAGCGGAGCGTGCTCAGGCGAGGGTCCCGCCAAAACGCACCACGCCCGCCACATCGCTGGGCGATGATCATCAATCGATGCTGGGGCGGTCGTCTGCCGCAGGCGGCATTCGCTGGGGGGGATGCACTCGCTTTGGGGGGCCGAGGATGAGTGCGTTCTGCCCGCCTTGCCGCCGTCCGTGGCGGAACAGGGCGCAGCCACGCAGGTTGGGCGGGACGCTGCCGCAGGGGGGGTCTGCCGCCGTCGCCGCCGACCCGCTCCCGCCGACTGCCCCCCGCCCCTTGCGCACACCGCACGGACGGCGGCGTGGACGCGACGGACGACCACCCCCCGCGCGCCGCACCCCTGCGGCCGCACGCGCTCACCCCTGCGGCCGTACGCGCTCACCCCCGCCCACGGACCGACGACGGGTGTGCCCGTGCTGTGCGCCGTCGTCGACCCACCCCCCCGAGGGAGCTGGCCTTGGCGCGGCCGAGGCGCGAGGCGGACACATGTGGGCAGCCCTGCGGCGTATCCCGTCGATCTTCTCTTCTTCCGCGTCGCCGCGGCCCCCGTCTGGGATGGCGCCCCCCCCGCTGACCGCCCGGTCGACCGAAGCCGAGGTCGCCCACGCCGTCACGGAGGTGATGGCCGCGGAATTTGACGCCGCCGTCGCCGCCCGCCGCCGGCGCCGTCGCCGTTGCCACCGCCGCCCGACTTCCTGCTGGGCATCTGCGGCCCGACCGGCGCGGGCAAGTCGACCGCGTGTCGCCGCCCCCGGCTGCTCTTTCCAAAGCGGGCCTGCTCGCCCCCGCCGCTGAAAACGGCTCCAGTCGTTTCGGCTGACAACCGCCGCCGGCCGCCCACGGTGCGGCCAATTAACAGGCCTGTCCCCCGAGGGGGGGGGAAGGTGGGCGGATCGCGTCCTGGGGGCCCAATCTGAACGGTCAGGGATATACCGTCATATGATTGGGCCGCGATCGCATGCATTATTTGAACGGCCAGGAGCAGCCGGAGGGCTGGCCTGGAATCGCCCAGGATACCCTGCTGCGGCCCGTGTGCGAAATGGCACCCAACCATGTGCAAGATGACTCGCTGTCGTTTGGGGGAGCATTTCCTGCCTGGTGTCCCAGCAATTGATTCAGCCGGATACTGTAGTTCAGCCAATGGGATGTTGTTCAGAGCCACTGTTGTTCTTGTTCACATCGGCCAACATTGGGACGCCTGCAATATGATCCGGCAGGATAAAAGTGGAGATTGACTGTACTTGGGGAGCGCCTTTTGCTCATCATCCATCGCGCGGCGCAGCCGCCTGCCCCCTCCCGCTGCCTGCCATCCCGCCCCCCCCCCCCACCCGCCCCTCATCCTCCCCCTGTGCAGTGGCCTCCTCCCGTGGGACCCCCGTTGCTCGCCCCCCCCTCCCTCCCCCCCGGCCCTCCGAATCCTCCCCATCCGCCGCAGCGGCCGCCTCCTTCCATGGCGGAGGCACCCCCCCCCATTCCCCCCCCCCCCCCCACCTCCCTCCCTCCTACCCCCCCTCTGCCGCCCCCGCCGTCCCCCGGAAGCGGCTCGCTGCTGGCGCGGCCGGGTTATCTCCGGCCCAGCGCTCCGCTGTAGCATGGGCGGACCGGCTGGACGGGGGTGCGCCATGGCTGCCCACAGGTACCGTTTCGCCCCGACGGTGCGCCCGCCGCGTGCGCTTCCCCCCCTTCCCCCCCCTCTCCTCCCCGCCGCAACGCCCCGCCCTTGCAGCCCGGCGGGTGCCGCGCCGCGGCGGCGCCAGGCCCCGCGCTTGCGCCTCCCCTTTGTTTTTGTGGCTGCCCGCGTCGCACAGGCCCTAACGGGCCTGCCTCGGCCTGAGCAGCTGGGCGTGGCCCCGCGAGGGGGTGCGGCGCATGTGACGCTTGACACCACTCTCGGGGGACCACCGCGGGGGGGGGCTGGTCTTTCGGTGGCTGGTGGACCCCACGCCGGGGGCATTGGGGGGCGGGCGCGGCGGCGGCGGCGGCGGCGGCGGCGGCGGCGGCGCGGGTGGGGTGGCGCTTTCCCCCCCGCTTCTGCCGGACGACCCGCCCGACCATGGGGAGACGCTGAGCCAGACGCCCGAGCCGCTGAAGGAGGACCCGCCGGCGGCGGCGACGGCGGCGGCGGCGGCGGCGGCGCTGTGGCCGGTCCACCGCACCGGCCGGCGACTGGCGGCGGTGGTGGCTGGCCGCGGCGCGCCCGCGGAGGGGGGGGAGCAGGCGACGGCGGAGGCACCCGCTGCGACACCCCCGGCCGCGTCGGGAGGCGGGGGCGTCCGCCACGGGCGGTAGCTGATGGGGGTGGGCTCCCGGCTGGGGTCGGCGCTCGCCGCGCTCGTCGGGAGAGACGCCTTCAGGGCGGGGGCGGGGGGGGGGGGGGGTGCGCGCCCCCGGCCGCGCCCGCCGCCGCCGCCGATGCCGCCGCCCAGCCGGCTGCCAGTGCCCGCGCGCCCCACCGTCGGCGGCGGGGCTGTCGGGCCCGGCGGTGGCGGCGGCGTCGGGCGCGCCCCCGCCGCACCGCGCACGCGCGCGCCCGCCCCCCGTCGTGTGGCGGGCGCTCGTCACATCGGCCGCGAATGGCATTCACCCCGACGGGTCGGCGGCGGCGGCGACGGCGGCGGCGGCGGCGCCCATCGACACCGCCTCCACGTCCCTGACCGTGGCGCGGCTTGCCGCCCCCGACACCACCGCGGCGGCGGACGTGCCACCCGCCTCTGGCGGCCTGGGGGGCGGGGTGGCCCAGGTGGCGGCCACGGGCCCCGGCGGCGGCGGCGGGGCGGCGCCCGGCGCCCCAGCGGCGGGCGTGCCAGCGGCGGTGAAGGGCGCGGCGGCGCGTGAGTGGGGGGGGGTGGACGTGGCCCCCGCGGGGGGTGCTGCTCCCCCCGCCCCGCCGCCCAGCCCGTACGTGCTGTCCGAGGAGGCGGTGGCGTGCCTGGCGGCGGCGCTGCGCTCCCTCACCGCCACCACTGGTAGGGCGGGGTGGGAGGTGGTGGGCGGCTCGCCCGGCTTCGCGCCCGCGCCCGCGCCCGCGTCGGCGGCGGCGGCGGCACCGTCGCCCCCGCCCCCGCCGCCCACGGCAGCGTGGGCGGGCGACGCGGGGTCCTTGACGCCGCCGTCACCGCCGCCGCCGCCGCCGCCGCCGCCGCCGCCGCCGCCGCCGCCGCCGCCGCGACGGCGGCGACGGCGGGTGTCGCCCAGCCCCGTGCCGGTCGGGGCGGCCGCCACCGTGGCCGCCGCGGTGGCGGACTTTGAGGAGTCCCCCCCGCCCCTACCGACGCCCCCGTGGTGCCCCCCGCGCTGCCGGTCGTGTGACTGGCGCTCGTCCACCCGCCGGGCGCCGCCACCCCGGCCGCGGGGGCGGCGGCGGTGATTGCGGCCGCCGCGACGGCGGCCGAGGCAGAGGCGGCCGCCGCGTCGGCGGCGGCGGCGGCGGATGCGACGGCGGACGCGGCCGCCGGCACGGACGCGTCCCGCATTACCGCGGCCGCAGAGTCGCCAACGGACGCGGCGGCGGCCGTGCAGACGGTGGCCGAGGCGCCCGCCGCCACCGCCGCCGCCGCCGCGCGCGCCTCCTCCGATGCCGCGGCTTCGCCCGTCGCCGCCGCCGCTGCCGCGCCCTCCGCCTAGGCGGCCGAGCCGGCCCCGGTGGCGGCGGGCGCTGACGCGCCGCCAGGGCTGCTGCCGCCGCCGCCCCTGTCGACGGCGGCTTCGCGGCCGGCAGTCATCCCCTCGGGGGGGTCAGCGGCGGCGGCGGCGCCCGGCGCGGCGCCGCCCCCCGCCACGGTCGCGGTCACGCCCCACGCGCTGCCGCCCGTGGCGGCGCGCACCGTGGCGACGGCGCCGCCGCCGCCACCTCTGCCCGTGGGGGAGGGACTGCCCGGCGACGCGGGCGCGGCCGTGGCCCCGGCGGCGGCCGCGGCCGCGCCGCCCGTGCCCGCGGCGGCGGGGGTGGCGGTCCCGCCCGCACCGGCGGGTGCCGCGGCGGTGGACGCGGCGGTCCCGGCGGCCGCGGCGGCTACCGCCCGGGCGGCGTCGGTGGCTGGTCTGGCGCCTTCGGCGGCTGGCCTGGCGCCGACGGCTGTCACAGTGGCGGCCGCACCCGCCGTGCCGGCGGCCGCACCAGCCGTGCCAGCGGCCGCACCGGTGGCTGCACTGGCCGTGCCGGCGACGGTCACGGTCTTGCCGCTCGCCGCGGCGCCACGAGGCGCGCCCCCCGTTGCTGCGGCCGCCGCGGTGCCGCCACTGCCCGCGACTTCCCCCGTGCCGGCGGTGGTGGTGGCGCCGTCTACTGGCGCGACGAAGGCGACGGCTGCGGCTGCGGCGGCGGCTGCGGCGGCACCGGCGGTGGCGGCGGTGCCCGCCCCCGCGGCGGTACCCGCAGTGGCGGTGCCCGACGTGGCGGGGGCGACGGCGCCCGCGGCGGCCGCCGCCGCCCCGGCGGCTGCTGTTCTGGCCGGTGCTGACGCGGTGGGGTTGCCGCTCGCGGTGGGCGCCCCCGCACAGGCAGCGCTGGCGCTGCCGGTGGTGACCAGCGCCCCCGCCCCGCCCGCCGGGGCGGCAACAAAAAAGGCCGCGCCCGGGGCTGCCGCCGCCCCCGCCGCCCCCGCCCCGCCCGCCGCAGCTCCGCTGGCAGCGGCGGCGCCCGGGGCGGTGGCCGCCGCGCCCGGGGCGGCGGCGCCCGCCGCGTCGCCCGCGTCAGCGGCGGCGGCGGCGGCGGCGGCGGCGGTGCCGGCCGTGGCGGCCGTGCCCGCACCGGCCGCGGCGGTCCCGGCTGCGGCGGGGCCCTCCCAGGCCGCCCCGGCGGCGGTCCCGCCGCTGCCCGGCGTTCCCGCCGCCGCGGCGGCGGCGGCGGCGGCGGCTGCACCCGTTGTGGCGGCCGCGACACTGACCCCCGCCACCCCTGCAGCCGCCGATGTGGCGGTGCTGATGGCGGCGGCGCTGCCCGGGGCGGCGGCGACCAGCCCGGATCGGGAGGCCCGGCGGCGGGCGCGGCGGCGAGCGCGGCGGGGGCGGGGGGAGGAGGCCAACGCCGACGGGGAGGAATGCGCGCGTGTCGCGGCGGGGCCGTCGCCCGACCGCCCCGCGTCAGCGGCAGCGGCGACGGGCGGCGGGGGGGCGGTGCGGACGAGACGGCGTCTGCCACAGAGCGGCGGGAGGGGCCACCGTCCGACCCGCCCCCGCCGTCGGTGTCGGCGGCGCCCCCAACCGCCCGGCCCCCCGTCGCGTCCGCGGCGGCGGCGGCGGCGGCAGCGGGCCCGGGCGGCACAAAAGACCACCCGGCAGCGGACGGCGCGGAGGATGAGGAGGATGAGGAGGATGGGCCAATGTCGCCCGCATGGTCGCCGCTCGCGCGGCCGCCGCGGGGCGGTGCTGCGGACAAGGCAGCAGCGGCGGCGGCAACGGTGGCGGCGGCGACGGCGGCGGCAGCGGCTGACGGCGCGGGCGCCCGGTCTGGCAGCGGCGGCGGCCACGGGGAGGGGGACGGCGAGTCAGGTGGCGGCGGCAGCGGCGGCGGCGGCGGCGGCGGCGGGGCAGCCGACGCGGGGGTAGCGGAGGACCCCACCTCCCGCATCCGTGTTGTTGACAGTGCCATCGATGGGCGCTTCACGGGGGTGGTGCTGGAGCGGCAGCCCGACGACTGCCCCCACAACATCACCCGCCTCTCGTACATAGTGTACACGTCCATCATGATCATACCCTGCGGTGCTGTGGATGCCCGCCGTCGTAACGCAGCTGGTGTTTGAGACCCCCGGCGGCCTGTCGACGACGTGTGTGGATACGCAGCCGGAGCTGCCGCAGGGGCGGCTGGTGGAGGCGTACAAGGACACGGGGGCGGTGGTGGTGAATGGGAGCATCGAGACGATCGAGGCCCTCCCCAAGGCGCAGATTGTGGTCCCCTGGTACGAGTTCCAAGAGTGGGGCGTGCGGGGGTCGTGGGACTTTCTGGGCGCCATCAAGCAGCCCGTGGTGGACTGGGTGGCGTTTAGCAACCACGGGCTGGCGACAAACGCGGAACGGCCGGGGGGGATCCAGGCGATCGACGTGCGCAAGGCGCCCTACCACTTGGGGCCCCCGGCGCGCGTCGTCAAGGGCGTGACGCTCGACGCCAAGAGCGACGTGAGCCTGGTGCTGTACGACACGTCCAATATGCGGGATGGGATGTGAGGCGGTGCGGGCCTGCCACCCCCGCCCTCTTTGCACGCTGACGGCGCTGTCGCCCCGTGCCGACGTCCCTGTTCTCCCCCTCCATTTTTTTTTTTTACTATTTGCGTCCTGCAAGGTGGCTTCGTGTCTGGGACAAGTGCGTCCCCTTCCTTACTATGTGCACATAGTCATTCTTTCTTTGGGCTTGTCTGTTGAGTCTTTTCACGTCCACCTCGCCCAGTCAACCACCGTGTGTGCGGGCCCTCCCCGTGTCCCCGCGGCGTCGCGGGCGACTCGGCAGGCCGCGTCCGCAGCGTGCGGTTGGGCGGGTCGCCCCCCACAGTGGCACCCGCCACACCCGCACCAGCGCCGGTGCGCGGGCCAGGACGCGTGCCCCACACCGCCCAGGCCGACGACGCTGCCCAGCACGGACCACTGGCTGGGCCCGCCCCGCCACAAGACGAGCTCTCCTCCTCTCCTCTCGTCCCCCACCCCCATCCGTCAGGTGCGCTTCGTCACCACCGCCCCCCCCCCTCCCTCCCCCCCGCCAATGCGCGCTCCCCACACCGGCGGGGACGGCGGCGGCGGCGGCAGCGGGTGGCGGCGGTGGTGGCGGCACCCCCCTCCCCCCCCTCCCCTCCCCCCCCCCCCCCCCCCCCCCAGTGCCACCACCCCCCCCACCACCCGCGCCACCGCCCCCAGGTCATGGGTCACCCACAGCACCGCCACCCCCCTCACCCCCACCAGCCGCACCACCGCCGCCTCCACCTCCCCCAGAGCCGCCGCGTCCAGCCCCGCCGTCACCTCATCGAGCAGCAGCACGTCGGGGCAAAAGCCAACGGCAACGGCCTGCGCGGCGCGCGCCGCCTGGCCGCCGTTGAGCGTGGGCCACGAACGGGAGAGGAGGCCGCATACGCCCACCTGCGCCGTAAACGCCTCGGCGGGGGCAGTGGCGGACGCCGCCACCGCTGCCGCCGTCGCCGCCGTCATCGCCGCCGCCGCCGCCGCGCCTCCCCGCGTGGGTGGTGGGGGCCGCCTCCCCGCCGCGCCACCCCCGCCGCCCCCGCCCCATCCGCCGCCGCCGCCGTTGCCGCCGCCACCACCACCACCACCCACTTGCTGCGAGCCTACGCCTCCCCCGCCTCTGTGCGGGCCGCCTACGCCTGTGCCGACGACCTGGTGGGGCTGGCCATGTCTGCCGTCGCCGCGGCTGGCGCGGCGCTGCGGCTCGCCGCCTCCCTCAATGTGCTGCCGTTCTCGCCGGAGCTCACCGCCGTCAGTGGCAACCGCTAGTCCCGCGCCCTCGACGGCCACCGGGCAGAGGGCATCGAGGCGTTGCTGCGCCACGAGTTCCGCGCCTTCCGGGCGCCAGCCAAACTCGTGCTGCCGGATAAACTCAGGAAGGCGGAGAGGGGGCGGGTGGTAGTGGTGGTGTACGGGTCAAAGCACCTGCCGTCCCCCCTTTTTGGGGTGATGGGGGAGCAGGGGCGCCCCGCCGCGCCAGTGGGGGTGGTCGGCCGGCGACGACCCGCGCCGGATGCGGTCCCCTGGCGGCTGCGGTGGGCGGTGGGGGCGGGCGCGCGGGCGCGGACGCGGGCGGTGGGGGTGTGAACGGCGGCAGCGGCGCCACGGGGGCCAGCGGGGCTGCCGGGCGCGCCCGCGCCTGAAAGGGGAGGGGGGAGGGGGGGGGAGGGGTGCCTCACGTGCTCTTTACGGCGCCGGCCGTTACAGCCGCCGCCGTTGGGCCTCCCTGTGGCGCTCTGGCCACCCTCTCCACCAGCAACGGTACCTACA
Source organism: Pyropia haitanensis (assembly GCA_008729055.1). Taxonomy (NCBI): domain Eukaryota; phylum Rhodophyta; class Bangiophyceae; order Bangiales; family Bangiaceae; genus Pyropia; species Pyropia haitanensis. The sequence goes on along the minus strand of SDUX01000006.1, from coordinate 1,591,986 downwards.
CGCGCGCCCAGCAGGCGCCGGCCAGGTCAATGACCCGGCGGGAGGTGGAGATGCCCGGGGCGGTGCCCGCCGCCGCCGCCGCCGCCGCCGCTGCCGCGTCCCGCTCTCACTCGTACGCGGTATGAAGGAGGCGGCCGACCGCCCGCCGCCGCCGCCGCCGCCGACCCCACCCTGCCAGGCGCGGGGCGGCAGGGACTGGCGCCCCCGCCGCTACCGCCCGTCACGATCACCGTTACCGCCCCCCCCCCCCCACGACTCCTCTCAGCAGGCTTGATGGGCAAAGGCAGCGTCCCATCCGGCGGCGGCGGAGGTGACGGCGGCAGCGTCAGCCACCACCGCCACAGACCCTGCACACCCAAACGTGGCCATCCTCCACCTCGGGGGCGGCGGCGGCGGAGGCGGCGACGGCGACGGCAGATTGCCGCGAGCAACACGACCGCTGCCGCCACTGGAAGGGACTTGAACGCCGGCGCCAGGTGGCGCCCGCCTGCCCTCTCCCACCCCCCGGCGGCGACACCCACCCCCAAAATAAAGGCGCCTCCAGGGCGGTGCCACCCCACAGCGGTAAGTCGGATGCGCCCCCCCCCCCCGCCCCCGCCCCCCCACCCAGCCGCCGTCTGCTCAATCAAACCATCCCTACCCGCCCCCCCCCCCTCCCCCCCCCCCGCCGACGGTCATCCCCCCCGTCCGTGGGGACCACCACCACCCCACCCCCACGGGCAGCCCCACCAGCGCCAACCCGTACGCCACCTCCCTCGCGTCGTCCCCCAGGGCGGCGGCGGCGGCGCGCCGTGTAGCGACCACCACATTCTGCCCCGGCACGACGCCGACGTGGACGGCCGCGGCCACGGCGGGCCCGAGGTGCGCCCCAAACAGCACGTACAGGGGGAGGACGGCGCGGTCGGTGGCGGCGACACCCGCCAGGGCGGCGGCGGTGGCGCGCGCGGCGCGACATTGGACGCCGCTGCCGGCAGTACGCAAAGGTGTCACGTAGAGGCGCGCCGACGACGCTTCGTCGGAGGCTTGCCAACGCTTCGCCGCCGAACGATGTTCGTGCCAAACAACGATTCGGCACACTCCGCGAATGTAGAGATAGTAATGCCGTACGCCTTGTCCATAGAGTCGACGTCCACCACGATCACGCTCTCAATCGCAAACGCCGGCTTGCGGGTGCGCAGGTCCAGGAGTGGAGGCGCCTTCAATCGCGTCGTTACGACGAGGGCAGTGCGCCGCTCCCATTGCTTCCACAGCTCCGGTCCAAACAGCCCGCTCAGAGAGGTGCAGGACTTGGCTATGTCCGCAGCCACCAGCTCACCGCTCTTGAACTGCAGCGCCCTCGCCACGAGCTCGCCCTTCCGAGGCCCCCCTTTGGTCCCGCGCAAACAACGCGTCAGGACGATGCCGTCGATCCCTTCAAAAGTGGAGCTCCACGGCCTCCACACATGCCCAATCAGGTCCTCCTCGGAGTACTCCTTGAGCAGCTGCGGGATGGAAGAGAAGTAGACGACGCCACGACAACGGATCGACACGTCCAAGACAGCTCGGGACAGCCATGGCGCCTGGCCCGTCAGGCGGTCAGGTGCGGGATACAGCTTCCGTATGGAGTACTTCTTGTACCGCAGGGGCCGCGACACGTGGAGACAATCCTCGTGCCTAAAAAGCAGCGCCCGGCAGCAGCTCAGCATCACCTCCGTCCAAAGGAAGAGGTTTTCCCACGCCACAGGCACTTCACCCACGAGTAGAGCGTGTCGCACCTCGTTGCACGCGGCATAGACCCCGCCATCATCTCCGGAGACGTCGATCACAGCGGCCACCACCGAGTCCTCTTGGTCATCCTCCTCTCCTTCGCCGTCCACGTCCGTCGCCGCCTCCGAGTGCTCTGGTTCACTTCTCCCGCGCATTTGCAGCCTGGCCTCCAGTGCCGCCAAGAAGAACGTCACAATGATGGTGGGGTTCCGGGTCTTGGATTGCGCACTTGACCGATGCAGGAGAGCGCCCGTCCCAAAGACCGTGTTCCACGATAGCTGCTCCGTGAGGGGGCCAGACGAGGGCGCGTCGTAGTTGAGCAGCCCAACAGCCATCACCACCGGGTGCTGCGCCAAGATGTCGATGCTCTTCTGGGCCACGGATAGGTTGGTCGGGGCAAGGGCACGAAGGAGAGTAGAGAAGAAGATGGCCCCGTCGCTCGACCCCTCGAGGGAACTGTCAAGGACGACGGCCGCCCGAGGATGGCCGAGGGTGAGCGACGCGAGATGGCTGGCCACAGTTCCGACAGGCAGCAGCCGCCGTTGTCCCGTCGCAGTAGACCGCCGCAGGGCAACCCCAAGGTCCAGGAGACGGAGACGTTGTTGAGCTCGTAGCTCCTCCAGAGGTAGCAGAGGAATCACAACGACCTCTTGGACGGTTGACAGGGACCCCGTCAGCTGGCCACCTTGCCGCTGAGCAAAGCGCTCCTCAAACGCGGTCATCACGGGGCGGATGCACCTCGCTTCACACCAATCACAGATTGCCTTCCGCACTGCCTCAGCCGTCACCATGACTGCGTCTTCAGGTAGCGAGGTGTTGTCCACCTTAACGCTCGTGATCCGCTTTGCCCGGTCCTGCCCGACGGCGCCCGCGCCTGATGCAGCAGTCAGGCCCGCCGCCTTCTTCTTGCCCGTCGAGGAAGTCGACTCCGCGTCGGTTGTAGTGGCCGTCTTCGCTGCGGACACTGCCGCGGCCGCCGTCGTAGCCTCCGCTTCTGCCGTGGTAGTTGTCGCCGCCGCCTGCGACGCTGGTGGCAACTGCTCGAGAGCGGCTGACGGCCTTGTCATCGCCGTGCCCGTCGCCAAAGATGCCCGTTCAGCCGCCCCTGCGTCTCCGCCGAACAGGCGCTGCAGCACGTCCTTGTCGCTGCTAAGGTTCTGCAGCCGCGCCAGCAACCTCTCGAGCTCATCATCGGAAAGAACAGCAATAGAGAGGCGGGGCAGCTCATCAACGAGCAAGAGCCCACGCATCCCATCCGTCGACGACGGCAGCAGCCGAGCCTGCACGAGGTTGGTGGCAACCGCCGCGACTTGGGCGACGCTGACCCGTCCCTCGATCAGCAGCTTCAGCACGTGGTCCCGGTACGTCTCAAAGGTGTTGCGCGTGGTGTTCGGATCCCAGGACTCCGCGAAGATGATGCGCACGAGAAGCGGTAAGCGCGTGTCAATCCAGGCAAGCACGTGATCATCAGCAGTGGCCTTGGTAATACCGTTGAACGACAACACATAGACGGGTAGACTTCGCCACCAGTCCCGCATCGCCCGGGTCAGCGACATGACCAGGTCCGGCTCCTCGACGACCGACAGGAGCAGCAGCAGCAGGAGCAGCGTCTTGCCTCGACCCGGCGGGCCCGTCACGAACCCCGTGGCACGGGCGTCAAGCCGAAAGGAGTACAGCTTCTCTACAGCTGCAGGTACGATGTTGTCGCCAAAGCGCCTCTTGGACAGCCCTTGGCCAAACTTCGGGTTGGGCGCAATGAATGTACGCAGCCGTTTGGCCACAGCCGTGACGGGCTCGGCATGCAAGGGCGACGGGCCAGTGAGGAGCAGCTACGTCCATGTTCAAACAATAACAAAAGGCAAGCTCAGTCTTGACGTGCATTGCAGGTCAGTAATAGAGCCACGCGAATAAACCCAAGGAAAAAAGACCAAAAGACCAACCACGGGCAACAGTACACGAAGAGGAGATGAGAAACATCCACAAACGTACCTGCGTGTGCTCCTCAGTCTGGAGCGTGTCCCCCATGCGATACAGGATCTCGAGCACGTCCAGGATGTACGCCTGGTCTTCCCGGAGGGACTCCTGAACGACAGAGTAGGCTTCGCTTTCACGAAGGGCACGCGCCTCGTCCCAACCACTCTGGTCTGGCGGGACAAGAGCAGGGTCTCGGTCATCCCGCTCCGACGCTGCAGCCTTCGGCTGCTCTCGCACCGCCTTCAGCTGCTCTCGCACCGCCTTCAGCTGCGGTCGCACCGCCTTCAGCTGAGACTCTTTCTCCTTGGTCAGGGTGCTCACCGAGCGCATATCACACGCCATCATCTCGGACGTGCTCATGGCGTGGAAGGTCTTATCCAGCTGCTTGTACAGTTGGCGGAGGCGGCCGATGACTAAGGACTTGTCCTTTTGTAGGCTGGTCACTCCGGCCAAGGTGTCCTTCCACGCACGTTCAACCGCGGCTTGATCAGACCCAGTCCTGTCGAGCTGCTTCGGACCTCGTCCTTTGTCAGCCTGCTGAACGGCAGCACCTTGTAGCTCCACGAGCAAGGCCTTGATGTCCATCTGCAGCTCCTCAAGCTCCTTCTCCTTCTCGATAGCCGCCGTGGAGACCGACTGCAGCGTGTGCGCCATCGTGGTAATGACAGAGATGCCCGCTTCGAGCACAGGCAGGCCAGAAGACAGGCCGGCGTCCAATCCAGCGACGTACGCACGGCGCGCCAGAGGGATGCGCGGCCCATATCGGCCTGGAAGACCACGTCGACGTGACGCAGGACCAGAAGGTAAACAGGTCCCGGGTAGCACCCGACGTCCTCTGGATGTATAGAGGACGCCGCCGGCAGGCGCAACAAACGCTTGCAGGCAGTGCACCATGCTGCACACGGACCGAGGGAGACCAAAAGAAAAAAAAAAAAACGGAGACGCGAGGGCGTGCAGGACCGGAAAAGAAGAACAATTAGTTGCTGCGGCTATTACGAAGGGCCCCACGGCCGCTGAAGTCACAACAGCAGACGACATGCGGTATCCAGTAACGGCGAGAGGCCCACGTGGTCTCAGGCATTACAAAACCTGACACCTCTGTCTTGCACGTGCAAGAGGAGCCACAAGCAGAAGGCATTCTCTTCCGGGGGGCCAAGCGTGCGCAGAGCATTTGCCACAGGCCTGGCAAAACGCCAGCTGCTCAAGGTTACCCACGTCTCCACCAACGCGTACCTGTGGAATGGCTGCAGAAGCAGTTGGAAGCCACCATCAGTAAGTCTTAGGTCGCAGCGGTCCACACGGGTAAACCCGGACAGCGTTCGGGCAGGAGCGGGCGGGGGACAGGTACTCGGGGGGAGGATGGTGACGGCAGCCGCGGCACGAAGGCGTTGGCACCCGCACAACCGCTGAAAGCGGCCGACCCACAGGCCGGCCGAGCTCTGCCACGAGACTGAGGTGGTTTTCTGAATTTTGCGCGGTCGCCCTGGGTGGCGGGTTTCCCACAGCAAACCCGCCACCGCCACAGGACGGCTCCAGGGCCGATCACGCGTGATCACACGAGCCCTCAGTGGCGGGTTGCTGTCAGGGCGCCATGGGTCAGGTCTCGACAGTGCATTCCAGACAAGGGAGCCCTTCGATGGCCCGAAGGGGGCTACACATACTATAAATAGTGGTTTTCCAAATTTTGCGCCGTCCGGTTTGGTTGCACCCAACCCGACACTGCTCTGGACCGGACCAGTGCCACTCAAGGTGGCCTCACTTGATTCAAAAACTCTGTCATTAGCGAAGATTCTATGGTGGTTTTCTAAAAAGTGACTTGTCGGAGCTGCCTTGGCAAAAGCCAAACCCGAAGTGGACCACTCCGTCACGAGATATTGAGCTCCAATCAGCGTCTGCGTACGGTGGACCTTGCCGAGCTCGTGTTCCAACCGAGTCTCGAGCGTGTGCAGGGACTTGCCTTTGTCCGAACCCACACCGACGTCACGGAGACGGCGCCCCGTTCGCCATGGACACGCGGCGCAGGTGGTGGCGGGGGTGCGCGCGCCGGTGGAGGGTGTGCGGGTGGTACGGAGTGCGGAGGGACGGCGCCAGTGCGGCACCGACGGTGGTGGAGGTGGCTACGGCTGTGGCAACGGCGGCAGTGAACGGAGCGGTGCGGAGGCGGCGGCGGGTGCTCTCTCCTGCTGCGGGATTCTAGCTGGACAAGGCTGCCGGCTATTTGTGCACCGCCGACGCCACTCGCGCGCTGCTGTTTTGACTGTCGCCGCGCACGGCACTGCGGCGCGGCCGATCCAGGCGCGGTGGCGGTGACGTCCGAGACGGCGACGGCGGCGGCGGCAGTGGCTGGGGCTGGGCTTCTTTCTGTGCGGCTGCGCATCGGCCCCACTGGTGGCGGCATCGCCGGTGGGGTCACCCCCTTCTTGCACCCCCCTTCCTCATCCCGGGCGTCCTCCCGCCGCGGCTGCCGCCCGCCCCTCTTCCACGACCCGTCTGCGCGGCCTGGCCTCCCTCCGCCGAGCCCCGCCGCCGCCGTGTGTGGGGCGGGCAGTGGTCTTCCCCGCCGTCGTCTGCGTCATCCTCCTCCCCGTCATGGGGTGGCACCTCGAGGGGGGGGGGGAGGCCGCAGCAGCCCGACGGCGGCAGCAGCAGGGACGGGGGGGGGGTGGTACGGCGGCGCGTGCGGCGGCGTGGCGGGGAGGGGGCGCCGGGGGGTCTGGGGGGGCGGTCGCGACGGGCCGGTCCGGCCGCGTTGGCTGTCGGAGCAGACGACAGTGACATCGGGAGCTTTGGAGGACACGGCGACGGCGGTGGCGACGGCGGCAGCGGCCGCGGCTCACCCTTCCCCCTTTCCCCCGGTGCGGCGGCATCCGCCCCTGACACCACGGCGGCCGCCCCCGTCGGCCGCCGCCGGCGGCGCTTCGCGGCGCCATCCCCTCCCCGCCGTTCCCAACCTGCCCCCCCCGCCCCCCACCCCCCGCGCTTCGTCGCCCCGTCCCTGCCCCTACCCCTACCCCGACCCCCCCTTCCTCCCTCTGGGCGCCACCCCCCCCCCCTTTCCCCCCTGGACGATGCCGAGGTGGCCATTGCCCTGGCTGCCACTGCCGCCCGCGATGGGGAGGCCCGCTTGTGGTGAGTGCGGGTGGGGGGGGGGAGTGAGGGAGGGAGGGACACCTTGTGGCCCGTGGGGGGGCTGCCCCGCGCCTACGCTGCCGCCGCGTGTGGACATCTGCGCGGGGTGGCAGCGGATCTCGGGATGGGCGCATCCGCCGACGCCGCCGCCGCGACTGCCGCCCCGTCGTCGTCGGCGGCGGCGGCTACGGCGGCGGCGGCGGCGGCGGCTGCGGCGGCGACGGCGGCGGCGGCTGCGGCGGCGGCGGCGGTGGCGCCGCCGCCGCCGCCACCACCTGCCTCCTGCCCCGCGATGTGGACGAGGCACGGCGCTGGCGGCGGCGGCCTTCCGCACCGCCCTGCTGGCGGCCCCCCTCGTGGGCCCCGTCCGTCGCCGAGCGGTGGCCCTCTTCAAGTCCGCCGTGGCGGTCCTTCCCGCCCCCGGCGGGGTGGCCGCAGTGCTGGCCGCCGAGGCGGTGGGCCAGGTGGTGGCCCCTGTGGTCGTAGGGGGGGGGGGGGGCGCCGCCCGGCTGGTGGGGCGCCGCCCCCCGCCACAGCCCACTCCCGCTGGGCAGGGCGCGTTCGTCTCCGCCCCCCGACCCCCACGCACCGCCGTCCCCCCCGTGGCCCCCCCCTCGTGGCCCCCCCCCGCCCCCCGCGGCGGTGACGCCGTCGGGGCTGGCCGCCGCCTCCGCCGCGTTGCTGGCCGAGGCGGCGACAGCGTTGCTGCGCGGGCGGATGTCCCCCGTGGAGGCGCTCGCCTATCTGCTGGCGCCCGCGGGGGCGGGCGCGGCGGCGGCGGCGGCGGAGGTGGTGGCCACCGCCGCCGCCGCCGCCTCCTCTGCGGGGGGGGGGGTTGGTGCGGGGGGGTAATGGGGGCCGCGGGCGCTCTACCCGCCGGCAAGGGGGGTGGGCGGGGAGGGCGGCGGCGGTGGTGATGGGGGCGGCGGCGGGGGGGGCCTCCCCCCACCCCCCGCGCCGCTCCCGCGGCTGCCCCGCGGGGACGCGGCCGCGGCGGCGGCGGCGCTGCTGGCGGGGCTCGCCGCGACGGGGGGGCGGGTGGAGGACCGGCTGGTGGACGCGGGAGAGGCCTTCCTCTTCGAGCCGGCCCTGACCCCCGGGGCGGCCGGCGGCGGCGGCGGCGGCGGCGGCGGCGGCGGGCGGTCAACGGCGGCCTCGGCCGCGGCCGCCGCCGCGGCCGCCGCGGCCGCGGTGGGGCCGGGAGGCGGGTGGTTGGCGGCGGAGCTGGCTCCCCTGCTGTCGGGCCGCCCCCTGTTCTACGTGGACGCCTTTAAGCGGGCGGTGGCGGCGGCGGGGGGGGGTGGGGCTTGGCCACTGCCCACGCCGCCGTCGTTGCCGCCGCGGGGGGGAACGCGGGCGCCGTGCTGGGGCTGCTGAGGGGGCTGGCCTCGGCAGAGGCCGCGGCGGCGGCGTCGGCGACGGCGGCGGCGGCGGCGGTCGCCCCCCACCGAGGCGCCGCGGACCGCATCTGCGGGGCGGCGCTGGTGACGGCGTGGTGGCTGACGGGCGGGGCGGGCCGAGTCCGGCGCCGCCGCGGCCGAGGCGCTGCCCGCCTCCCTGCGGCTGTTGGTCGGGGTTCCCGCGGCGGGCAGGGCGGGCGGGGCAGTCCCCGCCGCCGCGGCGCGGGTGCTGGCGTCGGCCGTGGCGGGCCCCGCGGGGGTGCGGGTGGCCCGCCCCGCGGTGGCGGGGGTGCTCTGGGGGGGGGACTTGGGGGGGAGGGGGCGGGGATGGGGGGGAGCGGTGGGGGGTGCTCGCCGCCGCCGCGGCCTGGCGTGAGGGGGGGGGGGGGGGGTCGGGGGTGAGGGGACACGGGGCAGGCCCTCCTGCTGCACCTCGTGGCGGACGCGCTGGGGATGGTGGGGGTGGACGCCTTGGCCGGGGCCCCGCCGATGCGGCCCGCCTCGGGCAAGACGAGCGAGATGGACGCCGCGGCGGGTGTGGCGCTCGACGCCCATACCTCCCCGTCTGACGCCCTGTGGGGGGCGGGCATGGGGCTGCTGACGGCGGTGCCGGCGGGGGGGGCGGCGGTGGTCGGGGCGGCGCTCAACGCGCTGCGGATGGCGGACCTGAGGCTGGCCACCGCCCCGCCGCGGGGGTGGTGGGGCGGGGGGGGGGACGCGCCGACCGCGCCGGCGGTGGTGCCCGCGGCGCCGCCCGCGCGGGCGGCCGCGGCGGTTGCCGCCGCCGTGGTTGGTGGGGCGGCCCCGGCGGGGGCGGGCGCTCCCTACGGGACGCTCCCCCTTCCCTTTCCCCTCCCTCGCCGCACCCCCCGCCACCGCCCCCGCCCCCCCCCCCCCCCCCGCGGCCGCTTCGCGGGCTCTCCCCTCACCCGCCGAGCGCCCCCATCTGGCGGCGCTCCTGGGCGCCGCCGCGACACTCGCGGCGCTCCTCTCTGCCGGCGGTGCCGCGACCACCCCCCCCCCCGGGGGGTGGCCCCCCCGCCACGCCCTCCACCCTCACGGGTGCCCCCCCTGCGGGACGGCTCGCCCTCCCGCGCCGCCTCGTGGACGAGGCGGTGGCCGCTGCGGCGGGGCTGCTGGTGCCCCACCTGGCGGCCTTGGGTGCCGGCGGCGGCGGCGGCGGCGGCGGCCAGTGCGGCGGCGGCGCCCGCGCGGGCGGGGGCTCCCGCCGCCGCCGCCCTTTCTCCGCGACGGATGAGGTGCGGGTGGGGATCTATACGGCGGTGGCGGTGGCGGCGGGTGCGGAGCTGACGTATGCTTTCTGGTTTTATGATGACGGCAGTCGCGGGGGGCGGGGGGGGGGGGAAGAAAGCGCCACCGCCAGTGGCGGCAGCAGCGGCAGCAGCGGCGGCGTCAGCGGCGGCGGCGGTGGCGGGAGGGGTGGGGAGGGAGGAGGCGGGGGGGACTGCCGCTCCAACGTGTGCCGCTGCGGCGTTGGGGTGTTCCGCGGCTGTCTCGACGCCCACCCTGACCGGATGCGGCGATACGGCACGCTGGTGGCGGTGCGGTGGGACAATGGCCGCTGGTACGCGGGCACCGCCACCCGGCATGAGGCGCCCACCAGCCTGTATTGCTGGCGTATGCTGATGGGCGCGTGAGGTGGTTGGCGCTAAGTTGACGTCGGCCAGCCGGGAGGCCTCAGCCTCGGCCCAGATGCGGTACTCGTCCAGGGCTGGATCATCTCGACGAGGGCGGCCTTTTCGGCCGCCCCCGGCGGGGCCCCCGTGGCGGCCTCGGCGCTGGCCACCAGCGCCGCGGCCGCGGCGGCCACGTCCTCGGCCACGTCCCCGCGGGAGGCGAGGCGGGTGTTCAGGTAGGCCCGGCGGCCCGCGTAGGATGGCGCCGACGCCGGCATCAGCGCCAGGAACCACCCGCCGGGCGGGTGCGCGCGGGTGAGGGGCAGGGAGCGGCGGGCCCAGCCGGGGAGGTGCGCCACCGCGTCGGGGGCCGCCGTGGCGCCCGCCCCAAAGGGCGCCCCGAGGCGGTCCACCGTGCCCGACGCCTCCACCGACCGCATCACGGCGGGCCGCCGCCGCGGTGGCACCCGCCGCGGCGGCGGTGACGGCGGGCGTGGGCGCCCCCGCCCCGGCGGCGGCGGGGGGGGGGGGGGGGGGGGGGGCCGCCCCCGCCCGGCGCCGATGAAGCACCCGACACCGCCGTCGCCGCCGCCGCCGCCGCCGCCGCCGCCGCCGGCACACGCGTCGCCGCCATTGCCGCTGGTGCCGCCGCCCCCCCCCCCCCGCGCCGTCCACACCGCCACGTATACCGCGGGCCACAGGCGGGCGGCGGCGGCGGCCGCCGCGGCCACCGCCAGTGGGGCGGGCACGGCCCCCCCCCCCCCCCCCCCCCCCCCAGCAGCGCCCCCCCCGCCCCCCCTAGCAGCCGCCGCACCCCACAGGGCATCGCCCGCAACGCCGCCGCCGCCGCCGGCAGCGCGCGCAGCGCGTCGTCCAGGCCCTCCCCCCCCCCCCGTCGCGGCCGCGGCCGCCACCGGCCGTCACGCAGGCCGCCGCCCCGCCGCCGCATACCAGCACCCCCACCGCGACACTTCCACCCCCCCCCCCCCCCCCCCCCCCCCCGCGAGTGCCGCCCACACCTCCCTCCCCCTCCCCCTCCGCCTCCCCCTCCCTCCCCCCCACCGCCCTCCCCGTCGGCGGCGGCAGCGGCGGCAGAGGCGGCTAGCAGCGCCGAACCCGGCTCCAGAGCCACTGCTTACTCCGGGCACCTCGGGACGCGTCTGCCGTTGACTCCATTTATTGGCCACCAAGTCGGTTGGCTGCCCCTTCCGGCCACGAGAGCGCGGGAAGGGCGAGCCACCGTTGGCCAGCGGGCATGCTCTCTCCCCGCCTCGACGCCCCCCACCCGCGCCCCTCGCCCCCCGGCCCCCCTTGGCTGCCGCACGCGTGACGGCCGCCGTGCCAGTGCCACCCGCCGCGGCGGCTGCCGCGTGGCGGTGTGAGCGACACGCGGGGGACCACCTCGACCCGCGTCGCCCAGCGGCGGCGGGCCGCCCGCCGCCGCCCACCGCTGTGATGGGCCCCGCCGCCGTAGCCGCCGCCTCCCCCTCCACGCGAGGGGCAGCGTGCCGCTAGCCAGAGGGAGGGAGTGGCTCGCTGCGATGCACCCCGCGGCACCAGTGTCGACCGCCTTCGGGGCTCTTCCCCGAAAACAGTCCCGGACGCCCGCGCTGCCACATCCCCCCACTGCTATACGTTCCCGTCCACAGCGTCTGCTTCCAAGGCGCGGCATCAGGGGCGCGCCGCGCGGGCGGCAGTTGTCGCGTGAGACGAAGTCACGTCCCACGTGGGGGGGCTCTTCATTTCTCTTGACAGACCGGGCCCGCGGCCAGAGTCCATGCCCCGCCGCCATCGCCTGTAGTCGTAGCTGGCCTAGAGGCAGCTGGGCCACTCCCTGTGAGGCAGCACACGTAGCCACCAGGCCGTTCCCCCCACCCGGACTGCCCAAGCCAATGGGCCATGGTCTCTAGCGCCACGTGCAGCAGCACCACCGGCTGGTGAACGCCCACGTCCACGCCCGCCGCCGCCGTTTCGGCCCCTCGCGCCCGCACAGCGGCGACGACTCCCACGCGCCGCAACGACAACGCAAAGTTGCGCGCGGGTACAAGCGCGGCCGCCGCGCCGGTGCGGCGTCTGCCACCGGCGCCACCCGCCTCGGGGCGACCGCCGCCCGCATTGCACAATCACGCGCGACTGAAGGCGGTGGCACATCGCCCGGCCGAGTGCCCGTCGCGTCTACGTGCCACACATTGGCTGCCGCACACGTCCACAAGACTCTCACGTACCTCCCTCTCTGCCGCCCGACGGCGGCGCGGACCGCCGCGCCCGCCACCCGGCGCACCTGGGACGCCGAAAACGATACGCGACGCCGAGGCGCCCCCCATCGCCGCGGCAACGGTGGCGAGCGTTCCACAAAGGGCGGGGAATGACGCCCGCGACGCCACTGGCGTGAGCAGGCGTGGCGGCCACGGCCGTGGCGTGTGCACCAGCAGACACTGCGTGGCCGGGTGGGCGGGATGGCCACCGCTCGCCGGGCGAAGCGGCACTGAGCGGGCCGCGACGCGGCAGCTGCATGCGGGGGACCGCCGGGGGGGGGGCCGGGACATTCGCGTCGGCGGCAACGGTAGTTGGGAAGCTTGTTGCCGCGTCGGGGGCGGTTGTGGCGGCGTCGGCAGCGGCGGTGGCGGCGGCAACGACGGCGCCGACGGTGGTGTTGGCGGCGGCAATGGAGCGCCCCTCCCCCACCCCTCCACACCTTCGCCCGGCCCGCTGCCTCACCCCAGCGACAGGGCCGTCACCCGAGACGGCGCCGGCTGGGAGGTGAATAGGGCGGCGGTCAGCAGCGCGGCACGTTGGCCCGCCAGGAGCGCCCGCCATGCTGGACTGAGCTACACCACCCCGGGCGCCCAACATGTAGCGGCGAGGGCTCAGCGGCGGGCAGCAGGTGAAACTGCCTATCCGCCATTCCCTTCGCCACGGTGGCTGGCGTGCTCCCCGCCGCGGCACGCCAGCTAGGAGCGCGTCTCGACACACGCCATGTCCGGCCTTCGCCTCGCCAGCAGCGCCACCTCCGCAGCGCACGCCTCCGCCACGGGCGCTCCCCGCAGGCCAAACCGCCGCTTGACGCCGACCAGGTGGTCGGCCAGCACCAGCCGCCGCACGGACGGCACGCCCGCCGCGGCGGTGACCGCCGCCGCCACCTCTTCCGCTGCACGAGGCGAGGCACAGCCGGCGGAGCGTTGGTGGCGTCGCGGTCGAGGCGGCCGCCAGCAGCGCCGCCACCGCCGTACCCCCAAAGCCCGTGTCGCTGAGCGTGACGTGCGTCGCGGCGGACGGCAGCAGCGCGGCGGCGGCGGCGAGGTCCAACCGGCCGCTCGCGGGGACGTCGCCACCGCCAATGGAGAGCGCCCGCCGCGAGAGTCTGGCACGGCGGCCAGGCACAGCGTTGACGCCGCCGGCCACGCGCTGGCGGCGACGGCGACCGCCGCCGCCGACGCGGCCGCGTGCGGCCGCACGCACCGCAGCGCTGGTGAGGGCCGGCAGTCGGCGCGGCCGCACGACCGCCGCGACCGCGTCGGCCCACGCGCCGAGCGTCGGCGGCAGCAGCTGCAAGACGAGGGAGCGCTGGCGATTTGCGAGCGACACGGCGACCGAGGTGGCCTCGGCGGCGGCGCCCGGCGGCGCCGGCTCGATGTCCAGGCCGTCTGCGTCGAGCACCGCCGCGCAAGGGGAGAGGAGGACCAGGTGGCGCAGCCGCGGCTGGACCGCAGCGAGGCCGCGGAGGACCCGCGGGCGGTGGGCCGTCGGGGTGCACGACGATGGTGAGGGCGTCGAGCGACGGCCCGCAGGGGGTGACGAGCGCGCCCACCACCGCGGCCGTTGCGGCTGCCGCGGCGGCCGCGCCAGCCAGCCCGTCCCGCCGCAGCCGCAGTGACCGCAGGCCGGTCAGGCGGCGGACGATGCCGTCTAGTCGTCGCCGTCGCTGTCGCCGCCGCCGGGGTCGCCGCCACCGTCGCGTTTGAGTGGGTGTTTGCGGTGCCGCTCACTGCGGGGACGGCAGTGGGGGGGCGGGGGGGGGGGGAAGCCCCACCGCCGCCGCCGCCGCCGCCGCCGCCGCCGCCGCCGCCGCCGCCGCCGCCGCTATTGCCGCCGCCACCGATGGGTGCCGCCGCCACCGCTACAGATGCTGCCGACGGGGACGGCGGCGGCTGGCCGCCCTCCCCGGTGCCCCTGATGGCGCCGCCCCCTACTGGCACGAGCCCCGTCGGCACCCCCCCCCCACTTCCCCTCCCCTGCCGCCGCCGCCGCCGCCTTCCCCCCCTCCCCACCCGCGCCGGCGGGCCGTCACGCGTCCCGCCGCCGCTGCCGCTGCAGCGGCGGCCGCCGCCGCCGCCGCCGCCGCCGCCGCCAGCCTTACCGTCCAAGCCGCCACCGCCGACGCCGACGCCCCGCGGTCACGCCGTCGTGGTGGCCGCCCGTCTGGGGCGCCCCGCCGCGGGCGGCTCGCGCGCGGCGGCGGCGCCGTCGCGGCGTCGACGGCGGCGGCGGCGGCGGCGGCGGCGGCGCGGGGCGCCCCATCTGCGGGCGCGGCGCCCCCCCCCGCTCCCCCCCCCACCCCCTCCGGCGGCAGCGGGCGGCTCCCACGTCCGAGGCGACCCGCCTGGTGCGCTCCCTCGCGTCGGCGCTGTGGACGGACGCGGCGGCGGTGGCGGTGGCGACGGCGGCGGACGTGGACGGGCTGCTGGGGGGGGCGGGGGGGGGGGGAGGAGGGGGCTGGCCGCGGCACCCCGCGCGCCGCGCGCGCCGCCGCCCCCCGGGCGGGCGCCGCGGCTGTCACCCCGGAGCGGAGGGGGGGGCGGGGGGCGTCGCGCCGCCCACCGACGCCGACGCCGACGCCGACGCCGACGCCGCCACGAGCGCAAACGACACGGCCACGTGGTGTGGCAGCCGCGGCTGGCGCCGCCTCGGCGGCGGCACCACGCGCGGTGGGTCGTGTCGAAGCGGGGGAAGGGGGATAACGGCGGCGCCCGCCCGGGGGGGCGGGGGGGGGGGGGGGGGACGGCACGGTGGTCGCGGTCGCGACCGGGGGGGGAGGGGTGGGCGGCTGGGTGCCGCCTCGTCGCCGTCGCCTTTGCCGCCGAGCGCGCCCGCGGCCGCCGCCACGGTGGTGCGGGGTGATGGCCGCCGCGGCCCGTGGGCGGGGGGCCGCCACGCATGGCGCCCGTCGGTCGCTGCCGGTGTCGACCACACGGTCAGCGGCTGCTGCTGCTGCGGCTGCTGCCGCGGTGGTGGCCGAGGCGGGGACCGCCTCGGACAGTGACGCCGACGACCATGACAGGAAGTAACAGGAACTGTGACAGGAAGGGTGACAGGAAGTGACAGAAAGTGACAGGAAGAGTAACGGGAAGAGTAACAGGAACCGTGACAGGAAGGGTGACTCTGGACAACACGCTCGTACGGAGCTGGGGCGCGCACGCGGCCGCCCTTCTGGCAACAGGTGCGCAGCCACAAGGACGACCCTGAGAGCTCCGTCACGGAGGAGAACGTCCCAGCAAAGCGCTGGCGCTCCAAGCTAGCGCTCGTGCGAGTGCAAGCGACGCAGTCAGGGCAGCCGTCGCCGCGTTTCTCGTGTCAGGGCCATCTGTCTATGGTGTGCCGTCGTCGCCGCCGTCGCCGTCGCGCCACGGCGCGCGCGCGCGGCGGCGGCGCCGCCACCCGCAGCGGCGTGCGGCGGCGCGCGCACCGCGGCGGGCTCCACCGCCACCGCCGTGACGGCGGCGGTACACGCGGAGCGGGTGGCGGCCGCCGCGGCCGCCGCGGGCGGCCGCGGCGGCCGCGGCGGTGTGGCGGCCGCCCGCGGCGGCGGCGGCGGCGGCGGCGGCGGCGGTTTGTCGGTCGCCGTCGGGGGGGAGTACCGCCGCCGCCGCGGAGACCGCGGCGGGCTGGCCGCCGCGACGGCGCGGGGTCTCCGCCACCGCCGGCGGCGGCGGCGTCTGGGTCCAACGGGGAGCTCGGCGCCGTCTGGCGCGGCACTGGCGGTGTCTGTGGGCGGGCGGGGTGGCGGGGGGGGGGGGGGGGGAGGTGCAGTCCCCGCCGGCGCGCCCGAGTTTTGGCGGGATGACCAGCGGGAGGTGGGGGATGAAGGGGGATTGGCGGGAGCGTGCGGAGGGGGGGGGGGGGACCGGCGCGGGCGTGGCGCCCGCGGGTATATACCGTGCGGTTGCTTGGCGGGAAGGCGGCGATCGCGGCCGCGGAGCGTGCACCGCCACGTGGAAATCCCGCTGGGTGGGCGCGCACGACTGAGGGGAGCGCTCTCCATCGTCCCGTGGGTGCGCGGATTCCACGCGGCGCGCCGTACTTGCACTCTAGCTAGCGGGGCTGCTGCCGCATGCACGGCGCACGCCCACCAAAGACGCCCGTCGCTGCAGGGCCGCCACCCCGTGCACCAACAGGAAGCACAAGAACAGCAAAAAAAAAAAAAAAGGCACAGGAGCGTGCGTGACAAAGGGTAGCTCCTAGCTAGCGCCGCGGACGGGCCGCCGCCAAGGGGTATCTGCCGGCCGCAGCCGCGGTGCCCCGGCGGTGCCGTCGAGGCGGCGCGGTCCTCCCCCAGCCGCCGCGACCACCCGCGGCGGCTGGCACGGCCCGACGGGTGCGGTGGGCAGCGGCGCGGAGACCGCCCCGCCGGGTCCGCGGGGGGTGCTCCCAGCGGGGCGTCCCCTCCCCCCCCCCCCCCACGCGCCGCCGCGCGAGTCGGAGGACCGCCCCCGCACCGCCCACGGCCGCCGCCAGCGGCCAGCGGCCAACCCGCCACGCTGGGGGTGCGCCGGTGACGCGGCCGGCGGGGGGGGGGGGGGGGCCCGCCGCCAGCGCGACCGCCGGTCGCGCCAACGGCGGCGGCCAAGTACGGACGCGTCGTCGGGCAGAGGGCGTGCCGCCGTGGCGCCCGCCGCCCGTCTGCTGCGGGCGCGCACCTAACGGGGCGCGCACCCTTTGGGTTCGTTCCTGTGACCCGTTGCACGGACCCGAGCCGATCCAGGAGTAGACGGGTGTCGAGCTCCTCGCTAGCACGGCGCGTCCCCAACGGCGCACGCCCCTCGCCGCCACCGCCCGCCGCCACTGCTCTCCCACCGCCGCCTCCGCCGCGTGCGTCCACGCTGGCGCCGCGGCCGCCACGCGACCGCCCCTCATGGGCCGCCCCGCGTCGATGCCTCCTCCCCCGCCCCCGCCGCGGCGCCACGCGCCGCGGGCGTCTGGCGTCCCGTGCGGGCGCCACCGCTGGCGCTCCCCCCCCCCCCCCGCAGCGCGGGCACCCCCCCCCCCCCCTCCCCTCCCCCCCCCCCCCCCGCCTGGCGCCGGCCGCTCCCATCGCTACTGCCTGCCGGCGGTCTAGCCCCCCCCCCCCCCCCGCCTGGCGCCGGCCGCTCCCATCGCTACGGCCTGCCGGCGGTCTACGAGCCCCCCCGCGTGCCCGCCCCTGTGCGGTCGCCCCGTGTCGGTGACGGCGGCTGCCACACCCGCGGCGGCCGCGGGCCGCCCACCCCCGCCGGCGCGCGGTGGTGGGCGACGCGCGGCGGGCGGCATGGGCACGGGGGGCGCCCATCCCCGCGCGCCGCTCCGGCTGCGCCGCCACGTGCCCCGGGGGGGGACCGCGCCGCGGTGGCGGCGGGCGTGCGACCGCACGCCCATGGGCAGCGCGGCGGTCCCCCCCCCCCTCACCACCCCCCCCCCCCCTATTCCCCTGATCCCCCGTTGCCGCCGCGGTGGACGCCCCCTCCCCCCCCCATCCTTGCCGCCGCCCGCACGGGCGGCCGGCGGCGGCGTGGCGGCGCGTGCGCTCCTCGTGGGCGCCACCACCCCATGGATGGACACGGTCCGGCGGCGGCGGCGGTGGCCGGTGGCGGCGGCGGTGGCGGTGGCGGGGGGGGGGTGCACACCCGCGCACGGGGGGGTGGGGGGAGGGGGGGGTGCCGCCGACGGCGGCAGAGCGGCCATGGCGACGGCCGCTGCGCGGGGGGGGCGGACCGCGGCGGTGCGGCGGCCGGCCTGGCGGCGGGCGGGCGTGCTTTTGAGGGGTGGGGGGGGGGGGGGGGGGGGCGGCGGTCGGGACGGCGGCTGGGAGCGTGCGCGGCTGGAGCGTCTGGTCGGGGTGCGACCGCCGCCACCGCTGTGGTGCACGGGGGTGGGGCGACCGCCTCGGTGCGCTGTGCGTTTTTTTGCTGGTGCCGCTCTCTGCGTCCTCTGCTCCCCCCCTTGGACCTCCCGCTGGGTGTCCCACCCGGCCCTCTACTCCCTCGCGTCGACCTGGTCGCGCTTTTCCCCCTTTTGCCCCTCCCCCTTCCCTCCCCCCTTCCCCCCTCTTCTTCCCCCTTTTTTTGGCGCCACCATGCGGTGCCGGGCGGCCACCGCCGTGGCCGCCGCCGCCGCCGTGGCGATTGCCGCGGCGGCCGCCCCCCCCGCGGTCGCCGACTCGGACGGCCTGGGTCGGCCCGGCAGCTGCGACGCCCTCCTCGCCGCCTACCGCACCGAGGCGGCGGCGCGGGTTGGCTCGTCTGGCGTCGCGGGCCTCGTTTCCACCCGCGGCGGGCCGCTCTTTGCGGCCGCCGCGCCCGACGCGGGGCGCCCCCGCCGGGAGGCGGGCGCGCTTGGCACCGACGCCACGACCGTGGCGGCGGCGGGCGCGGCGGCGGCGCCGCCGGTGGCGGCCGGCCCCGAGGCCGGCATCGACTTTTCCGACACGAACGTGCAGGTGGAGGGGGTGGCGGAGGCGGACGTGGTGAAAACCGACGGCGAGCGCGTGTTTGTGCTCCGCCGCCGCACGCTGAGCGTCGTCAAGGTGTCGGCGGGGGGGGAGACGGGCAACGTGACGGGCTCCGTGGCGGTGGCGGACCACACGCCCAAGGAGATGTTTTTCGACGCGGACCGCGACCAGCTGCTGCTGCTGGGCAACACGTACGGCGGCTTGTGGGCGGCGCCCAAGGTCGTCACGGACGACCGCGTGTCGGGCTGGCGGCGCCCCCCCGGCGGGCCCGTAACGGTGCTGACGCTGGTGGACGTGGCGGACTGGGCGGCGCCGCGGGTGGTCGCGACGCTCCGCGCCGACGGGCGGTACGTTGCGGCACGGCGCGTCGACGGCACCGTCCGGCTGGTGCTGTCGAGCCCCGCGTCGGGCCGCGTGCGGTGGGTCTACCCGGGCTGGGTGGGCGCCCGCCCGGCCGGCGGCGACGCCGGCACGGGCCTCACCGCCGCCGAGGCGGTGGCGGAGAATACGCGGCGGGTGGAGGCGAGCACCCTCGACGACTGGGTGCCGTCGTACCGGGTGTCCACGCCGGCGGGGAAGGAGGCGTCGGCGTACCTCGTCAGCTGTGACAGCGTGTTCCGGCCAGAGCGGTTTGGGGGCTTTGCGAGCCTGTCCATCCTCACGTTTGACCTCGCGCAGGGGTACGGCGCGGCCGCGGCCAATGCGCTCGCGCGGCTCACCCCCGTGGGCGGCGTCGCGGTGCAGGCCGACGGGGACACGGTCTACGCGACCGAGACCGCCTTGTACGTCGCGACGACCGACTACCAGTTTGACGTCTTGGCCGCCGCCGGTGGCACCGGCGGCAGCGGCGGCGCGGCGGCGGAGGTCATTGCGCCGGCCGTGGTGCTGCCCCGCTCCCGCTTTGTCACCCGCGTGCACCAGTTTGACCTGTCCAAGACGGCGGCCACGTACGTTGGCAGCGGCGCCGTGCCCGGGTCGGTGCTCAACCAGTTTGCCTTCCACGCGTACAAGGGCACCCTCTTTGTCGCCACCACCGAGGGGAGCCCCTGGGGGCGCGCCCGCAACACCTCCTCCTCCACCGTGTCGGCGCTGCAGCCGACCGGCTCGGGCTCCCTGGCCGTCGTTGGGTCTGTGGGCGACCTGGGCGTCGGCGAGCGCATCTTTGCCGTCCGCTACGTTGCCGACACGGCCTACGTGGTGACCTTTCGGCGCACCGACCCGCTGTACGTCATCTCCCTGGCAGACCCAAAGGCGCCGGCGCGGGTCGGGGAGCTCAAGATTCCGGGCTTCTCGTCGTACCTCCACCCGGTCGGGCCGGGCCGGCTGCTGGGGGTGGGGCAGGACGCGACCGCCGAGGGCGTCGCGACCGCCGCCAAGGTCACCCTCTTTTCCGTGGCGGACCCGGCCAAGCCGGTGGAGCTCGACTCGTGGGTGGACGCGCCCGCCGCGGACACGGGCGGCGACGGCGGCCGGCGGGCCACCTCCTCCTCCACCGTCGCGTGGGACCACCGTGCGTTCCTCTACTGGGCGCCAACGGGCACGGCGGTGCTGCCGCTGGCGGGCTACGGCGCCCGCCGCTTTACGGGCGCGCTCGTCCTCACCGTCGGCGACGATGCACTCACCGAGGCGGGGCGGGTGACCCACCCCGACAGCTCGTCTGTGGAGCGCAACTGGGTGCTCGGGGGGGACCACCTGTGGTCCCTCTCCCGCTCCACGATCGTGGTCAGCGCGCTCAACGGGCTCGCCCGGCAGGGGCTCGTGGACCTCCCGGCGTCGCGCAGCCGCTGGCCGGCGCCCGTCCCGTGGCCCGTGCCGGTGCTCACCGCCGCGTAAATGCTCGGGGGCGACGGGTGGCGGGGGGGGGGCGTGGGGGAGCGGCGGGGGGGGGGGGGGGGGAAAGGAAGGGGAGGATGGGGCGGGCCCTGGCGGCTGCCTCGCGATGGCGGCGGGAACAAGGACCGCGGCGGCGGCTCGATGAGAGGGGGGCGGCGGGAGGAGGGAATGGTCGCTGCCGCGGTGGTACGGACCACCGCGGTTGGGGGGGGGGGGGGGGGGGGTGCCAACGTGGTGGCCCCCGTGGCCCCGGCGACAGGCGCCGGCGGCGGGGTCGGGCCGCCGCCGCGCACCGCGGCGGCCACGCCCGCGCCAACGAGGCGGCGGCCGCCGGCGGGCGGCGGCGGCCGCCGGCGCGTCGGGTGGCGGAACGCGCGCGGCGCCGACGGTCGGCGGGGGAGGGTTGGTGTCCGCCCGCGCGGGGCGGCCGCCCGCGTCTGTGTGGGGGGGGCGGCGGTGCCGTCGCCGCCGGCGGTGGCCGGCGCGCCGGCCGGAGCCGGCGTCTGCCGGGTAGGTAGCAAACGGGTAGGTAGGTAGTGACGAGGGGTGGGGGGGGAGGCGACGGTCGGCCGTCCCCACACGGGCCAGCTAGCGTGGACCACCTGCTGGGCGGGTGACGGGGAAAAGGCCCCGATATGGGAGCGCTTCCCTGATGGGCGTGCCGCCCTTGCGCCCCTCTCGGGGATGGCAGCGGGACGGAGTGACGCCACAGCGGTTTGGTGACGCCCGCGCGGGTCGCCCCGCTGCCCGCGCGCGACCAGCGCGCGGCCGCGGGGCCGTCCGACCATGGCCCTCACGGCCGCCACAGCACACGGCGCGTCGCCCGCTCTGCCTGCCGCCGCCCTGTATCCACGCCCCCCCCGCCCCGCCGCCCACACACCCCCACCGCCCGCCGCCGCCGCGGCGCGCGGCTCGGCGACACAACCCCACGGCCGCCGCCGCGTCGACCGCCGCGCGCGGCCGGCGCGCCCGCCGCGGGCCTCCCCGCCCGCGGCTGCGCCCGCGGCGGGCGTCGCTCGCCCGCCGCACGCGCCGCCGCGGCGCCGACCGGCGGGCGCCCACGGGGCGCCCGCGGGCGGGGCACGCCCCCTCGTCGCTGGGCGGGCCGTCGGCGGCGCGCGGGACGCGACGGCGCGGCCGCCGCGGCGGCCGCCTGCCCACACCCCCCATGCCCCGTCGACCCGTCGCCACCCGTCGCTGCTGCCGCCGCCGCCGCTGCCGCCGTGGACGGCGCGGCGGCGGCAGCGGCCTCGGTAGACGCCCCCCCCCCCGCCGTCACGTCGGCTCAGTGTCGGTGGGCGCCCGCGCGGCGGCGGCCGCGGCAGCAGCGGCGGCGGCGGCGGCGGCGGCGGTGGCGGCGGCGTCGACCACCCGCCCCCCCTCACCCTCCCCCTTCCGTCCCCCGGCGGGTGTGCGCGCTGCCTCATGCGCCGCTCGCCCGGGGCGCCCCCCCCGCGACCGCGGGGAAGGGAGCTCTTTTTTTTTTTATAGCGCCAACTATGGTGCGCGGCTGGCCGCGGGTCGGGGGGGGGGGGGCGCCGCGGACGAGGGGTAGACCGCCGCCGCGCTTGGTATGAATATAGGGCAGCGGCTGTGGACGCAGAAGGAGGGGGGGGGGGGCGAGGGTGGGCAGGCGTGTCAGCCTGCGGCAGCGGCGTTGACGGGTACTCGGCTGCTGGGTGTGGCGGTGGCGGTGGCGCTCGCATCGCGGCGGGTGTGTCCGTCGCGTCCCGAGCAGAGCGGGCGCACGCTGACGGCATCCCCTTCCTCGGGTCTGTTGACGTGGGTGTCCCGGCCGGGGGCATACGGGCACGGTGGCGCAGGAGGTGGGGGGGTCCGCCAGTGCAGGCGAGGATGAGGACAGCGACGCGGACGGGCACAGGGACGGTGGTAGCGGTATCGACGGTGGCGGTGGAGGACAGCGGTGGCGGTGGCCCAAGACGCTCATCCTTGGCCGTGTGGTGGCAGGGGCGGCGGCGGGGGCGACGGCGTGGCCAAGTCCGCACCCGCGCTGCGCGTCCTGGGGAGCTGTGTCAGGGGGGGGGGGGGCTACGAAGGGTCGGCCACCCTGCCGCCCAGACGCGCGCGCGCCACGACCCGTGTGGCCAACGGTGGTACGTGTGGCTGCTGCGCGGCGTGAGCGGCGGCGCGAGGTGTGGCTGCCACCGCGCCGCGGGTGGGTGGACGCGGCGCGCGCCGACGGCGCGGCGCGGGCGGGCGGCAAAAACGCAAACGCGCAGGCCGAGCTGCAGACTATGGTCGATTGGTGTCGCCAGGAGCGGCTGCGCCCCGGGCGCCGCCCCTCCAGCCAAACACTCACCAGGCAGTCCCACGGCGCGCAGGTGGACGCCCGCTCCCCCCCTCCCCGCCCCCAACCCTGTTCCTTGTGGCCCTCCCCCCCCTGCTCACGCCGGCTGCTTGCAGTACTCCTGCTCGGTCAGCGTGACGGTCTCGCACGCATCACACTTGCACTGCTTCCACCCCGTACACGACGCGTCGTCAACGCACTCGTACGGCGTCGTGTTGCACACGCCGGCGGCCTTGCGGCCGCCCTTGGCGACCTCAAACCAGCACGGGTAGGTGTGCTTGGCGACCACCTGCACCGTCTTGGTGCCGCACTCAAAGTAGGAGCACGCCTCGGGCGCGCGGACGAGCGCGGCCAGGCCTGGCGCGGCGGCCGCCGGGGACACGGGCAGGGCGGCAGACGTGGCGAGCGCGGCGGCGAGTAGGGCAACGACCAGCAACACCTTGGACAGCGCCATGGTGAGAACCAGAGTGTGGTCAAGTGCGAGAACGAGCAGGACCGGTACGGGTCAGCGGTGGGAGTGTGGGCGCCCTCAACGGGGAAAGGTGGGAACGCCTGATGGCAATGGAGGAAGAGAGGGGGTCACCCACCAGCGAGTTGCTCTTGCAGAGACCAGCGGGGATGGGCAGTGGGCAGGTGGCCGTCGGCTCCACCCGCCGCGCGCGCCGACGGCATCGCGCGCCGCTCTTATAGTGCCGCCTCCGGGACGGGGAGCGCGCCCGCTGCGGGCGCGGCCACCAGCCCTCACTCCCGTGGCGGGTGGCTCGGCCTGGGGCCCCCGCCGGCGTGTCGCCGCTGGGAGAGACAAAACACGGGGAGACGAACAAAACACGGGGAGGCTGCACGCCAAGCGCGCCCCCCGCCGCTCCGGAGCGGGCGGCGGACATCTCGCGCGGCGCGGCAGTTGCGGCCACCTGGTAAGAAAGAGCCGGCGCTCCACCTCTTTGCACCTCCCCATCGCACGGCGGGAAGCGAGGGGTCGCAAGTCCCCCCCCTCGCGTGCCCTCGGTTTGTCGTAGAGCTCCCCCGTGGACCGCCATTGGGCGCGCGCGCTCGCCACGCTTCTCCCCGGGCGCCCTCGCCCGCCGGGACCGCCACGGCCGGTGCGCTATGGCGAGGCGGCCGCGCCACGTGCCAGCGCATATGTATAGCAATGCCGGCGGGCCATGGTCTACCCGCCGAGTGGGGGCGCCTCCAATGATGGCTAATGGGCGGCGGTCGCCGCCGCCGTTCGCGCGGCAGCCGCGCCCCGTCGGCGGGCGTCGACCACCCGAGTGGAGCATGAGCGCCCGCCCGGCCGCGGCCGTGCATCCGCCCCCCCACATGGGTTATGCGGGTGAAGACCGCCGACGGTGCGGTTGCCCACCGTCGCCGCCACGGTGACCGCCGTGGCGGCGGCTGACGCCCCACCCAAGAGAGGCGACGGTGCTTGCTCCGCCATGTGTGGCGGCCCCTCGCCCCGCCCATGGCACGGGCGGCTTGTATCTCCCGACATGGCTGTACCGGCAGTATCTCGCCAGCACCACTTGTTCATCGGGGCGGGCGCGTCAACGCCGCGGCGGTCCCCGCGCCTCCTGCCCGTCGGCCTCGTTGTCTGGACGCCGACGCTGGTCAAAGGAGGGTGGCCGTCGGCGCCGGCACCCTACGCGCACACCACATCCCATGACGGGACGGCCAGGGGGGGGCGCGCACATGGAGTAGAGGTGTAGGGACAGTTGTCCGCCACGCACCCCGTCCCCTTGGCGGAAGAAAAACGCATGGAAGGGGCTGGCGGCACCCCCTCCTCTCCGTGCGGGGACGGACGCGCGCGGGTGTGCGCGCACGTGCCAGCGCAGGCGGCGCGCTCAGTGCTGGAGGGGTGGGGGCCGCCCGCGCGGGGCGGGGGATGCGGACGCACCGTCCGCGGGCCGCGACGGTGCGTGCCGGGCGGTGACTTTGCGATGGCACCACGCTTCGTTGGTCGCGCCCCGGACAGGGATGGCCCGGTATTTAGGCACAGGATTCAAGGAAATTCGCCTGTATTTTCTCGCGCCCGCGCCGCGACCGCCTCGCCCGCGGCAGTGTCCGAGCAGTGCCGGCCGGCCATCGTCTGGGTGGTGCCACCCGCCGTCGCCGCGGGATAGCGCCGTAGAGCCAAAAGGAAGCAGAGGGAGGATGCCATGGCAGTAACGGGTGCCGTTGTGGGGCGGTGGCCCGCGGCCGCTGCGGCGGGCATCGCCGTCCGAGCTCAAGGGTGACCGCGAAACGATTCACGGTGGGGCTCCGTGACGAAGACGGCTACGTCGGGAGGGAGGGGGGACACGAGCGAAGAGGAGCACAGAAATTCTTTCGGGCAGAGCTGGAAGTCAAGACCGTCTTTGCTGGCGCTCGGCCCTCTGCTCGGCGAGTCGACAGGGGCTGTTCCCGCCGAGGTGACCTGGAATGGTCGTCCCCTCGTGTCATCTTCGTATCCCTCTTTCCTAAATTTCTTTGAGGAGCTGCGGGGTATGGGCCAGTGGGCGGCCCCCGCACATGCTACTGGGTCTTGAAGTTTGTGAAGAGGACACGCCGGCTAGGCGGGGAAGGAGAGCTTTTATCGTTGCTCCATACGACGGTCTGCTGTCGGGCGAGCTGAGGCCGAGGCCTCGGCAAGACGTGCTGGCGGTTGTTTCTCTCGGTGTGCCACTCAGACCGCTTCGAGCCCCAAGCGCCGGATTTACGAAAGTAATTATTGACTTGCAAGACCATCGAAGTACTGAAGAGTTGATCCCTTGCTGTGAGACTGGACCTGAGCATGCGTCTGGTCTCGGCCATCGCCCCTCCCACTGTCGCTCTCCCTGCAGGTGCTTCGACTTAATCTCGCCTCCCCTGCCGCCAAGATGCCGCCCACCCCTCCACCCTCCCCCCCCCCCCGGCCGTGCGCCTTCTCAAGGCCACTCTGCGGAAGCGCATTACGGCTGCCCTGCGTGCTGTACCTCCGCCCGTCCTGGCGGCTGAGTCGGCCGCCGTCACGGACGCGCTCCTCGCGCACCCCGCGTACGCGGCCGCGTCGTCAGTGGCCGTCTACGCGTCCATGCCGGCGGTGGAGCTGGATACGGGGCCGTTGGTCGCGGCAGCGGCAGCAGCTGGCAAGCGCCTCTTCTTCCCGCGCGTGTTGCCCGCGACGACCGTCAGGGCTCGTGGCACCCGTGTGGGTGGAGGCTCTGGCAGCGGCAGCGACGATGGCAGCGACGGTGCGGGCGCCCCGGTGGTGCCTCCCCCCCCGGACAACGCGATGGCGTTTTTCCCTTGCACGGGCGGCCTGGCGGAGCTGGACACTTGGGACGTGGACCGGTGGGGCATCCGGCAGCCACCGATCCGTGGTGACCCAGCGGGTGTGCGTGGGTCGGAGCTGGACCTCGTGGTGGTACCGGGGGTTGCGTTTGATGCGGCTGGTCGGCGGCTGGGCCATGGGAAGGGCTACTACGACACGTGGCTCGCTGGTGTGGCCGCCGACGTGCGCAGGCGTCCGGGTGGGCGGGGTCGCATGCCCGTGCTCATTGGGCTCGCACTTTCGGTGCAAATGGTTGATGAGGTGCCCGTGGATGAGCTTGACGTGCTTATGGACGACGTCTTGTGCGTGGCAACGCTCGGGGGAGGGTCCAAATGAGAGCCTGATGGCGATTGCAAAAAAAACATGGAAGCTGGCGATACCGCTGTTCTCTGGTTTGCGTTCCATGTCACCGAGGTCCAGAGGAAAGTGAGAGCCCAGTCACCGCACTGGGCTACCGCGAGACTCGACACAGTCATGTATCGGCTGGCTCGACACCAAAGTCGTGACGGTAACTGCTGGTTCCTCGTCACTCTAGTCAACAACTCGCAGAGTACGCCCGCTCCTGGTTTAGTGGACGATCGATGGTCGATTGCGTCGTCTGCGGATTCTCGGCACCAAAACGAGATCTCTGCACCACGGTGTGAGACTATATCAATGGTTGCAACAATGTACCGCGAATGTCACGTTGATTTATCGAACCGCTGAAGCTCGCGACCCATAATTTACGTTTAGTGTCGCTTTGCAATTGTGTATTATATATGCTTTCTCGATGGACTTGGAATTTCAATTCGAAAAAGGGACGGTTCAAGCAGACGACAGCAGAGGTGTTTTGTGTGATGCTTACAGTATAATTGATACGAGTTTCGGAGCCGCGTCCATCGCGGTCCCGGATGCGCCACGCTGGCGAAAAAAAGCTAACGATACCGATTGGCGGATCATGAACTGCACGCCAACCCGCTCATGCGCGTGTCCGTGCAGGTGGCTACCCGATGCAGGCGGGCACGGGAGAGGCTGGGCGCCCGGCGCAGGACGTACGAGCACACCGGGACGCCACCGCCGTCGCCACTGCCGCGGCGGCGGCAACACCTGCACCGCCATGCGGCTGGCAGTGCCCAGCCAGAGGGCCGAGCGCCGCCAGTGCACGCGGTGCCGCCGCCGCCGCAGCCCGCGCGGCCCGCCGCCGCCGCCGGCGGGCCGCCGTCGGTCGGCGGCACGGGCAGGATGGGCGGTAGCCGCCCCTGCCCCGCCACGCCGGTACCTGCCCCGCCCCGCCATGGAGAGGGGGTGGGCGGCGGCGGCGGTCGCCAGCCCCGCCATCCCTCCCCAGGGGGGGTTCACCGCCATGCGTCCCCCACCCCCCGGTGGCTCTTGTAAAGGCGCCCTCCCCGCCGGGGGGCGGCGTCACGCGCGGCCGCCGCCGCCGCTGCCGCCCCCGTCAAGTTTCCGGCTCCGCCCCCTTCCCACCGCCGCCGGTGGTGGCCGCCCCGCCACAGGCAGCGGCCCCATCGCGGTCGGGTGGTGGTGGCGACGGGCGCACGACCGGCGGCGCCCAACGCAGCAGCGTCCCCCCCCCTCGTCGCCTGCCGCATCCACTGCCGTCTCGACCCCCCCCCCCCCGCTGCTCCCCCCCCCGCCCACCTTTCCCACCCCCCCCCCCCACCATCATGGCGGTGCGGCGGGTGGCCGCGGCGGCCGCGCTCGCCACCGTCGTGGCGACCTTTGCCGCTGCCGTTGCGGCGGCGGCCGCCACGGACGTGGCCACGGACGCGGCGGCGGTGCCGACGCTGCCGCCCCCCCCCCCGGTGCACGCCACGGTGCGGCGGCGGCGGCCGCCCCCGACCAGCCCCGCACCCGTGCCGAGGCGGTCGCCGCCGCCGCGGCCGCGGCCGCGGCCGCCGCGGCGGCCGGGGACCCACTCCCCCCCCCCCCCCCTTCCCCCACCGCGGGGACTCGCGGCACTCCCCCCCCCCCCACGCATCCCACTCCACCGCCAACTGTGCCGGCGCTGGCGGCGCGGCGTGTGCCGCCCCCCGCGTGTGTGTCGGCACCGCCTGGGCGCCAACGCCCGCCCACCGCACCGGCCGCTGCGTCGACGCGAACGCGCTGGGCAACCTCGCCACGCTCCCGTCCTGCGCGGCCGCGGTTGGCGTGGCGGGCGACCGGCCCGACCGGCGCGCCCGTCGGGGCGGCTCCCGCCCGGCGCCGCGGGTGTGTGCCATGCACGGCGGCGGGGTGGTGACGCTGCCATTTGCGCGCGCCGCCCACCGTGCGGCGCGGCGGGCGGAGCGTGCCGCCGCCGCCGCCGCCCGTGACGCGGCGCGCGCCGCGGCGCGCCGCCGGCGTGATGCGCAGCGGGTGTCGGCGTCGGCGTCGGCACGGCGGGCGGCGGCGACAGCGGCGGCGGCGGCGGTGGGGGAGGCGCGGCGGGCGGCGGCGGTGGCGGCGGCGGCGGCGCGGCGGGCGGCACGGCGGGAGGCCGAGGCGGAGGGGGGGGGGGGGGGGCGCTTTGACCGCCCGCCGTGGGGATGTGGCCGGTCGCCGCCGCGGCGGGTGCGGTGGCCGCTCGGGCCACCGTCGATACCGTGGGGGGGCGCTCGCCGTCGGTCTGCGCCTGTGTTGGCCAACGTGCGGGGAGGAGGAGGAGGAAGGGGGGGGGGGGGGGGGGGGGGTGGGGGAGGCGGGGGGACGCGTGTGGGTCGTGGGTGGACTGGCGGGGGGGCGCGCGCGTCGATGGCGCACCCGCCGCGGTGCGGCACGCGGCGGTGACGGCCGGTCCGGGACACGATCGAGTTCGCGGCATATCGAGTTTGCTGCGCCACGAACTGGTTGCCACATCTGATGCGTCTTTTTGGACATCGCATGTGGTCGTGGCGTTGGGGTCGTGGACGAAGAGAAATACATAGCAGTTGGGTCTATGTAAGGGCACGTCCACCAATGTCGATATTCGCCGATATTCGTGCCACGTAGGAAAAACGTGGCGCGTCGGGCCAAACGTGGCACTGATGCGGTCGTTCATCAATGTCAACGAGCTATCCCGGCCTAAAACGAACCCCCCTCAGCGAATAGACTTGACATAAGTGACGACATAACTTCCTCTCCGTACCCTGACGTCTGTTAGCTCCAGAGCTATCGCCGGGCCAAAACAGGGTGTTTTGGCCGAGCGATAGCCCTGGAGCCAACAGACCTTACCAATTGCCAGGGCGATGATTGGCTGAGAGCGTGCCACGTGTGGGCATCATTTCGACCGTGTGATAGTGGAGAGTTGTCAACACCAACGGCCTGGAACGAAGACGACGAACGGACCCTTGGTTTGGAAGGTAGCCTGTTGGTAGCCCCCGTCTCCACCGTAAGTCCACTTCACGTGCTTCGCCTGATAGCTCGCCGATAGCCCGACCACCCAGACGCTGCCACGTATGTACACGTGGCGTCTTAAAACGACTCATTTAAGACTGATAGCCGACATTGGTGGACGTGCCCTAATGGGAAAAACTTCGTATCGACCTGTTGCCAATCTGTTTTGCAACCAATCTGGAGACCATGGTTGCTGCCCCACGCTGGTCTCCACGTTCATGCCAACGCCGTGCTCGCCTCTCCCGAGGCCGACCCGCTGTGCACGGCGCGGCAAGTGTGCCACCCTGGTGGCCTCGACCCCGCGCGCTTGCGCCGCCGCTGGGTTCAAACTGCCTGAGCGAGATCCATCGACAGGAGCAGCTGTTGTGGGGCACGCAGTCCCGAACTTCCCATGAATTTGATGGCGCAAATGCTGCCGCAAGGGGGCTGCCGCGAACTCAGACTGCCGCAGGATGCGGCAAGAAGTGGCTTTTGCAAAAGCCACTTCTTGCCGCATCCTGCGGCAGCTTGAGTTCGCGGCACACAACGCAGGACACGTGAAGAGCAACAGCCAATCTCAGAGCGCCACGAAGTGCCGCGAACTCGCTGCCGCGAACTCAGATGTGTCCCGGACCGGCCGTGACTGGCGGGGGAGGGGGGGGGGTGGCGTGGCTGGCGGGATTGGGCGTGACTGCCGGCCAGTCGACCGGGGTGGGGCAGACGGCAGCGTGCAGCGGGCGGCGGCAGCCGGCACGTGCAGCGCGCGTGGGGTGGGCGTCACGGCGGACAGGCGCTGCCGCCGCCGCGGACGAGCCCCCCCGCCGACGGGGCGCCCGCGGCTTGGCCGGCACTCTGCCGGCGCGGCCGCCGGGCCAAAGCCCCCCGCCCGCGTCGGTTTGGTTGTCTATTTTTTTTTTTTTTCTTGGTCTGGCTGCCGTTGCTCGAGCCGCGCCACCCCCCGCCCGCCACGCCGCCCGCGGCGGCCGCCGCCGCCGCGGCGGCGGCCCGCGGCGGCCGACGCACCGCGGCGGCGGCGGCGGCGGCGCCGCCGCCCGCGGCGCGTCGCGTCGGCGGCGGGCGGCGGCGCGGGGCGTGGCCACGCCGCATCCTCGGGGATGGAACAGCGGGGAGCCCGCAGGGGGGGAGGTGGGGGGGGGGGGGGGGGGGGGGGGAGGGAGGGCAACCGCCGGCGGCCGCCGGCGCGGGTGCCCCCCGCCTCGGCGGTGCTCCCCTTTTCTTCCCCCCCCCCCCCCCCCGACTCATGGACGGCACGTGCGCGCGAGCCGCCGGCGTGCCCCGCCGCCGCCAGCGTGCCACGACCGGCGCGCCTACCGGCGGCGGCGGCCAGCAGGGGCGCCGGCGGCGGCGGCGGCCGCCGCGAGTGGCGGTGCGCGCGGCCAAATTCCGCCGCCGCGGTCGCCGCGGCGGCGGCCCCCCCCCCCCCCCGCGCGTCCCCCGCTGCCGCCGCGGCGGCACGCACCGCCCGCCGCACCGTGGAGGCCACCGCTGGCGAGGGGGGGGGGGGCGGGGGGGGGGCGGCAAGGGGAGCCCGGAAACCGCGCCGCCGCCGCCGTCGTGCGTCGGGTCCCCCGCCGCCGTGGCGGTGCGGTGGGCGGCGCCGCGGTCGCTGCCGCGAGGGGGGGGGGGGGGGGGGGTGCCGCCGCCCGCGGGGGGGGGGGGGGGGGGGGGGGGCGCCGGCCGCGGACCGGCCGCCGCGTCGGCACGCGACGGTCGGCGCTCCGCGGGCGGCAGACGCCAGCGGCGGCGGGTGGTCCGCGGGCGGCAGACGCTGGCGGCGGTGGGTGGCGGTGGTGGCGGCTGCCGCCGCCGCTGCCGCCGCCGCCGCCGTCGCCGCCGCCGCCGCCGGTCCGCGGGCGGGGCGGCCGAGGGGCGGCGCGCGGGCGGCGCGCCGTCCCCCCACCCCCCCCCCCCCCCCCCCCCCCCCCGCAACGTCCCGCCGGCCCCCCGCCGTCGGCCACCCGCGCGGCCGCCGCCGCGGGCGGCGGCGGCTGGCGGCCGTCGGCGGGGGCAAGGGCGGCCGCCGCGGCGCCGCGGCTGGCCGCCGCACCCACCAGGCGGGCGGCGGGCGGGCGGACGGGCGGGCGGGCGGGCGGGCGGGCGGGCGGGTGGCCGCCGGTGCGGCGGTCCGCGTCCCCCCCCCCCCCCCTCCGCGCGACGCCCCGACCGGCCGGCCGGCCGCCGCCCCGCGCCGCCGCGCCCACCCACGGGGCGCGTGGTTGGCGGCGCCCGGCGGCCGCCGCCGTCGCGGCCGCCCGGCGTGGCGAGGCGGCGGTGGGCGGCGGCGGCGGTACAAAGGGCGCCGCCGCGGCGGCGGTGGCGGCCGCGCCGGCCGGGGGGGGGGGGGTGCACCACCGAGCGGCGCCCGCGCCGTCGCGTCCGCGTCCGCCCACCGCGGCTGCCCTCCGTCCCCGCCGCGCTCGTCCGCCGCTCCACGACGGCGGGCACGCCGCCGCGGCTCGCCCTTCCACCCACGCGGGACCGCCCTCCTCCTCCTTGCCTTTGCCCTCACTCACCCCCTCTCCACCCATCCCCCCCCCCCCCCCCCCCCCCCGGTGTCGCCATGAAGGCCACCACCGCCGTCGCCGCCGCCCTCACCACGCTGGCGCTGCTCGTCGCCGCCGCCGCCGCCGCCGCCGCGGCGGCGGGCGCGGCGCCCCCCTCCCCCCCCAGTGGCGGCGCCTACGTGCCGCCGCGGCGCCCCCCCCCCGACTGCGCGGCGCCCCGCGCGGCGGCGTGCCCGCCCGGCCGGCTGTGCGTGGTCGTCCTGCGCCCCCCCCCCGGCGGCACCGTCGGCCGGTGCGTCGCGGCGGCGCGCGTCGGCGCGACCGCGACGCTGCCCCGGTGTGACGCTGGCGGCGCGTCGGGCGGCGGGCGCATCGGCCGCTCCACCCGCCTGTGCACCCGGGGGGGGGAGGTGTACACCCGCCGGGCCGCCGCCGCCGCCGCCGCCGCCGCCGCCGCCGCCGCCGCCGCCGCCGCCACCGCCGCCGTCGCCACCCCTACCCCCGCCGCCACCCCCGCCACGACCATCCCCACCGCCGCGCGGCGTGGCGCGGCGGCGGCCGCCGCCGCCGCCACCCCCACCAACACCGCCGCCACCGCCCGCGCGTTGGCGGCGGACGCGCCGCGCGGCGCGGCGGACCGGCCCGCCACCCGCCGGTCCGCGGCGGCGGGCCGCGGCGGCGCACACCGGACGGCGGTTGGGGTGCCCGCCGAGTGGCGCCGCCTCCGCCGCGCGGGGGGGGGGGCGCGCTGCCGCGTCGCGGCCGCGGCTGGGTCGCGGCGGCGGCCGGCCACGGCGGGGGGGGGCAAGGCGCGGCACGCGGCCAAGCGGCGGGCGCCCAAGGCCCGGCCGGCGGCCAAGGCGGCGGCCGCTGCGGCGGCGGCGGCGGCGGCAAAGAAGCGGCCCGCCGCCAAGCGGGCGGCGCCGGCGGCCAAGCCGCGGAAGGCGGCCGGCGCGCGGCTGGCGGCCACGCCACGGCCAATGGTCAAGGCGCAGCTGGTGCCCAAGGCGCCAGCGGCGGCCACGGGACGGGCGACGGGCACGGCGAGCGCGGCGGCGGCTGGCGCCCGCCCGACGCCGTGGCCGTACGTGACCGTGTCGGCGGCACGCCACCCCGCGGCGTACCGGCGGCCGTCCATGACCAAGGACGACGTCACGGCCGTTGGCCGCGGTCACCGCACCCGCGGCGGCGGCGGCAGCGGTGCCGACACGGCGCGGGCGCCCCCGCCGCCACGGACTACCCCGCGGCCGTCGCTGCCGCGCCGCCCCACCGGGCGGGTCGTCGTGGTCGACGCGGCCGACGGCGCGGGGGGGGGTGCTGGCGGCGGTGACGGCAACGGCGCCACGGCTGGCGGCGGCGACACCACCGACGCCGCCGCGCGTGACGCGACAGACGAGGACGTGCAGCAAGCGACGGCGGCAAAGGTGGCGGTGGCAAAGCCCGCGACGGCAAAGCCCGCAGCGGCAAAGGCGGCGGCAGCAAAGGCGGCGGCAGCCAAGGCCGCAGCGGCAAAGGCGGCGGCGGCAAAGGCGGCGGCAGCCAAGCCCGCAGCGGCAAAGGCGGCGGCGGCAAAGGCGGCGGCAGCCAAGCCCGCAGCGGCAAAGGCGGCGGCGGCAAAGGCGGCGGCGGCAAAGGCGGCGGCAGCCAAGGCCGCAGCGGCAAAGGCCGCAGCGGCCAAGGCGGCAGCGGCCCGCCGCCGCCGCGGGGGCGGCGGCCGGGACGGCAAGCCGACCCCCCCCGGGCACGGCGGCGGCGCCGCGCGTGCCCGCGCCGGCACCAGGCAGGGCGCGGCCAAGCCCCCCCCCCCCCGTCGCGGCGGCGGCGCCAAGGCCGCCGCCACCGTCCGGCGCGGCGTCGCCACGCCGCCGCGCCGGCGCGGCCACGCGGCGAGCGTCAAGGCGGCCACCACCGGCCGCCGCGGCGCGCCGACGCCGCCGCCGCGGCGCGCCGGGCGCGGGCGCACGCAGACCAAAAAGGCGGCGCCGCCGACCGGCCGCGCGGGCGGGAGGGCCGCCACGCGGCCGCGGCCGACGACGAGCAGGGCGGGGGCGGGGGGGGACGCGCCGCGGGCGGGCCCGCGCCGCGGCGGCCGCGGCGGCGGCGGCGGCGGTGGCGCGGGCGCCGACGGCGCCCCCGCGAATGGCGGCGCGGGCGCCGACGGCGGCGGCGGCGGCGGCGGCGGCGGCGGCGGCGGCGGCGGCGACCCGCCGGCGGCCGCCGCCGTGGCGCGGGCGGCGGTGGAGGCGGCGTGGGCCAATGGCGGCGCCGACGGCGCCGCTGATGAGGGGTGGGCCGACGCGGCGGCGGTCTAAGGGGGGCGCCACGCCGCGCGGCGGTGGCGGTCTTGGGTGGGGGAGAGGAGGGGGGGGGGGGGAGGGAGAGGGGGGGAGGGGGGAGGGGGCGAGCGTCGGACGCCAGAGCGAAGAGTAGAGCCGCCGCCGCGGCGCGGCGGGAGGGGAAGGGGTGGGGGTGGGGGGCGGGGGTGGGGGGGGGGGGAGGGGAAGGGGCGTCCGCCCCGCCGGCCCGACGGCCCGCCCGACCGCGCGGCCGCGGGCGGCACCACCCGCGTTGGCCGTGGCGGCCCGTGACGCGCGGCCGCGGCCGCCGGCGCGGCGGGCGGGCGCGCCAGCCGCCGCCGGGCGGCCGCCACGTCACGGCGGCCGCCCGTCGCGGCGGTGCGCCCCCCCGGTGCGGCCTGCCACTCCCCCCCCCCCCCCGCCCCCCCCCCAACCCCCCCTCCGCGGGTGGCGCGCCAACCCCCCCCCCCCCCGTCCCCCCCTCACCCCCCCCCCGTCTGTTCCCGCTCGCCGCGGCGGCGCCGCTGCTCGACCAGCTGCGTGTTGTACGTGTCGCCATAGTCAAAAAACAGCTCCGCGCCCAGCCGCACGCCCCGCACGGCGACAAACGCGATGCGGTTGTCCCCCCGGACGGTGCGGACGGTGACGAGCAGCGGCGGCGACCGCCGCCGGTGGTTGATCATCCGCGTGCGGTTGCCGACGAGCGTCGCGTCGACGAGCGCGCCGCGGGCAAAGTCGAACAAGTAGCTCGTGCCGACGGCCACGTACAGCGGGTCGCGGGCGGCCGCGGCGGCGGTGCCGAGGACCTCCCCCACGTACTCGCCGATAAAGGCGTGCCGCCGCAGCGGGGCGGCGGCGAATAGGCCAAAGCCCGCCACCGTCGACCGGCCGAGCACCGTCGGCGCCCGCAGCCGCCGCTGCACCGCCACGTTGGCGCACGCGCGGAGCGCGGTCAGCGCCGTAGGCGCCGCGCCGCCGCCGCCGCCGCCGCCGCCGCCGCCGCCGCCGCCACCGCCGCCACCGCCGCCAGCGCTGGCGGCGGCGACGACCGCCGCCCGCTCCCGCCGCCGCTCCACCGACCGCCCCGCGCCGCACCCGCCACACGCGTCGGGGTCACACTCGCGGAGCGCCGCGACGCACGGGCACCCGCCGCCGCCGCCGCCGCCGCCGCCGCCGCCGTCTGGCGTGCACGCCGCGCCGCCGGCTCGCCGCGCCGACGGCGTGCACGTGCAGTAGACGCGGCGGGGGCAGAGGCCCGCCGGCGGGCCGCCGCCGCCGCCGCCGTCGCCGCCAGCAGCGGCGGCCGCCCACGCCCAGCGGGTGCGGCCGCACCCGCACGCCGCCTCGCACGGCACGCCCGCGAGCGCGCAGCGGCAGCGGTCGGGCGTGCACGGCCCCGCGTGGCCGCACGGCACAAACGGGCGGCGGCGGGTGCGACTGCCGGGGGGCACGCCGGCCGACGCGCCCGGCCGCGGCGCCGCGCGGCCGTCCACGTCGCGGCCGCGGCGGCGGCGGCGGCGGCGGCGGCGGCGGCGGCCGCCGCCGCCGCCGCCGCCGTCGCTGCCGCTGCTGTCTCTGCCGCTGCTGCCGCCGCCGCCGCCGTCGGCCCGCGGCGGCACGCGGTTGAAGAAGCGGGGCGTCGGCGGCGGCGCGTCGGCGGCGACGGCGGCCGCGCCCAGCCAGCGGCGGAGGACGGCCGCGACGACCCCGCAGCAGAGGCCCGGCCCGAGGAGCAGCGCCAGCCGGCACGCGTCGGCGCCGACCAGGTCCACCGCCGTCGGCAGGCCCGCGTTTTCCCAGCTGCCCCACTCGCCGGGGCGGGCGGCGACGGCGGCCGCGACGGCGGCCGCGTCGGCCCGCCGCAGGCGGCAGGGCGAGCACCAGTCGGGCGGCTCGGTGCGGCCGCCGCCGCGGCGGGACGGGTCGGGGATGGGCGCCGACGGGAGCGCAGACGCGGCGGCGGCGGCCGCCGCCGCCGCGCTCGCACCCGCCGCCGCGCCGTGCCGCGCGCACCCGTACACCCCACACGGGCGGCAGTAGGCGCGCGCGAGCGGGTCGGCCACCCACCAGCCCGCCGCCGCCCGCTCGGCGGGCCAGTCGTACGCGGGCGGCGGGAGCGCCTCGGTGGCGGCGGCCGCGGCAGCGGCGGCGGCGGCCGCCGCCGCCGCCGCCGACCGCCGGACGACGGTGCGGGCGGCGGCGGCGGCGGCGGCGGGGGTGGTGCCGAGCGCCGCCGCCACCGCCGGCGCGACGGCGACGAGCGTGGCCGCCGCGGGCACGGCGCCGCGGGCGGCGGCAGCGGCGGCGGCGGCGGCGGCGGCGGCGGCCGCCGTCGCCGCCGCCGCGTCCGCGTCCGCGTCCGCGTCCGCGTCGCGGCCGGCGGGAGCGGCCGCCGCGGCCGCCTCCACCGCCGCCGCCGCCGCCACCACCGCCGCCCGCAGCGCGGAGCGGCGGCGGCGCGCGCAGAGGCGGCGGAACGCCGGGTTGGTCCGCCCGCCCGCCGGCAGCAGCCGCGGCAGGTCCGGATCGTCGGACGAGTCGGTGGTGCCGCCGCCGTCGGCTGCAGCGGCCGCCGCCGCGGCGGTGCGCGCCGCGGCGCCGCCGGCGTCGCGGCGGCCCTGGCACGCCGCCCGCTCGATGCGCTCGGCAAACGACCGCATGACGTCGACCGCGGCGGGCCCGTCGCCCCGGTAGGGCACGTAGCTGTCGGGCGGGGCCTCCTCCGGCTGCGCGACGGGGTGGCGGTACCAGGGCGTGCCGACAATGGTGTAGTGCTTGTAGGGTGGCACGGGGCGGACCGCCTGCAGGGGCACCTCTGTGCCGCCGGGGAAGAGGGACACGCCGGGCATGGGCGGCACGCCGCGCGGGTCCCCGGCGCACGTGGGGGGCGCGCCGCGGGGGAAGGGGGCGTAGGGGGACGCCCCAGCCGCCGCCCCCGCCGCTGCCGCCGCGGGCGGCGACGGGTTGCGCGACGCCCGGCGGGAGCCCGCCTCGCCGCCGCCGCCGCCGCCGCCGCCGCCGTCGCCGCCAGGGAACAAAACCGGGTCCCGCCCGCCGCCGCCGTCGCTGTCGTCGTCGCCCCCGTCGGCGGGCCCCACCCCCGTCGCCCGGGACAGCCCGTCCGCGTCGGACCCCCCCCCGGGGGCCCCACCGACTGGCTGCGGGAGCCGCGGCGGGTGCGGCGGAGCCACCCTCCCTCCGCCGCCCGCCCCCCCCCCAGCGGGTCCGCCGCGGCTGGCGGGTCGGCCGCCGCCGCCACGCGCGCGGCGCCGCGGCCCTTTGGGTTCCACACCGCCTCCGGGCGGTCGGCGGCGGACCAGGGCGCGTCGTCGGCATCGTCGGCGGGCTCATCGCCGGGCTCCTCGTCCATCTCGTCCGCGTCGCTGTCGGTCGAGTCGTCCGTGGTGCTGTCGTCCCTGTCGTCGCTGTCGTCGCTGTCGTCGCTGCCGTCGCTGCCGCCGCTGCTGTCATCCGTGGTGTCATCGGTGGGGATGGTGACGGTGGCAGCCGCCGCCGCCGCCGCCGCCGCCGCCGCCGCCGCCGCCGCCGTGGACGTTGCCGACGGCGACCGCCGGCGGCCGGCAACGGACTTGGTCGCCCGCGCCGGCCGCGGCCGTGGCCGCGGCGGCACCCGCGCCGGTGCCGCCGCCGCCGCCGCCGCCGCCGCCGCCGCCGCCGCCGCCGCCGGCACCGACGCGGACCGCCGCGGCGGCCGCCGCCGGGCCGCCACCGGCGTTGGCGGCGCCGCGCGCGCGGCGGCCGCGCGCGCCGCGGGCAGCGCGTCGTAGGGCGACGGCGGCACGGCCGCCGCGGGCAGCGGCGGCCGTGGCCGCCGCGGCAGCCGCGGCGGCGGCGGCGTGGCGGCGGCGGCACGGGCGGCGGCGACGGCGGTGGCGGCCGCGGTGGCGGTGGCTGCCAGGTGCGCCGCCGCGCCGGCGCGGGCGGCGGTGGTGGCGGCGGCGAAGAGGGGGGGGGGAGGGGGGGGGGGGGGGAGCATGGGCGTCGGCCATGTCGGGGGAGGAAAGGGGGGGGGGAGTGGGGGGGAAGGGGAGGGGGAAGGGGGGGGGGGGGCGGGGGAAGGGTGGGGGGGGCGGGGGAAGGGGAGGGGGGGCGGGGGAAGGGGGGGGGGGGCGGGGGAAGGGTGGGGGGGGCGGAGGAAGGGGAGGGGGGCCAGGGAAGGGTGGGGGGGGCGGGGAAAGGGTGGGGGGGGCGGGGAAAGGGTGGGGGGGGCGGGGAAAGGGTGGGGGGGGCGGGAGAAGGGTGGGGGGGGCGGGGGAAGGGTGGGGGGGGCGGGGAAAGGGTGGGGGGGGCGGGGAGGTACAATGAGGACAGGGGGGGGGGAGGGGGAAGAGAAGGAGTGGAGGAGGGGGGGGGGGGTGGGAGAGGCGGAAGGGGTGGGGGGTCGGTGGGCGCACTGCGAACGCGGGCAAGTGGCGGGGGAGCGGGACGAGCGGGTGGCGGATCAAGTCGAGGCCTCGGCGTGTTGTCAAGGGGGCCCCACGGACACGCGGCGGCTGGCGAGCGCCAGCCGCCGTACGGCGGTCTGCGCAACGAGCGTCTTGGTCGCGGCGTAACGGCGCCCATGACGGGGGTGCGACGGGGGCTGCCCGCAGGCTCTGTCCTTTACTTTCCGAGCTAGGTCCACGCCGCCACGCCAAACACCAGGCGTGTCGACAATCCCGGGATGAGCACCACGTCACGCACCGGTGGGGCGGCTCTGGCGGCGACGTGGTCGTGGCGCCGCGTGCCCATCCCGCCCCCCAGACGGCGCGCGCGCGAGCGCCGGGCCGGCGTGGCGCCGCCGCCCGCGGTGCTCGTTGCGGGTCCGTTTTGCTGTTTCCCCCCCGCCGCCATGGGAGTGGCCGCCGCGCCGGGCGGGCGGTTTGTTGGCTCGGCGCTCCGCGGCGTTGCGGCGGCGACGGCGGCGGCGGTGGCGCCACCGCCGACGGCGACGACGGCGGCAGGCACCCTGCCCCTTGGTTGGGCTGCCCGTGTGGCGTGCGTCCCGTTTCTTGCCGCCCGCACCAGACCCCGCCGCGCGTGGCGAGGTGTGTGGCAGGAGGCGCGCGTGGCCGGGGGCAAAGGCAGGGGTAATGAGGAAAAAAAAAAGGGGGAGGGGGGGGGCGTGTGCCCGCTACCCTGTGTGCCCGGCGGCGCGGCCGTGGCCGCCCCTATTGCTCTCGGAGGGTGGCGGGGTGGGGCGCGGGGGTGAGGAAGGACGCCGGGCCCTGCCGCCGCCGCCGCCCCTGCCACCACCGCTACGGCCCCGCGGACGCGGCCGTAGCGGCGGCAGCGGCCGCGGCGGGCGCCCCCCCTCGGTTGAGGCTGTCCTTAAAGAGGCACGCCTTGCACACCGCTTGGCTCGTCACAAAGCCGCACCGGGTGCAGCTGCGGGGTGCCGCCGCCGCCGCGTCGGTCACCACCGCCGCTGTCGCGGCGGCGGCGGCGGCGGCGGCGGTGGCGGC
This sequence comes from Pyropia haitanensis, assembly GCA_008729055.1. NCBI lineage: Eukaryota > Rhodophyta > Bangiophyceae > Bangiales > Bangiaceae > Pyropia > Pyropia haitanensis. Next base: position 1,552,352 of record SDUX01000006.1, on the reverse strand, counting down.
CGCCCCACCGCCGCCGCCGCTGCCATTCGCGGCTGCCTGCCGCCGCCGCCGCCGCCGGCCGGGGCCACGGGGCTGGGCGCCGCCCGTCCCGGCTGTAGCGGCAGCGGCACCGCCGCCGCCGCCGCCGACGCCGCCGCCACCGCCGCCGCCACCGCGGGCCGGGGCGTCAGCGGTGGCGGCACGCGTGGCGGCGGCCGCCGCCGCCGTTTCCGCCGCCGCCGTTTCCGCCGCCGCCGTTTCCGCCGCCGCCGTTTCCGCCGCCCCCGCCGTCGCCGCCGCCCCCGCCGCTGCCGCGGCGGCGGCTGCCGCGGCCGCCGCCGCCGCGGCCGCCGCGTCGGCCTCGGCGCACATCTCCTCGGCGGACGCGAGGATGTCCACCACCGCCGCCGGGCGGACCGCCTCGAGCTCCTTGACCAGCGCCCGCGCGCCGCCACGAAAGGCGTACGGCGCGTACACGCACTCGGTGGCAAAGTAGGTCAGCTGCCGGTAGTGGCAGTAGAGCACAATCTCCTTCTCGTACGTGTACTTGAACGGCTTGACGCGGGGGAGGGACCGCCGGGGGGGGGCGGCGCGGGTGGGGGTGCCGGTGGGGGAGGGGGGGCGGTCGCGCCTGCGGCCGCCGCGGCGGCAGTAGAGGTGGCGGCGGCAGGGGGGGGGAGGGGGACGCCCTGCTCAGCAGAAGCGCCCGCACCCGCAGCGCCCGTGACGGCAGCGCCCGAGACCACGGCAGCGGGTGTGGCGGCAGCGTCGGCGGCAGTGTGCGTGACAGCAGCGTCGGCGGTAGCAGGTGTGGCAACAGCGGGTGGGGCGACAGCGGGTGCGGCGGCAGCGTCGGCGGCAGCCGGCGCAGTGACCGCGTCGGCGGCAGCGGGCGCAGTGACCGCGTCGGCGGCAGTGGGTGTGGCGACAGCAGGTACGGCCGCAGTGGGTGTGGCAGCAGCGTCGGCGGCAGCGGGGGCGGCGGGCACGTCCGCGCCCCCCCCACCGCCACAGTCACAGCCGCCGCAAGCGCCACCGCTCAACGGTCCCACCCGCACCGCCGCCACCGCCGCCGCCGCTGCCGCCGCCGCCACCCCCGCGGGGGCCGCGCCGGCCGCGCCCCCCCCCCCACACCCTCCCGACGCGCAGTTCCCCCTCCCTTGCGCGGGCGGATCACTGTTCGCGCCTGCGCCCGCGCCCGCCGCGCCCGCCGCGCCCGCCGCGCCCGCCGCGCCCGCCGCGTCTGCAGCAAGCTCCGTGTCGGCAGCGGCGGCAGCACGCACCGCGTCGTCAGCGGCGGCGGTACTCCTTGCGGGCGCCCCCCCCGTGCGAGCGGCGGACCCGCCCCCCCCCCCCCCTCCACAGCCGCCAGGCCCACAGCTCCCCACCCCCCCCCCCTCTTCCTCGCCGCCGCTGTCGTCCGCGGCGGCGGCACCCCCCGACCCCCCCCCCCCCCCCCCCGCCGTGCCCGTCTTGATATCCACACACCGCCGGAGGCGGCCAATGTCCCCCCGCAGCAGATTCATCAGCACCGTCTCGGCCATGTCATCCGCGTTGTGGCCCGTCGCGAGCACGTCCGCGCCGAGCGCGGCGGCGCCCCGCTCCAGCGCCTGCCGCCGCCACACCCCACAGTACGTGCAGTTGCCGACGCGGCCGACGCGCGCAACGACCTCGTCCATGGACCAGCCGTACAGGTCCTTGTACGAGAGCACCGTCAGGGGGAGTCCCAGAGACGCGGCCGTCGCGGTCGCCGCGGCGAGCGAGTCGTCCCGGTAGCCGGCGATGCCCTCGTCAATCGCGAGCAGCCGCAGGCGCAGGCGCCAGCGGCGGCGGCGGTTGAGGGTGGCGAGGATGGCGGCGAGGGCGGTCGAGTCCTTGCCGCCAGACATGCCCACCGCGACCGTGTCGCCGGGGGAGAAGAGTGCCGCCGCCTCGGCGAGGTTGCCCACGTCCGCCTCGACGGCGGCGAGGAAGCAGCGGCGGCAGAGGGGGGTGCCGCGGGGGGGGCGCCGCACCGCCGCGCGGCCGGTGGCGCACGCGGCGCACCCGCGCGGCATGGGGGGCGACAGCCACGCAGGGCGCGACCGTTGGGGGGGGAAGGAGGACACAAAGGGGGCCAGGGGGAAGGGGGGGGGGGGGGCGAGCAAGAGGTCGACGGAAGCAGACGCTGTCTTTCTCGAACGCGTGAGTGACCGACGGCGCACCGGTCTGGCCTCGTTCTGGCCATTCCAGCAGGAAGAGAGCACCGTACTTGACGCTGGTATTGCTGCCTTCTAACTTTTGTCCGATGTGGTTCAAGGTGAGAAACTTTCAAGGGTGAGAGTCCAGCTTTCAGCCGTCTATTGAGCCGGATACGACCCTTTCGCCAATGGGAAGAAGATCCGGACCCAATCTTGGCCTTGATATTCTCAGAAAAAAAGTAGGAAACTCGCAATCCTGAATGTACATTGATGCGAGAAGGTCCCAGTACATTTGCACTGGGCATCTGGAACGTGGTGTGGAGCGTCGCCACGGGGCGGGCGTCGGGGAAGCGTGGGGCGCTTTTGATGCTGGCGTTGGCAGCGTCCCCCCTCGCCGGCACCACCTTCTCGCCACCGCCACCCCCTCGCCGCCGGCCGACCCGCGCACGCTCGCGCCAGCCGCGGCCGCCCCGCCGCCGGCACCGCCCCGCCCTTGACCTTCGTGCCGGCCACGCCGCCCTCGCGTCTGCGCATCGACGCCGCGGCGGCAGCAGACGGGCGGCAACGGGGCTCCCCCCCTTCGTCCCCCCCCCCCCCCCCGTCGACACTGCCCTGCCGTTGCGGGCGGGTGCCGCGTCGCGCTCCTTCCATCCCCCCCCCCGCAACCACACCGCCTGCTCGACCAATGGCGACCCGCGCGGCGGCGGCCGCCGCGGTGCGCGCCGCGGCGGGCGGCCCCGCGCGGCCGGCGCGCGCGGCGGCGGGCGGCTCGGTGGTCCCCGCCGGCGGCCGCCAGGCGGCCGCGGCGGCCGCCGCCGCTGCGGCAGCGGCGCGGCGGCGCGGGTGCTGGCCGGCCGCCGCGATCACCCCGGCGCGCCGTGCCGGGCTGGCGTCGGCGGCGGGCGCCGCCGCCGCCGCCGCCGCCCCCCCCCCGCCGGCGGCGGCGGCCCCCTCCACCCCCCCCCCCCTGGCGGCGCCGCCCCCGCCGCCGACGCCACCGCGGACGCCCCGGCCGCCGCCGCCGCCGCCGCCGCCGCCGCCACCGCCGCCGCCGGCGATGCCGAGCCGCGCGCCGCGTCGCTGCGCGCGGCGATTGCCGCTACGACCGACGCGCTGATGGGGACGGCGTGGACCAACGCGGAGGAGGGGGTGGACGAGCTGCTGGCGGTGGCGGAGGATGGCGACGCCACCCTCGACGCGTACCGCCCGCTGTACGCGGCGGGTGCGGGGGCGGCCACCCACCCGGTGCGTTCCTTTTTTTTTGGGGGGGGGGGGGGGATTTGTGGGGTGAGGTGGGGGGGGGGGGGTGGGGGCTCTGCCATGCCCGTCGCGTAGTTGTTTTCCTGTCCGCGGTGGGCGCTGCGGTGCGTCGTGTGGGGATGGCGCGGTGGCCCTGCTTGGGAAGCGGGAGCGGGTGGGGTGGCCTGGGGGGGAACCCGCCGCCCGGCCGCCGCCCGGCCGCCGCCCGTGCGTGTGCTGACGCCCCGGCCCGTTGCTCGCCCGCACCCGCGCTGCTTCCCCCTTTTTTTTTCCACCCGGTTCTGTGCTTCCGCTGCCCACGCCGTGGGCTGGGGGTTCCCTGCACTTTTGTATGCGGCCGTTCCTCCCCCCCTCCCCCCTCACGCCCTCCTACCCCCCCTCCTCCCCCACTGCGCGCGCGCACGCGCGCGCCCTGCTCCTCCCATGTGCTCTCTCCCCCTCCCCCCACAGGCAACGTACGCTGCGTTTGAGACGTTTTACCGCACCAAGCAGGCGCTGGAAGTGACGCTCCTCTTTGAGGCCACCACCACCCGGCTGATGCGGGACCACATGGACATGACCGGCGTTCTGGGCTGTACGTCAGGGGGGAGGGGGGCGGGGGGTGGGGTCGCCGTGGTTGTGGGGGGTTCGGGCGTGCCGACACGTCTGGGTGCTCGCGTGAGTGGCGGTGACGAGGTGGCGGCTTGGCATTGAGTGGGACCCTTATGGCAGTATCCCTGACGCTCGTGGTGCCCCCGCCGACCCCCCTCATGCTGCCTGTCTTGTTCCCATCGGTTTGGGCTGGTCTGCTGTCCTCCCGCCACCCCGCTTGGCTCTGCTACTACTTGTACCTTGCCCCTCTTGCCCACTCCGCCCGCAGCCACCACGGCGGTCCCCCCCAAAGCGTCGGCCACGCTCAACCGCGCCCTCAACGACTACGTTGCCTTTGTCCGCGCGATTGCCGACTCGCCGACCGAGCCGCTGCGGGCCAAGGTGGAGGCCGAGCTCGGCGCCAAGGTCCTCCAGCTCCGCGCCGTCCCGGCGGTGGGCGACTCGGAGACGCGACGCAGCGTGCCCGTCGCGGGCCACCGCATCGTGACGGACCGCCTGACGACGACGGTCATGGACGTGGGCGGCCGGCGGGGGCGGCGGGCGGCGGCGGCCAAGGGGGGGGCGTAGCCGTCGCACCCCGCGCGTGGGTGTGGATGCGGAGGGGGTTGGGTGGGGGGGATGCAGCGGCGGCAGGAGCTCCGTCCGCGCATCGGCGTGTGGGTACGTATGGGGTGTGGGTGGGGAGAGCGTGGGGGACGGGCAGCGGTAGGAGCGGACGCCGCGCACCAGTTGTTTTCTTTCTTTGGTGCCTCGCGCGTTGGTGTATGTCAATCTCCTCCCGTGCTGCTACCAGCGGCTGGCCGCGGGCGCCGCCCCTGCGGGCGCGCGCCGTGGCCAGCTGGCCGCCGCCGCGGCGGCTGACGGCCGGGTCGCCCAGGCGGCGCCGCCGCGGCGGGTCGCGCCGCGCGTCGCGTCCGCTGCCGGCGGTGCTGCGGGGCTTCCCCGCCCCCCTCGTGCTCCCACGCGGGGACGGCCGCTGCGCTGGCCACGCCAATGGGACTGGCGCGGCATTGGGGCGGCGCACGGCGCGGAGCGCGCATCCCTTGGCCGCCCTTGTCCGTGCGGGCGCCTCCGCTGCCGGGTGGGCCACCCGTACTGGTCTCTGGGGCAGTGGACGCGACACTGGCGGTGGGGGGGGGCGGCGGGTGGCTGGTGGGGGATTCCGTAGGGGCGGCAAAGTCGCGAGCATGGCGTCGTCTCGTGGGGCGGCCGCAGGGCCCCCGCCCCGGGGGCTCGAACCGGCGCGCATGTTTTGCAAACCTACGGCACCCTCCCCCCGTCGCCGCCGCTCTCCCGCCGTCGCGCCGGCTGGTTGCCTGCGCGCTCGTCCGCGCTCAGCGGCCGCCGCCGTGAGCAGCCGCGCCGTCCCGTCGTCGCTCCCCCCCCTCACGATTCGGACCGCGGCACGTCCGCAGCCGCCCCCCCCCCCCCCCCCTGCCTCCCCCTTGTCCGTCTGCCCTCTACTAGTAGGAATTGGCTGTCGCAGGCGGCGGTGGGCGGACCGGGACGGCTGGCGAGGCCTTCCTTGTTGGCCGCGGCGTGGCGCTGCCGGTGGGGCGGGCCGGCCCGACCGGGCGCGTCATCCGCCGCTGGTAGTCGTGGGCGGGGCGGCCCGAGCGGGCCGGCGAGCGCCTCGGGTGCGACCAGCTACCACGCCGCCGTTGGTTGGCGTGGATGAGCCGCTGGCGGGTGTCGCGGCTGAGCCGCTGGCGGCGGGCGCCCCGCTCGCGCTGCCGCTTGACCCAGTTCTGGAAGCCGTGCCTGTGATGGCTCGGCCAGGCCGGCGGGTCCGGCCGGGGCCGGAGGCTGCCCGTCCGCCGGCGGGAGCCGCCGCCCGTGTTGCGGACCGGCCCGACCGGAACGCCGCCCCCCGGGCGGTCCCGGAGGTCCTTGGGCACCACCGGCGTCGGCCGGTGGTAGCCGCCGCCCGTGTCTTGGACCGGCCCGACCAGAACGCCGCCCCCCGGGTGGTCCCGGAGGTCCTTGGGCACTACCGGGGTCGGCCGGTGGGAGCCGCCGCCCGTGTTGCGGACCGGCCCGACCGGAACGCCGCCGCCCGGGCGGTCCCGGAGGTCTTTGGGCACCACCGGCGTCGGCCGGGTGAGCGCGTACGCGGAGCGGTCCACCCCACCCACCGCATCGGTGGCGCCGCCACGGGCGACGCCGGCCACCGCGGCCGCCTGCTTGGCGACCGGCACTGCCGCCGCCGACGCGGCAGTGGCGAAGACGATGACGGCGACGATGGCCGCCCGGACCCCCGCCATGGGTCGGATACGGCCGACGCAAAGTGGGGGGGGGGGGGACCGTCGGCGGGGGGGTGGTGGACGGCGGCAGTCGAGGGGAAAGGGTGGATGGGGGGCGGCGCTGGGGCGGTAGCCGCGGCCGGGTGAAAGGGGCTTGGACAAAGCGACGCTGTGACCGGTCGCAAGCATCCACGATGGCGGCGGTCGCACATTTAAGGCCCCGCCTGCCGCTGTTCTCGTGACGACCCCGGGCGGTGGTCGCGGCTTGGAGCCATGCCCTTCCCTTTCCGCAAGAACACCCCGCCGCCTTGCGAGTGCAACGCGGGGAGCAGCGGCGGACAAAGGCACGCACGGCGGGGGGTGGGGGTCTGGTGGGAGGGAGCCCACGGATTCAGACAGGTGAGACATAAGACTCGTCCTTCTTGTTAACAGCACAGTAACAAATTATCGTCACGAGAGTTTACGGTATGGTCATCCGGTCTCGCCGACCGAGAAAGAGATGCAGCTGTTAGGTACGAAAACCGTCTCATTTTTCGCCGAATCAAGCATCCTTCAGATCCCTATAGATGGACATGTTTGATCCAATCGTCAGAGGCGCTTCTGGTGTGTGCGCCGGTACTGTTGCTCTCGTTTACTCCACGTGCTCCGTTGCTCACCCCGCCTCAATGGATGCCCCTCCCCGCTCCTCCGCACGCCCCGCCCCCCAGCAGCAGTGGATGCATTCCTTCCCCCCCCCTCCCCGCCTCCCCAAGTCCCCTCGTATGCCAGCTCGCCACCAAGGAGACCTCCCATCATCCTCCTCATCCGTCCCTCCTCCCACACATTGCTCATCCCCTTGCCATTGACCACTCCCTCCGACGGCGGCACCTCCAGGTTCGCAAAGTGCATGTAGGACCACGTCAATGGTGAGGAAAGCGAGCATGCAATGGGAAGTGGGGGGGGGAGGGGTAGGCAAAGGCAGCAGCCATACGGTACAAGATAGCAACCACACCGTTGCCACCTCGCTCAACCCCCCTCATCAGCATCCCCCCCTGCATCCACCCATTCCCCTCCCCCCCCCGCCCCTCCGCCCCCCCGCCCCACCAGCCTCTTCCCCCACCTGTTCACCTGCGTTTGTGCCGCCGCATGGGAGCAAAATTGCCAGTATCAGGGTTGCGACGGCAGCAACATCGGTAGCGGTGGTGAAAGTGATGGGGGTAGTAGCGTAGACGCCCGAGGTGGTGGCGGCGGCGGCAAAAGTGATGGCGATGGATACAGGCGGTGTAAGGATGTGCGCACAACCCGGTGGTGAAGGAACGATCAGCTGTTTGACGGAATATGCATGCCGAAGGAGGGGACCGTCACTCTCCGGGAAGCGGGGGTGATGAGGGCGGGGAAGAAGAAAGAGGGAGGTGGGGGGGGGAGGGTGAGGACAGTGGGGGGGGGGGACAAGCACGGCGGGCGGGGGGGGAGCACGCCGGTATGGACGCAGCAGGGAGGCTGAGGCACAAACGGAGCTGCGGTTGACCCCCGCCCCGCTTCTTCCTCCCATCCGTCTCCTGCCTCTGCCCACCGCAGGCGCCCATGCTGCTTCCCGCCCCCCCCCCCAGTGACCAGAACAGGCGGCTGGCTGCATCCAGCTATCAGTCGTGCACGGTGAGTACGATTGCGGGTCGGTAACTTCGTGCGAGTCAGGTTCAGCTCGTAGTCACAGCCGGGCGCGCGCCCGATGCATCACCGAAGCCATGAAGCATGTGCTCCAAAAGTAATATTCATTTCGTCAATTGCACCGCTTCACGGTGGTGTAGACATGCGGCATGCTCGGTACCACACCCTTCGTCAATACACGAATTTAAAGCTCGTGGTGAGCATTCGCTATCGTGCTGTGTTACCCTCATCCCACCGCTGTCCGCTCCTGTCTATCTACCGGTGGGGTGCCCCCAGAGGCTAGTGCACCGTCACTCCCGCACGCGCCGCGCGAGCCTTGCGCGCCCTCTCACTCTGCGCCCTCCTCGCCGTCCTTCCCTCTTCTCGGCGCCCGTCCAGCAGCTCTTGCTCGTCGCGCCCCATCTGTCCCACCGCGTGCACTAACGGCTGCTCGCGCCGGCACCGACTGGTAGGGATGGTTGCGGTGACGGGCGGGACTGCATTGGCCAGCCGCAGGGTGGCGGGTGAGGCAGAGTGCACCGCCGTGGGGGCTACCTCAGCCGCCTGGTCGCCGTTGGTATCGGCGGACGGCGGGAGTGGCGCCCCACGCCCCGGGCGCGAGCCGCAACGGCGCGCGCCGTCGATGGGGCAGGGGGCGGGGGCGGACCGCCGTGCTGCCGGGGGGGAGGGAGGACAGGGGGGGGGTCCGCCGGAAATTCTCGCGCGCGCGCCGACGCCTGCATTCTCAGGTCACGCGGGCGGGCGTCGCGCAGGCGCTGGTGGGGGCGCAGCAAACGCACCGCGAGCGGCAGACGACTCACCGTTGGGCAGACCGGAATCTGACGCGACGCTCCGTCCTTGTACCAGACTAGTGTAGTTCATGGCTGTATTTATGTATTCATCAAACTACGTCACGTTTTTGCGTACGTGTCCATGAAGTGAAGAGGCCGTGTTGCATAAATTGAAGACGCACTTCCTTGGTCTCGCACGAACGTGTAACTGAAGATACTCACCTCTGTATGCATGGTACCGGTGACGGCTGCGGCTCTTCAGCCGGGGCCCGTTGGCTTGACCGGCCACGTGAGGAGCGGGACTGTGCGGCTGAGCGACGGGTGGCTCCCGTCGCGGCGTCCGCCCCGCGCCGCGGCCGCGGGCTCGCTGTCCCACCGACGCGTCCGCCGACTGGCGGGATCTCACCATCCGCCAGCCGCGGCCCCGGCGCCTCCACAACGATCCCCCACCTCCGCCCCCCTCCCCACGCGCGTCCCTCCACGCCGCCGCTCGCCCACCTCCCACCACTCCCCCCACCCTCGCGCGTGCGGCGGGGCCTGGCCGCTTTGCTGCCGCCGCGGCCGCGCCACCCGCCGGTTTGCACCCCGCCGTCGCGCCGCGGGCGGCGCCGTCGCCACACCGCACCCGCGGGAGCGGGCGCTTCGCGCCACCGCCCGCGGCGCGCACCTCGCGCGGGGGGGGCGCGGCCCCGTCGCCCGCCGCGGCGCTGCCGCTGCCCCCCACCACACGCAGCACCCCCTCCCGCTGCTCCCTCCCCCCCACGCTCCTCCCCCCGCCCCCCCCCGCCTACGACTGGCCACGGTGGAACGTTGGCGGTGGGGTGCCGCGGCGTCGTCTTTCTGCTCGCACCCCCCCCCCCCCCCAGCTGTCGCGGCACGCCCGGGTGTTTTTTTTTTGTTTTTTTTTTGTTTTCCAGCCCGTGTCGGCTGGCACTTGCAGCTGGCGCGGGCGTGGACCCCCGCGCAGTGGGCTCTAAACCGGGATCCATGCAGTCGGCTCTTCAAGCCGGAAGGGCTTGAACAAACCTTGATTTTCCTTGAAGTGGTCGCACGCGCCGCGGCGGCCGCCGCCCCAACTGAGTGGATTAGAGGCCGATCCTCACACTTAAAAGGTTGACAAATACGGTAAAGTATATTGAAGGGAGGTGATGGGTTCCCTACAAAGGAGCATCCAATTGGCTGTCAAGTTTCGGTAACTCTCCATCACAGTCCTCGCGGGGACCACGACGGCCATCCCTGAGCGGCCGACAATCCATCTCCATGGCCCGGCTGATGACGCCACAGAGATGCACGGTAACACTGGCGTACTACCACCGCATCGCGGGCATGAGACTTTAGTGACCACAGAGGCAGCGGCAGCGACTGCAGCGGCAGCGGCTGCAGTTGCGGGGGGCGCCGCGCTGGCGGCGCCAGTTGCCACTGCCGCCGACGTCCACGTTCCCGCCCTCCCGTCCCCCCTGCCGCCCGCCGGCTCTAGTCCGCATCGGGCCGCGACGGCGGCCGCGGCGGCGGCCGTGGCCGCGGCTGGTTTTGGCCCCTGTTGTCTATTACTGCCGCGAGTCTCGGCGCAAGTGCTTCGGGTGCCTGTCAGTGTCGTCGGAGAGAAGCAAGCCGACGGTTGGGAGCATACTGTACCGCGTAATTGAAAAAAAAACTCTCAGGAAGATCTGCAGGCCGCCGAGATACGGCGTGCGCCTCACGTGATCAACTCCAGCGAGCTGCATAAATGCCGGGATACAATCCCAGAAACATGGGACTTTTCGGGTGAAACGGGGGCTACAAGCTCTTGTCGATGCTGTACTTCTATTAGGAGAGCGTGATCACGCTTAATACGGCGCGAGAGCTGTGTGCATTAGAACTTGAAGAAAGCTTGATAAACCTTGAATAATTGGTCATGACCTGGGTGGACATCATCGTTCAGTACATCACTGTATAGCCCGCACTGAGACGCACCTTGTGGTGTATCGCAACCCCATGTCCGAGCAGGTGTTCATAATGACTTCAAGGTTGATCACGTTTTCTTCAACAAATCGGCCTTTACGGGGTCTCTAGGGCACTTCATGATCGCCCTGGATCGTGATTTCTGCAAGGTTCTGCTTTTGAAAAGCGCTTGAAGAGGATCCCGCAACAAAGCCCACTGCGCCGGCCGCGCGTGTCGCGGCTGCACCGCCGCCGCCTCGCGGTTGCACGGCCGCCGCCGCCGCTGCCGCCGCCGCCACAGGTAGCGCGGCCACGACGGCGCTGCATCGCGACAACTGCCCCGCCGCTGCGGCTGCGCCGTTGGCGCCCGCCGCCGCCACCGCGCCACGCCGCTGCACGGGGCGGCGCGCCCGCCGATGCAAAGCGGCGCCCCCGCCGGCGCACCGCTACGCCCCCCCCCGCCGCCGTCACCGCCACCGCCACCGCCACCGCCGCCGCCGCCTCCGCTGCCGCCGCTGCCGCGGGGGTGTCCCATCTGCTTCCTACCGGCGGGCGCTTGGCCGCCACTGCGGCTAGCGGCTGGCTGCTGCTGCTGTTGCGAGCGGCGGGGCGTATCTGGGTGGTGGCACGCACGTGCGGTGTGCGGGCGGGCGCGCGGGGGGGGGGGGGGTGCGTCGGCTGTGGCTGTCGCCGCGGCTGGCCGTCGGCCCGGCGGTGGTGGGGGTGCCGCGGAGGCGGGGCGTCGGCCGCGACGGCTTTTACACCGCCGCCGCCGTCTGGACGACGCCGCTGCCGACGCCCGCGTCGTGCGCCCCGCACACGCACGGCCAGACCGGGCGGCCCAGGCCCGTGACGTTGCCGACGCTGGCCACGTCGGCGGGACCCGCCGCCGCCACCCCCACTGCGCACGTCCCTGTCGGGGGGCGACAGCGGCGGCTTTGCGTCGGCGGCGCTGCCGCCCGCCGCCATGACGCCCGCCGCGGCGCCCGCCTTTTGTGGGTGCCCGCCGGCCGTGGCGGCGTGGGCGGTATCCGCGACGGCCGCCCGCGCCGCGCGGTGGGCGGCCGGCGGCCGCCCGCGCGGCGGGGGCGCCGCCGCCGCCGCCGCAGACGGCGCGCCGCGGCGGTGGCCGGCGGGCCCGCTGGTGGCGGCCGCGGCTGGCCCGCCGCCGCGGCCGCCGGCGGCACCCTGCGCGGCCCGCGCCACCGACGGGGCGGGCGCGTCGACGGCGGCGGCGGTGGCGGCGCGGGTGGCGCGGCCCGCGGCGGCGGCCGCCGCGCCGCGCGCGCAGCGGCACGCAAGACGGGCGGCAGAGGCGGCGGCGGTGGCAGAGGCGGCGGCGGCGGCGCCGCCGGCGCGGCGGGAAGGGTCCACCCCTCGGCGGCGGCGGCGGCGGTTCCCGACACCTGCCGTGGTGGATGCGGCGGCTGCGGATGCGGCGGCGGCGGCCGCGTCGGTGACGTCGACGGCGGCGCCGTCTGTGGCGGCCAGTGCCACGCCGGCGGCGGCGGCGGCACCGCACGCCTCCCCATCCCCCCCCGGCGCCTTCCCCCCCACCACGGGCGGTCGTGACGCCCCCCCCCCCCCCCCTGGTCACGGCGGCAGCCGCCGCACGACGCGGCGCAACGCGCTCGCCCTCACCTCTGCCTTTTTGGTCGCCACGGCCGCGGTGGCGGCGGTCCCCCCCGCGCCCGCGCGCGCCATCGCGGTCGCGCCGACGCCTATCAACCCGTACGCCCGGCGGCGGCGCATCAAGGCGTACAAGTTGTACCTGGAGCAGCTGCAAAAGGAGCTCAACACGGTCACCGCGCCGGCGGCGACGACCGGCGTTGGTACCCGGCCAGTGCTGGTGCCCGAGGCGGACGCGCCGGCGGTGGCGGCGGCGTCGTTCAAGGTTGCCGGCATCAGCGCGTTTGTCGCGTCGGCGATCGCGACGGCCATCTGCCACCCGATCGACACGTGGAAGGCGCTCAAGCAGCAGGAGCGGCGCAACGCGGACGGTAGCGCCGACGAGGCGTCGTCGGTGCAGGCCATCCTCGGGCCGTCGCCGGTGGCGCGGCTGTACCGGGGCGTCGAGTCCAACATCCTCAAGGAGGCGCCCAACGCGGCCGTCTATCTGGCTGTGTATGAGCTGATCAAGACCGCCCTCCTCACCGTCCCGTTTTTCGCGGCCCACCCGCTGGGCGCGTTTCTGCTGGCGGGCGCCCTCGGCGACGCGGTCGGCTCGGTGGTGCGGGTGCCCGCGGAGCTGATCAACAAGCGCCTGCAGCTGGGCCTCAACGACACGGTCGGGGGGGCGGTGCGGGACCAGTTTTTGAACGAGAGCGGCGTGGAGGTGACGCTCGCCTCGTGGGGCGCCGTGCTCCTGCGCGACATGCCGTACGGCGCGGTGCAGATTGGGGTGTACGAGCAGGTCAAGCTAGCCATCGCGTCGAGCCCCCACCCGACGGTGCTGTCCACCCTCGCCGCGGCCGTGTCGCACGGCTCGTCGGCCGCCGCGGCGGGCGCGGGGACGGGCGCGACGGCGGCCGCGACGGCGGCGTCGACGGCTCTCGCGACGCCCGGCATCCTCGACGATGTGCTCGTCGGCGCGTTTGCGGGCGCCTTTGCGGCGGTGCTGACCACCCCGATGGACGTGCTCGTCACCCGCGTCGCGGTGCAGGCGCCGCGATGTGACTTGGACACCCGCCGCTACGCGGGCGTGCGGTCCGTCCTGGGGCGGCTGCTCGCTGAGGAGGGCCCGTCGGCGCTCTGGTCGGGCTGGCTGCAGCGGGGGCTCTTTTACGCGCCGCTCATTGGGCTCTTTTTTACGCTCTATGAGGGCACCCGCTACACGGTGGTGCACCCGCAGGTGCTGACGGACGTGGCGGTCGCCGCCGAGGGGCTCCCGGCCGCGGCGGTGCACGCCATTGGCACGTTTGCGCGGGGGGTGGGCCAGGCCGCGCCGGCAACGGTGGCGTGTGTGGGTGACTGGCTGTCGTCGACGGTCGGGCAGCCATAGGACATGGACTGCCACGGCCGCTGGGGGCGGGTGGCTGCGGGAAGTGTTCTTCGCGTCTGTTTTTTTTTTTTTCCGTGTTGGTGGACCCAATACTATATCATGAGCAGTCTCCTCCACTCGTCGATCTTTTCTCTTTTGGTGTGTGTCTCATTCTCTTCTTGTCTCACGGCCGTTTCTTTCATAGCGTTTGTCTGTACTTTATTTTTTAACCCTGGGACTGGCGTCTCCTCTGTACAATTCCCGTTTACCTTGTGGTCTTTGTAGGTCGGTCTATGGTGAGGCTCAGCGACTGCAGCCGCGTGCCTGCTGCTAGGCACGTCGGATGAAAGAGCGGTAGGCGGCCACAAGATATCGCCTTAGGGGTGAGTTGAGGTACGGAGGACCGGGGGGCGAGCCACCGGCCCCACCTCCGCCGCCGCCGCTGATGGGAAGAGCGCGGCAGCGGCCGCGGCCGGCGCCGCGTAGCGGCGGTGCGCCCTCGACGCGCTCACCCACCCGCTGCGGGCCGTTCCCCACCTGCCCTCGCCGCCCGCTCCCTCGTCGCCGCCCGACGCCGCCGCCGCAACCGCGGCCGCCACCGTTCGTCGGTGGTGGTGACTGCAGCAGGCGCGGACGACTTGCTACTTGGCGCCTCCATGACTTTGCAAGGAAAGAAAAGTACACGATCGAGTACATTCACGTGACTCCAACTGAATATTGACCGATGAGCGACTCTGATCGGTTGCTATTGTCTGCACTGACTTTGCACGCGCTGCAGTTCACGAGCGACTGTACGCCAGTGCCGTGCGTCGTCAATTTTGATCGCAACTCGCTCCTCGCTCCTCAGCATCGGGACGGTGCCGCATCGGGAGGGTTTTGAAAAGCGATGAAAGGCTGCCTCGCAGTCGCACGCACCGTGGCAATGGACACGCATCCAGACAGTCGCCACCAGGCAACTGAAACGGCTCCGACGAATATCTGTACGGCCCCATCCCCGCCGCTGGTCTTAATCAAGGATGACTCATCGAAGCCGCCGTCCGCCTCCCTGGCAGAGGTCAGGTCCCATCTCCGCGGGCCGACCTCCACCTTTCCACCACGACCTTTTTCCCATCCTTTTCGCCTGCCTACCCCTCCTACCGCTACCATGCGCTCCTTCCACAGGGTGCTCCTGGTTGGCGCGGTCGCGGCGGCGGCGACCGCCGCCGCCGTGCCCGCCCGTGTGCGTGCCAGTTGCGAGTGCCGCGGCGTCGTTGCCGATGCGGTCGACGCCTACGCCGAGGCGCCGCACGCGGCGCTCGCGCTCGCCCGCATCTTCCTCGCGCTCGCGCCCGGCAGCCGGGCGGTGCCCCTACGGATGGGCGCGTTTGGGGTGTCCCTCGCCGCCGCCGTCGCGGCGGTCACGCCGCCGGCAGACGGCGGCGCCGGCGGTGGCGGCGCGCCCTCCTGTGGCGCGGGCGTCGACGCGGACGCGGCGGTCGCGTACGCCGGCTACGCGGTGCTGGCGTCGTGGTTTGAGGACGAGCCCGCCAAGGCGCGGGAGCTGGACGCACTATTTGCTGCACACGGCTACACGCCGGGCGCGCCCGCCGCGGGCCACGTCGGCGCCGTCGCCGCCCGGCGGGTGATGGCACGCAACCGGCAGGGCCCGCCGCCGGCGGCGCCGTACAAGCCCGTCAACCCGGCATCGCCCGGCTACGACGCCACCTGTGACGCCCTCGTCGCGGTAAAGTGGCAGCCGCAGTGCGTACAGGAGGCGCGGGGCGAGGCGTGCGTGCCCCAACAGTACATGCCGGGGCCGCTCGTCAATGGGAGCCTCTTTGGGGCGGGCGGCCGCAAGGCCGTGGCACAGCTCGTGTCCTTCCTGCCCCCGCCGCCCGAGGCGGACGGGCCGCTCGGGGATCTGGATCTGTCGGCCGCCGCGGCGGCGACGGCGGCCGCTGACGCGGACGACGACTCGTTTGTCGAGCAGCACGCGGCGGTGCTGGCCGCGTCGGCGGAACTGGGTGACTATGGCAAGGCCATCGGCGACTACTTTAGTCCCCCCGCCGCGCTCCGCACCTTCTCCCTCGCCGTGGCCGAGGCGGCCGTCCGGGGCCTGCCGCTCGAGGAAGCGGCGACACTCTTTGCTATGTCGGGCGCCGCGATTGCCGACGCGTTTATCGCCACCCAGTACGTCAAGGCGCGCTACTCGTCGGTGCGCTCTCTGACGGTGCTGCAGTGTGGGGGACACAGCCGCCCGCTGGTCGCCTGGGCCGCGCCGTACGAGGGCGTCCGGCCGCTGCGCGACGGCGAGCGGTGGGGCTCCTACCTCCAGACGCCGGACTTCCCGGGCTACACCAGCGGCCACGCGGCGGTGGCCGCGGCGGGCGTCCGCGCGCTCGCCCGCTACTTTGGCCGCGGCTCCGCGCCGCGGGCGGCCAACTGTGGGCGCGTGCCGGCGGGCGGCAGCGTCCGCGAGCCGCGGCTGGAAAAGGGCGCGCCCGGCCACGTGGCGGGCGTGACGGACGTGGCCAACCGCGGCCCGCGGTCGCCCGGCTACGCGCCCGCCGCGGACGTGACGATCTGCTGGTCGAGCTGGTGGGGCTACGCGGACCTCGTGTCCGCGTCCCGCCTAGTGGGCGGCATCCACATCCCTGTGGACAATAGCCGCGGCCTGGCCGTCGGTGTGGCTGCCGCGGACCAGGTCGTCGAGTGGGTCAAGGGCGGCATGGCGTGACGTGCCGGCGCGGCCGCGCATACGGATTGTCTGCCCGTGAGGAGCACCTGTTATATTTGTGGCGCGTGACGATTGCATTCTCGTTTCCCTGGGCTCGCGTCCCATGCACGCACGCGTTCTGAGTTTTGGATAGGACTTTTTAGATGACTTTTGATTAGCCCCTGACGAGCTATTTAGCTTCGCCCGCACGCTCTCTGCCGCTCCACGAATCGCCCTGACATCTGTATGGGTCTGGCAGCACCACAGGACGAAGTCTTGTGTGTGCGTGCGCCGCACAAATATCTCAAGCATGGTCATCTCGGCCCGAATCCTCGTCGTCTATCCAAATTTCTCCACCTGCCCCCGCCCAACCCGCGTCAACGCGGGTGCACAGAGTCAATGTCCTCATACATGAAGAGGTGGCTTGCCATCGGATTATGCAAACGAGCACTGGGGCAGTGAAAGACCGTGCGACTGTGAAGGTCGTCGTGCGTAGCACCGCGCGGTAGATCAAGTCGGTTCCTGTTCTGGTGATGACCCGAGCATGCGCCTCAGGTCACGGATGCGGCCGCGTCGTCTTCCGCGGTCCCATCGGACGTCTGAAGCCCGGGGGTCGGGACGTGTCGTTGGTCACGATTGAGCCGAGTTTCTCGTCCCCATGGGGACTGCCACGCGGATTTAACTAGAGTTGGATTGTAATGAGACGTTCCTTAACGCATGTGTTACTCGACGTTAATATCGGCAGCCAGGAGGGGGTGCACCCGAGAGCGAGGGACTGCGTGAACAGGGGAATGGGACAGGGAAGGGTTATTGAAGATGTGTACACGTATTGTTTCATGGGTCTCTCACCGGTTGTTGCACGGGCAACGTTGCAAAGAGAGAGAGAGTGACAGTCCAGGTGCCTGAGAAGCTCAACCGCTCACGCGGGAAACACGTCGCCCCCCTGTGTGTGTGCACTGCCTTGAATGGCAAAGAGGGGAGTTCAAGAGAGGGAACGGGCCAGGGAGTGGGCGCAGCTTCGGCGCGACCAGTAACGCCGGAGCGGCATGCTGCAAATTCCAGGGCATGGGTGGTCAAGTCGCAAAACTTGAGAATTCTACCGCCACCTGCCACATTTTGTTTTTCTGTTCGTCCTGTTTGCTGTTTTTCTGCTTTCATTTGTCCCCGCTCCCCGTGTCGAGCGCGGCCGGCGGGCGCTTCATGCCGCTCCCGCTGACCGCGCCGCCCCCCCCCCTTCCCCCTCTGGCTCCGCTGGGCGCTCCCCGCTGCGTCTCTTCATGCCGGTGCGCGCCATGGCGCACCGCGACGGCGCGTGGACCGCACCGTCGGGTCGGCGGCGGTCGCCCACCGCTCCGCGGGCGGCGGTGCCGGCCAGAGGCGGTGACCGTGACGCAGCCGGCCGGCCGATCGGCGCCGCCCGACCCAGCCGTGGCCTTGCCCAGCCCCGTCCCATCCCGCCGTACCCCTCCCCTGCCTCGCCCCGCCGCGCAGGCTGAGCGGCCGCCCCTCTTGCTGCCAACCCGCAACGCCTCCCCTGACGAACAGGCGCTCACAAGGTAGGCTGCAATGAGACTGCCCCGCTGGTGTCACCGCCGACGCTGCCGCTCCGCTGCTCCCGCGGCCCCGCCGTGCGCCGTCGCTGGCCGGGCGGTGAATGGCGGTGGCGCGTTGGGCGCTCTGATTCACCGCTCCTACCCTCGAAGAGCTGGACACAAGCGAGAGGAACAAGGCCTCGTCCCGCGCCGCCTAAAGTCGATTCCATATAGCTAGACGGCTGAGAAAGTGCCCCGAGCAGCAAGCAGACTGCAGCTTTCAGGTCCAAACTTTGCAGGTAGACGAGATAGTGCCCTGCGGCACAGCTCTCATGCACGCTTTGTGACATGGGTATGGAGGTGGTGTGCTGGCGTCTCGTACGTACATATTTTTCCGGGGACACCCTGAGTCTTGTCTCATCTGGTACCTCTTCCTCCGAACGCCGCATCCGAGAGATCCTCACCTGCAAGAGAAGGGGACTACTTTTATTTCAAATTCTGAGCAATGCATGCGGAGAAGCGCAGCATGCTCAACGTCGTACCGCCATGTGCGCGCTACCACGCCTCTAAAAACCGCTACAACTACAGAAGATGGCATCTCATGCATGTGGAGACATAATCGCAGTCCACGCCACTTCGCCAATTAGCTGTACCTGGGTGCTGCGGGGAAAACACGACGAAAAAGTGACGCAAAAACCACAGCTACATTCACGGCGTGGAGCATTTTTGACTGATACGTTCGTACAGTGAGCTCGAGCGACGGCGCATTCGAATGCCCGTGACATGAGCTACAAAATGAGCCCAGGTGCATTGTCTGGGTGTGAACGAGAACGAAGATAGGAGGGGTCAAAGTTGGGGGGTGCCAATCAGTCTAGCTATATGGCATCGACTTGAGTCCGTACCATCCACCACCGCGGCATCGGGGTGGCCATCAACCGGCGCCGCGGCGCGGGCCGGACAGCCTTTGCAGCACCTCCGTCGCCCGAACGGTGCGTGGGGAGCCTGCCGACGAGGGCGATAAGGACGGTCATCCCCCGCTTCTTTTCCATTCTGCCTCTCCCGGTGGGCGCCCCGCGCGAGCGGCGCGAGCGCCAGACGCGCATTTGCCCCGCCCTGCCCCGCGCCGAGGCATCACCAGCCGCGCTCATCAGGCGAAACGGTGGCGTTCCTTTCCCACGGCCGCGGCGGCGGGAACGGCGGTCGGCGGTGGTGGCCGCTGCCGGCTCGACCGCCGCCGCCGCCGCGTCGTAGCGCGGCGGCACCGAGGGCGGAGTGGCGTCCGCCGGAAACGGGCACAGGCGTACAGGGGTGTCCGTTTCAGCCGCTATAGTGGCTGCCGGTGCCCACCACGGACTGGCGGGGGTGGTGGCCGCGTCGACGTCCTCCCCCCCCCCCCACCCCCCGAAACATCGTGCCTGGGATGGCCACCGCGGGAGGGGATGGAGGGGGTAGAGATGGGGGGAGACGGCGTTCTGCCCTGCGAGCAAGGCGCGGCCCATCCTCCCCGCCCCCTCGAATTCAGGCTGTGGTGAGGCGCGGATTGGATGGCTGACGAGACACTGATCCAGTGCATTTAGGGCGGACGGAAAATTCCAACGCCCCGCCGCGTCCTCGTGCCGCGCCCACCGCCACCGCCCCCCCTCCCCGCCCGTCGTCACGCTCATGCTACCCGCTCATGAGGCGGGCGTGAGCGTACGCGTGCCGTCCCGCCGGCACGGTCGTCGTGCCTGCACGGCGCGCCGGCATCTGGCCACTTCCGCCCCGTGGTGGTGCCCTGTGGGCCGGGTGGTGAGGGGCGGGGGGGGCAGGACGGGCGGCTTGTGCCTGACGCTCCCGGTCGATTTTTTTTGTTTTTCTCCCGCCCCCCTTGCCCCTCTGCCCCCGCCTGATTGCCTGTCACCCCGCCAGCCGCTGCCTCTGCCCCTTCCTTGCGTGCCGCACATTATCATTTCCCGTGAGGGGGGGGGATGGCACGCCGCCGGCGGTAGGGGGGGTGCCGCGGGCCACCCCCACCTTGACGGGCGCCACCGCCCCCCACTGCCGTGTGAAGGGGGGCGAGAGTGGTTGCTCTGTGTCTTTCGTTTTGATTCTTTCGCACCTTTTCCCCTCCCCCCGCTCCCCCCTCTGCCCTACCCCCCCTCTGACTCCCTTGCCCTCGTCTGTGCAGCGCCGGCGGCTGTCCTCCCTCCACTGCGCGCGGTGCGGGTGCCGCCCTCTCCCACCGCGGCGCCATGCCTACGCTGGCGGTGGCCCTGGGGTGGGCGCGGCTGCCGCACTGGTCACGGGCAGGCGCCTGTCACCTGCCGTGGGAGGCGAACGGCGGGTGGCCCGGCTGGCCGTTGCCGCTGTTGGTTCTTCCATCCGCCCCGCCCCCCTCGCCCCCCTCTGCGTGGCCGTCTGTTCGGCACGGTGTGCCGGTGCAGTGTGTCCGTGCCCCCCCCCCTGACGTGCGTTGCTTGGCCGTGACGGCCTTTTGTGCGCCGGGGTGGACTCTTTCTCTCCAGTGGCGTGCGGGGTGTGCCAGTGTGGGCGCTCGGGGGGGGCGGGGGCGGGGAGGGGGGGAGGCCGTCAGCTTGGGGGTCCCCGGCTCCCGCAGTGGGCGGCGCCACCCGTCCACCCGTGGCGGCTGGCATTGGGTGAGCTACGCTCTGCACAAGCCGTCACCGGGACGGGGGGTTTCTTGTGGTCTCTTCGTCTGTTGGCTTGCTTGACCCTCTCCCCCCCCCCCCCGCCTCCGCACTCGTCGTTGGGTTTCTTTTGCCACCTGGTCGTGTCGTGCTAAGAACACCCTGCGTTGGCGCCCCTCCCCCCCCGGTGACCCGCTGCGTGACGGGCGGTCGGCGCCGTATTCATTTGGCGGGCACCCTTGGCACACCCGCGTGCGTTTGTGGGCGGCCTGCTACCCACCGAGCTTTTTGCTGCGCGGGAGGGCGGGGGGGGGGCGAGCGTGGAGGGCGGCGGGGGGGGGAAGTCGCCGTCACGTGCACGGCCGGCCGTGCCACGCTCGTGGGTGGGCGGGCGGGCGGCGTCGCCGCGCCCTCATCGTCGTCGGGCTGCGGCACAACCCGCCGTCGCGTTTGGGCGTGCTTGCTCCGTGTCGCGGGAAGGGTGGGCGCTGGGGGTGGTCGTTGGTGCTAACGTTGGCCACCGTCGAGGCGGGCGTGTCGTTGCCAGCCGCTTCCCCGTCGTGAGGGGCAAGCATCCTCGCGGGCGCCCGCGTCGCGTCACGGCCGTGGCGGTCGGCCCACCGCCATGGCCATGACGCCACGGGAGCGGTACGCGGCGTCGGCTTTGGTGTCGCTGCCGTCGGACGTCCCCCCGCCACGCCCGTCCTTTCCGCATCTGCCCCCACCGCAGCACCGGCGACCACCGGCGGCGCCTCCGCTGGCGTCGCAGCCGCACTCCTCGCCGGCGCAGCGGTCGCAGCAGCCGCCGCCGCCGCCGCAGCACCACCACCACCACCACCAGCCGCCGCGGCCGCCCCAGTCGCAGCAGTCGCCGCTCCCGGGACCGCCGCCGCCCCTGCAAGAGCCAGCCGCTGTCGTGAGCAGCTGCGCCGAAGCGGGGTACGCTGCCGCCGCGGCTGCGGTGGTGACGGCCGCTCTGGCGTCTGCGGCGCCCGCGCTGGCGCGCCTGCACGTGTCGGTCGCGCACGTGCGGCTGGCGTCAGTCACGGGCGGCGGCGCGGACGTTGGCCCGCCCGTGGTGTGGCTCGATGGGGACGTCATTGACGGGGTGCACGGCGTGGGCGGTGGCGGCGACGGCGGCGGCGATGGCCGTGGC
This sequence comes from Pyropia haitanensis, assembly GCA_008729055.1. NCBI lineage: Eukaryota > Rhodophyta > Bangiophyceae > Bangiales > Bangiaceae > Pyropia > Pyropia haitanensis. The sequence continues at coordinate 1,530,772 of SDUX01000006.1, read as the reverse complement.
GGCGATCGGCGGGTGTGGGGGGGCGTCCGCCACGATCGGGTGGTGGCCGACGTGCGCGGCGGCGGTGGGGCGGCTGACGGCCCGCCGGGCGTCCACCCTGGCGGCGACGGCTTTGGGCGGATGGGCGGTGGCACTGGCAGCGTTGGCGGTGGCGGCAGGGCGGGAAGGATAGCGCCGCCGCCGCTGTGGAAGGCGGGTGCACCGAGCCCTGGGATGCGCTTCAGTCCCACCTCGGACCTTGCCGGCGTCGGCGGCAGTGGCAGCGGGTCGGGCGGCGGCGGTCCGCATGGGAACAGCTCTGGAAGCCTCGGCAGCAAGGGCGGCGGCCTCCTTTCGGGGGGGCTTGGCAGTGCCTTCCGCTCGTCCATCCTGTCCCCCTCATCGGCGCTACCGTCCCCGTCCGTGTGGCTTATGAACCAGGCGGGCTCGCCGCCGCTGCAGCCGGGCGGCGTCTTTTCCTCATCGGGCGTCTCGGCAGGGGTGCTGCCGACTCCCAGCGGTGCGGGGCTGTCGGCCGGGCCGTGGGGGCCCGCCGCCGCCACCCCGGGCACCGTGGCGGCTGTCACCGCCGCCGCCGTCGGCCTCGACTCGCTGTGGCCGCGGCCGCACCACCGGCTGCACTCGCGGGCGACGGTGGGGTCGCCACCTGGGCCCCCGGTGCCTCCCGTGGTTGTGCCGACGGGCAGCGGTGATTGTGGCGGCGCGGAGGAGGAGCCGGGCGGCGGGGAAGGCGGCGGCTCGGGGGGGGGGGGGGGGGACTCGGAGCTGCTGAGCAAGCGACCAAGCTTTTGGACGACGGTCATCCCGGGCGGACGTTCGGCCCGCGCGCTGGGCGCGGACACCAAGCCTGGGGCTTCGAGCGGCCGCCAGCCGTTTGCACCGGGGGCGACTGAAGAGGGTGGTGGTGTTGGCGGCGGCGGTGGCGGCGTTGGCGGCGGCGGCTGCGGCGGCGGTAGCGGGAAGAGCAACCTCCACACCCCGCCATCATCGTCCGTGTCGCCGCCTTCGGCTGCGACTGGCGCCGCTGCGCCAGGCGCTGTGGATGCGGCACCCTCCCGCCAGGCGCCTCTGTACATGCCGCTGCCCTCTCCCTTTCCGCTGCCGTCGCCTATGACGGTGCCGTCTCCCATGGAGGGGACGGCTGGCGCGCCATCGTATCGGAGCCACCCCGTGCCGCGAGAGTGGGGCCAGCCTCCGATGCGATGCGGCGACGGTGCCAGCGGCGGCGGTGGGGGCAGTGGTGGTGGTGTGGATGAGCGACACGAGACGCACCCCCCTCCCTCGCGCCCCCCGCCTGGCGGTGGCGTGGACACCCGGCCACCGCCTGCGTGGGACCGCACCGCCAGTACAGACGCGGCGACGGGTGGCGGGCGTGCCCCTTCGGGGGTGCCCTTCCCCAAGCGGAGACAGGGTGGTTCCGGAGGCCGTCCACCCCCGCGTGTGCCCCCTGCGGTGCAGCTGCCGTCGCCACGCGCTGCCGGTGGCGATGGCGCGGGTGAGGACCGCCCCGCTCGCGGCATGGCGCCCCTTGCACCCAACTACTCTGGCGGTCTGCCGCAGCCGCCCGTGCCGTCGTCGGTGTTGCCGGCGCCCTATGGGGGGCCGTACCTGCTGGCACCTGCGGAGGCGCCAGGGGCGGAGAGTGGCGGCTACCCGCTCCAGACGCCCAAGACCGCCATGTACTCGGCTGCCGCCGCCGCGGCGGAAGCGGTGACATCTAATGCTCACGCGGCCGTTGGCAATCTCGCTGCGGCGCCCTCTGCCGTGAAAGCTTCGGCGGCGGCGGCAGCCGCGGCGGTGGGGGCGGGCTCGGCGTCAAGCTCTGGGGCGCCCACCACGGCGGCTAGCGGGGATGACGTGGCCGTCGGTGACGGGCGGGCTCGGGCAGACCGTGCCGCGTCTGCCACCCGCAGCCAGTCCACCTCTGCGGCCGGCTCCGCGTCGCGGCGTCCACCGCCGCCCCGTGGGAATCGCGGGGTGGCAGCCGACGCGCCTTCGGCGGCGGGGGGACTGGCCAAGGTGGCGCGGCCCGCCAAGGCCTTTCCCTGCCGCCTGTGTGGCGTGTCGTTTGCGGCGCGGTCTGGGCTGTTGGCCCACACCCGCTCCGTGCACGAGCGCCTCAAGCCGTATGGCTGCGCCCGCTGCGACGCCCGGTTTGCGCACAAGGGGGACCTCTCCCGCCACTGCGCGTCGCGGCACGAACGGCTGCGGCCGTTTGTGTGTGGGCTGTGCGGCGCGGACTTCTCGCGCAAGAGCGTCATGACGCGGCACGTGACCAAGGGGGCGTGCCGCAAGGGTACTCGCCGCCCTGCGGGCGCGGCCGCGGCGTCGACTGGGGGGGAAGCGGCGGCGGAGGCCGCGCCTGCAGAGATGAAGGAGGAAGCGATGGTCGCGGCGAATGACGAAGGAGGGGGGAAGGACCCGGGGACGCAAGCGACGGACGACGAGCGTGGGATGGACGGGCCAGACGTGGCGGACAAGCAGAGGTGACTCCGGTTGCTGAGCCGAACAAATCGTGTAGCGGTGGCAGTACACACTTTTGGGCGTACGTGTCAGACCGGCTCGCTGGGGGGAGGCAGGCAACGGAAAAAAGGGTACGTGCTGAAGCGCTTGTCAAGTCCAACTGGGGAGGGTCGACAGGGCGGCAGAAAAAAAAACAAAGTGAACAAGACACATCCGCGGCGGAAATCAACCACGTCCTGCCTCGACGAGCGCGCAGATGGCAGTCAACGCGGTCGAATCCGCCCCGTCACGCAACCTCAACGCCACCGACTCGGCGAGGCGCTCCTCCTTGCGTTCCGCCAGTTGGCGAGCGAGGGTCTCCTCAAACTCCTTGGCGCTGGCGTCGGCGTGGTCCGCCACTGCCGCCGGAATGCCCGCCAGCCGTGCACAGTGGATGCCAAACGACGCGGGCGCGACGCCACGCGAAAAGCGGTACAGGAACGTAATCGCCTTGTGCGCGTCGTCGACACGGATGGCCATCTCGTACAGCGCCACGTCTGGATCAGCCGCAAACGACTCGGTCAGGAGGTGGTAGTGCGTGGCAAACAGCGTGCGGCAACGCACGCGGCGGGTGAGGTCGCACAGCACCGCGTGGGCAATGGCATAGCCGTCGTGCGTCGACGTGCCGCGGCCGAGCTCGTCCACAATCACCAACGACTGGGGGGTCGCGTGGGAGAGGATGGTCGCTGTCTCCTCCATCTCCACCGCAAACGTGCTCTGGCCCCGGGTGATGCGGTCGTGCGCGCCCAGGCGTGTAAAGATCCGGTCCACAGGCGTGAACGTGAACGACTCGGCTGGCACAAAGCAGCCCATCTGCGCCAGGATGGCCGCCACGCACGTCTGTCGCAGCAGGGTAGACTTGCCACCCATGTTGGAGCCGGTCACGACCACGGCGAGCGGGTGGGCGCTGTCGGGTTCGGCGCCGTCCGCCGTGCCCAGCAGGACGTCATTCGGCACAAAGTTGTTGTTCATCCGGCACGCCAGGACCGGATGCCGCAGCGAGCGGGCGTGCAGCACAGGAGAAGCGTCGACGCCGGCGCGGCTCGCTTGTGACGACAGTGCCATCGTCGGCCGGCACATGGGGCCGGTCCCGTCGGGGCGGGACACCACCGCCAATGCCAGCAGCGCGTCGAGCTCAGACACTGCGCGGGCAATAGCAGACCATGTGGCGGCGTCGCTGTCAAAACGGGCGAGCAGCGAGCGCAGGGCGGTCTTGGTCTCAACCTCCAGCAGCTCCGTCGCGTCAATGTGGGCGCCGGCAAGGCGCTCCACCTCGGGAGTCCAGTAGCGTTGAGCGGTCTTGCTCTGCGACTTGAGCACCCAGCTGCGGGGAAGGTTCGACCGCTGGACGCACGAAGCGGGCACCTCAATCTGGTACGGCTCTTTCGGGCGGTGGAAGAACTTGAGACCGGGTTCACGGAGAGCGGACTTGTGCTTGGCCAACTCGGCGCTCAGTCGTGCCTCCACGTCCGCCACTGCCTGCTTGCGCTCGTCGTACGATGGGACCGCTCCGGACTTGAGAAACAGGTCACCGTCCTTCCGAGCCGCCGCGAAGTCGAACGCGCCGTCAAAGAACCATGACAGACAGGCGCTCGCGCCGTCGGGCACGCCCGCACCAGACGTCACGAGCCACTCGAGGCGGCGGGGAGCAGCGGCATCACCCGCGGGAATGCCCTGCCGGTAACGGGCCACATCCACAGAAACGGTGTCCAAGATGTCCAGCGCCGATTGGAGGCCGCTCAGTACAGAGGTAAACTCCTTCACACGCCGCTGGTTGGTGTTGTCAAACATGACAGCGTTATCCGCAACGGTGGCTGCCGCGTGCGTCTTGGCGAGCGCACGGGTGAGGTCAGGCAGCTGCGACAGCTGCCTGCGCAGCCCAGACAGCAAAGACCCGCTGGCATCGTCCAACGCGTGCAGAAAGTCAACGGCGTTGTAGCGATCATCGATGGCGGCGGGGTCCAGAAGCGGCTCGGCCAGCCACCTGCGCAGAAGCCGCTTGCCCCCTGCAGACACAGCACGGTCGACAAAAGAGATGAGCGCGCCGCTCTCGGACCGGTCCGCGCCCGTCTCCAACACTTCCAAGTTGAGCAGTGACGCCGCGTCCAGCACCATGTGGGCCCGCGGCTCCACCGACGGGTCGTACTCACCCCGGGCGGGTGCACGTACATGCCCTGGCCGGGGCACGCCGGGGGCAGAGGAGCACGCGTCCGACTCGCTGGAGACGTCCGAGCCGGGGAGCTCATCGCGAGGCGACGGCAGCAGCGTGAAGTTGCCCATGGAGAGGACTTCTGTGTCCACCTTGAGGGACGCCAGGTAGTCCGCGCAGGCGCCCATGGCGCGGGCGGCGAGCACGTGGCCACGGTCGGAAAAGAATCGGTGCAGCTGTTGCCGCTGCTCCTCGACCACGCTGCCAGCGGTAGCGCCACCCAAGTAGTGCTGGAGCCGCGCAGGCGTCATGGTCGAAAAGCCACCCGACACGCGCACCACATCCGTACTGTCCGTGTCCCCCGCCCAGCGCAGGAGGGCAGACAACCGTGCACTCGTCGGTCGGGTGCCGTCCACCAGAATCTCTGGCGGGTTTAGGTACGCCAGCAGCTTGTCCACACCGGCCCGCCGGTAGTCATCCCGGAACTCCCCAACCGTAATGGCGCCCGCGGCCGCGTCCACGTAGCATACCCCAATGAGCACCCCGCCGTCGTCATTGACAGAGGTCGCGTCATCCGCCCTGCCGCACGCGCTGGCGGGCGCCTCGTCGCCCTCCACAATCGCCAACAGGTACCGCGCGTGGTGGTCCTTGAGCAGAAAGTCGTCACTGACGGTGGAGCGCGTCAGGACGCGCACGAGCGACCGCTCGCAGATGGCACTCCGGTTGGCTGCTGGACCGCCGCCGCCGCCGCCCTTGCGACGCTTTGTCGCCGCGTTGATGGTCTCGGTCTGCTCCACGCGGCCAACCTTGTAACCCAAGTCCAGGAGCCTCAACGCATGGCGCTCAAAAGCCTGCTCTGGCACCCCGCAACAGCGCATGTCCACCCGACCCCCACCCGTGTAGTTGAGGCCCAGCTCCTTGTGCACCACATCCGCGTCCTTGTCGTACATCTCATAGAACTTGCCCTTCTTGAAAAAGATGACCACGTGATACGCACGACGCTTGATGTCCCAGAACTGCTTCTGGAATGGCGTCAGCCCCGCAACCGCCTTTGGCGGCACGTACAGCGTCGTCTCGTCATAGTCAGGATGGGTGGTTGGCCGGCCGGCCGAGTCCCGCACATTAATCGACCACCCGTTCTTCGCCTTCCACGCGTCTTCGCCGTCAACCTGGGCGACCCCACTACTGCCCGTGCCGGCACCGCCCGGCAGGCTGGCACAGCCCAAGAGGCGCTCCTGTACGGCAGCCCGGTCGGCAGCACTCATGGGCGGCAGGCTGCCAAGCGTCGCCGTGGACGCGGCAGCGGCAGCCACCGGGCGTTCGGCGGCCGTGGCCGCGGCCGCCCGCCTGTCGCCGACCCCCCGCGCCGCGGCTCGAGAACGAGGGGTCGCCACCGCCAGGACGTCGTCATCGTCCGCCTCCTCGTCCGTCCCCGTCGGCTCCGGGACAAAGTCCGTATCGCTGTCGCTGTCCGCCGCCGCGCCACGCGTGCGTCGCAGCCGCCGACGCGGCGTCACTGGCGAACCGGACAGGGACGGCGAGCACCCCACCGCCGCCGCGTCGTCGTCAGACACCGTGGTGGCACCGCGCGCCTCCACGCGGGCCTTCTTGGGGCTGTCGCCCGGCTGCTTGTCTGCCAGCACACGCTTATGGGCAGAGCTGCCAAAGACCGTGGCACGCGATGCCCGCGGTGGCCGAGCAGGGGAAACAAACTCTTCATCGCTGATGCCCAGGCCACTGGCACGCTTTGCAACGACGGGAGCACGCCCAGCGGCGTTCACGCCGGAGCGGGCCCCCGCCAAAGACTGGCTGCACACGGTGGGAACCGAAAATGCATCGACGGGCCATCAGACAAGCAGAGCAGAGAGCAAGCAGCGTCAGTACCGTGGTCAGCAACACGTGCAGGCGCGCTGGCGGGAGGCAATCCCGCAGACGACATCAACGACAAGGGAATGCAATCCCGGCTCACAACAGGCGCCAAATGCATCCAAAACACCAGACGAGGGCGGTACACGCCGGAGGGGCCGACAGGGCCAGCCGCAGCGTACCTTTCCACCATTTCCAGCGTCGCCAGCAGCTGTGCGTCATCCGGCATGTCGTCATCCATGTCAGACCGCGGCGGCGGTGCCACGCTGCCGCGCCGGCCGCGCAACGCAGCCGCCGGGCGTCCCCCCCCCATCCCCCCGACGGGGCACCACCGCCGCTGCCGCCACCGCCGCTGCCGCTCCCGCCACCGCCGCCGCCGCCGCCGCCGCAGCCGCCGCCGCGACCGTCGCCGCCGTGGCCCGCCGTGGCGCCTGCCGGCGCGGCCGCCGCATCGGCGCTCCGTAGGGAGGAGCGGGCAGCCGCGCGAGGCTTGCCAAAGAAGGAGAGGATACTCTGCTGGGTGCGGCCCATGGTGGCGGCACCCGCCCAGCCGACGACTGAGCGAGGCTGGAAAGGGGGAGAGGGGCAGAGGCAGGGACGGACGCGGTGGGCGTACACCGTCCGTCCGCAAATGCAAAGGGCACCAAAAGAAGGGTGAGAGGTAGGGGCACGCCGTGGCGGGGAAGGGTGGGGCGGAGCTGGTGGCGTGGCTGGTGTACCAAGGGGAGCGCCCGACCCAAGCACGCAGCCGTGGCAACCGGCCTGCGCAATGCAAAACACGCGGTTGTCGTCGGCGCACGGCGCGCGTGGCGGGGGGGGGCCAGCCGCTCCCGCCCGCGCGCCGCGACGACCCCAGCCCCTTGGCCTTGGCGCGGGCGCGCAGGCCCCCGCGGCGTCGCGACCGGGAAGGCCCGCGCGGTCCGTGGCGGGGAGCGCCGCGCGGGCCGCCGAGGTGGTGGACTGCTGGCGCGGCTTCCCCCCCGCGACGCGGCGGCTACTCGGATGCATCCCGCTTTCCCGCCGCGCCGCCGCGCACCCACAAAATCTGTAGTTGATTGCGCACCAACGACGGATGCAATTGAACGGAAGAGCCGTGGCGGTGTGCCGCGAGAGCACACCCCGGATCTGTGAAGGGCGCGGCGGGATCTGGGCCACCGCTCACCGCTCAGGGGCACGCGCGTGGCCCCGGCGGCCCGGGCCGGTGGGTCCATTTTCTGCTGCGGGTGGACGCTTCGCCTGCCGCCGGCCGTCCACTGGCCACGCTGGACGGACGGCCGCGCACGCACCGCGGTCGGCGTCGGCCGCACCGCCCGTGCGCCATTGGCGCACCCCCGTGGAGACACGCGCACCTTCCACTCTGCCGCGCGCGCGCGGCACGGCGTGGCGACGGGCGCTGGTGTCCCCCCCCGCCGACGCCCAACACCCCCCCACTCTCCGACCCCCCCCCACCGCGCCCTCGCCCCGCCCTGGTGCCCAACGCTCACGCCTCCCCACACTCCCCCCGTCCCTCCACCACCTCGCCGAGCGTGGGTCCGCAGCGGCGGCCGCTGCCCGTTGTCATGGCCGCTCCACCCTCTCCTGACCTCCCCCCCACGGCCACCACTCCCCCGCGGCCCGCCTTTGTCGGCGCCCCCGCGCCGTCGGCGGACCCCCCTGCCGCCCCCCGCGGCGACGCCCGCCGCCGCCACCGCCGCCCCCACCGCCCACCCGCGACGGCGTGGGGGTGTTCGCGTCGCCTCCCCGCCGCGCCGCCCGCCGCGATGCGCGTGCCACACCCGCTGCGCTGGTGGCTGCCCGGCCGCCGCCGCGGCGGCGGCGGCGCCTCGGCGGCGTCGACGGTGGTGGCGAGCGCGGGCGCCCCCCCCGCGCCCGTGCCGCCGACGGCGCCACTCAACGTGGTCATCACGGGGGGCACGTCGGGGGTGGGCCTCGCGCTCGCCCGCGCCTTCCTCGCCGCGGGCGACCGCGTCGTTCTCTGCGCCCGCACGGCCGACCGCGTCGACGCGGTCGTCGCGGCGTTGCACCGGGAGGCGGTGGCCGCCGACGCCGCCGCCGCCGCCGCCGCCGCGAACGACGGTGGGGCGGCGCCGCCGCCGCCGCCGCCGGCGCGGCGGGTGTGGGGCACCCCCGCGGACGTGGCGGACCCCGCCGCGGTCGACGCGCTCGTTGCCTACGCGGCGCGCGTCCTGCCGCGGCTGGACGTGTGGATCAACAATGCCGGCACGGTCGGCGGCACGCGGGCGCCGCTGACGGCGCTCGCCGCTGACGAGGTCGCCGCGTGCGTGGCGACCAACCTGACCGGCAGCCTGCTGTGCAGCCGCGCCGCGGCGGTCGCGATGGGCGGCCAGTCCCCCCCGGCGGGCTGGTCTACCTGATGGAGGGCGCCGGCTCGGCGGGGGGGGCCACCGCCGGCTACGCGGCGTACGGGGCGACCAAGCGGGCGCTCCCGCAGCTGGCCGCGTCGCTCGCCAAGGAGCTGTCGGCCGCCGCGGCGGCGGGGGAGCGCCTTGCGGGCGTGCGCGTCGGGCTGCTCAGCCCCGGGATGGTGCTGACGCCGCTGCTGCTGCGCGGCTCGACGGTGCCGTTTCGACGGTTCTTCAACCTACTTGCCGAGGAGCCACCCACCGTCGCGGCGGCGCTGGTGCCGCGGCTGCGGGCGGCGGCGCTGGGGGGGGCGGGGCTCCGCGGGTGGGGGGGGGGGGGCGCGCCCCGGCGGTGCGGTTTTTGGGCGGCGCCGCGGCGGTGGCGCAGCTGGTGTGGGGGGGGGTGCTCGGCGTGCGGCGTGGGCGGTACTTTGACGCGGAGGGCCGGCGGGTGCTGCGGGAGGGGGAGACGCGGGAGGACTTTGACGAGCTGGGCGTGCGGGTGGAGCGGCTGTGAGGGACGCCCGGGGCGGGTACGCTGCTTGTCTGTAGAGACCGGGAGGGGGGGGGGGGGGGGGGGGGGGGGGAGGGGCGTGCACTGGTAAGATGTGATGGGGTGGCCTGGGACGGCCGAGAGGGGGATGGAAAGGGGGGGGGGGGGGAGCGACCATGCGTGTGCGTTCCTGCCACCACCCCCACCTACCGCGGCGTGCGCGGGGGCGGCCGCGCCGCGGCCCTGCCCGTGGCACGTCGCCGCAGCCGCCCTGGGGGTACGTGCCGCCGGCCGGCGGTCGCCGTGCCCGGCCCGTCAGAGCGGGGGTAAGCGTGGACTCATGGCTGCTCGTGTGGCCGCGTGCGCGCGCCCGCTGGCCGCGCCGCGTGCGCGTGCCCGCCGGCCGCACCGCGCGCACCGTCCGCGGCGGCGCGTGGCGGCAACGCGCGGGCGACGACATCGTTGCGTGATGGCCACCGGCAGGGCTTTGCTTTGCTTGCCTACAATGTCAATGGAAAACAAACGGGCGCCCGCCGCGGCGCGCGCGTCGAGGGAAGACCCGCTGGCGCCGCCGCGAGCAGGCGCCGCTTCGAGACACGGGCAGGCCCGCCCCGGCGGCCTGCATACTAGCACGAACAGCGGCCGCCGCCCCCTCCTCCCCCCCAATCCTATGCTCGCCCCCCCCTCAGCTCCCAGCGCGTGCACCGCTGGCCGCCGCTTCAGGGCGCCACCGCGGCCACCCCGTCGGCGGCGAACCCAGCGTCGAGCGGGTGACCGCCCCAGGCGGCGCCCCGCCCCGCCGCCGGCGCGTTCCCGCCGGTCCGCCCATCGTCGGCATGGCGGGTGGCCGAGGCGGCGGCAGTGGCGGCCGCCGCGGCGCCGGCCGGCGGCGGCGGCAGTGGCACAGGGCTGGCCGCCGCGCCGGCGGATGCCGCCACGGGCTGCGGCGGCGGTAGCGACGGCGGCGCGCCCGTTGGGCGGTCGGCCGCCGCGGCGGGGGTGTCCGCCACGGCCGCTGCCATCATGGCCGGCGGCGGCGACGCCACGTCGGGTGCGCCTCCCTCCCCGCTGCAGATAGTCGTTGGGGGGCATGCCGCCTCCCCCTGCCGCCCGTTGGCACCCGCCACGGTGGCGGGCGGCAGCGGCGGCACATTGTCGACCTGGGTCGGCGCGCCGGGCGCGGCGGCGGGCGGCAGCGGCGGCGCATTGTCGACCTGGGTCGGCGCGCCGGGCGCGGCGGCGGGCGGCAGCGGCGGCGGCGCATGCTCTGCTGGCGTGGGCGACCCGGCCGCGGTGGCGGGCGGCAGCGGCCGCGCGTCCTCGGCCTGCGAGGGCGGGTCGGCCGCCGCGGCGTCCCCCACCCCAGCCTCCGTAGGTGGTGCCGCCGACGGAGGCGCAGCCGACGGCGGCGCCGGCGTCACTGCCGGCGCCGGAGCCGCCGCCGCTGGCGCGTCCGCCGCGGGCGCCGAAAGGTCCTGCATCGTCGCCCGCGAAATAAACTCCATCCACTGGTCAATGAGCGCGGTACACAGCGCGTCGACCGCCGGGGAGACCTTGTAGTAGCGCTGGAAGGTGACGCGGACGGGCTTGCCCGCCTGCGACTCGGACAGCTGCGCCAGCGTCACCTTCATCGACAGCACCCGGCGGACGGCCGCCTCGAGCGCCGCGTCGGCGGCGTGGCGCTCGGCGCGGAGGGCAGCCCACTCTTTGAACTGGTCTGCAAACGCAACGACGTGCGCGGCCTCGGCCACTTCGGCGGGGATGGTGCCGGCGGCGGCGGCGGCGGCGGCGGCGGCGGCGGCGACCGGGGGGGGCCCGCCACCGACGGCGGCCGCGGGTGCGGCCACGGCGCGCGCGGGCCGCCCGCCGGCGGGCGTGCCACCAATTGAGGCGGGTGACGGCACCGCGGCCACGGGCGGCGGCACAGCGGCAGCGGCGGTGGCGGCGGCGGCGTCGGCGACGGCGGCGGGGGGAGTGCCACCCGCTGCCGGTGCCGGCGCACCGCCCAGCGGGATCGCATCGAGTACCGCCTGGAAGGCGGCGCGCTGCTGGTCGGCCGCGGCGGCCGCGGCGCCAATGCGCTTGCCCGCCGCGGCAATGGCGGCGACCGCCTCTCGCAGCTCCGCCGTCGTCACCGACACGATCATCCGCTGCGCCTGGGGCACCTCGTACCGGTCTACCCCCTCCGTATCACCAGCGGTCTCGTCCCTGGCGGCGGCCCGCCCGCCACGCGACGGCGCGCCTGCCGGGGCGGCCGCCGTCGGCAGGCCGCCGTGCAGGTCAAACCGCTTGAGCGCCGTCTTGACGCCCGTCCACGACAGCGGCGCCGCGACGGCGGCCGCGGCGGCCTCGGCGGCCACCAGCCGGCCGCGGAGCGCCGACAGCTCGGCTTGGGCGGCGACGAGGGCGCCCTGCAGCGCCCGTCGGGAGGGGCCCAGCTTGCGCCGCCCACCGCCGCCGCCGCTGCCGCCGCCGTCGCCGCCCGCGGCGGGTGCGGCGCCACGGCCCGCCGAGCGGGCGGGCGTCATCTTGGTGCGCTTGCGCGGCCGATCGGCGTCCTCACTGGCGCCCGCGCCGCCGCTGCTGCCGCCGCCGCCGCCGCCGCCGCCGCGCTTGGCCGGCGTCACCGGCGTGCCGTGGGCGCCGGCACCACCGCCAGCGGCGCCCGCCGCCGGCGGCGACGCGCGGCGGAACCGCCCCGCGGGCGGTGACGGGGAGCGCTGCGGCGCGGCCAGAGACCCCCACTTTTTCGCATGCGCCTTGCCGCGGCTGCCGCTTCCCGACGATGGCGACGGCGCGGCGGCGGTGCCGCCTCTGCCGCCGCTGCCCGCCGCCCCCGCCGCGTCCCGGCCCGCCCGTGCGCCGTCGCCGCCACCACCAGTGTCCCGACGCGCCGAGGCGGGCGCGGGGAGGGTGCTCTGCGCGAGCTTGAGTGCCACCGAAAAGTCCGTGAAGTGCTTGTTGCCCGGCTTGACGAGGGGCTGAAAGTGGGCGGTCATTTCATCCGTCATCAGCCGGATGGCCGAGGGCGCCAGCCACGCCCCTTGGTTGTCATTGAAAAACTGGACCCTGTGCGGGGGAGGGCGGCGAGGGGAGGGTGGGGTGGGTGGGAAACAAAGGTCGGCCACCGGTAGTCACCGCCACCACAACAGCTCAGGCGGTGAAGCGCAGACAAGAGGCATGGGCCGGGCGGTCAGCGGTCGGTGCTCTGTCGAACGAGGCGGGGCAGTAGCGAGGGCCCATGCCAGCCAGCCCCACCTCGCCCATGCACCCAAAAAGCCCCCACCGCCTCACCCACGCCGGTGAGGCGCTTAGCCCACGCGGCCAACGCCCCCGCTCACCAGCCCGCCAACGCACCAGTAGTCCGTATCCCGCTTGCGCTTGGACTTCTGCACCACCGACGCTTCCGCAATGTACGCGGGCCACCACGGGAAGCCCGTCACCTTGGCCCACACGACGGCACCCTGGCGGGTCTTGCGCTCCTCGTCGTCGGCCGTCCCCAAGGGGGGCGGCTGCACCATGGCGCCAGGAGGGGTGGCCACGGGCGGCGCCCCAAAGATGGGGTGAACGGGCGGGTGGGAGCGCGGAGGGTACGAAGCGGGTGGCCCAGACGCCAAAAGGAAGGGGGGGGGGGTGAGCCGCGCGTCGTGGGCGGTGGCCCTGCCGCGGCGGCACACCCGGCCCGGCGGCGGGGAGGACGGCGCAGGGAGGCGGGCGGGAGAGCCAGACGTCGAGACCGCACGGGGACGGCAGCGGCGGCGGCGGCGCAGCCCCTAAGCGTCGGTTAGCACAGTAGCGTGGGACGGGGAGCGCGCCAGCGGCAGAGCGGGAGCGGTGCGGACGGCGGCGGCGCCGGCCGCTGGTGCGTAGCCGGCCGGCCAGCACTTGGCGACCACGACCACACCACGCCTCCGCCGCACCTCCACCCGCCAAAAAAACAGACGCGCGCGCGCGCAGTGGGGAGGGCTTGACGCCGCTGTCGCCGCACTTGTGCCAACACGCCCACGTGTGCCTGACACGAAGACTTGGTCCGGGGCCCAAAGTCCCATTGTCCAGTCATGTCTTGATGCCCAGGCGGTGAAGGATGCAGAATTACGTCAAGATTATATAGGGAACATCGAATTCGATGGCGCCACATCGAATTTGGGCGGCGGCCTGGCTCCTCACACGTCGCCCGCCTCGTCCGCGACACCCCCTCCCCACTCCCACGGCTCCACCGCTGCCGCCGGCTGTGCCGACGGCGGCCGCCAGCCGGCGGCGCACCCCCCCGGTGCCGGCGGCGGCGGCGACGGCGGTGGTGGCCGCCGCCGCCGCCGCCTTGACGGGCGGCGCAAACGATGGCGGCGGCGGCAGCGGCAGCGGCAGGGTCGGCGGCAACGGCCGGGACGAGAGCGCGGCAGCCTCTCGTGCGGTGGAAGCGGCAGCGGCGGCCGCAGCAGCTACGGTGGCCGCAGCGGCGGCGGTGGTGGCAGCGGCAGTGGCGGCGGCGCCGCGGCGGCTGCCGCAGCGGTGGCAGCGCCGGCGGCAGCGCCGCGGTCCGTGCGGCCGGCGGCGCGGCCGCGCCCTCGGCGTAGGGTGTGGCAGCAGCCGTCCGGCCCGCCCGGCCCGCCCGGCCCGCCCGGTCCGCCCACCCGCCCACCCGCCTGCCAGCCTGGTCACCCGCTTCCCCCCCCCACCGCCGTCAAAGCTGCCGCCCCGACGAGCCGACGTCGCCCGCCTGCCGTCGGGTGCCGGCCGGCGTTGGGCTGTCTCGTTCTCCTTCCCCTCCTTTGTTCTCCGTCTCCACTTTCCTGCTGCGGTCCTCCATCCCCGCCCTCCCCTCTCCTCCGCAGGTGCGCTTTGCTCGTCGGCTCACGGACAGCGGCAACGTGCTGGTGGTGGGGCGTCCGCCCACTTTCCCTCCCGCCCCCCCCCCCCCCCCCCCCCCCCGTCCCATCTTCCCGCCCTTCCCTACTCGCAGGCCCCTCATGGGCGGCTACTGGTACCCCCCCCCTTCCCCCCCCCCCTGGGGTCCCCCACCCCCCCCACGGCGCCGCCTCCCCCCCTCCCCGTCCCCACCGCGGCGGCCGCGGCGGCACCGGTGTCGCCGCCACCGCCGCCGCCGCCGCCACCGCCGCCGCCGCCGCCGCCGCCGCCGCCACCACCACCGCGGCGGCGGGGCGGCTCGCCGCGGCAGCCGCGCGCGGCTGGCGGCGGCTGCCGCCGGCCGCCGCCGCCGGCCGCCACGCCGTCCTCTTTGCGCTCATCCTCCGCGGCGCGGTCGCGGCGGCGGCGGCGGGGGGGCTCGCCGGCCTCGCGCGGGTGACGGTGGTGGGGGTGGCGCTGGCGGTCGCCGCCGTGGCGCTGGTCTCGGCCGCGCTGGCCACGTGGGGGGAGGGGGTACCCGCAGACGGCGGCGGCGGCGGCGGCGGCGGCGGCAGGCGGTCTGCCCGGCCCGTTGGTGCGGGCGCGGTGGTGGTACCCGTAGGAGGGGGGTGGGGGGGGCGCCCGCCCTTGAAGGTGGAAGGGGACGACCGCCGCCGCGGCGGCGGCGCGCCCCCCGACGCCGCGGCCGCTGCCGCAGCTGCTGCCGCCGCCGCCGCCGCCGCCGCCGCCGCCGCCGCCGCGACGCCTGGAAGTGGTCGTGGCTGGGGAGGGCACCAGCGGCAGGGGACAGGGGGGAGTGGTGCGCCCCGCGTGGCGCTGCTGCTCGCCTCGGGGGGTGGCAGGGGCGTGGGCGGGGGGGGCTGGGGCTCGGCGGCGCCGAGCTCATCTACTAGAGCCGGCCGTCGCCCGCGCCGGCGTCGCTGCTGCCGCCGCTGCCACCGCCACTGCCGCCGCCGCTGCCATTGCCGCCGCTACCGTTGCAGCGGTCGCCGGCGCTGCCGCCAGCGTCGCTGCGGCCGCTGTAACCGCTGCGGCCGCTGCGGCCGCCGGGGAGTGGCGGGCGCGCCGTGGCCAGCCGGCACCGTGACGGCGGCCGCCGGGTGCGGGGGCCAGGCGCCCGCGTGGCGGGACGGCAGCCACGGCGAGGGCGGAGGAGGAGGGGGAGGGCGGGGGGGGGGTTGCCACTCGGGGGGGGGGGAAGCGGCCGGCCGCCGCTGGAGGGGGACATCGCCTGTGCGGAGGGGGGTGGGGCCGTGGGAGGCGGGGAAGAGCGGGGCGAGGTGGGGGGGGGAGGAGGCGCGCCGCCGCCGCATCCCGCCGCGGCACGCGGCTGGGAAAAGGCAGCCGGGTCGACGGTGACGCGGAGATACATACATGGCCGCGCCGCTGCGGTGCCCGTAGCGGCACCGCGGAGTGGCCCGCAGGGCGGGGCGCTCCCCCCGGCTGCCGCCCCCCCCCCCCCCCAACACACCGCCACCGCCACCGCCACTCGCCACGCACGGTCACCCCAGCGCAGTTGTACTCCCGCCCCCCCCGCCCCCCCCCCCCCCCCTTGACCCCCGACACCCCTCCTCACTCGTCGCCCAGCACCCCCCGCCGCGGGCGGCGGCTCTTGGTCACCCCCCCCCCCGCGACACCCGGCGCCTCGCCCGGCCGGCGGACCCCCCCCCCCCAAAGTCCAGCAGCCGGATCTTACCCGGCACCGCCAGCGCCAGCCGCCGCCGGTTGGCCGCCGCGCCGTCCGGGTCCGCCTCGGCAACGCCGCGGGACCAGGCCGACGCGGGGTTGGGCCCTCGCCCCCGCCCGCCATCACCGGCGCCGCCGCCTACACCCCACAACCCGGTGCCGCCGCCGCCGCCGCCGCCGCCGCCGCCCCCACCACCGCGGCGGACGCGCACGTCGCCCGCGGTGGCGGCGCGGATGTGGAGCACGACCGGCTCGCCCGCCTGTACCGCCGGCGGGCCGAGGCGCCACGTCAGCGGCGCCGCGTCGGGGGTGGCTGGCGGCGGCGGCGGCGGCTCACCGAGCACCCGCGGCTTGGCCGGCGGCGGCGCGTCGTACGTGAGCAGCCGCTCCAAGCCCGGCGGCGGCAGCGCCACCACCACCGTCGAGTCGTTGATCCACTCGACGCCCGCGCGGCGGCGGCCGCGGCCGCCGCCACCGTCCGCCGTCGCCCCCGCCGCCGTGTCCCGCGCGCCGTAGGGCGCAAAGTGCGCGACGACCTCCCGCGTGGACAGCACGTCGACGCCCCACACGACGAGGCGGCCCGGCAGGGGCGCCTCGCCCGCCGCGGCGTCGCGCCGTGGCTCGAGCGCGCCCAGCCGGTGCGGCGGCGCGGTTGCCGCCACCGCCGCGGCGCCGCCGCCGGCGGGCGTCGCCGGCGGGAACCGCCGCGCGCGCGCCAGCAGCCGCGCCTGCTCCCCATCATCATCCGTAATGGGCGGCGGCGACGGCGGCGCGCCGTCGCCGCCGCCGCCGACGCCGCCCAGCGGGCGGGGCTCCCCGAGCACGGGCAGCGGCCGGGCGGCGCCGAGGACGGGCAGCCGCCGCGGGCGGGACGGGCGCGGCCGGCCGCCGCCGCCGCCGCCGCCGCCGCCGCCGCCGCCACCCGCACCGCCGCCGCGGCCGCCACGGCCGCCGTCGCCACTGTCGCTGGCGTCGCCCAGGGCGCGGAAGAGGCCGGCCGGCAGCCCCCGGCCGCCGCCGCCGCCGCCGCCGCCGTCGCCGCCGCCGCCGCCGCCGCGGGATGGCAAGCCCGTGCCGAGCGCACGGTCGAGCCCCGGCGGCGTAGAGCCGCCGCCAAAGCGGGCCGCCCGCCGTGCCGCCGCGGCCGCCGCGTCGTCGGCGGGGAGCGGGGCGCCAAAGCGGGCGGCCCGCCGGGAGCGCGGGGAAGAGGGGGGGGGCGGCACCGCCGCAGCCGCAGCGCCCGCGGCCGTGGCGCCAGCGGCGGCAGCGAGCTCTGCGCCGACGGGCGGCGCGGCGGCGGCGGCCGCCGCCGGCGCAATGGCGGGCGGCGGCGGCGGGGTGGTGGTGTCCATCGCGTCGCCCGACCCGTCGGGGGTGGCCATGCTGGCCGCCGCCGCGCCGCCACCGCCGCCGCCGCCGCCGCCGCCGCCGCTGCCGCGCGGGACGGACCGCCGCCTGCGCGCGCGCACGCACACACACACACACACACACACACACCAAGGGCAACCGTCTGTTGGACAAGGGCAGGGGGGGAGAGGGAAGGGGGAGAAGAAAGGGAACGCGACCACAAAGGCGGATGGGGTGGCAAAGGTGTGGAGGAGGGGGGGGGTGCGCAAGGAGCGGGTGAGACCGGGGGAGGCGCGAGGGAAGGGGGGGGAGGGCGGACGCGAGCACGAGCGGTGGCGAGGGGGGACGCGAGCACGAGCGGTGGCGAGGCGGGACGCGGTGTGGCGGCGCGGCGCGGCGCGGCGCGGTGTGGCGGCGCGGCGCGGCGCGGCGCGGCGCGGCGCGGCGCGGCGCGGCGCGGCGCGGGGCGCGACGCGGCCGCCGCGGACCGCTGCGAACCCGCCGCGCGATAGAGCGGCACACGGCGCAGTGGGCTTTGTTGCGGGATCCTCTTCAAGCGCTTTTCAAAAGCAGAACCTTGCAGAAATCACGATCCAGGGCGATCATGAAGTGCCCTAGAGACCCCGTAAAGGCCGATTTGTTGAAGAAAACGTGATCAACCTTGAAGTCATTATGAACACCTGCTTGGACATGGGGTTGAGATACACCACAAGGTGCGTCTCAGTGCGGGCTATACAGTGATGTACTGCACGATGATGTCCACCCAGGTCATGACCAATTATTCAAGGTTTATCAAGCTTTCTTCAAGTGCTAATGCACACAGCTCTCGCGCCGTATTAAGCGTGATCACGCTCTCCTAATAGAAGTACAGCATCGACAAGAGCTTGTAGCCCCCGTTTCACCTGAAAAGTCCCATGTTTCTGGGATTGTTTCCCGGCATTTATGCAGCTCGCCGGAGTTGATCACGTGAGGCGCACGCCGTATCTCGGCGGCCTGCAGATCTTCCTGAGAGTTTTTTTTTCAATTACGCGGTACAGTACGCTCCCAACCGTCGGCTTGCTTCTCTCCGACGACACTGACAGGCACCCGAAGCACTTGCGCCGAGACTCGCGGCAGTAATAGACGACAGGGGCAAAAACCAGCCGCGGCCACGGCCGCCGCCGCGGCCGCCGTCGCGGCCCGATGCGGACTAGAGCCGGCGGGCGGCAGGGGGGACGGGAGGGCGGGAACGTGGACGTCGGCGGCAGTGGCAGCTGGCGCTGCCAGCGCGACGCCTCCCGCAACTGCAGCCGCTGCCGCTGCAGTCACTGCCGCTGCCTCTGTGGTCACTAAAGCCTCATGCCCGCGATGCGGTGGTAGTACGCCAGTGTTACCATGCATCTCTGTGGCGTCATCAGCCGGGCCATGGAGATGGATTGTCGGCCGCTCAGGGATGGCCGTTGTGGTCCCCGCGAGGACTGTGATCGAGAGTCACCGAAACTTGACATCCAATTGGATGGTCCTTAGTAGGGAACCCATCACCTCCCTTCAATATACTTTACCGTATTTGTCAACCTTTTAAGTGTGAGGATCGGCCTCTAATCCACTCAGTTGGGGCGGCGGCCGCCGCGGCGCGTGCGACCACTTCAAGGAAAATCAAGGTTTGTTCAAGCCCTTCCGGCTTGAAGAGCCGACTGCATGGATCCCGGTTTAGAGCCCACTGCGCGGGGGAGCGGGGGAGCACCGCAGAGGGGAGGGAGGGAAGGGAGGCGGCGCGCGGCAGAGCGGCGGGGGGGGGGGGGGTGGTGAGGCGGCGCGCGGCAGAGCGGTGGGGGGGGTGGGGGGGGCGACGCGACACCATCCGCGGTGCGAACGGTTGCTGCGGTGCGCTGCCGGCCGGCGGTGGTCGGGTGCGGGGACCGCCTCCCGCCCACGTGGCCCCGTACAACGACCGGTCGTGGCGGCCCGTCTCGGTCGACCGTTCCGCTCGGCACCGCGCGCTCCGCGTCACCGCGACCGCTGCATTGCCGACCCGCCACGTTGCACGACGCACCACGCCGTTGGCGAGCCGCCCCCGCAACAGTGGGGGCCGGCACACGATCGTTTCGTCCTGCCGGGACGTGTACAGTACAGGCGGGGCGCGCGCGGCGGGGGACGGGCGTAGTCCGTCCACCGCTCGCCGCCAACGCCCGCGTGGGCGGCTGCTTCTACCAGCGCGGGGGACACACGCTCGGCAGACGGCACCGCTTTGACCAGACCTGTGCCCCGGTTGGGCTCACGGCGGTCGCCGCGGCGTCTGCGCGCCGCCCGCCCGCGTCGCCGTCCACCGCCGGCCGACCGTCACGGCTCGGGGCGCGCGTCGTCCACGGCCGAGGCGCGGGCGCCACGGGCGCATCTCTGGGGAGCGCTCTGGCGGCCACGCCGTCGATGGACGGTGGCGGCGGCGGCGGGGGGGGCGTCGCCCTGCGGGCGGGCGGGGCGCCCCGGCTCCACGCGCGTGCGGTGGGCGGTGGCCGCCCGCGGCGCGGCCGCCGCCCCGCAGCCGCCGCCGTGGCCGCCCCGCCGCGGCGGCACCGCCGCCGTGCGGCAACGGTGGGGGGCACCCCCTGCCCGCGCGGGCGTCTGCCGGCGGACGGGTGGCGGGGGGGGAGGGCGGCACGGGACTCGGTCGGGTGTGCACCGACGCGGCACGGCGCGTCGGTCGTGCGCGGCGGCGGCCTCCTTGCGTCGGCTGCGTCTGGCGTTGGCATTGGCGGGGGTGGGCCCCATGGGACGCGCATGCTGGGCGGGGATGACAAAGGGCCAGGGGGGTGCCGGCGGGCCTGTTGTGTTGGCATGCGCGGCGCGGACGGGGCGCCGTCGGGTGCGGCCGGCTGCGCTGCTGGCCGCGCACGTCTGGCTGGCGGCGTCCCGTGCGGGGATGGGGTGGCTCGGGCGGGTGGCGCCAATGGGTCGCCGAGTGAGGACTCCGCGCCGGCTGTGCGCGCGGCCAGCCTTAGACTGCCTTGCGACTTTTTTTTCTTTGCTAGAACGCCCGATCCGTCCACGGACCGTCGTTGCGGGCGTCTGTCTCCCGCGCTGGCGCATCACCGCCATCCCCAAGGCGCCGACAGACGACAAGGCCCGCCCGCCTGCGCCGAGTGTGCTGGCACGTTTTGGCGGCCCGCCGTCCCCGCCGCTCCCGCCCACGCAGCGGCGCCCGCCCAGCCGCCGCGCCCGCCCACGCCTTGCCGTACACCTCGGCGCCGACGCGCTCCCCACACACCCAGTAACCGGGACCGGCCGCCGCCGCCGCGCCGCGGCCAGCGCCGCGTCGTGGACCGACGCCCCCCCCACATCCCCAGTGCCGCTACGGCCACCCATAGCGCCACGGGCCGGGCCACTCCCCCACGGGGTTCCCCACCCCCCCCCCCCCCCGCCTCCCATCGCCGCCCCGCTCGACAGTGTCGGCGGCAACGCGGCCCAGGCGGGCGGCGGGTCCCCCCCGGCCAGGCAGACCACCCACACCGGTGGCGTCGTCAGGACCCGACGGGCACCGCCACCACGCCGCCAGCGCGGCGGGCGTTGAGAGCCGTCCCACGACGGCGGCGGCGCCCGGCGGTGGGGGCGGCCGCACGCAGCAGCGGACGGCGGCGGCGGCGGTGGCGGGGGGTGCGTGGCGGCGCGCGCGCCACCGGCGACCGCCGCCACCCGCCGGGCGGGGTGCGCTCCGTCGGGCGCCGCCCGTGGCACGCCGCGCCGCCCGCGGGTGCTCGCCGCGACAGCCCCGAGTGGCAGCGCTTCACCGACGGCGGCCGCCGCTCCCAGACACCCACAGCACCCTGAGGTCCCCCTGCAGAGGCCGAGGCGCGGCGTGCCGCCGCCGCCGCCGCAGCCAGCGCAGGGGACGGTCTTGACGGGTAGACGGGGGGGGGGAGGCGGGGCGGGAGGGTAGCCGCTAGGGCAAGCGGTGGACCCGGCGCTGCCAGGTGCCACCGCCCCCGTCGCGGCCACAGCCACCGACGCCGCCGCCGCCACCATCGCTGCGGTCGCCACCGCCACTGCCGCTGTCCACATGGTCGTTGCCGCTGCCGCCGCCGCCGCCGCCGCCGCCACCGCAGCCGCCGCCACCCGCGCAGCTGCCGTCGCCGCCGCCGCTGCCGCCGCCGCCGCAGCCGCCGCCGCCGCCGCCGCCGCCGCCGCCGCCGCCGCCACCCGCGCAGCTGCCGCCACCGCCGCCGCTGCCGCCGCCGCCGCAGCCGCCGCCGCCACCTTCGCCGCCGCCGCCGCCGCGGCGGGCCGCCGCCACCGACCGACGGTGGGCGGAAAAAAAAAAAAATACTGGGGAAAGGGGCGGCGGCCACCGCCGCCGCTCGGCGGCCGCGCCGGCGGCCGCAGCCGACCGCGCGGCCGGCCCGCCGCCGCCCGCCCCGCCGACGGCTCGTGCGGGTGGCCGCGGCGCCACGGTGGCGGACGGTGGGGCGGGCGGGCGGGCGGGCGGGCGGGCGGGCGGGCGGGCGGGCGGGCGGCGACGCGCTGCGCGCTCCCCCTCGCACCCACCCCCCCCCTTCTCAACTCAGAGCAGCGGCAGCCACCTCGGGCGCACCCCCCCCCTGTTCCCCCCCCTCCCCCCCCCCCCGCTGCCACTCACGTACCCCCCCCCCCAACGCCGCGTGCTCCGCGGCCTCGGCGGCCGCCACCGCCGGCAGCCGCCGCACAAACGCGGCGACGGTCGGCACGTCCCCCCCCCCCCCCCCCCCCCCACCACGGACACGGACGACGCGCCCGGCGCGGCGGCGGCGGCGAGCAGCGGCAGCCGCCGGAGGGCGCGGCCCGACAGCCCCGCCGTGGCGGCGGCGGCCGCGTCGAGCGCGGCGGCGGCGGCGGCGGCGGCGGCGGTGCGCAGCGCGGGCGCCGGTGGCGTACCGCCGTCGACGCCGTCGGTGGGGGCGGCGGCCGCGGCGGCGTCGGCGGCGTCGGCGGCGAGGAGCCCCGCGCGGCGGAGCTCCGCCACCGCCGACGCGAGGATGGCCCGCCGGGCGGCGGCGGACGGGAGCCCCACGTAGGCCTTGACGTCGGCGCGGTCGAGGAAGGCGGCGTCGACGGCGGCGGGCAGGTTGCTCGTCGTGAGCGTCAGCACGTTGGGCACCCGCCCGAGGCGGTCCAGCTGCGTCAGCAGCGCGTTGACCACCCGCATCGCGTCGGCGGGGTCCCCCCCCCCGGCGCCCCCCCCCCCGGCGCCCCCCCCACCCCCCCCCCCGCGCCGCCCACGCGGGCGGTGGTGAGCGACTCGACCTCGTCAATGAGGACCACCACGAGCGCCGTGCCGTCGGCGGCGGCGGCGCGGATGGCGCCGCACAGGGCGGTGACGCGCTTGGCGCTCTCGGAGAACCAGCGCGAGTAGAGCGCGGCGGGCGACACCGCCACCGCCACCGCCCGCGCGTAGACGGCCGGCACGAGGCGGGTGGCGAGCTTGTGGCCGAGCGCCGCCGCGAGGCTGCTCTTGCCCGTCCCCGGCGGGCCGTGCAGCAGCACCACCCGCCGGGCGGTGACGAGGTGCGGCGCCACGCCGGCGGCGGCAAAGCGGAGGGCGGTGGCGGCGTAGGCGAGGAGCCGCCGCTTGAGGGAGGTGTCGTAGTGGAGCGACTCCCACAGGCCCTCCAGGTGGGCGGCGGGGAGGGGCGTCGCCACGTACGCGGGGCCGCCATCGCCGGCGGCCTCCGCGTCGGCGCCGCCGCCGTCGTCAGCGTCGGCGGCCACATCCCCGTCGGGCCCCGCGTCGTCGACCGACGCGGCGGCCGCGCCCCCCCCCCCCCCCCCCCCCCCGGCAGCGTCCCCCTCCAGCACGTACGGGTGGATGTGGAGCGTGGCGGCGGGCGGGGCGACCGCCCACACGCCTACCCCCCCACCCCCCCCCCCCGGCACCCCCCCCCCACCCGCGTCGCCCGCACCGTCGCACCCGTCATTGTCGTCGGAAAAGTCGGCGACCCGCACCGCCGTCACGTGCGGCGCGAGCGCCGGCTCGGCCGCCGCCGCCGCGAGCGGCGCGCCCGACACGAGCGCCGGCGCGGCGGCCGCGGCGGCCGCGACGCGGGCGGCAATCCACCCCAGCGGCGCGCCGCTGGTGCGCGCGACGCGCACGTCAATGTGGACGTCCAGCCGCCGCGGCGGGGGGGGGGGGGGCGCCGTTCCCCCGTTGGCCACGCGCCCGCCGCCGCCGCCGCCGCCGCCGCCGCCGCCGCCGCCGCCCATGTCGACGGGGGAGCCCGCGCGGACGGGCGGGGCCGTGCAGAGGCGGGCAGGGAAGGGGGGGAGGGCGCGCAAGGGAAAGGCGGGCGCAGCGCGTGGGGAGGGGGAACAAACGACGGGCGGGGAAGTGGGGGGGGGGGATGGGCGGGGAAGTGGGGAGGGGGGGATGGGCAGGGAAGTGGGGAGGGGGGGATGCGCGGGCAAGTGGGGAGGGGGGGATGCGCGGGCAAGTGGGGAGTGGGGGATGCGCGGGCAAGTGGGGAGGGGGGGATGAGCGGGGGCGAAAGGGGGGGGCCGGAGCGCGGCGCCCGCGACGGCGGCCGGCGCCAGCGGGTAGCCCCAGCGGGGGCGCCGCCGCGCACACACGCGCGCGGGCCGGGCGGGCCGCCGGCAGCCCGGCGGCCGCCACGGCCGGGGCGCGCCCCGCCGCGTTCAAACGTTTGAACGCGGCGGCGGCGGCGGCGTTGCCGCCCGCCCGCCCGCGGCGCGGCCGCGCGCGCGGCCCGGAATCTCTCCACACACCCACCCGCGCACCCCCCTGGACCGCCCGCCGCGGCCACGCCCGTCGGCGGCCGCGTCCCCGCCCCGCGTCGGCGCGGCTGCCCGGCCGGCGGGCGGCGGCTCGGCCGCGGCGGCGGCGGCGGCGGCGCCGCCGCCGGCCGTCTGTGACGCTGGCGGCGGCCGCGACGGCCTTTTCCCGGTCGCGCCGGCCGCGGCGGGTGGGCGCGCCTGGGGGGGGGGGGGGGGGTGCCGCCGCCGCCGGCGTGCCGGCCACGGGTGTGGCGCCGCCGCCGGCGGGATGGGCGCGCGCCGCGGCGGCGGCGGCGGCCGCCCGCCGACCTAGAGGGGTAGTAGCTACCGCCCGTGGCGCGCGGCACGCGCCTGCTCCCGTTTTTTTTTGTTTTTGTTTCTTTTTTTTTTTTTTTGTTCGGTCCGCCCCCGCCGCCCCGGTCGCGCCCGCGGGCGGGCCGGCCGCCGCTGGCGCGGCCGCCGCCGCGCCGCGCCGCCGCCGCCGCCGCCGCCGCCGCCGCCGCCGCCGCCGCCGCCGCCCCGACGCGGCGCACGCCCGTGGGCGCGCCGCCGCCGCCGCCGCGCGCGCGCCGCCGCCGCGCGTGCCGCCGACGCGTGGGCGGCCACCGCCGGCCGCCCGTGACGGCGGCCACCCCCCCCCCCGCGCCGGCGTGGGGCCACTAGCCGACGGCGGCGGTGAGGGAAAACGCAACGCCGACGCCCAGCCGACCGTCGCACGACGGGGCCCGCTTCAAATAGCTGTAGTTATAGCTGTATTGGTGGCTCGGCTCTGCCCGCGGGACCGCCCGCGGAAAGACCACCGCCGCGGCGGCCGCCGCGGTCGTTCCCCCGTCGTGCGCCGCCGACGGCTCGCGGCGGAGCACAACCGACTGGGAGCCGAGGATATTGTGGTTCGCGTGCCTGGCTTTGTAGACGGCATCGCAGTCGCCCGGCACCGACCCCGTGGCTTGGTGCCTCAGCTCAAACGTAAATAGGTCCGCCTTGACGCGCACCGCCGCGGGCGCCGCTATTCCGGCCGCCGCCGTCACGTCGGCCGGTGGCAAGCGGGTCAGGGTCACGGAAAGGTAGGCATCCTCCGCCCCGCCGCCATCCACCGACAGCTGCCAGAGGTGTGCGCCCACCAGCAGCGGGGCGCTGACCTGCACGCCACTCCCCTTGGCGACTGTTGACGCGACCACGAGGATGTGCTCGCCCGAGCCGCCGCGCCGCACGTTGCCCGGCCGGAGGCGCGCCTCCCCATTGTTGATGTGCAAGTGGAGCACGTCCTGCAGTCCGCGGGTGTAGGCCGCTACCCACCGCTTGCTTGAGTCCGCCGCGGCTGCGTCCGAATCCAGGTGCTTCAGTGCGTTCTGAAGCCGCGTCTGAGACAGGCGCCCCCAGCGAACGAGCGACGTCCACGCCGCACGGGCTTGGTACTGCGGCCCGGGCGTGGCGGTAGTCAGCCGGTTCACCACCACGTCCAGTACAGTGTCCTCACTGCGAACGACCAGGTCGTTGCTGCGCAGCAGCAGCTCCATGCCGGCGTCGTCTACCTTGTCCAGGTGCATGTCCTTCTTGGGTGCGGCGGCCATGTCACCAAAGTTGTCGCGGACCTCCTGAAAAGCGCGGTACGCAATCGCCTTGCCATGAGGGAAGTCCAGACGGTCCACCGCGTAGCGCCACACGTGCACGGCGTTGGCCTTGTTCGTCAGAGACACGACCTTGTCCCGTGCGCTGATGAGCAGTTGGGAAACGTCGTACTGGTGAGCCACCTTGACCGCCTCCAGCGCCGCATCCAGCGTAGTGGGAACCTGGCGGGGAGGAAGAATGGTGCCAGACAGAGGGTAAGACCGGACGCAAGAAACAAGGGCAAACACAAGAACAATAACGGAAAACAGTTAGCCAACCAACTCCAGCGAAAACTCCTCTTCCCCTTGATGTGCACCCTACAAACGAGGCCGGCCACGTACCGATTGCTTGTAGCAGTAGTTGTGCAGCGTGTCCCAGCCCGCGACCGACACCCCATCCAGCTTGATGCGGCTCTCCCACTGCTTCACCCCCTGCGAGTACAGCAGGTTGCGAAAGACGGCACTGGCGGTGGCAAGGATGCACTTGTGACACGGGTACTCTCGGTCCCCATCCACGACCACCACACAGTCCGCGGTGGTGTCGTCGCCCATTAGCTTAGCCATCGGCGTCGCCGCCCCCGCGTCGCGCGAGTCGCCGCCGCCGGCGGTGGCACCATGCCCCGCGCTCATCCTTTGGCACGCTCCCCCGCCCCGCGTTGCGTGCCACGCTGCGACGGCAACAACCGATCGCGGCCGCCCTGCTGACGCCGCGCAGATGCGGGGGGAAAGGGGGTGGGGTACGCGATGGCGACGGTCGCGCGCTCGGCCGCCTAAGCCGCCGCTGGCCAATTTACGCTGTCGTGGAAGGGGGACGCCGAAACCCGTCTGGCCGCGCTCTCCCCACAGCCGCCCGCCGAGTAATATGGGCATAGGCCTGCAGTGGGGGGGGGAGGTGGCTCGGGTCGTCGCCGGAGGGGGGGCCCTCATCGGAAAAAATAGTCCATGCAGCGAGACGAATTATCGGAAGTGGGACCGCCGGTGTGGCGTCTGCCCCGAATCCCCTTGTATTCTTTGTCCACTAATATCATCGTATATTGCAGGCGTCCATATTTTGGTTAAAGTGGACAAGAACAACAGAGCCGAACAGGAGTGTCCCAGCCATTGATCGAGCCGGATACTGTGGTCCAGCCAATGGGATGCTGTTCCACTGTTGTTCTTGTCCACATCGGCCAAAATTGGGACGCCTGCAATACCTGGGGCAACACGCATTAGGGAGGGCGGCGCGAAGAGACTTGGACGTGAAGATTGGCCGGGAAGCAATCCCAGCATGACGACCGCGCCGCCGCCGCCACCGCGCCGTTGCTGCACTACCACACGCCGTCCGCCATGGCCGCGTTGTGAGCGGCCGCCGCGCTGCCCACGGGGACCTCCACAGGCCGTACTGTACCCTTTGGCGGGCGCCAGGGGGAGGGCCGGCCCGCCGCGGCAGGGGCGCTCCGGTGCGGACACACCGCCCCCTGCTGGTCCGCCCGCGCGATCGCTGCCGCGGCGCGTCGGCCACGACGCTCCCACCGGCCGCTACCAGACACAACGACCGTGGCGCCATCCCACGTCGCCCAGCAGGGATGTTATTCTCAGCCTGGCGGCGGACGGCTGCTATCGCCGCTGGCTGCCGGCGGCGGGGGGGGGGGGAGAGCACGGGAGAGACGAGATGGAACCGGCGGTGCCCGGGACGACCGGTTGGTCAACAGTGGACGCAAATCCGCCTCGGCCCACCCCACTTGCAATGCGGCTGCGCGAGAGAGGATGTCTCAGGGAGGCAAGCAGAATGTGCAGTTCTCCTCATTTTGTCTCATGACGACAACAACAACTGCGCCAGGACAACAGCCTGGGCCAATGGCGTGCTGGCAGTTCAGCGACAACCAATAGCGGGCTGGGGTGCACAGATCGTGCAACACTTGTGATTGGTTGCATCGACCGTAGGTCTTGAACGGACCTCTGATTGGTCAGTCGTGTATTCACGGCCGGTCGACCTGCCCCTGTACCATGACCGTCACAAGAGTAAGGGAAACACTGCAGTCGTGGAGAAGCCGCTTCGATCGTTGGGACGATCGCTCCGTGCACCGAGGAGCATTGCCGAAAAGGAGGAACACTGGGAAAACGGGGGTCTGGCGGAACAGTCAGCAAAGACAAGGCGGCGGCCCACGCGTGCTGCGTGACTACGTAGCATGCTTGAACGACGGTGACCACGGAGACATACGTACTGAAGAAGCGAGAAAAGCCTGACTGGACGGCACATCGTTGTCCTTGTTGACTCCACTTTGAGGTTGCTGCTCGTTCACTCACAGGTTCCGCATGGGTCCTGTAGTGCGTCTACGATCTCATGGGCCCGGGCATGCCGCAAGGGTAGCCGCTGCTGCGGCGGACGCCGCAGCTGCCGCGGCCACCACGTAGCCGCGCGGTATGGCGGCGGACGGGTCTCCGTCAGAGGACGTGCCGCCTGGACAAACTGGGCTACCAGCCGAGGCCCCACACTGCCGCCGTGCACGTCCCAAAGGCCACCCAGAGAGGCAGCCGTCGTTTGAGCGGCGCCGCACACGGCAACGCTTGGGTGCGGAAGAGCCCACTGATGCAAGGATGAAGAATGTCGTATCACCACGTGAACATCCGGAAAACGCAGGCCACACACAAGAACACAACATATAAAAGGGGGATCCCATACAGGTACACCCCTCTCCCCCACCCTACCCCCTCTTCCTTCGCGGAAAATCAGGACGGGAACCACACCAACCTCAACGTGTCGGGGGAAGGGGGGGAGGTGGGAGGCGGGGGGTGGGGGGGTGGGGAACGGCGGGGGGTGGGGGGACGGGGGGTGGGGGCGGGGGGGGGTTGCGTGGGGTGCGGGGGGGTGGGGGGGGGGTGGAGGGGGGGGGGTGGGGGGAGGTGGGGAACGGCGGGGGGTGGGGGAGTGGGGGTTGGGGGGGGGGGGGAGCGGGGTTGCGTGGAGTGGGGGCGGTGGGGGGGGGGGGGGGGGGGGGGGCCGCGTCACATGGGATCAAACGCCCCCCAGTGGGATTTGATAACAGCGGGGGGTGTTATCCAGTTATCAAACCCCCCTCACGACCTCAAGGAGGGGGTCGGATAACATGTTATCCAACCCCCCCCCAGAGGTCGTGAGGGGGGTTTGATAACTGGATAACACCACCCCTGTTATCAAACCCCCCTCACGACCTCTAGGAGGGGGTCGGATAACATGTTATCCAACCCCCCCCCAGAGGTCGTGAGGGGGGTTTGATAACTGGATAACACCACCCCTGTTATCAAACCCCCCTCACGACCTCTAGGAGGGGGTCGGATAACATGTTATCCAACCCCCCCCCAGAGGTCGTGAGGGGGGTTTGATAACTGGATAACACCACCCGCTGTTATCATCATATCCCACTAGGGGGCGTTTGATCCCTTGCGATCCGGCCCGCCCCCCCCCCCCCCCCCCCCCCCCCCCTCCGCCGCGACGCCGCCGCCGCTCCCCGCCGCCGCGTCGGCGTCGGTCGGGGCGGCGGCCGGGACGACGGCGCGGCCCGTCCGCTGGCCGCCTCCACCCACCCTACGACTGGCCTCGCGGGGTGGCGGTGGCCGCCACCGCCACGTCGCGGGCGGCGGCCAGCCGGCGACACCCTCCCCGCCGCAGCGCACCAGGGCAAGAGGCGGCGACCGCGGGAGAGGGTGGCGGGGGGGGGCGCCGCGCCACCCGCCGCCGCGGCGGCCGCCGCGGCCGTCGGCCGCCGCGCCCCGCGCGGCGGGGCGGCCGTCCCAGAGCGGAAAAAGGTCCCCGCCCGCCGCCGCCGCCGCCGCCGCCGCCGCCGGTCATTGCCGCGCCGCCGCCGCCGGTGCCGACGGCCGCGGCCGGGGGTGGGCGGGGCGGCCGCAGCCGCCGCGTGGGGGGATGGCCGCGGGGGGGGGGGGGGGGGGGGCGCCGGTGGTGCGCCCGGCCGGCCGGCCGGCACCGCCGGCGGGGTGGCGGCGGCGGTGCGGGGATCCGCGCGTGGCACGGGCGGCGGCGGTGGGGGGCGGGGGTGGCGGGCAGGCCGGTCGGCCTGCAAGAAAGAGCGACGCGCAGGGGTAGGGGGGGGGGGTGGCCGACGGGGAATAGAGGGCGGGGGGGGGGGAGGGGGACAGCCGGTGAGGGGGGTGGGGCGCGCGGGGGGGGGGGGGGCGACGGCGGCTGGTGGGGGGGGGGCGCCAGTCGCGCCGCCGCGGCGGCGACGGCGGCACGCGCGGCGGCCGCCCCGCGGCGGGCGTGTCTGCCGCCCGCCCGCCCGCGGCGCACCCGCCCGCGGCCGCCGACCGCGGCGGGGGCGGGGATGGGGGCGGCGGCGCGCGCGCGCGCGCGGGCGGCCCGCCGGCGGCGGGGTGTGCGTGGCGGCGTTGGCTGGCCCGCCGCCCGTGGCGGCGGTGGGGGGGGCGGCGGCGGGGGTGGCGGCGGCGGTCGGCGACGGCTGCCGGCGCGCCGTCGCCGCCGCCCGCGCGGGGCGGCTCGAGGACGGGGGGGGACTGGGGGGGGGCGCCGCCGTCGCGGCGTGTCGTCCCGGGGTTGGGCGAGCCCGTGGGGAGTGCCCGTGCCGAGGGGCGTCCTTTTTTTTTTTTTTTTTATGTTTTGTATCGTCTATGGCCACCGCCGACAAGGCTGTAGAGGGCGGCACACGCCGAGGGCACAATGTCGGGGCGGTGGCGGCCGCGGCGGGGGGGCTCTCAGCTGCCGCCGGTTGGGTGGGGCAAGAGGGGAAGAGCGGCCGCGTCGTCGGCAGCGTCACGCGCCCACAGGGGCTGGTAGCAAGGCGGGGCGGGGCGGAGCGGGGCGGAGCGGGGCGGGACGAGTTGTTGTTGGGACCCCCCCGCGGTCGAGTCACACTTGGGAATCCGCCCGGTCCCCCTCTGTTACCGCCCCCCCCGTCGCGCCCCCCCCCCCCCCTCCCCTCCGCACCTCCATTGCCTTGGGCGGCACCAACCACGCGCACGCCCACACGTCCGCGCCCGTCACCACCGCCGTCACAAACCCCGTGACGCCCATGGACACCGCCACCCACGGGCGGCGGAGCCACCAGCTGCCGCTCTCGGTGTAGCGGCCGCTCGACGAGTAGCCGAGCAGCAGCGTCCAGCCAACCACCCCCGTCGACGCCCACAACACCACCGCCGTCACGCCCGTCACGCTGTACAGCCGGTACACCAGCCGGCCGGTGCGGTGCGTGACGGGCACCGCGCGGGCGGGCGCGACGGCGACGGCCATCGCGGCGGCGCCGGCGACCTGCGCCGACTGGGTGACGAGCGAAAACCAGCCGACCCGCCAGCCACGCGCAAAGGGGGGAGCCCACACGTACGAGACGACCACGACGCCGAGCAGCGCCACGTGCAGCGCCAGCACCCACAGGTGGAAGCCGTACGAGTGGGGGAGCGGCGGGTCCGCCACCTTGACCAGCCGTCCCGGCTGCGTCCCGGCCGCGGGGGGGTACGCGTCGAGTGACTCGGGTGGCTCGGACGGCGGCGCCGGGGGGGGGACGGCGCGCGCCGCTTCCATGGCTGCCGGTCGCTACGGCGGGGGCGGGGGGGGGGGGGGACAAACGGCGCCGCCGCGGGGGGGTGCCGCGCGTGTGGGGAGCACGGCGGGCGTGGCCGGCTCGGCCGGGCGGGACGGGGGACCCGCCGCGGGTGGCGGCGAGCAAGCCGGCCCGCGGCGGCGTCAGTGGCCAGCCGGCGGCAGGCGTCGGCGGCACCCCTGCCAGCGGCGCCGCGGCACGACGACCGGCGGCGCCATTGGCGTGGCACCAGCGTGCCGCCGTGGCGGCCCAAGGGCGGCACGCCGCCGCGCACGACGGTGGGGTGGGCGGCGGCGGGGTGCCCCCACCGCCCGCCCGCCGCCCGCCGCCGGGGGGGAGCCCTCGCGGTGGCCGCGGCGGGACCGCCGCCCGCCCGTGCCGCGCCGCCGTACCGCCGCGGCCCGGCCGAGCGCGACCACGATGGGGGGGGGGGGAGAGGCGACCGAGCGCGGTACGCCGCCGCCCGCTGGCGCCCCGCGCCGACCCGCCCGTCGCGTCGCCGCGCGGCGCCGCGTGGCGCCGCGCCGCCGCGCGGCGGGCAGAGGCCGGGGGGGAGGACCGGCGGGTGGCGCCACTCACACACCCCCCCCCCCCCGCCGCCCGTGCCACCACACGGGCAAAGTGGCGGCGCGGCGCAGGTGAGGCGGCGCCCCCAACACGCAGACCTCCCCCTCCATCGTACGCTCCCCGCGCGCCCCGGCGCCCCGACGACCCCCCCCTTCGTTCTACCTGCCGACACCCTACACCCCCGCCGGCCGCCCGCCACCGCAACGCCGGCATTGTCGACACGCCACGCGGTCCGCGGCGGCGGCGCCACGGTGGCGGCGGCAGCGGCCGCCGCGGCCGCGACGGGGGGCGGTGGCGGCGGCGGAGGCGGTGGCGGTGGCGGCGGCGGCGGCGGTGGCGGTCGCGGACGCGGTCGCGGTGCGTGCGTTGGCGCCTTGACGGCGACGGCGGCGGCGGCGGCGGCGGGTGTGCGTCGCGGACGGTCGCGATGGGCACCGGGGCGGAAGTTGGGGGGAAGGGGGCGGGGGGGCGGGGGGCAGGAGCGGAGGGAGGGGGGGGGGCGGGGGGCTGGCGGTGGGGTGGAGGTGGTGTCGTGGGCGGTGGCGGCGGATGGGAGGGGCGGCGGATGACGAACGGTCGCGGTGGCGACGCGACTTTCAGTACAGCATGCAATTCCAACCGTATCTCGGCCTGGACGCGGGCGCGGGCGTGACGCGGCCACCGCTGCCACGCGCCCCCCTGCAGGCCGAGGTTCCCCGGATTTTTCCAATTGGCTGTCCGCCCCTCGCGAGTGCCGCGGGACGCTGTCGCGGCGCCGCGTCGGGCCCCACAGGCCGCGTCGTCGTCCGCCCGCGACCGCCACCGTGACGGCAAGCGTGGGGATGGGTGGCCAGCACTTTGGCTCCCGACCGCGTCGCGCGGCGGCCCGCGGATGGCAGTGATGGCAGCCGCCGCCACAGATGCCCGCGGCCGTGGTCGCCCCGCTGCCGTGGTGCGGCCGTACTCTCCCGCTGTGGCCATGAAGGCGGGCGGGGCGTGCGGGGTCACCCCCCCGCCCCGCCCCGCCGCTACCGCCGTCTTGTTCCCTCAGAGAACGTGCATAGTATCTGGCTCGGCGTCTGCACTCCACTTCAACAGCCTCACTCTCCACTTGCGCGAGTAGCCGTCGCTCTCCCCACACCCCCCTGCCGTCCCCCCTCCTGCCCACCATTGCGATGGAGCGCGCGCCACCCGTCCCCCCACCCCCAACCGCCGCCGGCGCCGACCCCGCCCTCTCCCTCGTCCGCCGGCTGCCGCCCGTCGTGGCCGCCGCGGTCACCTACCGGCGCTCCCGCCTGGCCGCCGCCACCCCCGCCGCCTGGGCCGAGGTGCGGTCCGGGGTGCTGCTCGTCTATGGCTCCCGCGCGGCGGCCGCGACGGGCGCCGGCCCGCCGCTGCTGCTACTGCCGCTCGACGCGGAGGCGACCGTCTCCCGCCGCGGCGACGGCGGCCGGTCGCTGCGGGTGGCGCACCCCGAGGCGGGCGCCGCCACCCTCACCCTCCCGTCGGCCGACGCGGCGCGCCACTGGCAGGGCGTCCTCACCGCCGCGGCGGGCGCGGCGGGCCGCTCGCTGGCCGATTACGAGCTGACGTCACCCGCGGGTAGCGGCGGCAGCGCCACGGTGTGGGCGGCGGTGGACCGCGCGACGGGCGAGGCGGTGGCGGTCAAGGAGGTGCGCAAGGCCGACGCGTACGCGAGTGACGGCAGCCTGCGGCACGCGGTGGACGAGCGGCTGGTGGCGGAGCTGGTGGCGGGCGGGTGCGCGTCGCTGCTGCAGCTGCGCGCCGCGTTCCAGACGCCCCGCTCGCTGTACCTCGTGTCGGAATGGTGCGCGGGGGGGGACCTCCGCGCCGCGCTGCGCCGCCGCGGGGCTGCCGGCCGCCTGTCGGCGGCGGAGGGGGTGGCCGTGCTGTCGCAGCTGGTCGTTGCGGTCAGCTACCTCCACCGCATGGGCGTCGTGCACCGGGACATCAAGCCCGAGAATGTGCTGCTGGCAACGGCGCCGCCACCCGATGGGGACCTGTCCGCGACGCCCGTCCGGCTGGCCGACCTGGGCCTCGCCAAGCAGCTGCCGGCGGCGCCTGGCGGCCGTGCCACCTCTTTTTGTGGCACCGACGAGTACATGGCGCCCGAGGTGGTGGCGCGCACGCCCTACGGCCGGCCCGTCGACTGGTGGTCGTTTGGGGTGCTCGCGTACCGGGTGCTCGTCGGGCGGTCACCATGGGCGGCCGCCGCCGCGGCGGCGGGCGGCCATGGCGGCTACGCCGCCCGCGAGCGCCTGCAGTCGGAGATTGTGGGCGGCCCGCCGGTGGCGGTGCCGGCCGACGTGGACCCCGCCGCCGCCGAGCTCCTCGCGGGCCTCCTCTGCCGCGACCCGCAGCGGCGGTGGGGGGAGCCGCAGCTGCGCTCGTGTGCCTACTTTGAGGGCGTCGACTGGTGCCGCCTCGCCGAGGCGCCGCCGCCAGCAGCCGCCTCCTCCCCGCTGGCCGCCGCGTCGACCGCGTCGACGGCGCCGTCGGGGCCGCCCGCCGCCGCGCCGCGGCGCGCATCCGTTGCCACCGCCCGGGGCGGTGGCCGGTCGGCCGCGTCGTCGGCGCGCCCATCGTCTGGCTCGGACGCGGACGTGGCGCGGGCGGCGTCGCCGCCGCCGCCGCCGCCGCCGCGGCCACGGCGGGGTGGCGTGCGGCGGCGGGCCAAGGGCGTCCTCGGCGGGGCGCTCGGGGTGGGGTCGGGCATGACCCGCGCGCCGTCCGCGACGAGCATTGTCGGGTACAGCTTCTCGGCCGAGCCGGGCCGGCCCGCCGCCGCCGTGGCGGGGACGGATGGCAGCGGCGGCACGGATGGCGGCACGGGCTCCTCGTAGGGGTGCCAAGGGAGCCCGGCGTCGGTGGGGGGGGGGGGGGGGGGGGGGTGGGGGGGGTGACCTCACCCCACTGTTATTTTTGTTGTTTTTTGGCTTTGTGTATAGGCGGGGATGCCGCGGTGCTGGGGTTGCCTGCAGCGCCCCGCGGCGCGGCGGCTGTGGTGGTGGTTGGGTAGCCGCGGTCGTGGGGGTGGCGAGCGGTGCCCGTGTGTTCTCTTATATCCGGGGGGAGGAGGGGGAGGGGCACGGCGGGACTGGCGTGCCGTGTATATATCTATCAAAACGCAGTCCAGTAGCTACACTCCCTACGCTTGGTTCCTCTCCGCCGCCCGCGCCGGCCGCGCCGCCCGTCGGCGTGCGCGGACCGCGTGGCGTCGGCCGTTTCCCGCGCCGCCGCGGCGGCACGCGCATTTCCCCCCCCCCCCCCCCACCCCCCCCTCCATCCCTGGTGCCCGCTCCCCTCGGGCGTCCGTCCCTCCCCCCTCTACCAGCAGTCCCTGTGCGAGTGCCGCGCCGGGTGTGCGCCCCGCCCGCCTGCCCCGCCCTGCCGCCCCGCCGCGGTCGTTGCCGGCGGGGCACCCATCCCCCCCCCCAAACCCACCCACCGCGGGTCGCCGTCCATCCGCGTGCCCCCCCCGGTGGCACCTCGCCACGCCGCACGCCCCCGCCGCCACCCCCGCCCCCCCTCTCGGGGGGACCCTCCGCCCACGCTGCGTGCGACCAACACGCCGCCGCCGCCGCCGTGGCCGCCATGGCCGCCGCACCGGCGCTGACCTGCGGCCCCCCCGCGCCCCGCGAGGCCGCCCGCGCCGTGCCGCCCGCCCGCCGCGGCGGCCGCCGCGGCGGCGCCGCGGGCGTGCCAGCCGCCGCCGCCGCCGCCGCCGCCGCCGCCCCGTCGCGGGGTGTACCGGCCACCGCGCGCGCAGCGGCACCGTGGGCGGGGCGGGTCGCGGCGGCTGTCGCGGCGGCCGCCGCGGCCGTCACCGCCGCCACCGCCGCCGCCGCCGCCGCTACAGCAGCTGCCCCCCCCCGCCCCCTCACCCCCTTCGGCGACCACCGGGGCGGTGGCGACCCCGGGGAGGTGGTCGGCGACCGCGTTGGGCACGCCACAGCCCCTCACCCAAAAGCGCCGAAACCGCCGTCCCACTCCCCCAAAACCACCATCCCCGTCGCCGCTTTCCCCCCGACCCCACAAGGCCATCACCATCCTTCGCTCCCGCTGCCAAAACGTCGACGCCGCCGCTCCGCTCCCCCACCCAAAAGCTCTTCCCGCCACCGCAACCATGCCGCCCCCCCCCACATGAAGACCGCCGTGGCCGCCACCGTCGTGCCCACCTCCCCCCCAAACATCGTAGCAGCGCCTGGCCTATACGGTCGTCGTCGTCGACGTCGCCCACGTATATCGACGACCGTCTCGCCATTGCCGTCGCAGATTTCCTCTTGACGTCACAGCAAAATCCAAGCCGTTCGCGACCAGATCATGTACTTGTCCACAGCAGTTGGACGGGCTTGGTGTCTTGCTGACGCTCGCTCGCCACAGTCCGGTGGCTGTCACCGAGCTGTGCCCAAGGCGGCGGCCGACCCGTGCGTTGTTTGTCGTCCCCACCCCGGCCTGCCCCCTGCGGTCGCGTGGGCGAATGCCCTACCCCAGCTACCGTCCACCATGGGTCAGGACGGCGGCGGCAGCGAGTTCCTGACGGACCCCCTCCCCGCCACCTCGGGCGGCGCGGGCGGCAGCGGCAGCGGCGTCGGCAATGGCGGCGGCGGCGGCGGCAGCAGCGCGCTCCCCGCCGCGGGGTCTGCGTCGGCGCCGTTTGACGCCCCCGCGGCCGGCCAAGGCAACGCGGTGCAAGAAATTCTCGCGACGAGCGCGCACCCCACCGTGGCCGTCTTCCACGTGGCGTTCAAGCTCGCGGCCGTCGCGTCGTACCTGCTGCTCGGCATCTTTACCAAGAGCTTTGTGGTGCACTTTGTGCTCACCGTCACACTCCTCGCGTTTGATTTCTGGACGGTCAAGAACGTGTCGGGGCGACTGCTTGTGGGCCTCCGCTGGTGGAACGATGTGGACGAGGACGGGGCGGGGACGTGGCGGTTTGAGACGATTCAGGTGCGTCTGGGGGGTGGTGGGTGGGTTGGGGGGCGGGGGGGCTGGGGGGAGAGAGGCGGGTGGACGGAGAGAGGGGGTGTACGAGAGTGGCCGGTGGCCAGGGGGGGAACCGTGTTGGGTGGCGGCCGCGGTATTGAGCGGGTGGTGGAGGAATAGCCGGCGGCTGCCTGGCGCTCTTGTCGGGCGGTGCGTTGCTGCCATGGGGCCTGGCGATTGGGGGGTGTTTGGGGCTCGGCGTGTTATCCAGTGGCACTTTCATCTGGGAGGACGGGGATGTGCGCGACGTGCAATGCTTCGTGGTGCTTTTTTTTATTTTTTTGTCTGTCTCGGCGTCTGACTGGTCGTCTACTCTCTGTGTTGTCCGTGTCTTTGTGCATGGATGTTCCGCTGTTGTTGAGATGGTCACCTATGTTGCGGATACCATGCGCATTCCTGCGCGTTCTCCTCGCTGGCTGTCACAGAACCGGAACGCCCTCAACGTCACCGACGGCAGGATATTTTGGTGGTCCCTGTACCTGACGCCCGTTGTCTGGGTGCTGCTGGGCGTGGTGTGTGTGCTCAAATTCAACCTCTCCTACCTGCTGCTGGTGGTCGTGGCGCTGGTCCTGTCCTGTGCCAACATCTACGGGTACTACCATTGCAACAAGGACGCCACCGAGCAGATGCGCTCGTACGTGCAGCAGACGGTGCTGGGGGCGGCCATGGACCGCTTCCTGCCGTGAGCACCCCCGCACTGCCTTGCGACACGCGAGGTGGCCTCACGCCAACCCCTGGCGCACGCTGGTGCTGCACACACCGCCAATCGCCGGTGGCGCTTAGCCGTCGCGGGTGGTGGTCAGCACGCCAGACGCACCCGTGGCGATGGGGGATTCCACGCTCGTGGGCCTGGTGCGCGCTCTAGCTACTTCTCCTCCCCCCTCCCCCGCGGCCCGTGGTGCTCGTTCGCCCTGTATCGCAACGCACGAATGCCCCCCTGTGTTTGTTGCTTGGTCTGTTGAGCCCTGCCTGTGTGCTGTTTTTTGGTCCTGTCGGGTATGCAAGCACGTCACGTGGAACCGCCATGCTGGTCGGCACGTTGCCAATGAGACTAGGGTACGGCCGTGTTGGCAGTCTGACTGGTGCCGGCAGCCCCTGGCGTGCCTCCTTCCCCAGCGCTTCCAGCGTGCCACTGCTTCATGAACCTGCGGCGGCGACCACGTGGCCCTCCCCATCGTTACCTCCCAGGACGGCCTCCCCCCGTCCAGCGGGCACGGCGGCTGTCGCCCCCGCCAACAGGCCACCCCCCCCGTCCAACAACTCCACCGCCTCCACCACCTTCCCCGCCGCCGCCGCCTCCGCCGCACCCGTCGTCCCCATTGGCGCGCCCCCGCCGGCAGCAGCCACACCCTCCCCCGCACCCCCCGGCACGCGCGCGATGCGGTCGCCGTGCTTGGCGTCGACCTTGCTCCCCCCAAACTGGAACGCGGGCGTCACCCACACCCCACACGAGCACTGCCGCCCCGACCAGCAGTACGCGCCGACGCGCGCCGCGCAGCGCGGGCAGTCGAGCGGACCCGCGTGCGCGCCGCCGCCGCCGCCGCCACCGCCCCCCGCCGTGTCGTCCCCGTCGCCGTGACGCCCTCCGCCTGCGCCATCGCCGCCGCCGGGTGGCCGCTCGCCCGCCACAATGGCGGCCGCCCAGTCCGGGGCGGCGGTGGTGAAGAGGGAGGTGCACACCTGCCGCCGGCTGGCGGACACGTACGCGGCACGGCGGGCGGGGCGGCCGCCGCGGGCAGCCGCGGCCGTGCCCGACGCGCCCCCGTGACGAAACGCCTTGGCCTTGGAGGGGGGGGGGTGGCGGCGGCGGCGGCGACCGCCGCCGAGTGGCGGACCTCGTCAGCGCCAAACAGGCGCGTGCCGCAGCGCCAGCAGGAGTAAAATTGGACTTCCATGGCGGGGGAAAGGAGGGGGGAGGGGTTGGAGGGACGGGGGTGGGAGCAGTGGTGCGGAGTTTCTTCTATAAAAGGAAGATGAGGTGGAGCAGAAGGGGTGAGAGGCAGATCGCGTGCGGGTGACACAATCGTGCCGACGTTGGTGCGGTGCAGCCAGCACACGACGGCTTGCTCGTGTCTTGCCAACATTAGGCTGGCAGAGTGGGCTACCCCCAGCGTGGATCCCGCGATCCATCGCACCGGGACCGGACTGCGATGTGTCCCGGGATCCATCGAACATAGAACAGCAGCGATGACAAATCTTTCTACACTGATTTTTCGCTCGTGGGTGGGGTCTGACGCCATAGAGCACCTCGTGAAGGGCTCGAGGTAAAGTGCGGCACGGCCACGGCGTCCGTCACGCGCCATCGGAGCCGACGCCTGCCTGCCGCGCGAACCCCCCCCCGCCACGACCGCCGGCCAGTCGTGCCGCGCGCCGCTGCGGCGGCGGCGGTGTCCACGCCCGTACCTCCTCCGCACAGAGGTGCTTGTCATAACCGCCCGCATGGGCTACCGCCCTGCGCAGCTCCTTCGCCTGGCCATTGGCATGAGCGGCGGCTACGTGGGCATGTCGGCCCTCGCGGTCGGTACTGTGTGGGTAGCGCGGCGGAGGCTCACCGGACAACATGGTGACGGCGGCGGCGGCTTTGCTGCGCATGGATGGTGGGGAGGGTCACCCCCGGCCCCCCCCACACCCCCGTCGACACGGGGCCCGCGGCCGGCGGCTGCGTCGCCGCGACCGCCGACCGCGCTCGCGCGGCGCGGACGCCCGCCCGCCCACCGGGTGGCTGGCGGCGCGGCCGCCGCGGGGGCGCCCGTCCACGCCCCCGCCTGATCCGCCACCGCCGGGTCAGCGGGGGTGGAGGGGGAGGCGGTGAGGGGTGCCGGGCGACAGGGTGGACGACGGGAGAGGCGGCGCGGCTGGCAGCCGCAGCCGCGCGCTGTGCGTCAATCGCCCCGTGCACGGTGGGTTGCGGGCCAGATGAAGTGGGCGGCTCGCGGTCTACGCCCTGCCGCCCCGCGGGATGCCGCCACAGCGCACCGTGAGGGGGTGTGCGGAGGGGAGGGCTAGACACGCTGCGGGTGGGGGTACCGCGCACCTGACCCTACAGTTTTGGTGTGTACCCCCAGGGGCGCTACGCTTTGCCGGGGTCGCCGTTGGCCTTCCCCTGGCCACCCCCTCCGCAAGTGTGTTTGGTGTGTGGGCGTCTGCGTGCTGACGACGGGGAGCGGATGGGGTCACCGGTGGGTGGTATCTGGGAGAATAAACCCGGCCAACCGGGCGGCTACCTCTCGCACAGGGGGAGGAGGAGGCCAAGGGGGTTGCAGACGTGGTTGTGTCGGCCAATGTGCTGTGCTTGCACAGCGGGTGGTGCCTGGCGACGAACGCTGGGAGGGGGGATGCCCCTACCGTCTGGCAGGTAGGTGCGCCTGCTGGCCGCGACCCGCGGCGGGGCTGACGAGACGGCCGCGCGCCGCTACGGGTGCAATATAGAAAAACAATAAAGCACGAAAAAAAAACACACGTTCACTGGCGGCACGGCGCGAGGCCAGACGCCGCCCACGGATGAGGCGGCCGTCCGCCCGAGCGTCGCTGTCGTTCGCTGTCGCTGCAGGTGCCGCTGTCGCGGCTGCCGCCCGTGCGGCAACCGCGCCCCGCGTCCCCACTCGTCGATTCGGCTGTGGGCAGGACCGTGCGCGTGACGCTCATCGCCGCCGCCCTGGGCAATGGGCTTGCGGTCGACACCGCGCTGGCCGACGGCGGCTGCGGGCATTCCCCTAGCTGCGCGAGCGGCAGAGCCCGGGTCCGCGGCGGTGCCGGAAGACTGGTGGGCGGCGCGTGGACCGGGACGAATGGGGGGGGGAGGCGGAAGGGGGCCTGTGCAGTGCCAGCACCGTTGCTGGCGTTCACGGAGAACGTGGGGGTGGATTCCATGCCACGAGGGGAGGGGGGAAGAGCCCCACGACGCGTCGACCCGGTTGAACAGCCGGGTCCGACGAGAGAAGAGGGGCGGGAGGCAGGGACGTCGCTCGTGGGTGGAACCGGCCATCGGACGGCGGCCGCGGCCGCGTTTGAGAGTGCTGCAACGTGCCGACGGGTTCCACCCATTCCACTGTCCGAACAAATTGCCGTCGCCGTCGACGCGCCGATCTCTCCTGGTCCCCCCCGCCACGTGGTCGTCGACCAGACGGCCGCCCGCTTCCCCCTCCCAACCGCGTCCACGCCGCCCCCGCCACCTGCTCCATCCCACCCCCCCCCCGCCACCTGCTCCGCCCCACCCCCCCTCCGCCACCTGCTCCGCCCCACCCCCCCTTCCCCCCCCCCCGCACAGACACCATGCAAGGACTTTCCGTCTCCCCTGACGGGTGCCGGCCGCCTGCCGCCCCCCCGCCCCCCGCGCCGCCGGCCGCCGGCCGCCTGGCGTTTGGCGTCGGCGGCCCGCCGGTGGGGCCAGCGCGGCTCGCGTGGGCGGCCGCCGCCGCCACCGCGGCCGCGGCGGTGCCTCGCCGCCGGCCGGCGGGGGCGGCGCGGCCGCCGGCGGCACGCCGCCGGGCCACCCCGCCGGCAGCGTCGTCGGCGGCGGCGGCGCCTGCCGGCGGGCCGGCGGCAGAGCCGCCGCCGCCGCCGCCGCCGCCGCCGCCGTCACCACCACTGCCAACCCCGCCCGCTGGCGGCGCCGCGTCAGTGACGGGCGGGGAGGTGTCTGCTGCCGCCCTGTCCCCGTCCCCAGCCGACGGTGCGGCCGAGCCGGTGGACGGCGGCGGCGGCGGCGGCGGCGGCGGCGGCGGCGGCGGCGGCGGCGGCGGCGGCGGCGGCGGCGGCCGGCGGCCACGGCGGGGCCTGCGCGTCGTCCGCGGCGTCGACTGGCAGAGCGGCGCGTCGGTGCACCTGCACCCCGCTGGGGATGCCCCCCCCCCCGCGGCCACGG
The DNA here is from genome assembly GCA_008729055.1 of Pyropia haitanensis. Taxonomy (NCBI): domain Eukaryota; phylum Rhodophyta; class Bangiophyceae; order Bangiales; family Bangiaceae; genus Pyropia; species Pyropia haitanensis. The sequence continues at coordinate 1,489,207 of SDUX01000006.1, read as the reverse complement.
CCGACGGCGCCGCCCCCCCCGCGGCCGACACGTTTATCCGCTGCCGCCGGTGCACGACCTGCTACCTCTACACGCCCGCCGCGGCGGGCATGTCGGTCGTCTGCTCCCGCTGCGGCGACGCGTTTGCCGTCACCCGCCGCGCGCTCTTCACCCGCGCCACGTCGGTCGGCAGCGGCGCCGCCGACGCGGCCGCCACCGCCACCGCCGCCTCGGCCGCCGCCGCCGCGCGGCGGCGCGTCACGCCTGGCGCGACGGGGCGTGGCGGGGGCGCCGCCGCGGGTGGCGCCGGCGGCCGCCGCGGCGGCCGCGCCGCGCCGCCGCCGCCGGCGCTGGCGGCCAAGGCGCGCGCGGCGGTGGTGGCGGCGACCGCCGCGGGGCGGGCCGCGGCGGGCGGCGACGGCCTCTACTGCGAGCACTTTGCCGCGTGCTCCGGGTGCACGCTCGAGCGGTCGGTCGGCAGGCCGCCCGTCCTCGCCGCCGCCGACGCGTACTTTCGGGCGGACCTCGGCTACGCGCCGGGCCTCGCCGCCGCCACCACCGTCGGCCCCACGTACGGGTGGCGGACGCACGCCAAGCTCGCCGTCCGGCCGGGGCGGTCCAAGGGCGCGCCCCCCGTGGTGGGCCTCTTTGAGCGGGGCAGCCACGACGTGGTGTCCATCCCCCGCTGCGCGGTGCACCACCCGGCCATCAACGCGGGGGCGGCGGAGGTGGTCCGCGCGGCTGTCGCGGCGGGCGTCGACGCGTACGACGAGGCCGCCCACGAGGGGCTCCTCCGGTACGTGGTGATGAACGTGCAGCGGTCGACGGGCGCCGTGCAGCTGGTGCTGGTGCTCAACGCGGGGGGGTGGAAGGAGGCGGCGCCCGCGGCGCCGCGGCTGGTCAAGGCCCTGTGGGCGGCGCAGCAGGCGCGGTCGCGGGACGCGTCTGGGAGGGGGGACGCCGGCGGCGGCGGCGGCGGCGGCGGCGGCGGCGGCAGCGGCGGCGTCGGCGGCGACGCGCCCGCGGCTGGCGCGGGCGCGGCGGCCGCCGCCGACGGCGCCGACGCCGGCCTGGACGCGGCGCTCTTCCCCCCCGCCGTCGTGTGGCACTCGATCACCCTCCACTACAACCCGTCGACGAGCAACGTCATCCTCACCCCGCAGCCGTACCGGTACGACACGCTGCACGGGCCGCCGACGCTCATCGACCGCCTCCACGGGGTGCCCGTGCACTTTGCGCCCGCGTCGTTCCGGCAGGCCAACCTCGACGCGTTTGAGGCGCTCCTCGGCCGGCTGCTGCCGCACCTCCCCGAGCGCTCGGCCGTCACCGAGTACTGCGCGGGCGTTGGCGCGATTGGCCTCGTCGCGCTCGTCCACCGGCGGCTGTCGTCGCTGGTCGCGTCGGACGTCAACCCCGCCGCGGCGGGCCCGTTCCGCCGCTCCGCCGCCGCCCTCCCCGCGCACGTCCGCCCCGCCGCGTCGTACGTGGTCGGCGCGGGCGGGGAGCTGGCGCACCTGCTCGCCGCCGCGGACGTGGCGGTGGTGGACCCGCCCCGCGGGGGGCTCGACGCGGCGCTCCTCGACGCCCTCGCCGAGGCGCCGGGGCGCGGCGGCGGCCTCCAGCGGGTCATTTATGTCAGCTGCGGGGCGGCCAGCCTCCGCCGCGACGCGACGCGGCTGGTGCGCGCGGGCTGGGTGGTCCGCCACGCAGAGGCGGCGGTCTTTTTTCCGGGCGCCGACGCCATCGAGACGCTCGTCGTCTTTGACCGCCGCGCGTACACGCCGGGGGGGGGGGGGCGCGTGCCGATGCGGGCGGGCGCGCCGCCAGCCGCGGCGGCGGGTCGGCGGCGGCGGCTGGGGGTGGGCGCGGCGGCCGTGGCGGCGGCCGCGCGGGGGGGGGTGCAGGGGGGGGCGCCGCCGGCAGCGGCGGTGGCTGGCGCGCCCGCCTGGCCGCCCGCGACGCTGCGGCGGTGGGTGGCGGCGGCGGCGGTGGCGGCGGCGGCGGCGGCGGCGGCGGTGCCGACGCCGTGGGAGACTGGGACGGGTGGGATGAGGAAGACTACTACGAGGATGAGACCGAGGACTGGGAGTGGGAGGTGGTGCGGGAGCCGCGGGGGGGGGGGGAGGGGGGGGGGGGGGAGGGGGCGCCAGTCGTGGCGGTGACGGCGGCGGCGGTGGCCGCCGTGGAGGGGCGGGCGGCCGCGGCGGCGGTGGTGGACGCGGTGGTCCCGGGGGTGGGAGGGGGGGTGCGCGGGGTGGGTGGGGGGGCGACGGCGGTGCCCGCAGCGGCGGGGGGGGGGGGGGGGCGGTCGTGGCGGCGGCGGCCGGGGGGTGGCCGTGGCGGCCGCGGTGGGGGCCGCGGTGGGGGCCGCGGTGGGGGGGGCGGCTGGCAGGGATGAGATGGCTGGCGGGTACCTCGGTCACCGCCGCGGGACACTGGTCGTCCGGGTCAGTGCCGCTCGTGCGCCGCGTGCACGGACGAGGGATAACCAGCACCGTCTTTTCAGTTTGGAAGAGTACTACAGATGGTGGCCATGACGGCGACCAGCCCACGCGGCGAATCGAAACAATAGCGTCACCACATGCGTAGACAAGGGTGCCGACCATACACAACCAACATCCTACATACAATGGGGAGGGACACCAACACAAAAAGGAACTGTCCGTCGATGCTTTTACACACCGCCGCATCGCAGCAGAGGCGGGGTGCAGCCGCGGGCGCCACACCCCCCCCCCACCGCCCGGCGGGTGCCGCGGCGGCGGCGCCCCGCTGGCGCGCGTGCCCCCAAAAGGGGCAGCGCGCCAGCAGGGACCCCCGCGTCGACGGCGGCGGCGCGCGCCCAGACGCCGCGGCAGCCGCGGTCGCGCAGCGGCCGCGGGTGCCGCCACGCGCCACGGCCGCCGCGGCGGGCACGCGCCGCCATGGATGGCACGACGCACGGCGCGGGCCAGCAGCAGCGCGCACCCACAGGGGGGGGTGGCTGCCGCCGGCCAGCACGCCGTGCGTGCGCAGGAGCCGGACGCCGTGGAGGGCGAGTGGACCGCACCACCACAAGCGATCAAGCGAGGGGATAGATACGCAGGGGAACTCAAGCAAACCGGACCAGGGAACCAGAGCGGGCAAACCGGAACGGGCAACCAGAAGCAACGCAGGGTCCAGGGGCAAGCGCAAGAAACAGGTCCAGACCAGGAACTCGAGCAGGCAGGTGGCACCAAGTCAACCTCGTGGCATGCATGGGCGGCAGGCAAACAGGTGGCAACAAATCGAGGCACTGGCAGGCACTGGCAGCATGGCAAGTGGCAACTAATGCATCCGACAGCAGGCACTGGCAGCATGGTCATGAGAGGCGGGAGCGGGCATGCGTGTGCGGGCGAGTTGCTGGCAGGATTGGCAAGCAGGCAGTTTGGTCGGCGACGCTGGCAGTCCGGCGGCACAAGCGGTTCATGGCGTGGCGTGGTGGTGGCAATGCAGCAGCAGCAGCAGCGGCAGCGACGGCGGCCTCATTGTGGCCAGGAACAATGGAGCGTGTGTGCGTGTGTGACGGGCAAGGGCTTGGTGGCAATGGCCGCGGCGGCAGCGTCAATGGTGAGGTGGGGGTCGCTGCACTGGTCTGGCCGTCATCCACTTCATCGTCGGTCGCATCGTCGGTCGCAGCGTCTTCGTCGTGGTGGTCGTCGTCATCGTTGCTGTCCATTGGGCGCGTGAGGAGGTTGGGGTGCCAAGGCGTTCAAACACATGTGGCCGTGATGGCGCTGGTGCGAGAAGTGGTTGCGCGGCTACTGGCGCCATTGGTGTCCCGGGATCGGTGTTGTGGCTCAGTGAGACGGCTGATGATGGCGGTGGCAGAGGCGTTGCTGTTGCTGCTGCTGCTGCTGCTGCTGCTGCTGGCTACGGTGGAGAGGCTGACGGCATTGGCGCAGCCGCTCGTGGCAATCGTGTCGTGTGTTCTGTGCCGGTGGCGCTGTTGGCATTTGCAGCGGCGGTCCACGTATATCTGCGCGTTCGTCGACTTGGCCACCCGGCGACGGCAGGGGCAAACGGCGACAGGACGTATGGTGGCGGGACACGCGCATCCACGTCGGCCACCGCGAGCTTGGTATGGGACGACCGGCCCCTTGGGGGCAACGCCCGCTCCGATCCCAGACCGCAGCCGCCACGGCCGCGCCGCCGGCTTGCCAATTGCGTGAGCGCGAACCGTGACGGCCACGGTTGGTCGGGTCGTGGGCGGTCGACGGACGTTTTGGTAGCGCGGCAACTGGGGTGCGCGCGGGAGCAGCGCCCGCGCGGGCGGGTCGGGTACTTGAGCCAGTGTGGGCGTCGCGCACGGGGCCCGCTCGTAGGGAGCGTCACCCAAAAGGGCTGCCGCCGCCGCAAGGGCGCTGGGGCTGGGCGCGGCCGGGGTGGCAGCGCCCCGTCCCGCCCCCATCGGTGGCCGCCACGGTCGTGCCGCCGGCCTCGTCAATAGCGTAAGCGCGAACCGAGACGGCCACGGCGTGGGGCGGGCCCTTGGTCATCATCGCGACTGGCGCGGTCGCCCGTGTCGCCGACGGTGCAGGCGAGGCCAGGCGTGTGGCTGGGGCGGTGCTGCCGATACCGGCTGCCGCGACGTGCGCGCATCACCCGGGACGGTGCCAAGGTGGAGCGACGACAGCTGCAGCTGCGGCGGGTGCTGGGTGAACCCCCCGGTCCGTGGCCGCCACGGCCGCGCCGCCGGCCTTGTCCACAGCGTGCGCGCGGGCCGTGGCGAGCCACGGCGGGTCGGGTACCTTGGCCAGCGCCGACAGCGGGCGCGGCCGCCGCGCGCCGTGGGGCGCGCCCCCAGCACCCCCGCGCGCCGGCGGGGGCGTCCCCATCGGGCCGCCGCGGCAAAGCGCGGGTGTGGCCGGCCGCGGCGGCGCGGCGGCGGGCACAGACGGGGCGGGGGCGGCGGCGGTCCCCGTGGCCGCCCGTCGCCGCGGCGGCCGCGCCGTCGGCGGCGCCGAGCGCGGCGCGGCCGGCGGGGCCGGGACGGCGCACCCGCCGCGGCGGCCGAGCCGGCCGCGCGTCCCCGACGGGCGGCCGCGGCACCGGCGGGGCCGTCGGCCGCCGCCGACGCGCGGCTAGCAGCCTCGTGGCCGCCGCCGTGGCCGCGTCGGCCCGCGCCGACGGCGTGTGGGCGCGCAGGCAGGGCGTGCGCGAGGCGGCGGCCGCGGCGGTGGGGGGGGGCGGCGGCGGTGGTGGCGGCGGCGTCGCGCACCTGGCACCGCCCGCGGCGCGGCTTTTATAGAGCGCCGCCAAGCGTCCCGGCCGCGCTGGCAGCTGCCGCACTGCAAAACGGGGCGGCACCGCTGTGGGCGCAACAGTCGCTGGCGTGCGGGCGTCGATCTGGGGGGGGGGCCACCTGGTGGCCACTGCCAAACACTATAGTCCAAGTCGTACATGCCAAGTACGACGAAAACGCGGCCCGCGGCTATGGAACCAAAAAAAGAGTGAAAACCGGATGCGGCGGATCCCGGCGAGACGCGCAGCGCCCACGTCCCCCCCTTTGTGCGCGTGCCGGTGACGACAGCACACTTGACTCGGGAGGCCGCACCGCGCATCGTGGCGAGCCGCCCGTTCCGTCCCGTCCGCGGCGCGCCGCCCACTGCTGTCGCGCCCCCCGCCCCCCCCCACCCCCCCCCCCCCCAATCCGCTCCCGCGCGCCTCGGGGTTCCCCCCCGGAACCCCCCCCCCCCCCCCCCCCACCCCCCCCGCCCGGGCTTGCCGCGTGCCATGGCGACGCCCGCCGCGGCTGCCGCGGCGACGGGCACCCCCCCCGAGGACTCGGACGACCCGCCGCCGCTGCCGGCCGCCGCCGCCGCGGCGGTCGGCCGCGTCGCGGCGCTCCGCGGCGGCGCCCGCCGCCGCGCCGTTGCCGCCGCCGCGGTGCGTGCCGCCGCGGCGCTGCGGGCGGGCGTGCGCCGTGCGGCGGGCGCCGCGGCGGGCGGTGCCGCCGCCGCCGCCGCCGCCACAGACGCCGACCGCCGCCGCCGCCGCCGCCACCGCCGCCGCCGCCGCCGCCACCCCGACCGGCCGCCGTCGCCGACGGGGACGGCGGCGGCGTCGTCGTTGGCCGCGCCGGCGGCGCCGCCGCGGATGGCGGCGGCGGTGGTACCAGCCGCCGCTGGCGCGGGCCCGCCGCGGCGTGACGCGGCGGCGGCAGACGCGGCGCCGTCGGCCGCATCGGCAGCAGCAGCAGCGGCGGCGGCGGCGGCGGCGGCGGCGGTGGTGCCGTCGGCGGCGACGGCGGCGGCGGCGGCGGTGGCGGTGGCCGCGGCGGTTCCCCCCGGTGACGCCCGTGGGGCTGGGGGAGGGGTGGGGGGTGGAGGTGCCGGCGCCGCCGTGCCGCCCGCGGGCGCACCCCGCGGTGCGGCCGGCGCGGGGATGGTGGACCTGGTGTCTGGGGACGCAGGGGTGGCGGCTGCGGTACGTGCGCGCGCGGGGCCGGGGGGGGGGGTGGCGGGCGTGGGAGGCGACGCCCGACGGTCGGCGTGCCGCCGCTGCGCGTGGACGGCGGGGGGGTGGGCGCCGCGGGCGCGGTGCCCGCCGCGCGTCGGCGACCGCGGGTGCCGCGGCCGCGCGTGCTGACCCGGACCGGTCCGTGGCGGTGGGCGCCGGCCGCCCGTGGCGGGCGGCGCCCCCCCCCCCCTCCATATGGTGTGCTCCTGACACCCCGTCGCTCGTGGCCGGTGGCACCACCTGTGGCTGCGCCCGCGCCGCCCGCCCCCCCCCGCTCCGTGCTCCCCCCGTGGCTCCCCGCGACGGGTCTGTTTGGTTTTGGCTCCTCTTCCCCCCCCCCCCCCAGCCGGCCACAACGGCGGCGGCCGCGGTGGTCCTGCCGCCCCTCACGCCCCTCACCCTCCCCGACGGCCCACTCCTGTCCGACCCTGACGACTCGCCAGACGTCCCCTTCCTCGCAGCCAGCATCGGCAGCAGCGGCGGCGGCGGCGGCGGCGGCGGCGGCGGCGGCGGCGGCGGCGGCGGCGGCGGCGGTCCCCGCAAGCGCCGCCGCCCGGCGCGCCCCGCCCCCGGCCGGGACGCCCACGACAGCGGGTCGGACGGCGGCAGCCGCTCCCCCGCCCGCCGCCGTGCCCGCCGCCGCCACGTGCACGGCGACTCGTCGGCGGCGGCGGCGGCGGCGGCGGCGGCGGCGGCGGCGTCGACCGCCGCGTCGTCGTGGCCGGCGGCGACGCAGCGGAGCCAGCGGGGCGGCTGCGGCGGTGGCCCCACGCCGGCCTGCCGGTACGTGGCGGGCGGCGGCCGCCGGTCTGACGAGGACGACGCCGACGCGTTGGCGCGCGGGGATGAGGAGGACCCCGCCACGCTGCCGTTGACGTTTGTCGTGTCGGATGAGGAGGGCGAGGAGGAGGAGGAGGAGGAGGAGGAGGAGGAAGAAGACGAAGAAGAAGAGTCCCGTCCATCGCGCCGAGCCGCCGCGGCAGCAGCCTCCCAAAGGCGGGGACGGCACCCGCGCGGCGGCCGTGGCCGCCGCCGCCGCCGCGGCACCGCGTCGCCTGAACCGGCGGCCGCGGCCGCGTCGACGGCCGAGGAGGACGACGGCTCGGACAGCAGCGGCGCGGTGCTCGGCCGGCCGCTCCTCCCCGCCGCGGGCGACGGGCCGACCGCCGACGACGGCCCGCACTTTTCCACCCAGCCGCTCATGTTTGGCGGCGCGACGGCGCAGCCGGCGCTCCCGCCCGTCCACGACGAGCAGGTGTGGAAGCTGCTCGTCGAGGCGCTGTCCATGGGCGCCCTCGCCCCCGCCTGGACGCGCCGCCGGTACATGGCGCAGCGGGCGCACGTGGCGGGCGCGCTCGCGCGCATCGACGACCGGATCCAGGCGAGCCTCGCCGCGCTCCGCGCGGCAACGTGGACCGCCGCCACCGCCGACGCGCTCCGCACCCGCCCGCGGGCGGCGATCGCGCGGCCGCCGGCGGGGGTGGTTGGCGTTGCCGCGTGCGACGCGTGCCGCAAGTGGAACCGCGCGCGCTGCGTGGTGCGGCTGGCGGGCCGCCGGTACGAGCCGGCCACCTACTGGCCGACGCCGATCGACTACGAGGTGGGGGGGGTGCTGCCGCCGTCGCCGGGGGGGGAGGGCGGGGGGGGGGGTGGGGGGGGGGGCGGGCGGGACACGCTCGCCGTGGCGCTCGGGCCAGACGAGGCGCGGCGGGCGGCCAAGTTTAACGCCAACGACTCGGTGAGCGACAGTGACGGGGAGGGCATGCGGCCGGCGCGGCTGGCGCGGCGGCAGCGGCAGCAGCAGCGGCAGCGGCGGCGGCGGCGGCGGGGACGGCGGCAGCGGCGGGCGGCGGGCTCTGCTTCCGACGGCGACGCGAGTGCCGCCGCCCCCGCGTCTGGGTCGTCGTCGGCCGCGTCCGCCGCGGCGGGCGGCAGCGGCAGCGGCACCCCCGCTGGGTCCACCACCCCCACCTCCGCGTCGAGCACCGAAGACGACCAGCCCGCCTTCCTCGCCGCCCACCCCGCGCTCGGCCGCAACGCCGCCGCGTGGGCGGCCCGCCGGGCGGCGGCGCGGCACACGACGACCCTCTGGGCGGGCCACGGCTGTGCCCACCGGGCGGCGCTCTACCACCGGCTCGCCCACTACTACCGCTTCGCGGCGGGCGCGGTGCGGCGGCGGGCGGCGGCGCTGCTCGCCCGCGGCGCCGTCCGCGTCGCGCTGCCGCCCGCCATTGACGACCGGGACCGGGTCGTGCACGCGGTGACGACGCGGCTCGTGCGGAGTGGGCGGCTGCTCGACACGCTGCGGTCCTACCTGGACGACGTGCTGGAGGAGGCGCGCGTCTACCGGCAGGCGCGGCGGGGGGACTTTTTCGCCAACCCGAGCCCGCGGCTGCGGCTGCTGCGGCTGCACGTGGCGGCGACGGGGGCGGTGCGCGAGTCGGACAGCGCAAGCGATTGAAGAGGGGGGGGGGGGGGGGAAGGGGGGGAGGCTGGCGAGGCAGTGCAACGGGGAGAGGGGGAGGCGCGGGAAAGCTGGGGGCGGGTGGCGCGGGCGGCGCGACGGGGGCGGGTGGCGCGGGGGGCTGCGGTGGGGGAGGGCGGCGCGGCGGGCGCGACGGGGGATGCGCGCCGACGCGCGCCGACGGGGGGGACGCCCGCGCGGCGTCGCCCCGCGCGTGGCGGCCGTGACGGCTGCGCAGCGCGCGGCGGCGCGCAGACGCGCGCGGCGTGGCGCGCGGCCGCCGCCAGCGGCGGCGGCGGCGGCAGGGGGGGGCGGCCGCCGCGGCGGCCGCCGCCCATACCCACCACGCCCGCGGTCGGCCCTGCCGCCCCGCCCCGCCGGCGGCGCGCGCGCCCGCGGGCCGGCCGCCGGCGGGTGGCCGGCGGCGTCCCCCCCGCGGCGACGCCGCCCCAGACGGCGGCGGCCGCCGCGGCGGTGGGCGCACGCCACTGGCGGCGGCCGCGGTGGCGGCCGAGGCCGCCCTCCCCCCCCCCCCCCCCCCCCGCGCCCCTCCCCAACGCGGTCCCCCCCACCCCCCCACGTGCAGCCGTCCGCCCCGCGCGCGTCTTTACCAGCGCCGCCACCGCCTGTGGCGGCGGTCACGACCCCAACCCCCCCGCACGCCCCACACCCCCCCCCCACCACCGAGGGACACGCAGCGACAGCAGCAGAGGGACACGCAGCGACAGCAGCACCCCGCCGCAGCCGCGGCCCACCCCAGAGCGGCGCACCTACGCACGCCGCCCTCCCCCCCACCCACCCAACGCCCCAGCGCCCCCCCCCCCCCCCCCCCCCCGGCGCCACAACGTCCACCGCCGCCGTCGCATCACCCAGGCCGGCCGCCCCCCACCGCCGCCGCCGCCGCTACCCCACCGCGCCACACCCAGCCGCGAGCGTCGCGAGCGCACCCGCCGCGGCGGCACACCCCTCCGCGTGGCCACCCCCCCCCCCCCCCCCCCAGCGTCCCCAGCCCGTCGCAGCCCACCCCCCACCCCGCCGCACGCGCGCCGTCCAGCCGCCATCCGCCGAGCCGCCGCCGCGGCACGCGCGTGGCAACGCTGGCAACGTCGGTTCCCCCCCCCCCCCCCCCCCCCCCCCTCCCAGACGCCCACACCGGCGCCCACCCCGGTCCACCACCTCCACAGCCGGCCGCCGCCCCCCCCCCCCGCTGCCCACCCCCCCAGCCCGCCAGCCGCCCTCACGCCTTGCCGCCGCCCGCCGCCGCGTCCCGCACCGCGGCCGCCGCGGCCGCCGCGGCTGGCCGCCCCGCCGCCACGCCGCCGCCCGTCCCGTCGGCGCCACGGGCGGCAGCCGCGGCGGCAGCGGCAGCCGCGTCCCCGTCAGCAGGCATGCGGAAAAACGGGGCCTGCTCGGCCGCGCCGCCGCCGCCGCCGCCGCCGCCACCGTCGGCGGCGCCGGCGCCGGCGGCACCGGCGGCGGCGCCCTCCCCCGCCTTGGGCGCCCACCGCACGTGGGAGCGGACAGAGACGCCAAAGTGGACGACGCTCGCGACGCCAACGACGGCGACCGCGGCGGCGGCGAGCGAAAAGGCGCGCTGCGCGAGCGTCAGCGACCGCTCCATGGGGAAAAAACGGCGCCGCCGGTGGGGCGCGCCGGCGCGCGCCGGGGGGGGGGGGGGGGGGGCGGCGGGGGGGGGAGAAGGGGACCAGGGGGGGGGAAGCGCGTCGACAGGCGGTTGGGGGTGGGCGGAAAGGGAAGGAAAGGGAAGCAGGTGGGGGGGAGAATGGGGACGGGCCAACGCGGGAGGGGGGGGGGGGGGGGGCACACCGGGCGGGAGGGGTGTGGTGGCGGGCGCGGCGGACGCGGTCGCCGGCGGGGGGGGGGGTGGGGCGGGCGGCTGGCGATGCGCGGGCGGCCGCACTCCAACACCCACCGCGTCGACGCGCCGACGCGCCGCGCGCGGCGCACCACCGTCGCCCCGCTGGACAAGTCCCCCGTCCAATCCACCCAGCAATGGACTTGGCCTGCGCTCCCCGCGTCGGGGGCCACCCCCCGCCCGGTGGCCAATCCGGTCGCGTCGTCTGTACCGGCGGCGGCCGCGCCTCGCCGCGCGTCGGCGCGTGGAACGCCCCGCCGCGGCCGCGTCGGCCCGTCCACCCCCGCCGCTCGCCACGCGTCTCCCCCTGCTCCCCGCTCATCCCGCGCCCGCCGCGCCACTGCCCGCCGCCGCGGCCAGCCGCCGCCGCCGCCACCGCCGCCGCCGCCGCCGCCGCCGCCGCCACCACCGCCGCCGTCGCCGCCGCCGCCGCCGCGACCACCGCGGCGGCGTGTCCCCCCCCCTGGCGGGCGCACCCCCGCCGGCAGCGCCGTCGCGGCCGACGACCCCCCCCCCCACCGCGGCGGCGGCGACCACGCCACGCCCCGCCGCCGCCGCCGCCGCCGCCCGTCTGCGACGGCGGGCGCGCGGCGCGGGCGTCCCTCCCCCCCCCCCCCCCCGCCCGCCGCGGGCACCCCCGCGGTGGGCGCTCCCGCCCCCCCCCCCTCCTCGCGCCCCCCCCCTGTCCCCCCCCCCTCCCCCCCCTTGCTGCGTGCTGCGCCGCCCGCTGTTTTTTTTTTTTTTTTTGGGCCGGCTGCCGCCCACGCCGCCCGCCATGCTCCTCCGCGCGTTTGACCCGCACGCCGGGCGGCCGCCGCCGCCGCCGCCGCCACCGCCGTCGGCGGCGGGTGGTGGTCGCGGCGGCCGCGGCGGCGTGGCCGCCGCCGCTGCTGGGCGCCGCCGTGCCACGGGGAGTGACCGCCGTGGCGGCGGTGGCAGCGGCAGCGGCAGCGGCAGTGGCAGCGGCAGCGGCAGTGGCAGCGGCAGTGGCAGTGGCAGTGGCAGTGGCAGTGGCGGTGGCGGTGGCAGTGGCAGTGGCGGCGACGCCGACGCCGACGGCGGCCCTGTGGCAACGTCGGCGACGGCGACGGCGGCGGCGGCGGCGGGCGCCGCCCCCCCGGCCCGCCGGCGGCCGCGGGTGCCCGCCATCCGCGTCCCCCCCCCGCCATCTGCCGCGGCGGCGGCCGCCGCCTCCGCCTCCCGTCGCGGGCGGCTAGGGCGCGCCGCCGCCCCACCGCCCGCGCCGCCACCCGACGGCGCCACCGCCGCCGCCGCCGCCGCCGCCGCCGCCGCCGTCGCCGCCCGTGCCGCAGGCGGCGGGGCGCCCCTCACCCCCCCCCCTCCCCCCCCCTCCCCCCCCTCCGCCCGTACCCCACCTCCCCCCCGAGCTGTGGGGCACCATCCTCGCCGCGGCGCCGTCCGCCGCGTCCGCCGCGGCGGTCGCGGCCACGTGCCGCGGCCTCGCCGCCGAGGTCCGCGGCCCGGCCGGGTCGCGCCTCCACGCGGCGCTGTGGGCGGCCGCCGCCGGCCGCGGGGGGGACCCCGCCGCCGCCGCGGCGCGCCCCGCCACCGCCACCGCCACCACCACCACCACCGCCACCGCCACCGCCGCCGCCACCGCCACCACCACCACCACCACCCTCGACGCGCGCGTCGCGGCGGCGGCGGCCGCCGTCGCCGCCACGCCCGCCTCGTTTGTCGCCGCGACGGTAGGGGGTGGCTGGCGTGACGACGTGGCCGTCGCGGCGCGGCTGCGTGGCGCGGGCCCGCCCCCCCCGCCGCCGACGCGCCTCTTTGGCGGCACCCGCGGTGGCGGCGGTGGCCCCGCGGCGGCGACGGCGGCGGCGACGGCGGCGACGGCGGCGGCGGCGGCGGCGGCGGCGGCGGCAGACGCCCCGCCCGGCCGCCGCCGCCGCCGCTGGCGTGGCCGGCCCGTGTGCACGCCGGCCGCCGGCGCGGGGGGCGTGTGGGTGGGCACCCCCGGCGCGCCCGCGACCGCCGCCGCCGCGCGGCTCGGCCCCGTCGCGGATGTGGTGGCGTTTGCGGGGGGGGGGGTGCTCGCCGCGGCGGCGGCGGGGGTGGCGTGGGCGGCGCCCGACGGGGGGGTGGCGGTCCTCGGGGGGGCGGGGGGGGGGGCGCCGGGGGGGGGGGGGGGCGTGGGGGGGGTGACCCGCTGGGCGGGCGTGGGGGGGGGGGGGGGGGGGTCGTGGGGGGGGTGACCGTCGACCGCCGGCTGGTGCTCGTTGACGTGGGGGGGGTCGCGTGGGAGCGGGGGGTGGGGGGGGGGGGGGGGGCGGCGGCGCCACCCCACGCACCCGCCACCACGCCCGCCGCCGCCGCCGCCGCCGCCGCCGCCGCCGCCGCGGCCACCGCCGCCGACGCCACCGCCGACTCCTTGACGGCGGCGCGTCGGCCGTCGGCCGCGGCGGTCGCGGCGGGCAGCCGCCGGCTGCCGCCGCGGTCGCCCGCCGCGGCGGCCGCGGCGGCCGCCGCCGCCGCCTCTGCCTCCCGCCGCCGCGGCCGCGGCCTGGCGGGTGCAACGGCCGGCGGCGGCCGGCGGCCGCCGCTGCTGCCGCCGCCGCCGTCGCGGCCGCCGTTTGTGTGGCGGGTGCTGGCGAGCCTCGACGGCCTCCCGGGCGACGTGACGGCGCTGCTGATGGCCACGCACCCGGCGGTCGCGGGGGGGCGGGGGGGGTGGGAGGCGCGGGGGGGGCGGCCGCCGCCACCCCGCGGGCGCGGGGGGGGGGGACGCCACGCGGGGGGGGTGGACGCTGCCGCTGCCCGCGGGCTGTGGGGTGCCCGACGATGGGGCCGCCGACGCGGCGACCAGGCGGCGCGCCGCCCCCCCCCCACCCCCCTACGCGCGGGTGCTCATTGCGGGCACATCCGCCGGCGCGGTCGTGGTGGCGTCGGCCGACGCGGCGGAGCCCGCCCGCCGGTGGCACCTCCGGGACGCGGTGGACGTGCTCGCCGTCGGCGGCGCCGACGGCGGGGTGCTCCTCGCCGCCACCGCGCAGCCGCCGCTGACGGCGGCGCTCTTCCACCTCCGCACCGGCCGCGTCGGCGCGCGGGTGAGCCTCGGCTCGCCGACCTGGGGGGGGGTGCCGTCCGTGGGGGGGCCGTCGGCCTGCCGGGGGGGCGGTTTTTGGTCGTCGGGGGGGGGGGGGGGGGGTGCTGGTTGATGGGGGACGGGGAAGGTCGTGGCGGTGCTCCGGCCGGGGGGGGGGGGGGGGGGGATGACGTTGGCGTGGACGCCGCCGCGGATGCGGCCGCCGCGGGTGTGGCTGCCGTGCCGGTGGGGGGGGGTGCCGCCGCCGCGGGGGGGGACGCCGCCGCCGCCGCCGCCGCCGCCGCCGCCGCCGCCGCTGCCGCCGCCGCCGCCTCCCCCCCCCGCCGCCGCGGCCGCCCGCCGGCGGCGCGACGCACCTGGTGCTCTTGCCCGGCGGCGGCGGCGCGCTCGGCACGGGCCCGGCGGGCGCCACGCTCTTCCGCCCGGCTGGCCGTGGCGGCGGCGTCGGCGGCGGCGGCGGCGGCGGCGGCGGCGGCGGCGGCGGCGGCGGCGGCGGTGGCGGCGGCGGCGGCGTTGGGGCTGGCGGGTGGACCGCCGTCGCCGCGCGGGGCCTGGACGCCGTTGCCGCGACGGGGCTGGCCGCCGCGGCGGATGGGCGGGTGGTGGTCGTCGCGTCGGGCGCCGGGCCGTCGGCGTTTCGGCGTGCCGCGGCGGTCGACGGGGACCCGCCGCCGCCGCCGCCGCCGGGGGCTGCCGCCGCCGCCGCCGCCGCCGCCGCCGCCGCCGCCGCCGTGGACGGCACCGCCGCCGCTGCCGGTGGCGGCGGTGGCGGCAGCGGCGGTGGCGGGGGGGACCCGCCGGGGCGGCTGCAGCTGTGGGACGCCGCGGCCGGCCGCGTGACGCGGGCGGCGGCGCTCCGCGGCGGGGTGGACCGGCTGAGCGTCGCGGGGGGGGTGGTTGCCGCGGTGGTCCGCCCGACGGCGGGCGCGGGGGAGGCGTGGGTGTGGCGCGTCGCGTGAGCCGCGGCGGGGGGGGCAGGCGCGTGCGGCGGCGAGGGGGTGGGGTGGTGGGGGAAGTCGGAGGGGCGGCGGGTGGTAGTCAGAACGTGGCCGCTAACGATAGGGACCTCGGTGCGCTGGGCCGCGGATGCTGCCCGGGGAGTCATCGTGTTTTTTTTGTTGTTGTTGTTGTGTGGGCACGTCCCTCACTTGGGGCGACGTGGGTGGAAGGGTGACCACCATTACCACGGCGGGCGCGTGCCGCCGTCCGCCGGCTGTGCCACCACTACGGCGGGCGGGCGGTGGAGGCGACGGCGGCGGCGGCGGCGGCGGCGGTGGCGGCAGTGGCGGCCGTGTTCACTGCCTCGCGGGTGCGGGCGGTCGCTGCACAGGGTACAATGAGAACGTGTGGGCGCCGCCGGACGTTCCGGTGGCACTGAGAACCGTTTGGAAGCGGCTGGCATGAAGGACCCGCCGGTGTGTGGTACATGGACGAGGTGATGTGGTTCTTGTGTTTCTCAACGACAGTGGGGCACCATGATGCCCTCTCTTTGCGCCGCCGCCCCGCCCACCGCCCTCTGCTCGGTACGTGCGTCGGATCGTGCTGCCGCGTGCTACCACGCCGCCGAGCAGCCGCTGCCTTTCATACTCTGTCTATCGTCCCGTCCCAACGTCCGAGCGCACGTCCGACGGCGGTGGGTCGGAGCCGTGCCGGCGGCGGCGGCGGGTCGGCGCCGTCCGACAGGTGCTTCGTGTACCACAGATCGCTCGAGCCTCTGGTGAAAACCGGTATTTTGACGCACACAATTCCGGTTTTTTGGCCCCGTGGCACGACACGCCTTCCACCTCGATCGGATGGACCGCCTGGCCTTCCACCACCCCCCCCCCCCCCCGCCCACCACGGCCCTCACCTTCCGCTGCCACCACACCGCGTCCTCTTCGTACCCCCCCACTTCATCGCCAAGACACCGACCCCTCCCTTCCCGCCCTCCCTGTTGAGGCACCAACCAGTCCTACAACTTCCCTCTTCCCTCGCTGCCACCCATCCCCACCCTTTCCCCTTTGTATGTCCACCCCCCGGCGGGTGTCGACGGCGGGCTCCTCGCCGCCCGCCTCCCCCTGCCGCCCCCCACCCGCCGCGATGCAGCGGGTCGCCGCGTTTGCGGCCGCCGGCGGCTGGTCCGGCCTCGGCACCCGCCGGGCGTCGCTCTTTGGCCGCCGTGCCGCCGCCGCCGCCGCCGCCGCCGCCGCCGCCGCCGCCACCGCGCCGGCCGCGCCGGTGCTCGCGCCCCGCCGGTGGGTGGCCACCGCCGCGGGTCCGTCGGCGGGGGCGGCGGCGGCGGGGTCGTCCCCCCCACCGGGGGGTGCCCCCCCCCCCCCCGCGTCGACGGTGGTCGGCGGGGTCCCCCCCCCGGCGGGCGGCTCCCCCCCCCCCCCCCCGCGTCGACCGCCGCGACGGGCGCGTCGCCGTGGGCGCCCCTCCCGCCCGCCCTCCACCCCCGCATCGCGGTCGTGGGCGGTGGCTTTGGCGGCCTGTACACGGCGCTCAAGCTGGCGTCCCTGCCCTGGTCCCGCCTCCAGCGGCCGACCATTACGCTCATTGACGCGTCGCCGCGGTTTGTCTTCCTGCCCATGCTGTACGAGGCCGCCGTCGGCACCGCCGCGGGGTGGGAGGTGGCCCCGCGCTACGCAGACCTGCTCGCGGACGAGCCGCTCATCAGCCACCTGCAGGCGACGGCGACGGCGGTGGACGCGGCCGCGGGGACGGTGACGGTCGTGCCGGCCGGGGGGGTGGGCGCGCCCGTCGCGCTGCCGTACGACCGGCTGGTCGTGGCGGTCGGCGGCCGGCCGACACGGCCCGACATCCCGGGGCTGGAGGAGCACGGCCTGCCGCTGCACTCGTACGAGGCGGCCATGGCGGTGAAGCGGGCGCTGGTGTCGGCCGTCGCGGCGGGCCGGCGGCGGCGGGTGCCCGCCGCGGTGGTTGTTGTTGGCGGCGGCTACTCGGGGGTGGAGATGGCGTCGACGGTTGCCGACCGCTACGGCACCGACGTGACGGTGTCGCTCGTGACGACGGGCGACGGCATCATGCCGGCCGCCGCCGAGGCGTCACGGTCGGCGGGCGCCGCCGCGCTCACCGCCAGCGGGGTGACGCTTGTGCCCCGCACGCGGGTGTCGGCGCTCACCGACGAGACGGTCACGCTCGTTCCCGCGTCGGACGCGGGCGGCGCCGAGGTCGTCGCCCCCGCCGACGTGGTCATCTGGACCGCCGGCGCGGTGCCGGCAACGGCGGGCGTGCCCGGCGTGTCTGGCGGCGACCCACTGGTCGGCGGCAAGGTCGCTGTCGACGAGTGCCTCCGCGTGCCCGGCGCGGCGGGCGTCTACGCGCTCGGCGACGCGGCGGCGACGGCCGGCGGCGACGCGCCGACCGCCGCCGCGGCGGTGCAGCAGGCCGAGGTGGCGGGCTGGAACGTGTGGGCGGGCCTGACGGGCCAGGCGCCGCTCGCGTACGCGCAGGTGTACCTGGGCGAGATGCTCACGCTGGGGGGGGGGGCCGCGTCGGTCGCGACGCCGTTTGGGGTGAGCCTGGACGGGGCGCCCGCCGCGGCGGTGCGGCGGGCGGCGTACCTGGCGCGCATGCCGACGGCCGCACACCGGCGGCGGGTGGCGGCGAGCTGGGGGAGCGCGGCGCTGCTGGCGGCGGTGCAGGGCCTGACGGGGTGGGGGGAGGCGGCGGCGGATGGGGGGCGGCGGGACTCGGTGGCGCCGGTGGAGTAGGCGGTAGCGCGTCGGTGGATGGGGAGCGGGGGGGGAGGGGGGGTCGGCTGGCGGGCGCGCCGACGGGAGAGTGCACTGACGGTGTGGTGCGTGTACACCTACACGACGCGGTATCTATGGCGCGCTGCGGGTAGCGCGTAGCGGTGGCGGCCGCGCAAGCGGCCGCCCGCGATGGCGTGCGCCCACGTTTGCTGCCGGTGTCCATCCCGGTCCGCACGCCGCGGCGGCGTCCCACCGGCGCCTTGTGGAGGGAGCGTGGCTGACGGGAGGCAGCCGCGGCGCGGTCGCGTCACCCCCGCAGCCCCCCCCCTAGACCGCGTGCACCCCGCAGGGGGCGCGCCGCATCGCCGCCCCCACGCCGCGCGCCGTCCCGTCGCGGCGCACCGCCGCGCGGCCACCCGCGGGCCACCCGCCCACGCGCGCACGCGCCGCCGCCGCCGCCGTCGCCGCCGCCGCCACCGCCGCCACACCCGGCGTCGCGCCCCGCCGTGGCGCACGCGATACCGCGGGGGGCGGCCGCGGCGGTCGGCGCCAACCGCGCCGCTTCCCCCCCCCCCCCCCCTTCCCCCACCCACCCCACCCCCCTCAGTCGGTCGCCCACATCCCCGCCGCCACCGCCGCCGGGACGGCCAAGTTGTCCGCCCCCCCCCCCACGGCTGCTTCGGCCAGCGCGGCGACCCCCCCCAGGACCAGCGAGCGCACCCCCCCCCCCCCCAAGCCGCCGCCAAACACCCCCCCCGCCACCCCCGGCCGCCCCCCCCCCCCCCCCCCACCGGCGCCCCCCCCCGCGCGCCGACCGTCGCGAGCACCCCCCCGACCACCCCCGCCGTCACCGCCGCCATGGCCGCGCAGCCCGCGGGGGTCTTGTCACCCAACAGGCGCGCCGTCACGCTGCCAGGCGCGCCGCGGACGCCACACGCGCGGCCAACGATGGCGGCGGCGGCGTCGCCGAGCGCCAGTGCCAGCGTTGCCGCCGCGGCAATGTCGGGCCGGTGGTGGCCGGGGGGGGGGGGAACGGCCCGCCGCCGCCGCCGGGGGGGTGGTACGTCGCGGCGACGACGGCGAGGTTGGCGGCGGCAAAGTAGACAATGCCGGGCGCGTCGCCGGGGTGGGTAAAGGGGGCCGCCACCGCCGCCGCGACGCGCGTCAGCGGCGCGCCGCCGCCGTCGCTGCCGCCACGGCCGTCGCCGTCGCCGTCGCCGTCGCTGTCGCCGTCGCCATCCGCGCTGCGGTCGTCGACGCCGCCCGCGACGGCGCTGTCGGCAGACCCGGGGTGGGCGGACGCGCCGCCCGCCGCCGCAGCGGCGGCCGCGCCGCCCATAGGGGTGGCGGCCGCCGCGGTGCGGCGGCGGCGGCGGCGGCGGCGGCGCCCCCCCCCCCCCCCCCAGTGGTACGCGCCGTAGAGGGCGGTGTTGAGTGCGAGCGTGCCGCCGAGGAGGCCGACCGCGAGCGCCCGCGACGCGCCGAGGCCCATGACCACCGACGGGGACACGCCCGCGGCAACGTGCACGGCCTTGCGCACCGCCGCGGCGGGGAGGGCGCCCGAGCGGCGCAGCCGCCGCGCGGCGGTGAGCGTGGCGGCGAGGAGCGTGAGGTAGAGGGCGCCAATGGGCCCGTCGCGGCCGCCCATGGTGGGGGGGGGGGAGCACCGGGGACGGAGGGGGGGGGGGAGGAGGGGGGGGGCGGCGTCGGCGCGCGGCGCAGGCAGAGCGGTGGAAATGAGATGGGGATGAGGGGGGGGGGGTGGGGGGGGGGGGGGGGGGGAGATGGGTAGCAAGAGCGCAACACAGCAGAGGCGAGAGGGGGGGGGGTTGCGGCGCTGTCCACCGACAGGGTGCCACGACGGCCGCCTGTCGAAGGAGTGGGGACAGTCGCTCGCTGGACACCCCCAC
Organism: Pyropia haitanensis; assembly: GCA_008729055.1. Lineage (NCBI taxonomy): Eukaryota > Rhodophyta > Bangiophyceae > Bangiales > Bangiaceae > Pyropia > Pyropia haitanensis. The sequence goes on along the minus strand of SDUX01000006.1, from coordinate 1,469,733 downwards.
AAACAGAGCGCGGTCAACAGGTCAGAACAGACGCATCTTATTGGCAGGGATCCAAGCCGCATGAGCGCGGAACGGCGCCCAAGAGTCAGAGAGACACGAACAGGCACGTCGGGCCAGACTCTGTCGTCGTTGACGTGTCACCCACCATCGCCAGCACGAACGAGCTGCTCTCTTTGCAACATGCTTTCTTCTGTGTCACTTCCCTCTGTGCTTATGGATCTCCACCGAGCTCCCATCCAGTGCCTAAACACTGAGGGGCGTTGGGCACCACGTCGGAATGTTGCAACACGCGGACAACCGCCCTGCCCGTGCTTTCTGATCGTTCGTCTTCCACACAACTAGAAGGACACACAACTCATAAAACTAGAAAAACACACAGCCCTGTATCTGGGCGGCGCGCCGACCAAGAGGGAAGCACAACACCTCGCGGAACCTGGCAGGGATGGCTACCAAGCAATTCCCTCGGGGTCGACGCCTGCCTCTGGGAAGTCGCGGCCGCCGTCAGCACCGTCGCGCGCACCCGACGTGCGCCGAGCCCAGCGCCCTCTGCCCGTGGTGCTCGAGCACTCCCCGTCTCTGGACGAGGCGACGTGCCGCCTCCAGTTGGGCCGTTGCACCATCGATCGCCCTCCTCTTCGCCACCACCGCGCATCCCGTCCTGCGCTCAGCGTGAGAGAACCCGCGAGCGGTTCATGAAGCGTGTGTATCAGCGCACCCATTGCATCCGCGTGCGGAGTCCCCCCCATCGGCCTCTTGCTTCCCCCCGTTGGTCTGCCTCCCCGCTGTAGCCGGTCTACCACGCTGGCGTTCGACGTGGACTCCTCCCCCACGGCCACCTCTGCCGTGACCCACCCTCTGCCCCTCTGGCTCTGCGGAACAGACCGGCCCAGTCTCCCCGGAACGAGCCGTGTACAGTACAATAGCAGGATTCAAAGTGGGCTGGGGAGGAGTTGCGCTGCGCCCTGTGGCCAGCTCCCCCAGCGCCGCAGGTTTGGGCAGACTACTTTGGATGGGGAGTCCGCAGGGTCCAGAAGGCTCCATGCCTCATCAAACGGGCCCAGTCACATCCCTCTGGATTGATCCGCGGGAAAGCATCGTCTCAGATCCAATCAACAACCAGAGGTTGGCAACGAGTCACTCCCAGATTTTTTCCCCCGAGATACTTTATTTCAACCATTGCGTGGTTTGACGTTGGGGTCCGCAGCAGGGCGCAAGTTCCCCTCAGATTGCCCCACTCTTGTGTGGTGGAGACGGCTCCACACCCGCGGGATCGAAGCATCTCGTGGACACGCGCATGCAGATGTGGCCCAGCCTCACAACTGACAACTTTTTTGGTCGGACAACGCGCTGCCCACTCTCCCCGCCGCGGGCACGCAAAATCCCGCACCACGCCGCGGCGGTCAGATCTCGGTCGCGCGCCCGTTCGAGTGGCCGCCAGGACCCTCACGCACACCCAGTGTCTCGGCCGCGGCCGCACGTCCCCCCCCGCGCGGGGAGGTGCAGCGGCCGCCGTGCCGTGACCGTGGCCGCGCCCGCTGTGCGGAACGACACACGCAACGGCCAGCTCGTGGCCGTTGCCTTGGCCACGGCGCGCGCACCCGGGCCCGCCGTGCCCCCCCACCGCGTGGCCTGGTCGCGCGCACCCGGCCTGCCTGTTTTTTCCGCCTCGGTGGCCGCCTGACCTCCGCAGTGATGGCGGCGGCGCAGTGACAGTGTGCGCCTGGACCGCGGCCGAGGTGCTGGGCACAGAGCCGAGACGACACCGACGCCGCGCCTCCTCTTCGCCCGCCGTGTGCTTGTCTTTTTTCGTCTACGCCGCGGCGGCAGGTGGCGCGTGCCACCGCTCAACCGTCAATCTGGCTGGCCCTGCTGCATCGAGCTGGACACTGGCCGCGGGGGGCCGCGTTTGTGTGGCTGATGCGTTTTTGATTCGGGTGGACCGAGGCGGCGGAGCGGCGCGCGTGAGAAGGGGGGTGCGGCCAGAGCGGCCGCGGGCTCAAAGCGACGGTTTTGTTCCGAGCCCCCCGGCACCCGCCTGCAAGCAAGCCATGGAAGGGGAAGCCGTGGGCGTACGTCGGTCTGCTCTAGGCGCTGTATGACAGTTGCCCCACTGCCGAGCAGCTGGTGGCCCCCCCCCCACGCCGGCCCCGCGGGCTGGGACCCGACGCCTCGTCTGCCGCCAATACCACTGGCCCATCCTCCCCGCCGTGTGGGCCGGGAAAACCCGCCGACGGGCCCCCCCGGTGCTGGCAGATCTGCAAGTGTCGGCGGCCGTGCGGGCCTTGCGCGGTCGCGGCCGCCACGGCCGCCCGTCGTGGAGACCCGGCCGCGGCCCCCCTCCCGGCCGCGCGGCCGCGCCGTGGCGGCCGCCTGCCCGACGCGCCCGCTCTCCGCGGCGGTGGCCCACCTGTCGCGCCGAGGGCCTCTCGTTGGCGGCTACGTCTGGGCAGCGTCTGGTTTGCCCGCGGAACAAGGGACGAGGGGCGGGAGGCCGGCCACCCTGGCCTACTGTACTGTGTTCAGCTCAGGAGGAGGGGGGTGGGGGTTTCGGGGGGGGGGGGGTGCTCGCCACAGCTGTCGACGAGAGACACGACGAGGAGGGGGGCACTCTGCCGATCGCCGTCGCCCATCCGTTGTACGCGCCCCCAAGTGTCTCGTGTGTGCGCCGCATCGACAAAAGCCCGTGTGGGTGGCTCGGCGTCTTGCAAAGGCCGGCCGCGGCCGGGGGGGACCGGCAGACAGGCGGGAGGGCTGTGTCTGTCGACGCGGCGAAAAGCGCTGCCGTCGAGCTCCGCCCCCGCCGCCTTCCGCCCCTCCACCCCTCCCGCTTTGGACGGGCGCGCTGCCCCGGCGGGGACCGCAGGTGGGAGAATTGCCGGCTGTGGATCTCTCAACCGCCCCCGGTTAGCCCGATCGGTGGCCAATGAGCGGTCGCGGTCCCAGGGTAGGGCTCTGCCGGGGATACACAGCCTATCTGGCGGCGAGGGCGTACGAAACCCTTGGCACCGTCGACGCCGCCACCACCCTCCCCCACGACCTGTCTGAGGGGGGGGGGGGGGGTGCGGGGTGGGGAGCGTTGACGGTCGCTGCCGCAACCCCCTTCCCCACCAAAAGGGCACACCGACGTGAACGCCCACGACACCCTGGCACTCGCCCCCCGCACCAGCACCGGTGGACGATGAAGTCTATCTGGAAGTACCACCCGTGCCGTGCCAGGGTCCTCTGGGGGGGTTCCCGGCCGGGCCCGGCCAGTCGAATCGGGCCGCCGCCGCCTCAGCCACCCGCCGCCGTCGGCGGGCGGGGCCCGCCCGAGACACCCACCCCCCCCCCTGGGCGGTGTCTGTGACGGGTGTAGCGCGGATGCGGGGTGCCGGCGGAGGGGGGTTTTGCGGGGGGGGGGGGGGTCCACGACGCCGACGAGCGGCGCGTGGCCACAGGCGGGCCCGCTGACCTCCCCCCCCCTCTCTGGGCCCCGCGGAGAGACCGAGACGGCCTGGCCGAGCGCCGCGGCGCCCTGTCCCCACCGTCAGCCACCAGTGGCCGTGGCGTGGCCAACGGGGCCCCGACCGGCGGGCCCGCGGCGGCGGCGCGCCCCTCGCGACCGAACAGGCAAGGGGGCGGGGGGGGGGGGGGGGAGCGTGCGGGCCGCGGCCGCCCCTCGTCGGCGTGCGTCCAGCTGCAGACCAACGGCGTCGAGTGCGCCGATCACCCGTGGCATAACCCCCCCCCCCCCCAAACGCCACTCCTGACGCCCCCCCCTCACGACCAGCCCGGCCACAGCCCTCCCCCACCCCCTCCCATCATCGGTTGAGCTGACCCCCGTCGGCCGCTATCGCCGGCACCACCTCCCCCCCCCCCACCCCCACCCCCACCCCCACCCCCACCCCCCCGCTCGTCCTCTCCCCCCCCCCCCGTGGTTGATATAGAAACACTTCACGCCGGTGCGTCGGCACAGGGAACCCTGTAGCTCCGTGCCGTGCGCACACGATACCTCGGCGCGGCGGGGGTGTGGGGCAGGGGGGACCCGCGGCCACGCCCCGCTTACGGGGATTTTTATCTCCGTCGGTCGGTCGGCGCGGCGCGGGGGGTTGGGGGTGGTTGCTGAGGTGTGGCGGTGCGGGCGCGTGCGCGCAAGGACCATTGCCCGTCTCCCCCGCGGCGTCCGCTGTTCTTTTTCCGTGTGCCTGCGCGCGCACTCGACATCTCTTTTTACCCCCCCACACCCCCCCCTCTTCACCCCTGTCGCGGCCGGGCGCCGCTCTCCCACCTCCGCCCCCGCGCACGCTTCGCACCGCCAACGCCGCGTCGGCCGTTATTCCGCCGGCACCTCGGCATATCTCGGCTGCCACCGCCGGTCCCACCGACGCGACGTGCCGTGTCCGCTACGCCGTGCTGGCGCTCCCGTTCCCGTCCTCGACCGGTCGATCCGCGGTCGACGTTGTCCGCGGCCGTCCGTCCCCGTCGGCATCGCGCCCCGCTTGGCGGTTGTCGCCGCCGCCGCCGACGCGGTGGTGGCTGTGTGGCGGCGCCCCCCACGGACGACGGGTCGCCCCCCCCCGGCGGCCGCCGCCCCGCCCGCGGCCCCCCCTCCTCCCGTTTCCGGCCTCGTCCGCCTCGTTGGGTCCGTCACGGCGGCCACGATGCCTCGCGTCGGGTGCCCGCCGCCGGGTCCCGCGTCGCCCCTGTCGGTCCTCCCCACCCCGCCGGCGTGCGCGGCGCTTAGCGTCGGCGACAACGGCGTCGGCGCGTGTGGCGGCGTCGGCGGCGGCGGCGTCGACGGCAGCGGCAGCGGCAGCGGCAGCGGCGGCTGCGGCAGCGGCGGCAGCGGCAGCGGCAGCAGCGGCGGCGGCGGCGCGCCCGCGACGACGACGACGACGACCACGGCGGGCGCGGCGGCGGCGGCGCGGCTGCCCGCCGCGCTGGACCTCTCCTACGACGCGGTGATTGAGGAGCAGCACCGGCGGATTGCGGCGCTGGAGGCGGCGCTCCTCACCGAGTCGGTCCGCGCCGACGCGCTGGCACGGCGGCTCGGTCCGGCCGCCGCCGCCGCCGCCGCCGCGGCCGCCGCCGCGTCAATGGGTGGCGGCGGCCTCGGCGGCCGCCACGTGCCCGTCTCGGCGGCGGTCGCCGCCACGGGAGGGGGTGACGGTGGCGCCCTTGGCGTGCCGCCGTCACGGGCGGGTGGGGTGCTCCCAGCCGGCGCGGCGGTCGGGCCGGCGGGCGTCGGTGCGGGGCTGCCGCCCGTCGCGGGCGGCGCGCCATCGTCGACGTGTGGGAGCTCCCGCACCAGCGACGGGCTGGCGGGTGGCCACAGTGGCAGCGGCAGCGGCGGCGGCGGTGGCGGCGGCGGCGGCGCTGGGGGTGCCGCCGGCGCCGGCAAGACCCGCTACTGGTCCGAGTCGGAGCACGCCGCCTTCCTCCGCGGCGTCGCCCTGTGTGGCCCCAAAAATTACGCGCGCATCGCGGCGGTCGTCAAGACCCGCAACGCCAAGCAGGTGCGCACGCACGCGCAAAAGTTTGCGATCAAGCTCCACCGCGACGCGCGGCGGGGGGTGGGGCGGCCCGCGCAGGGGGGGGGGGGGAGCGGCCGGCCGCGGCGGGGTCGTCCGCCGCCGCCGCCGCCGCCGCCGCCGCCGCCGCCGCCACCGCCGCCGCGTCGGCGTCGACGGCGGCGGCGGCCGCGCCGGGCGGGCGGCGGGTAAAGACCGCAACGTCGGGGTGTGGCTCGCCGCCGCCGCCGCTGTCGGTGGTGGCCGCGGCGGCCGCGGCGGCGGCCGCGGCCGCCGCGTCGTCGGCAACGCCGGCAACGACAATGACGGCGGCGGCGGCGGGCGCCGCCGGCGCACGCACCGTCACGAGCGGCGTGTCTGCCGCCGACGCGGCGGCGGCGCTGTCGCGGGCGGCGGCGGCGGCCACGGCCGCGGCGGCGGCGCCGCTGCCGCCGCCGCCGCCGCCGCCGCCGCCGCCGCCGTCGGCGCCGGTGGGCGTGCCCGTCCCGCTGCCGCTGCCCGTCGTGCCCGGCTCGACGCCGGCCTCGCCGCCGGCTTTTCCGCCCGTCGGCTCGCCGGTCACGCCCGCGCTGGCGCCGACGGGCTCGTCGGCGGCGGCAGCGGCGGCGGCGGCCGCCGCCGCCGCGGCGGGCGTGGACTTTTTGTGTGCCGACCCGACCGCGTCGTGCGCGTCCATCTCGCTGTCGTCGCTGTATGGGGGCTCGCCGCCCAAGGCGGACGCCGCCGCCGCCGCCGCCGCCGCCGCGGCGGCCGCGCCGACGGTGACCACGGGCGGCGGCGCCGAGTCGGGCGGCCGCGCCAAGACGGCGGGCCCGTCGCCGGCGCTGCTGCCGCTGCCAGCGTCGTCGTCGGCGGTGGCCGCGGACGGCGCCGCCGACGGGTGGATGCTCCCGTTTGACGATGCCGCGACGGCCGTGCCCGACACGGTGCTCGAAGGGATGGAGGCCGCCGCCGCGGCGGCGGTATCGTCCATGGAAGGCCCCGGCGGCGGCGGCGTGGACGACGTGGCGCTGCCGTCCATGTTTGACGAGGACATTGACCACCTGTACCGGGTGCCCGAGGTGGACATGATGTTTAGCGCCATGGGGGGGGGGCACCCCAAGAGCGAGCTCGTCGACGTGGCGCTCATGGCCGAGGGCTTGTAACGCCCCGCCGCCGGGTCACGCCCGCGACGGCCCGCCCCGTGCCGTTGGCCCCGTGTCGCCCGCGTCGCTACCAACCCCCGGTCTTCCGTCGTGCCCCACCCCCCCCACCCCCCCCCCCCGGCTTCCAAAGCCTGTTGCCCGAGTCGCCCCGCGCCGCCCGCCCCGGATCGCCTCTGGCGGCTGGGCCGCGCGCCCAAGTTTTTTCTTCCCTGCCTGCTGCTGCCGTCGGCCCGTAATATGGGGGGCCCGTTCCCCCCGGGGGGTCTCCCCGGGGGGGGGGGGGGGGGTGGGGGAAGGGCATGGCTCCCCGCCGGTGGGAGTACCGGCGGGGTACCGCCCGTGTCCTCCTCCTCCTCCCCCCTCGCCGACCCCCCATGAGTTCTTCCTTCCCCCGTTTGTGTTGTTGTCTTGTGTTATTTGGGTTGCCTGTCGGGGGGCGGGGGGGGGGGCGGCTGCCCTGCATTGTGGCGCGCCCCCCCCCCCCCTCGTCCCCCCCCCCCCTCCCACCCGTGGGGGGACGGCGCGCCGCTTTGGCTTTTTGGCGCCGCCCCCCCGCCGTGCGGGTGGTTTTTTTTTTCTTTCTTCTTCCTTCGTCGTCGTCTCTCTTTGTTGGCTTGTGTTTGCGTTTTGCGTGTCCGCGACGCTGCGCGGTGGCGGCGGTGGCGTGCGCGCGGCCGCGGGGGTCGTCCCGCGGCCGCCGCCGACCGACCGCCGCGGCGTGGCTGCCACACACGGGGTGTGTGGCGGGGCGGGGGGGGGGGGGGAGGGGGGCGCCACGCGTGTCGGGGCGCCCTCCCCCCCTCCCCCCCCCTCTTTCTTCTAGTTTTTCCTTCCTCGTCTTGTGGGTGTGCGGGTGGGTTGTTGTTTGTCGTAACAAATGGCGCCGTCTCTTTTTTTTTCTTCTCGTTTCCCACGGGGTCGCGTGCTGGGCGGGGAGGGACGCGCGGCGTGCGCCGCCCACCCCGCCCTGCCCCTCCCCCCCTCCCGCGCCCCTCCCACCACAACCCGCCCGCGGCCGGCCGTCTGCGTGCCGCTGCTGGCCACCGCGTCTGCCGCCCGCACCCGCCGCGATGGGCGGCGGGCACGCGTGCCGACCCGCTACGGCGCTGCCGCCGCCGCCGTCGGGCAGCGCCACGGGGGGGGGGGGGGGTGGGCGCCCACCGCGGGCGTGGTGGGGCGGTGGCGACGGGGGCGGTTCCTCCCCCGCCCCCCCCCCCCCCCCCCCCCCCCGCCGCCACCGTGCTTCGCAGTTGACGCGTGGCTGGTCCCGCCTCGTCCTCTTGTACCGTAGAACCGGGTCGTGGCGGGATTGGTGGCGGTTGGTTGCCGTCGGTTGGGTGGAGGGGTTGGTTGGGGTGGGCGCTGGCGCGGCGGGGCGGCCGTCGACGGCGGCGACGGTGGGCACCGCCGGTTGTCCTGGCATGGGGATGTCACCCACCGGCCGGCCCAACAACCCGTCCCGCTAGCCCTGGCCCCTGCCCAGGCTCCACCCGCCCGCGGGTGCCGACGCGCCGTTTCCCCCGCCCACGGCGTCCTCAGCCACCGCCACCCCCCCCCAGCCACCCACCGCCCATCCCCAATCACCACGTGGCCAACCGCCAACGGCAACCACACGGCGGGCAGCCCGCCGCCGCCACCACCACCGCCACCCCCCCCGCCACCACCGCCACCACCGGCTACCGGCCACGCCACCGCCACCGCCAGTACCGCCCTTCCGCCCAAAAAAAAAACCACGGCGCCCGCCTCCCCACGCGGCGCCCACCGGCCTCCGAACCACCGCCAGGCACGTGCCGCCGCCACGGGCGGGGGTGCCGCCGCCGGTGGCGGCCACTGCCACCCCCCGCGCTCCCCCACGCGGATACTTCCGCACGTACCGCAGCAGCGAGTGCAGCGGCGGTGGCGGCGGCGGCGGCGGTGGCGGTGGCGGTGGCGGCGGCGGCGGCGGTAGCCACTGCAGCAGAGGGTGGCCGGCCACGGTGTACACGGCACAATGGCGACGACGGGAGGGCAGGGAGGAGGAGGAGGGGGCACAGGACGGACGGCGGCGGCGTCCCGCGCCCCGCACCCCCGCGCCATCCCGCTCTGCAGGCATGGACGGCGGCGGCGGTGGGGTGGTCACCGGCGGCGGCGGCGGACCCGCCCGCCCGCCCGACCGCCCACCCGCCCGCCCGCCCGCCCGCGACTGCCCTGTCCGTGCGCTTGTCGGGCCCACCTGCCCCCGTCCTGTTCAGATGGATACTGTATCCATTCAGAGCCTGTCCGTCACAGCGCTGGATTCCGCTGGCGCTCAGCTTCCCGGCCGCCCCAAGGGCACAAGAGCCCCCTCGTGCCGCGCCGGCCGGCCGCAGCAGCCACCGCTCCCTCAATCTGGTTTGGCCCAGCCTGAATCCCTCCCCCCCCCCTTGCCGCCGCCGGGCCGCCGTCCCGCTCACTCGAGCGCGTCCGGCAGGTAGATCCCTGCTGGTGGGCGAAACGACCCCCGCGGCTGCGACCGGGAGGAGGAGGCGGCGGAGCTGCGCCGCGCCTCCGCGTTGAAAAAGGGCAGGTCGCGCACGATGCCCACGAGCGTCCCCAACGCCTCGTCCTCCACCACCGGCACAGTCGGGATGGGCGAGTGGCCGTCGCCGCCACCACCGCCGCCACCGCCGTCGCCCCCACCGCCGCAGCCACCACCGCCGCCGCCACCGTCGCCTCCACCGCCCCGGCGCCCCATCCCCCAGTCGCTGCTCCCATCGCGAGGGAGGGCGCCACCGCCGCCGCCACCCCGACCCGCCGCGGGCAGCGCGGACGCCGACGACGGCGGCGGCGACGGGGACTGCGGCGCGGGGAGGCGCGGCGATGGGGAGCGCGGCGCCGCTGCGCCACCGTGAGCACCACCACCAACGCCTCCGACGCCGACAGCTGCGTCGGCCAAGCGCACGTCCGCAATGGCAGCCGCCGCGCGGCCGTCTGCTACAACAGCCGCCGGGCCATCCCCTATATCTCTCAACCCTGCTCCTGCGCCGTTGTTGTGACGCGAGTCAGGAGAAAGGGAGGTAGCACGCGGGATAGCTCGCTGTTGGTCACCACCACGAGTCTAGGGTGGGACTCGAAGAACTGCGTGGAGCGAAGGGCGCCAGCTCCGTCATCGGTCAGATGCTTGCTGGAGAAGCACACGAACAGCACTTGATCTCCGCCGGAGGTGGACGTGACACGCCTCTTTCGCGGCGACGACGGTGCACCACCTTCAACAGCTGCGATCGGCGTCGGCATGTGGAGGCGCTTTGCACCAGATGACACATCGTCATGCGCACCACGGGCTGAGCCAGCTCCGCCATCTAAGGCGCGTGTGCCAAAGCAGAAAAAAGAATACATATACGAGCTAAAACATGGCAAAAGAGTGACTACGGGTGCGGCTCAAGTCCAGAGACCACAGTCAGCGTTCGTGTCCGAGAGTACTGCATGCGAGAAGGCACGCCCAGGCGCGAAGAAGCGGCACCGCACCCACACAACCGCGCAGTGAGGTGGCGACACTCGCTCGGCAGCTGCAAGGACGTCTTCAACGCCTCCCACAGCAAAGGAGGAAGAATACCAAACGAAGAGCATGCATTCAACGACAAGCAGCAACCCTCAAGAACATACCAGCAGCCGAAGCAGCCGCTCCTCCGTCCGGGTCCTTATCCGCTTCCATGTGCTCGTCTACGCCAGCGCCGTGCACGGACGTTGCCGGCAGTGGCGGTGCACAGGGCGCGCGGGTGCGCGGGCTGCTCTATGTTTTCAAGCTGGATCCGACTCTGGTTTTCAGTGCGCTCCCGCAAAAGTAATGCGGGTGGATTGTTTTCATCTCTGGGGATTTCTGCGCGGGAGCCAGACGGATTCGTGTACTTATCTTTGATTTCATGATGGAGTCTTTTAATTGAAGAGTGAGAATGTCTGTTTTTTTGGGTAGTGCTGGGGGGTGTGTCTGAGGGTATGTTTTTGCGGATCTGCATGCATATACGTGCGAGTGGGTTTATTTTCGTGGGCGAGCGGGGCGGGTTGGCCCGACTTCATAGCTCCCCAAGAAAGGTCTGTCTTGCTCCAACACATCTTCTTCGTGGCTGTCGGGAGCGCCAACCCGGCACACGCAGGTCGCGTGGTGGCCGTCGGAGGAATTTCTTTCGGTGTCCCTTTTTGGGATCCCGAGCGTACGCGCTCCTCCCCGTCACACTGGGGAGGAGGCCGAGCGTAACGCTACAGAGAGGCGCAACCCATCAGGAGTGTGTCATGGCGCAAGCGGCGGAGCTGAGGAACCGAGCGGGGGAAGACGCCGCCCCACCAGTGCAACCCGTGATCAGGTCACTTCTAGGCCTGGAGGAGGCGGCAGGGGATGGCTTAAAGACGCGCGCGCAAGTCCCGACCCCGCCAGCGAGCCCGCAGCTGGCGCTAGCACCTTTGGTGGTCGACTCTCGCCGGCCGCCTCCATTCTATCCACTCTCCCCCCGCCGCCCGCCCTCCTTTCTCCACCCCCACCGCTACGCTCTCCGCTCCACCTCGCCACCCGTCCTCAGGGGGCGGGGCGCCGGGCGGTTTCGTGGGCCACCCCCGCCACCGCGGCCCGCCTCTGCGCCGGCATGGAACGCCGCCGCGCGCCATGAGCGGAGGCCCCCCCTCCATCGTGGCCACTGCCGCCGTCTGCCGCGGCAGCGGCGGCCGCCGCGCCCGTTCTAGGCGCTGCACTCCCCCCCGCGCCGCACCCTACCGCCCCAGCCGCACCTCTGGCACGTGCATTGGTAGCCGCCGTGAGAGCCGACGTAGGGACATCCCGAGGCACGGCCACAGCGGTGGCCCGCGGCCACCCTGCTCGGGAGGGCGGGGAGTCACCGTGGCGGTCAGACCGCGCTGGGGCCGTGTGCATGGACAGACACAGAACTCCAGGATACAGAGTGGCCGGCGGCACAGTGGGGGTCTTATTAGCAACAAATACAGCGGTAGTATTTGCATACGGTTTGCGACTCTCATAGGAAAATCACCTCAGCATGGAGGCGCGCCCGCGGTCAAAAGATCCGCTCCACAATGCCCGTATCATTCAGCCACGCACAGAGTGTGGCGGCAGACACCCACCGGCTTGGGACGGCAGCACCAGGCGAACCACGTTGTTGGCCGTGGATGACCCAGCAGCGTTGGAGTCATGCGCGGCGGACTGGACTGTCCGCTGCGCGTCGGGGGCGGCACCCACATCCGTCATCACAGCATGCGGGCTCGGTTCCACGCGTGGTTGCGCACGGGGCTCGGTCGGTAAGAGGAGCTGCGTGGGCGGAGCACTCTCGGCGTCCGGGTCGGCAGGTTGATCGATCGACAGACGGGCAGCGCCATTTACGCCAGTGGTAAACGCCTCGGCCCTGGCAGTAGTGGTGGTCACCTCCGCACCCGGCTTCCCACCACCGGCACTGCCCGCCACGTCCGACGAGGAATGTGCAAAGCTGCCGCCTCGGACGACCGGGTCAGCCCCGGCTGCCGCACCACCGACCTCCTGTGCGGCACTCGCAACCTTGGCCTTGAGGTCCGCCATCCCAATCAGGCGCTGCTCCAAGAAGAAGCGCGACCGCAGCCGCTTGATAATGAGCTGCAGGTACTGGTACTCCCCCTTCTTCTCGTCCTCCAGCTCCGCCGTCAAGGGCGGCAGCTATCAGCCGGGAGCGCAGGGCGGGGCTCATTGGTTCCACTCCCCCAGTGTACACAAAGTCGTTGTGGCGCACGGCGGTAGCAGCCCGGGTCGCACGGACCAGATCCATGGCCATGTGGAGTGTGGCGTCGATGGCTTGCCGCGCCTCGTGCTTCCGCTCCTCGTCCGACAGCGCCAGCACCCACAGAACCACCGCCTGACGAGCACGCCCTTCCCCCCCGACCGACCCACCGCCGCCCACCGCGACGCGGAGCCCACAGGCGCGGAACGCCGCGTCGGGGGTCCACGCCGCCCACCCCCGCGGCACCGACCGCACGGCCGCACCGGGCGGCACACGCCAGCGAGCCGCCGCGTCTGGCGGCACCCACCGGGCCGCCGCCCCCCCCCCCCCCCCCCCCACGCCCTCGCCGCGGCGGTGGCACACAACGCGGCGAGGGGGGGATACCGCCGGCGCTGCCGGTTGGCGCCACCGCCACAAGGGTGTGGCCCCACACGTGGCGACGCCCGCCGCCGCCGCCGCCGCCGCCGCTCCCCACCCCCGCCGCCGCACCCCCCCCCACCGCCGGCGGCGGGCGCCATCCCGCGGCCGCCCCCTGCCGCGGCGGCGTCACTTCTTCTTGAACAGCAGCTTGACCAGCTTCTGCGCCACGTTCTTCTTGCGCGCGCTGTGCTTGCCGCCCTCCCCGCCGCCGCCGCCACTGGCGGCCGCTGCGGTGGCGGCCGCCGCCGCCGCCGCCGTCACGGCGGGGGTGGCGGCGGCGCTCCCCCCCCCCCCCCCCCACCGCCACCACCCCCCTCCCCCCCACCACCACCACGACCAGCAGCGTCCCCCCCCCCCCCCCATCACTGGCGTCACTATCCAAGCTCCACCTCCCTCCCCCCCCCCGACCCCCCCACACCCATCCCCCCAGTCCGGGTCGTGCCCCACCCACGCAACCACCCGGTGGTCCAGCGGGAGCGCCCGGTGAAACGCGGCGCCGTCGAGGAGCCCGCGGTCCGCCACGGCTGGCGCCGCCGCGGCGGCCGCCGCGGCGGCGTCGCCACCAAAGGCCTTGCGGGGGATGGCGCCGCCGCCCACGGGCGGGTCCACCCCGCCGGCTGGTGGTGGAAACCCGCCGCCACCACCACCACCACCACCACCACCACCACCACCACCACCAGCCCCACCACCATCACCCCCACCACCACCACCACCGCCGCCGCCGTCGCCGTCGCCGCCGCTGTCGTCGAGGGGGCCACGCGGCCGCCGGCGTGGGTGGCCGGCCGCCCCCCCGCCGGCGGCGGCGGCACGCCCCAAGCCACGCCCCCGTCCGCGGCTGCCACCGAGCGTATCCGCGTCGTCGAGCCAGCGGCTGGTCGTCGACGGGTGCCGGGACAGGTCCTCATCGGCCGGCGTCGGCGCCGCCTCAAACGACGCGTCGACCGGCCCGCCGCCGCCGCCGCCGCCGCCGCCGCCGCCGCCGCCGCCGCCGCCGTCACCGTCTGGTGCACCGTCGTCCGGGTCGGCAGCCGCGGTGGCAGCCGCGGCGGTGGTGGTGGTGGTGGTGGTGGTGGTGGTGGCGGCGGCGGCGGCGGCGGCGGCGCGGGCGGTGCGGCGGCCGGCGGGGGTGGCGAGGCCCACCTCGGAGAGTCCCCCCGGGCTGCCCCTGCCGTCGGGGCTGCCGTCATCGTCGTCGCCGTCGCCGTCGCGGTCGCCGCCACCGCCACCGCCGCCGCGGCCGCCGCCGCCGCCTCCCCCGTGCGGGGACGTCGCCCACAGCTGCCGGGACGTGCCCGCCCCTCCCCGTCCAAACGGGACGGCGCGGCCGAGCAGTGGCGTGTCTGCCCCCCCCCCCATCCCCCCCCCATCCCCCCCCCCCGGCCATCATCGCCCCCCCCCCCACCAGGCCCAATCGGCGTCAGCAGCACCGACGGCGGCGGGAGCCCCCCCCCCCCCCCGTCGCCAACCGGCTGTCCCTCCCGGCGACGACGAGGGGACCACCGCCCCCCCCCCCCCCCCCCCCCCCACCGGCAGCTGCCGCCGCGACGCGCCCCGCCGGGACAGCCGGACGGTCGTAAACGAGTCGGCCGCCCACGAGGCGGGTGACACCGCCGCGGCGGGCGGGAGCACCCCCCAGGTGGTGCCGCCACCCCACCCCCCCCCCGCGTCGACGCGCCATCGCCGTTGCCGTCGCCGTCAGCGTCGACGACATCGTCAAACGCAACGGTGGCGGCTTCGAGGCTGGACAGGCGCGGGAGCGTACCGCCGGGGGGGGGGCGGTACGAGCCGTCCCCCATCGAGGGGAGTGAGACGCGGGGGGGGGGGGCGGGGAGGGGGGGGGGGGGGGGGAGGGGAAGGGGGGTGGGTGGAGGAGGGGGACGACCGCGCGTACACACACGGCGCGGAAGCGGGCAACGTCCAGGGGGATTGGGGGGAGAGAGCGGCAGGACGGAACGGACGGCGACGGCGAGGGAGGAGGCGGCGCAGCGGTGGCGGACAGCCCGCGGCGGTGCCGCCGTCGACCGACGGGCGGGCGCGGTGGGGGCGGCGGCGGCAGCCAGTGGCGGCCGCGGCGGGGGAGACGGTGGGGGAGGAGGCACCGCCGTCCCCACCGCCACCCCCGTCACCCCCGCCACCCCCGCCACCACCCCCCCCGCCACACCCACCACGGCGGCCGCCGCCACCGCCGCCCCAGCCGCCGCCGCCACCCCCGCCGCCCGTGCCGCCCGTGGCGCGGGCCGTCCCCCCCCCCCCCCCCCCCCCCCCACCACGTCGCGGCCGCCCCGGGCGGTCGCGGCGGGAATGGCGTCCCCCGTCCCCCCCCCCCCCCCCCCCCCCGCCCCCCCTTCCCCCGCCCCGCCCCCTCGGCCGGTGCACTCGGAGCGGCCAGGCGCGCGCACCGGCGGCGGCAGCGGCACCACGGGCGGTGGCCGCCCGCGGCGTGGGGGGGGGTGGCTGGCCGCCGGCGTGGCGCGCGGGGGGGGGGGGGGCGGTGCGCCGTCGGCAGGGTCAGACGCCGCCGGGCGTGGCGGTGCGGCACGCGCGGGGGGGGGGGGGGGGGGAGGAGCCCCGGAGGGGACCGAGTGGGCGCGGCGGAAGGGGTGGGGGGGGGGTGGGGTGGGGTGGGGGGTGGGGGGGGGGGCTGGCGGTGGGGTGCGACGCGAGAAACGGCAGCGCCCGTGCCGCCGGGCGGGTGCCGCTGCGCTTGGGGGCGGCCGGGGGTGGGACGGTTGGGTGGGTGGGGGGGGGGGTGGGGGGGGGGGGGTGGTGGGCGCCGGGCCGACCCGCGGCGCGCCGCCGCGGCGGGTGCCGAGTGCAAGGGCGGCGGCGGCGGAAATTTTGGGCGCCCGCGGGTGGCGGCGGCGGTCGCGGCGGGGGGGGACGGCAGACGCCAGCCTGGGTGGGGGGGTGGGGGTGGGGCGGCGGCGCGGGTCTAGCCGTTGGGGTGAAGGGGTGGGGCGCCGCCGCCACCGGCGGCGGGCCAGCCGCAGGGGAGAGACGACTGATGCACCGGTTTGACGGGACACGTGCCTGGACTCGTCGAGGAGTGGTACTGTACGTGGAGTGGCTCGTACAAGCAAAGGAGGGTACTTTGTTCTTGTGGGGGGTGTCATTGTCATGGTCATGGATCCGTGGGCGGGGCTTTTGTTTTGAAAAGCGCCGGCATCGTCGAATGTACCAAAGAGAATAATACGTCATCCGCTGGTTTGAAAATGACCTGAAATATCTTTTCTCGTGGCGACACACGACGAAAGAAGAGGAATTTCAACAACCGGGCCGATATCTGTTTCCAACACGCGGTGGTGGACTCGTCCAGGAAGGTGGCGCGTCCTTTGTGGTACCCCCCCCGTCCTTTGTGTACCCCCGTCACACCCCTGCTTTCATCACGCGCGGCGCGCCCACGTCGTCGGCGGCGCACCGTCACGCGCCGCCGCGGTGGACGCCACGCCCGCCGGCGGTGCACGCCGCGCGCGGCGCGCCGCCGCCGCCGCGGCGCGTCCGCGCCGGCCGCGCGCGACGCGCCCGCCGGCCGGCCGGGTCGGGCGGGCGGGCGCCCCACGGGCGGGGGGGCCCGCCGCGGCCCGCCGCGGCGGCGGGCCGGCCCGCCGGCTGGGGCGCCGCCGGCCATGGCGCTGGCCGCCGCCCGCGGCGCGGCGCGACGTGCTGGCGCCGCCGGCGGCGGCAGCGGCGATGACGGCGGCGACGGCGGCCGCCCGCGGGGCGCCGCCCGCCGCCCGCAGCGTGGCCACGCGCCGCCGCCGCCGCCGCCACCACCACCCCCGCCGGCCGCGGCGGTGCGGCGGCGGCCGCGCGCGACGGCGGGCCGTGGCCGCGGCGATTGGCTTACCGCCCCCCTGGCGGCCGCCGCCGCCGCCGCGGCGCCGCCGTGCCGCCGCGCCCCCGTGTCTGCCGCGTCCCGCTGCCGCGTCCGCCCGCCGCGGCCGCCGCGGCCGCCGCGGCGGCGGCGGCGGCGCCCCCGCGCCGGCCGCCGCGGCCAGCCGACCCGTGGTGCCGCGCTGCGCCGCGCCGCCTCGCCATGCCCTGCCAAGGACGCGGCGGCCGCCACCGACGAGCGCGGCGCGGTGGGGGTGGGCGGGGGGGGGGGGTGGGGTGGGGTGGGCTGGGGTTGGGGTGGGGGGGGGGGGGGGGGGGGGTGCGAAGGGGGCGGCCGCCGGCGTTGCGGGGGGGGGGGGGGGGGGGGGGGCGCGTTTTTTTTTTGTTTCCTCGCTAACCCCGCCCGCCCCACGCTGCCGCGCGCCTCCCGCCGCTGCTGTGCCGCGTGGTGGCCGCCCACGCCCGACGCGGCGTGGGGCGGGGGGCGTGAGGGCGTGCGCGGCGCACGATGGAGAGCCACAGGGGAGGGGGTGACGGACAGGCGCGAGGGGTGAGGGGGGGGTGGGGGTGGGGGTGGGGGGGGGGGGTGCCCCCTGGGTGCTGCTGCGCGTGGGCTCGCCGCGCCGCCGTTGCTGCCGCCGTTGCAGGCTTGCGGCGACCCCCCCCGCGGGTCCCGCCGCCATCCCTGTGGCTGGCCGCCCCCCCCCCACCAGTGGCCGCCCACCACCCCCACCACCACCACCACCACCACCGCCGCCGCCGCCGCCGCCGCCGCCACCGCCACCGCCGCCACCCCCGCCGCCGCCCCGCCATTCCCCGTCGCCGCCGCCGCTGGCCGCCCCGCCGGCGGCGTGCGGTGGGCGGCCGGCCACGCCGGCCGTGGTGCCGCCTCGACGCGGCGGCCGACGCGGCGCCTCGTCGGGCGAGAGAGGAGGGGGGGTGGGTGGGGAGGGGGCGCCCCGGGGGGGGGGGGGGGGGGGGAGGGGGGGGGGGGGGGGGAGGGAGCGGCAGTCCTTCCCCCCCTCCCCCCCTCCCCCCCCGCGCCCCCCCCACGGCACGACCGCGCGGAGACTGTCCCCCCCCCCCCCTTTGGCGGCCGCCCCGGTTGGCCGCCGGCCGCGCCGCCGCCGTTTTTTTTTTTTTTTTTTTTTGTCTGTCGACGCGGGCGGCGACGGGCGGCCACGCGGCAGGGAGCGGCGGCAGGTGGGGGTGACAGTCTCGACGGGGGATGCCCGTGACGCCGCCGCCGCGCGCCGGCGGGACGCGAGCGGGGGGGCGCCCGCCGCGGCGGCGGCGCGCCCGTTTGGAGCCGCCCGGTCTTGGGGGGGGGGGGGGGGGGGGGTGGGGGGGTGCTCGCCATGGCCACCCCGCCACGCCCAATGGCGGCGGCAGCGGCGGGGGTGGCGGCGGCGGTGGGGGTGGGGGTGGGGGTGGGGGTGGCGGCGGCGGTGGCGTGGGGCCGTGGCGGTGGCGCACGGGCGGGCCGGGGTGCGCGCCGCCGTGAGCGGCGGTACGGGGGGGGGGGGGGGGGGGAGGGTGCGCTCACCGCGGGCGGCAGCCCGCCGCGTGCTGGCAGCCGACGGAGGGGGGGGGAGGTGGTGGCGGCGGCGGCGGCGGCGGCGGCGGCGGCGGTGGGTGGGGGGGGGGGGGGGGGGGAGCGTGACGCCGCGCCGCGCCGCCGCTGCCAGTGCCGCTCCTGGGGGCGTGCGTTGCCCCCCCCCCCCCCCCCCCCCCTCCCCTACCCCCCCTCGTGCGCCGTGTCCCCCCCCCCTCTGCGTGCTGCGGCAGACGCGGACGCTGCTGCGCGCGGGGCGGCGAGGCGTTGCCGCGGCGCCATTTAACGCCGCCGCCGCCGGCAGCCGACCGACGCCCGTGCCGCTGGCAGGTACGGTTGCAGCCGCCGCGGCCGTCCCCCCCCCCCCCCCACTCCCGCCCCCACGGCCGCCGCCGCTCGCCGCGCTCCCCCGCCTTGGGCGCTCCTCCCCCCCCCCCCCCCCCCCCCCCCTCCCCTCACCCAACGCACCGGCCCGCGTCGTGCCGGCCGCGCGGCGCGCCCGCCGAGAGCCCCCCCCTCCCGCCCGCCCGCCCCCCCCTCCCCCCCCCCCCCCCCCAGGGCGGTGCGCCTGCGGTCGCGGGGCCCCGCTGCGTGGCGCGGCCGCCATGGGCTTCCTTGCCGGGACGGCGGCCGCCGTGGCGGCGGCGGCCGCCGCGCTCGTGTCGCGCGCGGCGGCGTCGCCGCTGGCGGGTGCGGCGGCGGCGGATGGCGGCGCGGCCGCCGCGCGGCTGCCGCGGCCGGCGGCGCGCGCGTTTGAGGGGTCGATGCTGCGGGACTCTGCGTTCCAGCGCTTCATCGCGCAGGGCAACTGCCCCCGCAAGGTGTCGTTTGGGGCGGTCTCCAACGTCGCGCCGGGTGTGTTTACTATTCCCCACGGGAGCATCACGTCGGACGGGGTGGTGTGCACGTCCGCGTCGGCCATGACGGTGGTGCCCTACTCGGAGGGCGTCGCCGGGGAGCTCCAGTCCCTCCTCGCCGACGACGAGATCCTCGACGCGACCTTTACCGCCCTCCAAGAGGCCAACGCGTCCTTCCTGGTCGGCTTTGAGAACCAGCAGCGCGTGTGTGGCGGCGCGCCGACGGCGCAGCTGGCGCCGGCGGTGACGCTGTTTATCAACGAGCCGACGGGGGTGGCGGTGCCGTCGGTGGCGTTCCTGCGGCCCGTCCAGGGCGGCTACATGATTGTGTTTACGCCAACGGCGGAGGAGCGCATCCCGTGCACCTACTCGGCGGGCACGTCGGGGACGCCAGTAGACTCGGGGGAGGTGGACGACACGGCGGGGGGGGGCTGAACCCAGAGGGCGGCGCCGCTGCCGGCGGCGGCGGCGCCGCTGAGGGGGGGGGGGGCGGCGGCGGCGACGACGACGACGACGACGACGACGACGACGACGACGTCACGGTGGTGCCGGTCGTTACTGGCGGTGGCGGCGCGGCCGGGGCGGACGGGGAGGACGGCGCCGCGGGCGGCGACGGTGCCGCGGGCGGCGAGGGCGGCGAGGGCGGCGCGGGCGGTGCGGGCGGCGCCGGCGGCGCCGGCGGCGCGGGTGGCGCCGGCGGCGGTGGCGGTGCTGCGGGCGGTGCCGGCGGCGGCGCGGAAGGGGACGATGACGATGATGACGACGTGACGGTGACGCCGCCCGTGGTTGCGGGTGGCGGCGGCGGCGGCGGCGGTGGCGAGGGTGGTGCCGACGGTGGGGCGGGCGGCGGTGGCGCGGGCGGCGGTGCCGGCGGCGAGGGCGGTGCCGGCGGCGGTGGCGCGGGCGGTGGCGGCGGTGGTGAGGCTGGCGGTGAGACGGAGGGGGAGCCCGGCGTGCCGCCGCCGCCCCCTCCCGCGCCCACCCCCGAGGACGACACCTCGGTCGACGGCACCGACTCGGACGACGACGACGACGACGACGATGATGACGATGAGGACGAGTTCCCGACACCCACCCCGGACGAGGACAACCCGGACACCAACGGCGACGGCTTCATCTCGGCGGAGGAGTCGGCGGCGGCGGCGGAGGACGACTCGGTGTGCTTCCCAGCCGACGCGACGGTGGAGCTCGCGTCGGGTGAGCGGGTGGCCATGGCGGACCTCGCGATCGGCGACGTGGTGCGCGTCGCGGCGGGCGCCGACGCCGCCGCGTGGTCGCCCGTCTACTTTTTCTCGCACAAGGACCCTGCCGGCGCCGCCACCACCGCGCGCGCGTACGTGACGCTGACGACCGCGTCGGGCGCGGCGCTGACGCTGACGCCCGGCCACTACGTGATGGCCGACGGCGTCGCGACGGCGGCGGCGGAGGTGGCGGTCGGCCAGGCGCTGTCGCTCGCGTCGGGCGCCGCGTCGGCGGTGACCGCGTCGACCCGGTCGGTCCGCCGCGGCGGGCTGTACAACCCGCACACGCTGGCCGGCACGATCGTCGTGGACGGCGTCGTCGCCAGCACCTACACCACCGCCGTGCACCCGGCGGTCGCGGCGGGGCTGCTCGCGCCGCTGCGCGCGGCGTGGCGTGCGGCGGGGCTGTCGGTGGGCGGCAAGTGGCTCCACGCGGGGGGGGTGGGGCGGTCCGCCGCGGTGGCGATGCTGCCGTCGGGGCCGTCGGTGTGCGCGGCGTAGTGGCGCCGGGCAAGGGGGGGGGGGGGGCGGGGCGGGGCTGAGTGTGTGACTGCACAGGCGCGCTGGGTTTGGGAGGGGGACGGCAGGGGTGAGGTGGTAGGGACCAGGGGGAGTGGGGGGGGAAGATGGGGGAATCGGGTGGTGAGGCGGATCGGGTGCGTCGCGCGGGGGGATCGACGGAGGTCGCCGCGCGTGGGGCACGGGGGGGTCCGGGGACAGCAAGCAAAGCGCAGGCCACCACGGTGGGTGGCATCATTGTCATTTTTATTCTTTTTTTTTTTTTTCGTTTGCAGCACCGGCGCCTCTCCTCGCAGTGGGTCCACCACCCGCTGCCCTGTTATCCCGAGACGATGTTCCCGGCCATGGCGAGCGCGGGTGCGTTGCGTGCGGGCGTCCCGGCAGTCGTCTATTGTGGGCGGGGGGGGGGGTGGCGAGCAGCGGACTCGGTCTGGTCCCTTGGCTCGCCTGACCGCATACCTACAGTGCTTCACCACCGAAATGAAGGACATCTGTGGATACGGTCTCCCATGAATATTCTCTCAGTCAATCGTGTGGTTGGTCAAGGCATTTCCAAAGCGCGTGAGCACCGCCGCCAGCCGTCCTGCCGCCCGATTGAAAGCGGTTGTAAGCACGACTGTCGAGGAATTGATCCGGGCCGTCTTTTCTCTCGTTGCTTACGCCACGCCCCGAAGAATTCGAACGCGCACCCGCCGCCCCCGTGCGCAGCAGCAGCACCGGCGCCACCCGACCCGCCGCCACCACCGCCGCGACGGCCGCCACCCCGACCGCCACGGCCAATCCCCCCGCCGGCGGCCGCTGCCATCCCCTCTTCCGTCCCCCCTCTGCTCTGCGGTGGTGGGGCTGTCGCCGCGCGCGTCGCCGCGGCAGCGCCGCGCGCACGACGCGACCCCCACCGCCACGGGCGGGCGCGGTGGGAGGGGGCGCGGGGCGGTGGGGGGGGGGAGGGCACACCGCCGTCGCCTCGGGGGCGAGTCCCTCCGTGCCTCCCCCCCCCCTCCCCCCCCTCCCCCCTCCCCCTCACCGGCGGCCGCTAACGTGCCGCGCTCTCCCGCCCGTGTTGTCGCGGTCACCGCCACCGCCGTCTTGCCCGTCCCGGCCGCCGGTAGGGCGCCGCCGCCGCTGCGGTCTGCCACGCCACCCGCCACCACCGCTGCCGCCGCCACCGCCACCGCCGCCGCGGCCGTTGCCGCCGCCGCCGCCGCCGCGACGTGGGGCGACGTTGACGGGCGCGGCTGCGTTGGCGCTGGCGGATGGCATGGGCCGTGGGGGGCTCCGCCTGCTCGGCGGCGGCGGCGGCGGCGGCGGCGGCGGCGGCGGCGGCGGCGGCGGCAGCGCCCCCACCCACGGCGCGGGTCCCCCCCCCCCCACCCCAACATCCGCATCCCCCTCCCCCACCGCGGCTCGCCAGCGACAGCCCTCTCCACTGCCCGTCGGCTACCGGCGGGGCTGTGGGTCACACCAGCGACGACGGCAGCAACGGCCGGCGGCAGCGGCGGCGGCGGTGGCGGCCATCCGTCGGCGGCGGCGGCGAGTCCTGTCGCGGCCTTCCCCCCGAGTTGCCGCCGGCGAGCCGGCGGTTGCGCCCACCACTGCCGGCTGCCGCGGCGGCAGTGACGGCGGCAGCGGCGGGCGCGGTGACGGTGGCCACCGCCGGCGGCGCTGCCGTCGACGCGGCCGCACGCGGGGCGCCCCGCCGCGGCGGGTGCCGCCGACGGCGCGGCTGTCTCGGCGCGTTGAACCCCCTTGCCGCCGTCGTGGCGCTGGTGGTGGCGGCGGCCACCACGGTGGCGGCGGCGGCGGCCGTGGCCGCGGCCGCCCGGGACGGGCCGCCACGGCCGCCGCCGCCGCCACCACCAAGACAGCCCGCCCTGCCAGAGACGCTGCTGGTCCTCTTTGACGCCTACGCGCCGGCGGCGGACCTTGAAGCGCGCCTGCCGTCGGCCGTCGACGCCCGTGCGTGGGCGCTCCTGGGGGGGCGCCGCGCCGTCGGTAGCAACAGCGACGACGGCGGCGGTGGCGGCGGCGGCAGCGACCGTGATGCGGTCGCCCGGCGGGAGGCCGCGGCCGCCCTAGCGGGCTACCCCGCCTCGGACGGTAGCGGCGACGGCGGCGGCGGCACGCCGGCGGCGGCGGCGGCCGTCCCCCCCCTCTACACTGTTCGCCGGCGGGTCAACGCGGCGGCGGGCCTGCCCACCGACTTTGTGACCGTCGCGGCGGTGGCGGGCCGCGGCGCGGCGGCCGCGGCGCTCCTCGCCGCCGTGCCGGGCGTGCGACGGGTGGTGGCGGAGCAGACCCACCGCCGCTCGTTGGCGTCGGTGGCCGAGGCGGACGCCGCGGCGGCTGCGGCTGCCGCGACAGCCGCGACGCAGACGGCGGAGGCCGAGGCGGCGGCGGGGGGCGGGGCGGCCAGCCGCCACGACCGACGTCTGGACGGTACGGGTGGCGCGTCGCTGGTGGGGGTCAGCCGCGGCTTCCGCGCGGCGGCCGCCAACACCACCGGCGGCGACGGCGGCGGCGACAGCGACGGGCGGCCGGGCTACGGCCCGCGCCCCCCCCCCGTGCGGGACGTCTTTGGCGCGTCGGCCATCTGGCGGCAAGGCTTTTTCGGCGGCGGCGTGCGGGTGGCGGTGTTTGACACGGGCATCTCGGCGGGGAACCCGCACTTTGGCAATATCGTCGAGCGCACCGACTGGACGGCGGAGCACTCGTACGATGATAGCGTCGGCCACGGCACGTTTGTGGCGGGCCTCATTGCGGGCTCCCACCCCGACTGCCCGGGGCTGGCACCCGCCGCGGACCTCATCACGTTTCGCGTGTTTACGGGCGCCCAGGTGAGCTACACGTCGTGGTTCCTCGACGCGTTCAACTACGCGCTCCACGCGCGGGTGCACGTGCTGAACCTGTCCATTGGCGGGCCCGACTTTGCCGACGAGCCGTTTACGGAAAAGGTCAACGAGGTGACCGCCGCGGGCGTCATTGTCGTGTCGGCGATTGGCAACGACGGGCCGCTGTGGGGGTCCCTCAACAACCCCGCCGACATGATGGAGGTGGTCGGCGTCGGCGGCGTCGAGCCCGACGGCCGCATCGCGCCGTTTTCGTCGCGCGGCATGACCACTCACGAGCTCGCCCGGCCGTACGAGTCGTACGGCCGCGTCAAGCCCGACGTTGTCACCTACGGGCGGCAGGTGCAGGCGCCCAATCACGCCAACCACGGTTCGTGCAAGCGCCTCAGCGGCACGTCGGTCGCGTCGCCGGTGGTGGCGGGCGCCCTCGCGCTCGTCGCGTCCATCGTGCCGGCCGAGCGGCGGCGGGCGGTGGTGACGCCCGCGTCGGTCAAGCGGGTGCTCATCGAGTCGGCCACGCGCCTGCCGGGCAGCAGCATCTACGAGCAGGGCGCGGGGCTGCTCGACATTGCCGCCGCCGCCGAGGTCATGCGCCAGGTCGACCGCGAGTGGCTCGCCACCCGCGATGCGCTCGCCGAGCGCGCTGAAACTGCTGAGGCGGCCGCCGCCGCGGCCGCCGCGGCGGCGGCGGCCGCCGCTGCCCCCCCTGCGGCTGCGGCGGTGGGGGGCGGTCGCCCGGCGGACGCGCGCGGCGGCGCTGACGGGACCCAGTCTGGCAACGACGAGGATGATGGCCGCGGCGGCGGTGGCGCGGACTTTGCCGTTGGGGACACCACACCCGCGGGTGGGACGGACGTCTCCATTCCCGATGGCACCGCTGCGGCCTCTGCCACTGACGCCGACACCGACGACACGGACGCGAGCCTCCGCCGCCGCCTTGCCCTCCGCGCGGCCACCTGGCCATCGGGCTGGGAGGGGAGCGGTGCGCCCCTGGCGTACCCGCGCCGCTGGCGACCGCGCCGCTCCACCCCACCCATCGTGTTTGTGCCGTCACGGCGGGCGGCGTCAGGCACGGTGGGCGGCCGTGCGCGGCGGCTACTCGACGCGCTCGGCCACCGCGCCGCGCGGCGGGTGTCGTGGCGGCGGCCGCCGCCACCGGCGGCTCGCCGCGCGGTCGCGGCGGCGGCGCCTGCCAGCAGGCGCGCGGCTGGGCCCACGTCGTGGCTGCGGCCGGCGCTGCCGCCGCGCGCGCGCCGGCGGAGGAGTCCCATGGACGCGGCGGTGGCGGCGGTGCGGTCGCTGCCCGCCGCCGCGACGACGGCGGTGTGGGGGGTGCCGCGGCAGCCCACCCCAGGGGCGGCGGCGGCGGTGGCGGGGGGTCACCCGCGTGGCTCGGCGCGCACGCTGCTCGATGGCGCCGGTGGTGGTGGCAGTGGCAATGGCGCGGGGGCGAGCGGTAGCTGGGGGTGGTCGGGCGGCTCGGCGGCGGCGGCGGCGGCTGCGCCGCCTCCGCCTCCCCCCCCCCCCCCGTCGCCGCCCATGGAGCCGGTGGCGGCTCCCCGGGCGGCGCTGCTGCCAAACTACCTCGACCTCACCTCTGGCGGCTGCCCGTACATGTGGCCGCACTGCGCGCAGCCGCTCTTCCCCGGCTCCGCGCCCGCGGTCGTCAACGTGACGGTGCTGAACCTGGGTGGCGTCAAGGGCGCCATCACGTCCATCTCGTGGGCACCCGGGCCGGGGGGGGAGCTGCTGGCCGTCGCGGCCAGCCTGCCCGACCGCTTTTGGCCGTGGGCCGCCGGCCTCGGCGTGCACATCCGCGTGGCCGACGGCGGCGGCGCGTCGGCCGCTGCCGCCGCCGCGCTGGCCGACCTGGCCGACACGCCTACCGTGGCGAGCGGCGTGCTGCGCCTGACGGTCACGTCGGTCATCGAGGGCACCGTGTCGCGGGTGGAGCTGCCTATCCGGGCGGACGTGGTGGCGGCCCCCCCCCGGGAGCGGCGGCTGCTGTGGGACACGTACCACAGCCTCCGCTACCCGCCCGCGTACGTGCCGCGGGACTCGCTGGCCGAGACCAAGGACATGCTCGACTGGCTCGGCGACCACCCGCACACCAACTTCCACGCGCTGTACCGGCACCTCCGCGGCGCGGGGTATTTTGTGGACGTCTGGACGCAGCCGGCGACGTGCCTCCCCGCCGACGTGGCCGCCCGCTACGGCGCGCTGCTGGTCATCGACGCGGAGGACTACTTTGCGACCGCAGAGGTAGCGGCCATTACCGCCGCGGTCCACGACGGTGGCCTCGCCCTCATCGTCGTTGCCGAGTGGTACTCGCGGCCGCTGATGCGGGATGTGCGGTTTGAGGACGACAACACGCGCTCCTGGTGGACGCCCGTCATTGGCGGCGGCAACGTGCCCGCCCTCAACGAGCTGCTCCGGCCGCACGGGCTCGCGCTGGGCGACACGGTGCTGTCGGGAGAGGTGGCCGGCGCCGCGCCCTACCCGCGCTACGGCTTCATGTCGGGCGCGCCCATCGTGCGGGTGGACCTGGGCGGCGAGGCGCTCCGCGCGCGCGGCCTGCGCCCGCACCTGCCGCGGCGCGGCCCCGGCGGCGGCGCCGCCCCGCCCGTCGCGTCCGCGGCGGCGCCCCCGCTGGGCGCCCCCGTCGACGCGGTGGTGCTCGCCATCAGCCGCGCCGTGCGCGGCGCGGTGGCGGTCTTTGGCGACAGCAACTGCGTTGACACGGCCTACGCGGGCGGCAACTGCCACGCGCTCTTCACCGCCGTCGTTGGCCACGCGGTCGCGGCCGCTGGCAGCCGCGCCGCCGCGTACGTGCCGCTGCTGTCGGGGCCGGACGTCCTTACCGGCGCGGCGCCGCTGCTCGGCGTCGCGGCGGGGGACGTGGCGTCGCCGCCGCCGCCGTCGGGCGTCGCGCTGCTGCGGCCGCATTCGCGGGTGCTGGCGCCGCCGGGCGCCGCGGGGCGGTTCCGGGACCTGTCGGCCGCGTGCTACGTGCCGCCGTCGCCGCCCGCCGCGGCGGCGGCGGTGGCGCCGCCGCCGCCGGGGACCCGCGACGGCCCGCGCCGGCGGATGACGCCGGCCGTGGCCGCACCCGTGCCGGCCGTGGCGCTGCCACGCCGGCAGCGGGCGGTGGTGCTCGGCAGCCAGGCGTACAACCCGCTGCTCGGGGTGCCCCTCCCCGCCGCCGCGTGGGCGGCGGGCGCCGCGGGCGCGGCCGCTGGCGCCCGCCGCCGCGCGGCGGGCCCCGCCGGCGGCGTCCGCGTCGGCGGTGGGGGCGGCGGCGGGTGGGGGCGGGGGGGGGACGCCGCCTGGTGGGCCACCGCCGCCGCCGTGGCGGCGTCCCCAGAGGTGCTGCTGCTGGCGGGGGCGCTGTGCGTGGCGGCGTCGGTGGTGGTGCGCCGTGGGTGGGGGGGGGGGGGGGTGCCGGTGGGGGCGCCGCCGGTGGGGGGGGCGGCGGGGGCGCCCCGGCCGGTGGCGCCGCCGCCGCCACGGGCGGAGCAGGTGGGGGTGGAGGGGGGGTCGCCGGCGCCGGTGGCTACTTGCCCTTGCCCTCGGGAGGGGGGGTGGGGGGGCGGGCACCGCCCGCCGCTGGGTGGCGGGCCGCCGCGACGTGGCCGTCCACTGAGCTGCCCGCCGCGCGCCGCGGCGGCGGCGGCAGCGGCGGCGGCAGCGCCCGTTACGCGTCCCGCTGAGGTGCCGTCGCAGTGTCGGGCGCGTGCACTCTCGCGACGGCCGGTGGGGGGGTCCGTCGTCTGTGGGGCTCTGTCATCGGTGGGGAGGTTTGTCGACGGCGGGTGTCTGTCGACGGGGCGGTACGAGTGTATCGACGGGGGGGTAGGGGATGCGGGTAGGGGGCAGGGAGGTGGCGCGGAGGGGAGAGCCTGCGCCAACATCAAAGAGCAAAAAAAAAGAGAAAGCAGCAAGGTCAAGGCGGGAGCGGGCGAGCGCCGCGCACCCTCCCTCCCCCCCCGCCGCCCGTACGGTCATGGACGCCCCTACAAGGCCAGCCGGCCGGGCGTCTGGCGGGGACCCCGCACGGCGGGCGCCGACGGGCGGTCGTCGCCAGCCGGCTCCTCCGCCTCCTCCGCGTCCGCCCCCCCTTCCCCGTCCACATCGGCGTCGATGGCAGAACCGCGCCGCGACAGCGCCCGCCGGCGGCGCGGGGGTACCACTGATGGCCGGCGGGGGCGGCTGTCCGCCGCCACGGCCGCCGCCGCCGCCGCCCCCCCCTCCTCGACAACGTCGCTCGACTCGGACGACGAGTCGGCCGCCCACGACGCCGCCTCCCCCTCCTCCTCGTCGTCCTCCTCTGACGCCAACGCCCCCTCCTCCTCCTCTGACGCCGACACCTCCTCCTCGCTGTCGCTGTCGCTGCCGTCCTCGCCGCTCGACGCGAGGACTCCCCGGTAGACGGCCGCCCCCCCCCCTCCCGCCGCCGCCCCGTCAGCGCCGCCGCCCCCATCGTACCCGCCAGGCAGGGACGACGCGCTGCTGCGCGCGCTCAGCGCGCCCGTCACGGACGTGTCCATGCTCGCCGACGCGGTAAACTCCTCATTGTACGCCGCGAAGCGCACCGACCGGGAGGGCGCGCCGCCGAGGGCGTCGCTCGACGTGCCGGCCTCGGAGGAGAGGGCGTCGACGAGCGTGGCGCCGCGGGGCGCGGTGCCGTCGTCGCCGCCGCCGCCGCCGCCGCCACCGACGCCGTTGGCCACTGACGATGACGAGGACAATGAGGCGTCCGACACCGCGTCACTGCCAGACGACGAGGACGCTCGCCGGCCGCCAGCGGCGGCAACGGCCTCGTCGTCTGTCTCGCCCTCCTCCTCTTCCTCCTCCCCAGACGCGGACGCGGACACGGATGACGACGCCGACACGGACGCCGACTCGGAGGCCGACTCCGCCGACGGCGACCCGGACGACCCTTCCAACGCAGCCGACGACGCGGAAGTGTCCGACGCCGACACCCCCGACGCCGACGCATCCGACGCCGACGCCGACGCGTCCGAAGCCGCCGACGCGTCGGACGAAACTGACGCGGCGGCCGACGCCGCCGACGCGTCCGACGACGCCGACGCCGACGCCGACGCCGCCTCGTCCGACGACGCCGCCTCGTCCGATGACGCGGCCGATGCGGCCGACGACGACGACGAGCGGCTGGCGCTGCTCGATGCCGACCTGGCGGACGCGGCCGTGGGGTCGTCGTCGTCCCCCCCCCCACCCCCCCAACGCCACGTGCGGTCCCCCCCCCCCCCGCCGGCGCCCCCCGCGGCGACGCGGGCGTCAGCTGCATCGATGCCCACGCCGGCCGCACCGACAGGTGTGGCGGCGACCGCGACGCCGCCGCGGCGCCCCCTCCCCGCCCCGCTGCCGCGTCGGGCGCGTCGAGGAGGAGCCCCTCGGACGAGTCGCACCGCGTGACCGCCGTCGCCTGCGCCTTAGCCGCGACCGCGCCCCCCTTGAGAATGGACGATGCGAGTGTCATGGGCGCCAGGTCCCCACTATCCCGCGACGGCGCCAGCTGCAGCGACGACGAGCCGCTGCCGCCGCCACCGCCCGCGTCGGCACTCTCCTGCCTCTCCCACCGGGACGCCCGGCTGGCAATCGACGCGGAGCGGGCGCCCGCCGCGTGCACCGGAGGCGGGGAGCGGGTTGTGGCAAAGCGAGGGGAGGTGGACGGGTGGTCGCGACCGCCGCCACCACCACCACCACCACCACCGCCACCGCCACCACCAGCCACCGCGGCCCCCGCCGCCGACGCGGTCGACGAGGTACGACCGCCGAGGCCACGGCCGCGGAGGAGCAGCGGGGAGCCCCGCGGGAGCCCCCCCCCCCCCACCGACGGGAGGCTCTTGGCGGCGCCCGACGAGAGCGGGGAGCGGGCGGCGCCGCCGCCGCGGCTGCGGCCGGCGGAGCGGCTGCCCGAGCCGGCAGCGGCGGCTACCAGCGACGCGGCGGCGGCGGGGAAGACGGCGCGGCGGGTGCGCGCCCAGCGGCGCGCGTCGGCCGCGGCGGGCGTCTGGGACGCGGCGAGCGCGGCGGCCGCGGCGGCCGCCGTCTGCGCCGCCGCCGACGGCACGCCAAACACGCGCGGGTCCCCGCGGCCGTACAGGTCATAGTCAATGTCCACGGCCGCGTCGGCAACGCCCCGGGGGGACGGCGGCTGTCCGCCGCCGCCGACGCCGCCCGGCTTGGCTGCCCCGCCGGCCGCCGCGGGTGACCGGCCGCCATTGCCGCCGCCGCCACTGCCGCCACCGCCGCCGCCGCCGCCGCCCGCCGCCGCGGCATCACGACGGAAGCGCCGCAGCAGCCGCCGCCGCGCGCGGCGGGCGGTCTGCCGCTCGGCGCGGGGCCCAAACAGGCCGTCATAGCCACGGCCATAGATGTCGGGGTCCGTGTAGGAGCCGTGGCGGGCGACCGCGGCGGCGTCGGCACCAGCTACCGCTGGCAACGGCGAGTCCCCACCAGCGCCAGCGCTGGCACCAACGGGTGGGCCACCGCCGTCGGCAACCGCTGCCATGACTGGCACCGGCGAGGGGGGGGGGAGGCGGTTGGAGGGGGGAAGGCAGGAGGGGGGATGCGCCCGCCCCGGGCGCTTCACCGCCCGTCTGCACCGCCGCAACGCGGGGCACCCGCCGCTACCGCCGCCGCCGCCGCCGCCGCCGCCGCTGCCGCCGCCGGCGTAGCCGCCGCCGGCGTCGCCGCCGCCTCCGCTTCCGCCTCCGTCGTCGAAACCGCACTACGGCAACGCCCCCGCCGCGGACTGCCGCGGAACCCCCGCGACGACGACGGGGCTCCCCCTCGGTGTCGCCCCCAACGCACCGTGGGCAGCACCTGCGACGCCGCCGCCACCTCAGCCACACAGGTCAGGGGGAGACAGCGACAGCGGGCGCCGTCCCGGTCGGCGCACCCCCCCCTCCCCCCCCCACACTACCCCTTAGACCGGCACTCCCGCGTCCACACCCCCCTCTCTACCCGCCGTCACCACCAACCCTCTGGAGGGGCAGACACTGGCGGCGACGGCGGACGCGGTCGTCGAGGCTGCTACCCACAGGTCCGTCCAGCTGGCCACAACCCCTCACAAAGGCGGAGGGGGGGACGGCGCGGGACGAGGAGGAGACCGGAAAAAAAGGGCGCGCACGCCCGCCCCCCCCCCCCCCGCCCTCGGCCCCCGCGCGGGGTGGTCGACGTGGCTGCCAGGCGGCGGCAGCCCGCTGAGCCGGCTGGGCCCACTGGCAGCCACCGCGGCGGGGGTGGGCGGGGAGGGCGGCGCGGGCAGCCACCGCCGTCGGCCCGCGCGCGCGCCAACTTTGGTGAGCGCCCGCCGCGGCGGGGGTCGGCCCCGCCGCCGGCAGGCGCGCGCCGCCCCCATCATCGTGCAGCTCGGGAGCGGGGAGGGGGGAGGGCGCAATAATCGAGCAGCAGGGGAGCGAGCAGCAGCAGCGGCGGGGGTGACGCCCGCCGCGGCGACGGCTGACGCAGCTGCACGGGCCGCTGCGGACGCAGTGGGGGGAGGGCGAGGCAGGGTGGGGAACCGGCCGGGCTGGCCAGCCGTCTCGCCATGGATTGTCAGCAAGGTGGGGCGTCGCAGGTTGGCGCCGCGCGTGGCATCAGCGGAAGAGGGCCACACGACCCCGGTCGCTCCTGCTTGGGGAGTGTTTCAAAAGTCCACACCACAACTTGTGGCAAGTTCTTGTTATTGACTTCCGGTGATCCCTGACTTCGCGCCACCGACGACAGTCTGGCCGAAACCCCCGACCGTCCGACACAAGTGCTGGTCGGTTCGTACATGGTGACCCAGCAGACCGCACTGTGGTCTTGACGTAACTTCTCTGCCGCGTCCATGCAGCCACCTGCGCGGCCACTTCCTCCCTCCCGCCCGGGCCTCTGAGCGCGGTTTCTCCCCCCCCCTGCGCGCCCCCGTCTACGTGCACCGGCCGAAGCTGCGCGGGCGTCCCGATGCGGTTCCGGACGCGTATCTCTGCGGGGCGCGTGGCCCCTCTTCTTCGTACGTTTTTTGTTGTTGCAAGGTACATTCCGTTGGCAGAGCGTTACTCGGGGGGGCAGAGGGGAGCAGGGTACCGAGAAGCGTCAGTGCTGGCGGCGGCGACGGCGGCAGCAGCTCTCGTGGTGGGGACGACGCCCTTCGTGTGGTGGTGTACGACGCGGCCTGTTGACGCGCGCTTGCGTCGGCCGCGGCCGATGGCGGACGGTCGGCGGTTCTGACATCCGCGCGCGTGCTGCGGGTGCAACTCTTGTCCTCCTCCCCTCCTCCTCTGGCTGCATCCTCTGGCATTGCATGTCGTGAGGATGGTCGGGGGCGTTCTATCTCCTTTGACGTGCCCGTGGCGTCTCGATTTTCACAGGGGTGGTGCAGGCACTCGAGCGGCTCGACAACTCGTGCGTGCTGCACCTGACGGCGTCCGACGTGCCACAGGTGCGGCTTGTGGTCAAGCCCGATGCTCTCAGCTCGGTTGGCGGCTACGCGGTACTAGAGCGGGTATGTTCTTTTGGTGGGCAGCGGGTGTTGGGTTTTCTGTGTGGCTTGACCTGTGCTCCCATTCCGCTGCCATGCCCGTTGCGCCGGCTTCCCCGCGTGTTGCACTGGTTTGTTGGCCACTAGTTTCTCGGGGACGCCTTTGGACTGACTCGACGCTGACGGGTGTGCATGCGTCCTATGGGTGTCGCCCAGCGTTGTCCGTTTTGCTGCCCGTTTTTCTTTTTCCTCTTCTTGTCCCTCTGGGTTGCCCGCCGCCCAGGACAGCTGGTTTGAAAGCTACCGCATCGAGTCCCAAAATGAGAACCAGATTGGCCTGCAGATGGAGGTGGCCAACCTCACCAAGGCCCTCCAGTCGGCCGTCTCTGCACAGGAGGTGCTGGTCAAGCTGGCCAAGAAGGGCGTGCCGGTGCTCACCTTTGAGATCACCACCGCCCTGGGCGTGATCATGCAGGACGTGCCCGTCTACGTGCTGACGCCCGCCCACCTGGCGGGCTGCGTCGAGCCCGAGACGCCCGCCGAGCCCGGCGTGGTGCTCCCGCCACTGGCCAAGATGTTCCACGTGGTGGACCGCATGCGCACGCTCGGGACCACCCTCCAGCTCCACGTTGTCATCCAGTCCTCGGCGGTGCTGACGCTGTGCGTCACTGCCGGTGGGGAGGTGCCCGGCCACTTTCCTGGCCACGACGGCGCCGGCCACTACCCCGGGGTGGCCATCAAGACCACCTACCAGGGGCTCTACCGGGCCACGATGGAATCCGAGTCCACCGCTTCGGAGACGATGCCGCGGGTGGAGGCGGCGGTGGCGGTGGACGTCAAGCACTTTTCGCGCGCCCTCTTTGGCCACACCATCGCGCCGGAGCACGCGTTTTGCTTTGTCTTTTCCTCGTTTGTGCTCGTCCACCTGCCCGCCGAGGGCGCCACCCTCTCCTACTTTGTACGTTGCGTGACTATGGTGGGATGGGGCTGCGTGGGGCGGCGAGGAGGGGGGCGAGCCCGTGGCCGGGCCCGGCGGGGGCGCCCCGTCCCACAGCACTGCCAGTCGGGGGTGCTCTTTGGCGGCGGCGGCGACGCGGCGCCAAGGAGCGGCAAGTCGGGCCACCAACTGGAAACTCATCCTGGCCTCATCGCGGGTTGTGGTGGTGTCCGCACGTGCGCGTCTCCTTGATTGGATTTGCCACTCCCCGCTCCCCCCCCCGGTCCCTCTGCCAGGTGCCTACCGTCCAAGAACGGCAGTGAGTGGCTGAGCGCGCCAATCTTTGCAACGCGGTTGTGGTGCCGCAGGTGGTAGCTGTGGCGTTGTCCGGTTCGGCCCACGCGGCCATCTGGCTTGGCTTCACGGCGGTGACGTGCACGGGGAGTCGAGGGGGGGGAAGGGGTCTGTTTGCCCTGCCGCGCGCTGTGTACTCCTCACCACCGACGGGGAAGAGAGGGGCGGCTACCATGCTGGTGGCCATTGGGCAAACAGCCAGCCGGCGCGGATGCTGGAAGCAGACGCGTCCTTCCCATTGCGGGACCGCTGTGTGCGGTCGGCTGCGCCCGTGCTGACCAACCCCACGACTGTGGACGCGGGACCTCAAACCCCCCGGGGACGGCCGCCTCTGTGTCGGCGCTGACCCGTTGGGGCGTGCCCGTGTGCGTCCGCAAGGGGTGTGCCGGCCAAGACGAGCGCGGTCTCGACGGCCGTTCCGGCGTGTGCGCGTGGCCCGCTTCGGGCAGAGGCCTCGCGATGGAAGACGCAGTGCATTGAACACGTGGCACAGCAGGTCTGCTTTGCTGCACCGCTGCGCTTCTCCCCGCCGCCGCGTCAAGCCACGGCAGGCGCAGCGCGCGTTCTCCCCGTCCCCCCTACCAACACGCGAGGCCAACCAGGTTGCGCCGGCGCGGCTACAACCCCAGCCACCCACCCCCCCCCCCCCCCCCCCCCCCCCGCGGCTCTCCCGCCCGGTCTGGCCCCGTGTGGTCCGCGATCACCAGACTGCTCCCGTGTGTTGACAGTCCCGCGGCAGGGGGAAGCGCCCAGTCTCGACGGCCGCCCCCCGCCGGCCCGGCCAGAGACACGACAGGAACAGCGGGATAGGGGGGGGAGGCGCGTGTGGCGGCCACCGCCAGCGGCGCCGGCCGGCTTGACAGGTCCAGCCGTTGGTGTACCTACGGCGTGGTGGTGGTGGTGGCGGGTGTGCGCACCACCGCCGTCCCCCCCCCTCCCCTGCGCTGCCCCTCCAAGGCCGGGCCTTCTCGGCGTCGAGCCCCGGACGCCCGTCCCCGCTTCCACGGGTGGCGGTGCGCTGGGCGGCGAGTGGGCCTGCTGCGCTGGCGGATGGCCCGCCCCCCCCCCCCCCCCCCCCCCCCCCCCCGCCCCCCCCCTCCTCCGCCCCCCCCCCTTTCCCCCCCGCCTTGGCTGGTGGCGGGACACCGGGCGGGCGTGGCGGGGCACCGGGCCCGCGTGGCGGGGAACCGGGCCGGCGTGGCGGGCGGCGGCGTCCACCGCCGCGTCTGCCGGCCCGCACGTCCCTGTCCGCGCGGGGGCCGAGGCCAGCGGCGTCGGCCGGGTGGGCGTCGACGGCGGCGCGCCACGGGGCGGTCGAGCGCAGCGGGTCTGCCCGCCCCGACGCGGCCTCCCCCACCCCCCACCCACGCGCCATCGCACAGGTGGCACAGCCAGCTGCCGCAGCGGCCGGTGCGTGACCACCCCTCCGCTGACTTGGAGAAAGAATTCAGTGGATCTGAAATCAAAGTGGACACAAAATCGGTTGTGAATAGTTTGACCCCCTAAAGATTGATGAACCACAGTCTGTTTTCCCGCCCAGCGCTGCATGAGGCGCGGGCAAACTCGCCGTTCCATTGGACAACGCACCCCGCTGACAGCACGCGTGTGGCTGTCAGGACGCAGTCCATCCTCGACCTGGCGACCAAGCGTCTTCCATCGAATCTTGGCACGACGGTGACGCAAGCACCCACCCCCCCGCCTTCCTGCCGCTGGCCACACTCTGGGATTCCGCCGGTGACCTGGCCCGACCACCCCCTTCCGCATCCATCGCGTGTCCGTGACGGACGTGCATCCTCAAATGAAAAGCGTGTGTCGGCGCGGCGCGGCCAGCCCTCGGTGCCCCACGCGCGGCTCTACTGCAAACGCCGTGCGGCGTACTGTACACCCAACCAGCCGCCACCCACAGCTCAACGCCGCCGACTTTCCACTCCTGGCCGCCGCAGCACAGTGGCCCACGGGCGGGGGGGTGGTGTGCCAGCCAAGAGGGGGGGGCCCAGGCGGTGCCGCCGGTGCGGCCGGTGGGCGGGTTGGGCGGTGTGGAGGACACGGGCGGCGGTGCCTCCCCCCCCGCCCCACCCACCCCCCCCCCACCCACGCCAGCCATGTGATTACGCCGCTGCGGGGGGGGCGTGCGCTGCCCCGCACCCTCGTGCCGCGCGGCGAGGCGAGACTCGGACCCAGCCATGTGACCGATGATTGGGCGCTGGACCGGATCCTGCCAAGATTGTGGGGGACACGCGTTTGCGTTTGGTCAGACCTCGGCGGGGTGTGACCGAACATCAATGATGTTTGGTCAAACCCCCGGTGATGGCTGACAGATTGGGTCGGGCCGATTGGCTCGATTATGTGTTTCGCCAGGCCGTGATTGGCCGGTTTGTGCATTGTTTTGCTTGAGTGGAAGGGGGTGATTCGCGGGTGTTGTCCACAATAGGTGGGCTGATGGCCGTGTGGAGAGGGGGGGCTAGACTTGCGTCTGTGGGCGTGTCGGGGGCGCTCACCGCCGCGTGCGGCGGACCTGCCGCCGCGTGCGGGGCGGGGTATAAGAGCACCCGGCCGCGCACCTGAGTGCCGGGCGCCCTCGGCCCGGCAGACTAGACATTGGAACTCGCCACCCCGCGTTGGGGTGTCGGGTCGCCGGTGTCTGGCCTCGTGGGGTACACTGCGTTTTTCTCCACATCCTCGCCGATACTCACAATCGCGATTTCCGTGCCGGCGAGCAGGACGCGCGTTGCACCGCCGGGCGCGCCGGGTGTGCTGGGGTTGCCCGTGCGTGCGTGCATTGCGAGACACCGCGTTGCCCCTGTGCGGACGCTTTCCGATTACCCTGCCCCTCCCCCGTAACGGGTCTTGACTCCCCCACGACGTGGGGGTTCCTTTCCTTGGGGGAGGCTTGGTCACGTTGATCTGGCGCGTGGCTCGTCCTCTTTCGGGGAAGGCATTGCCGCTGAAACCTGGAGTCGGGTCGCCCGTGTCGAGGCCAGTGACGGAGGTGTGCGTGTGGCGACCCGGGAGAGCGACGAGGCAGATTTCCCTTGCACTAGCGGACGGGCACACTGGTACCACACGTGCGCGTCTCGGTGTGTAGCTCCGTGCGGGCCAACGCGAGTGCCGCGGCGTGCGCGTACGTGCTCGTGTACTTGCGGGAGCTGGACCTTGGTGTGCGGGGGGAGCTGGACCTTGGTGTGCGGGGGGAGCTGGACCTCGGCGTGCGGGGGGGAGCTGGACCTCGGTGTGCGTGGGGGGACACTCGATTGCTTGTGTCAATTGGGGGGTGGGCCGGTTCGCGTGGCCCTCGCGCCCTGGATCAACACAAGAAGGCACAAGGTCAAGGTCAAGCCCAAGATCAAGGTGGTGGTCAAGGTCAAGCCCAAGACCAAGGTGGTGGTCAAGGTCAAGCACGACTTTGAGAGGACCCTGTTGCGCTTGTCGCCATGTCAACCGAAAGTAACCCCCCTCCGGCTTTTATGCCTCGCGCAATCATGGCGCAAATGTCCGAGATGCAGCAGGGGCTGATCATGGCCGTGCGTGCACTGACTGCGGACGCAGAAGAGGACCAAGTCACCGGAGAAGAGTTGCGGGCGCAACTGGCGGACCTGTACCCGCCCACGGTCCTCTTGGGCCCTGACATGATGCGCCAACCTTTCATCCATCAGCAGCTGCTAGCCTGGCTTCGCACCCACGAAGTCTACCTCGGGGGGACTGAAGACATGCGGAGCGTCAAGCGGCTCGCTGCTACGCTGTATCCGGCTGGTGGGGACAAGGTGGCGGCACAGCAGATATTGGCCAACATTGACAACTGCAACGAGAGCCTGTGCCGGTACGCCACCGCGCCGGGGGCGTATGGTCGGACTGCCGGCCCAGAGGGGTTTGTGTCCACTCCTCCCTCTGGGGCTCGCTCTGCTGCTCTTGCCGACGCTTCGGCAGCAAGTGACGACCGCGACGACGTCCCGCCGCCCAACCTGGGGACCCAAGACGCCCGGTCGGGACTGCCACCGCTCGCGTCGTTTGGGCGCCCAGCGAACCAGGGGAACGTCGCGGGCGGTCGACCCCAGATTGACCTAGGGCCGACGCACTCGGGGCATGGGGCGGACTCTATGGATGCGACGGACAACACCTTGGCGCACCGCATCTCGCTACGCTTTAAGGACAGCAGCTCCAAGTTCTCTGGTGACCCCAACGAGTGCCTCGACGATTTCGTGGCCGATTATGAGCTGGTGTGCCGCGACTACGGGCTGTCACGCATGCAGATGCTGCGTTACTTCTACAACCTCCTTAGTGGCGACGCGAAGCGATTCTACCTAAACGAGCTCGTCCATGTCGTTGACACCTACGATTCGATGGTCATGCGCCTCCGAAACGAGTACCACTCCGACGTGCGCCAGAGCCAGGCGCGCAACAAGCTGGCGTCCTTGCGCATGAAGGCGTTTGAGTCCAAGGGAATGTCGGTCGAGGCGGCGTTGACGTCGACGTACCAGGCGGTCCTAACGGGCTCAAAGCTTCTCCCACCGTCGCACTCCGGTGAGGTGTTTCGAGTTGAATATCTTCGAGATGCGGTGGTTGGCTACGATTGGGCCACGGAGCCGTTGAGCCGTGTATCCACTCACAAGCTCGGGTTCCAGAAGCTGTATGGAGAGCTGCAGGCCGCCCTCTTCCAGCACCAGGAGGCCAAGCGTGCTCGGATCCAGGACGCCGCGTCGGGCGTCGCCACCAAGATGGACGACGACAACGAGGTCAGCACGTTTTATCAAGGCCAAGGCCGGTATGAGCGCAAGCATGTGGGAGTTGGGAACCGTGCTGTGCAGCAGTCGACGGGGCGATTTAACCCCCTCTCAATTATGGGGTGTTTCAATTGTGACAACCCCAAGCACACCATCAACGACTGCCCGCTGCCGCGGGACGTCGCGCGAGCTGCCCTTAAGCGCCTCGAGTACCTGTCCAAGCGCAAGGCGGGGCGGGGCGCAACTGCTCAAGTACTGTTTGAGCTATGCACGCAGATTAACGAGACTGCTGCCACGGTAGCAGAGGCGGTCAACTCGGAGGAGGATGCCCCCAAACCACCGGAAGATCTCGAGCCCGACACACTCTTTGCTGCTCTGGTGAGTGGGTCTGCTACTGTCGACGCGGAAGAAGGCGACAATGATGGGCAGGTTTTTGCTCAGAGGGATTGACTAGTCGACCTTCCCTCAAGCACAGACTCAAGCGTCCACCCGACATATTTGTCGACAAGGAGATCATCACTTTACTGGACAAGGCCGAGAGATTCGAGGGTGCCTGCATGGACATCGGAGCGGAGAAGACGGTTGTCGGCAAGAGGCAGGCTGAGGCCTACCTTGCGAGCCACAACCCGGGTGTGACGCTGGGCAACAAGAGCGGGATGGTGTACCGGTTCGGTGGCGGGCGACATCCGTGTGTCGGGACGGTGGCGGTGCGCATACCCATCACCGACAGCTTCATGATTTTGATTGAGATCGACGTGGTGGCTATCAACGTGCCGCTACTATTGGGACTTGACTTCCTCGACAGGCACAACATGTACGTGAACAACACAACCAACCGGCTCGTGTGCGTGAACGAGGGCATCCAAGTACCGTTGGTGCGCAAGATGGGGCACATTTTCTTCGAGTGGGAGGCGGAGATACTATACACCTTCCCGGAGCTGCAGCGCATTCACAAGCACTTTTTCCACGCCAACTCGGAGCGACTGTACGCTCTCATGAGGCGGGCCAAGATTGACGACGCGGTGCCGCTGACCCTCAAGCAGCTGCAGGATGTCGCTGACGCCTGTGACGTCTGTCAGCGCCTAGGGAAGGAGCCCCAACCGCTTTAGGGTGGCACTCCCCCACGAGGACGTGTGCTTCAACCGGCTAGTGCTGTTGGACCTCATGTTTCTGGAGGGGGAGGCCGTTCTACATGTGGTGGACGCCGACACCCTCTGGAGCGCGGCCGGTTTTATGGGCGATGGCCAGACGGCCGATGCCACGTGGGACCTATTCGTCAAGATTTGGGTGGCCGCGTATGTTGGATACCCACAAGAGCTGCACGTCGATCAAGGGCCGCAGCTGCAGGCACCGCAATGGAGGGCACGAGTTGAGGCGGCTGGCATCAAGCAACGGGACTCGGGTGTTGAGAGCCACAACTCCCTTGGTGCAGGTGAGCGCTACCATGCGTTTCTGCGCCAGATCTTCCGGCGCGTGCTGCGGGGACGGCTGGCTGGGGGAGCGAAGGCGCGCGCCCGACACCGCACGCTACCACCCGGGCCGGGCCTGCTGCGCCTCGCCCGCCCGCGGCTCCCGCCGCGCCGCGCCGCGTCACGCCGCGGGCGCGGGCGCCGGGCGCGAGGCGTAGGGCTCCGGGCGGCGCCTACCCCACCCACCCCCCCCACCCCCCGCCCCCCCCCCCCCCCTCCCCTCCCCTTCCCCTCCCCCTCCCTTCCCCCCCCCCCCCCCGGCGACTCCCCTCGGCCGCCGCGGCGGCCGACCACTCGCACGGCGCGTCGGCAAGAACAGCGTCCGTAGCGGCGGCGGCGGCGGCGCGGCGGGCGGCGGCGGCGCAGGCGGCGGCGGTGGCGGCGGCTGGTGGGGTTGAGGGGTGGGGGTGTGCCGCGGCGGCCGGCGGGGCGGTCCGCCGGCGTCGCCGCGCGTAGGGCGTGGGCGGACCGCCTGCGCGCAGAGGGGGGGGGAGGGGGGGGGGGGAGGGTGGCCGCCGACCAATAAGGAGGGGGCGGCGAGGGGGGAGGCGGGGAGGGGGGGGGTGTGGGCTGACAAAGCGGCTGCGCGGCTGGGGGGGCTCGGGGGGGGGGGGCGCGACCCAAGGCGGGGCACGGGCGTAGGGGGGGGGGTGGGAGGGGGGGGGCGGTGGAGGCGGTTGCTGCCCGACGCCGCGGCGCCCGCACGCCCGCCGGCGCCGCCGCGCGCCCGCTGCGCGCCGCGCGGCGGTGGCCGCGCGCGGCCGCCGCGCAGACGCTGCCGCCGCCGCGGCCGCGACGCGTGGCCGGCGGGCGCGCCGGGCGTGCGGCCGCGGCGGCCGAGGACCGGGGGGGGGGGCGGGGGCGGCCCACCAGCGGCACCAGCGGCGGCCTGGCCGGCGCGCCGGCGGCGGCGGCGGGCCCCAGGTGGTAGCCGGCGCGTTGTAGCGGCGGTGTGGTGGGGGGCGGAGGGGTGGGAGGGGCAAAGGGGGGGGGCAGAAAGGGGGGGGCGGGGGGAGGGGGTGACGCCGTGCCACCACCACCACCACCCGCGGGTGACGCGGGGGGGTCGGCCGCGCGCGCGCCGCCGCGGAGTGGAGGGCGTCGCGCGTTGTGGCGCCGGTTGACGCGGGGGCCGAGGAGGGCGGGAGGACGCCTCGCCGGCCGGGGGGCGGAAACCCGCGCCGGCCTGCCCGCCGCGCGCGCGCCGTGGTGTGCCCGCCGCGGCCGGCGGCGGGCCGCGGAGCGGGGGCGCGGGAGCGGAGTACGCCTGTAACCGGGGGGGGTGGCCCGCCGCCGCCGCCGGCCGCCGCTGTGCTTTGCGGCCGGCGGGGCCGTGACGTGTCGCCGTCGCCCGCCGCGCCGGCCGCACGGCCGCATCTCGAATCAGTAGACGTCTCGTCGACTACGCACGTAAGCAATAGCCGTACCCGCATCACCGCGGGGCTTCATAGCCCTGCGCGCCGTCGGCGCTCCGTACTGTCGCGCCTACCGAGTCTATCGCTGCGTCGCGCGCGGGTCGCATCCCCGCGCGGCCGGCCGCTTCCCGTACGGCCTCAGTGTCTCGTCCGTCCTGCCGGTGGAGGGCGGTGAGCGGTTATTGATGGGGGTGCGGCGGCCGTGAGTGGGGTGGTATGGGGGGGGGCAGTGGGCTGCTGTGGGGGCGTGGGGGGGGCGGGAGTGACTTGGGCGAATTGACGCCGGGCTGCCGGCTCGGCGCCCGCTGCCGCCGCCGCGTGCGGCTACCTCAAATCCGTACCACCTTTTTTGCGGCCCGGACGGGGGGGGATGTGCGCGAACGACGGCGTGGAGGCCGGGCCGTGCGCAGGGGGCCTGACCGGTCCCGCGGTCGGATGGCGTGCGGGAACTGATCGTGGCGGTGTTTGTGGCTCCCGCGGTGGTTGGAGCGTGGCGGGTGGGGGGGGGGCAGGGTGTGTGTGTGGGAAGAATGGGTGCTGAGGGAGGGGTGGGGCGTGGGGGTGATCGTGTGCGGGCAAGTGACCCGCGCCGGCCCGCCCGCCGCGCGCCGCCGCGCGGCCGGCGCGACACCTGCAGCGCTCGCGCGGGCTGGGTGCCCGGCGGGTGGGTCCACTGGCCTCGTCAGCTTGGGCGTGTAGAGGGTGGGGGGGGCGGGTGTGGAGGTGGGCGTAGTGTAGGCGGGGGCGGGAGTCGTGACCGCGGATCGAGTCCGTCATGTTCGAGCTATCGTAGTCGTGGGCGACTATCCTTCGCAGCAGCGAGGTGGGCGGGCGCAACGGACTCGACTTGCGGGGGCGGGGGTGTGGGTGCCGGTAGTTGTACCAGTCAGGCACGCTGCCCAAGCCTGGTGTGTGGCACTGTGGGGGTGGGGAGGCGAGTGGTGAGCGCGGCATGGTGGCGCCGTACGTGGGCCGCGCGCCGGTCGGGGTCTTCGGCCGCGCACGCCGCCGCCGCCGCCGCCCACAACCGCCGCCGCCACCGCTCGCAATCGCCGGCGCCGTCTCGCCCGCTCGGCCGCTTGCTTGTGCCGGTGTGACGGCTCTTGACGGCTCGCTCGCGACGCGGCAGGCGGCGGGGAGCGGAGTGGGAGTGCGGCTCGCTCTAGGTCCGCGCCGCCTCGCCGCTCGCGAGAGGCGCCATCCCGATCGGTCTCGCGCGCTGGCTGTGTGGGCGGCGGCCGCGCGATGGGCCGCTCGGCCCGTTGCGAACGGAGCGCGGAGGGGTCCGCTGGGCGTGGGGGAGTGGGGGGTCGGGTGCGGCGGGATCCGCGCGTAGGGGGGACGGGGGGGAGAGACGCGGTGGCGGCACGCGCTCTAGAAGGTCCGGTGGGCGCCCCCCGCGTTGCGGCACGTTGGCTGTGCGGGGCACGTGTAATGGGAGGGCTTGTGAGTATCGGCGAGGATGTGGAGAAAAACGCAGTGTACCCCCACGAGGCCAGACACCGGCGACCCGACACCCCAACGCGGGGTGGCGAGTTCCAATGTCTAGTCTGCCGGGCCGAGGGCGCCCGGCACTCAGGTGCGCGGCGGGTGCTCTTATACCCGCCCCGCACGCGGCGGCAGTCCGCCGCACGCGGCGGTGAGCGCCCCCGACACGTCCACAGGACGCAAGTCTAGCCCCCCTCTCACACACGGCATCAGCCCACCTATTGTGGACAACACCGCGAATCACCCCCTTCCACTCAAGCAAAACAATGCACAAACCGGCCAATCACGGCCTGGCGAAACACATAATCGAGCCAATCGGCCCGACCCAATCTGTCAGCCATTCACCGCGGGGTTTGACCAAAATCATTGTTATGTTCGGTCAGCACCTCCCCGCCGAGTCTGACCACACATGAACGCAAACGCGGTCCCCCACGCGGAATCTTTGGCAGATCTGTATGCATCGGTTCCACACATACAGCGACCCAATCAATCGGGTCACAGTACGGTCTGTGGTCCGAGTTCTTCAACGCATCTGCCCGGCAGGCCGACCTTTGGAGGGCTGCGGATGTTACCGCGTTCCTCCCAGCCGGCGATGCCGCACGCCCCCCCCGCAGCGGACCTTATTACGTAATCACACTCCTTCGGGTTTTCTAACCATCACCCGGAGTGAGTTCCGACGGCGACGCGTATCGCTACGGTGCGCGTAGATCCACTGTCATTGGCTACTAGAGTTGACAGTCCTTGTGTGCCGTCTTTCATTCATTGTGCGCTCGCGCTCGCACTGACTGACCCGGCGTGTCAGCCATCCAGCAATGTTGGTGCTCGGACCTTGAACCAGCCCACGTTGCAGTATTTCTCTCGTGGCGGTTGTAGGCCCTTCCCGCTCGCTCGCGGCCACGTCATAATATTAGAGCCGCTTTCTCCGTGGACGCTCATGCGGACGCACCGCGTAATTTGACGCTCAAAACATCTGCTTCGACGTCAACGTGAGCATCAACAGCGGTTAGTGGCTGGTGCATTAATGCGCTCTGGTCGTGCTTGCGGATGCAATCGCGGTGACTTCAAACGCGTCTGCAACGGCAGTTAGCCTCCCTGCCATAATGCCTCCCGCACCGACACGCACGCGGTCCGCCTCTCTTTGCTGAGTACGCTCAGACGTGGCAGTTGTTGTTCCCCGTCGCAAGCATCACATGTACCCGCGCTGGGATGACGAGATCGTCATTTTGCAGCAAAGCAACGCATCCAGAGTGGCGCGCAGGTTGCCCAGGTCGCTCGGGCTTCACGGGGTCCATAGGCTTCAGCCCTAAGTCCTCTGTATGTGGGTACTTGCTAGCCTTGTTCAGTTCCCGCGACGTGGCGCTCCGCAAGACGGTTCTCGGGCGGTCACCTGTGGCAGCCGGTTGACTAGCACAGCGGCAGATCGGGCTCTGCGTGAGCCAGCCTCCAACCCGCTGGGCCAGACACAACGGCGTCAACAGGATGCGGTTGGTGCCTGCTCGCCGCTGGACCGTAGGACATCCCTGGCTGACGCCGAAACATTCGGCGCCCGTCAGCGTCTGAGAACACGCGCCCCCAAATCGAGGTTGCTCCATCCCGCGGCTTGGACTCGACGTT
Organism: Pyropia haitanensis; assembly: GCA_008729055.1. Classification (NCBI taxonomy): domain Eukaryota; phylum Rhodophyta; class Bangiophyceae; order Bangiales; family Bangiaceae; genus Pyropia; species Pyropia haitanensis. Next base: position 1,425,615 of record SDUX01000006.1, on the reverse strand, counting down.
CCAGCGTCTTGCTGCGGTCACAGGTCCTGGACTGTCATGCCGGCCGTTCAGCAGGTCGTCACACACACCGCCCGAACAGTCCCGACCCGTGCGCCCATCTCCTCCTTGATGAACGGTAGGGCGGAATCTCTCCGTGGGGACCTACACCAGGTCGTCCTTACAGCGTGACCCGTTACGGTCCCTGCCCGTATGTTCAGCGTCGCTCCTATAGGCGCACGGGCCATCATAGCCTGGTAAGACGGCAGCAGTACCCGCGTCCGCGCCAACGCCTGCATGGCTGGGCGCGGCTGCAAGGTAGCTGCGCTACGCGTGAGTGCTCTCCTTTCGTCTGCGGTACGCATCTGGTTCACGTTCGTGCGAACGATGCGAAACATTGCGCCAGGCACTGGTCCAGACCGCATACTCTTGGTGGAACTCTGGGCGCGCCAAGGTGGAGATGTTGTGGACGATAAAAGGCTTCTCCTTTGTCGTTGTGCCCCTGGAGGACGTAGCGCGACTTAAAACTTTGCGTTGTTCGTCCCCACGTGCTCTGATCGCGTCGACAAACGCGGCCTTGAGGCATGGACGCGTCAGCAGGCAGCGAGTCTCTTCGCACCTTCTTGAATGCCCCACGCTTCACGGAGTCCGCTGGCCTCCTCCAGCCTCGCAGCCTTAGCTCAGCTGTTGAAACCCGAGGGTCCTCTGGCTTGAGGACCTCAGTCTTGAAAATCCGGAGCGCGTCTCTGCCTCGGCCGCTGAGTGTCGCGGTAGGCCCTCTCTTGAATGTACCCCAGGCGCTGGCCCAGGCTGCCACCAGTGGTCCCCAGGCGATGATAGCGTCGACGACGTTGCCCATGTCCTCGTTGCCAACAGTATCAGTCGCGACGTCGGCTGGCGTCTCCTCGGTCGTCTCAAGAGGCGTAAGTACTTCCTTGACTTTGTAATTTGAAAACACTTGAGTGCATCGTTGATGTCCAGCACACTTGCTTGCCATTCGTGACCCTGCACCGATGTACGGGCCTTTGCACTCGCCACAGGCTTCTCAGCCGGTACACGGATGACGCGCATGCCCGGCTGATCTCGGTGTTGGACGCCTTCGGGAACGTTGCAGCCCGTACGGCAAGTAACTTTAGTCGCGCCACGAGACGACGTCTTGACCATGTTCGGCGCGGAGCCTCCGACCAACGCCTTGTCCCCGCTCCCGCTGCCATCGGCAAGTCGACGGGGTTACCGGCGATGCGGGTGGCGTTGATGCCAAACACGAGGAGACTGGAGGATACCCAATCGGCCCGCTGGTTCTGGCGTTATGCGCCCACACGGGACTAGGACAAGGCTTGACCCTGTCAATGTCGGCTGTGCCGGCAC